>JASPKZ010000004.1:2805000-3430000 GCA_030220185.1 Diploptera punctata
TTGTAGGCCTTCCTCATCCTCTAATGATTTGATGGCATGCTCTATTACAAAATTAAATAGTAGAGGAGATAGTGTATCTCCTTGCTTCAATCCATTTTGGAATTCAAAGGTGTTCGAAAACTGTTTGCCTACACGCACCCTACTCTTTGTGCCATTTAGACACATTCGTATAAGTCTAACTAACTTTTTAGGAATTCCGAACTCCAGCAGGATACTATATAACTTCTACATCTTAATTGAATCATATGATTTTTTGAAGTCTACATATAGTTGATTTACAGTACCATTATATTCTCATTTGTTTTATACTAAATATCTGATCTGTTGTAGAGCTGTTTTTTCTAAATGCATCAATATAGGGAGTAGGTCTGCTTACTAATATATTTGTTAGAATTTTGTACGAAGTTGAAAGTAATGAGATGCCCCTGTAGTTGTTGCAATCAGTTTTATCTCCTTTCTTATAAATTGGTACGATAATCCGATTCTTTCCATTCATCTGGAAAAGCTTGTTTTTTCCAAATCATACTAAGCAATCGGCGTATCTTGTCCATCAATTTTTCTCCCCCCGATTTTATCAGTTCTGCTGGGATCTCATCCGAACCTGATGCTTTATACATCTTCAATTTTTCTATCGCCATTTCAACCTCTAATGCACTGTGTTTTGCGACTAGCATTTCTGCTGTCACTAAATTATCTTCCTCAATGTCCTGTTCTGTATGTACATTTAATAGCTGATTAATGTAACTTTTCCATCTATTTAATATACTCCTGGAATCTGCAAACATTTCCTCATTTTTATTCCGAATTATGTTTGTTCTAGACTGAAACCCTTTTTTCTCTATCCTAATTCCCTGATATAATTCTCTAATGTTCCTATTTTTTGCGTTCATTTCAGATCATTTCTCTTCTCTCTCAAATATTCCCTCTTTTTACTCCTTTGTAACTTGTTGGTTTCCCGTCTAATACTACCCAATTGCTCTAAATTTACCTCATTTGGCTCGTGTAACCATTTCATTTTTGCTAGCTTTCTTTTCTTTACAATGTCGGCACATTCCTCATCAAACCATTTCTTGTTTTGCCTCTTTTTTAAACAACCAATGCTTTCTGATGCTGACAATTTAATAGTACCTCTTATAGTCTCCCATTCTTTATTTATATTAGTTTCTTCTTCGTTTACCACATTGTCATCTGAAGATTCCAGTATTTCAAATCTATTAGCAATTTTGATTTGGTATTCTTGCCGCATTTCATCAAGTCGTGGGCCCAGAGTCTGGGCTCGTAAAAGATCCTTAAGCTTGAATAAAAATGATCTCTAAGCAAAATTTACCAACCTCAACGTCCTAGTAGTACCTTAGTCGCCTGTTAGATGCCACATTGAGTCTGTGTGTTGACCGTATGCCATTCATGACATCTATGTACACATAAGGTAACTAAAAAATTAACTTAGTCTAACTCCTAACAAAGGAGAGACCATGGCTCAGTAATGGCCTACGCCATTAATAAGTAAGTAACAAGTAAATAATTGTAGGCCTATAGGCCTACTGTCTATTAATAATACAACAATTCTTTTTAATTAGCCCTAATTAAATCGATGATCTATCCACAATCATGATTTCAAGAAATTTGTTTTCAATAATCTCTTGTATCAACACCTTTAAAATTCATAATATTGTTAACTTTAATAAGAAATAAAATGTGATAAAGTATGAAATTTGTATTATACGTAAATATTTATGGCAATGCACCATAGTACTCGTTCGGAAATTCAAACATAAAGATAAATCTCGAAATTTATGTATTACTTTCGCAGTTGGAAATATTATTTTTCTATGGGAATAGTAACAAAGTCATTGATATGTCTATTAACAAATTAACTTGGTTATAAAGTAATGACCTGATAAATGGCTTTTCTACTTTATCGCAGTGGTGAGGCTTGCAAGGTCAAATAATCCTGAGAGCTATGCTGGCTGTAGGTTAGCTCGCAAGCTGGACAGGTAATGACCGAGAAAAAAATAGAGTTTACCTGTTCTTTCAGTTTGGGGATTGGACGTGAAGTTGGACTATCTCATACTAGAAGAAAATCATATGTGTCGAGAAGCCTGAAGTTGGGTCTCGCATAGGACTAAAATATGGAAATCGACTTAGCAAGTAAGGGGCTGAGGGGACCGAGCAGACAGAGATGATACTGGAAGCATTTTCTGAGTGAGGCCAAGATCCGGAAGGAGCTGTAGCGCCGAAGTAATAAGAAGATGATAAATTAGTATGTAATTAATCACAATTACTTGTAATTGGAATTGCAAAAAATAAAAAAGATACAATATATGTATATATGTGTTAAGAGCATAATAATTTCAGCTTTGTGTGATTCTATAATAATTCATTCGTTGTGCTTCTGGTAGATCTTGGAACGTATTAGGGATTGAAAAACACTAAAATAATTGATATAAATATTACTATAGGATACTAATGGGTAAATGCATTTTACAGTGATGTATAAAGTCTTAAAAGCTATCTTACTGAAATTCAACCTAACTAATAGCACACGTTAGACGAGTATAAGGTTAGAGCGAATAATTTTTGTTACCTTTTTAAATTATATACCGTTGTGTGTACATGTGAAATAAAACAAATATTACAATTATACATCTTCTTCTTCTTCACTTCCTGGTTTAGGCAAGAGTTGCCTGTTACAATTATACGAGGTGTGATCAATAAGTTTCCGGAATGAGGCCATAAACACAACACAACACTTCAAAGTTTCTATTCAGCACTGTCACCCTCGAAGTAGTCACCTTGGGAGTTGATACACTTGTCCCAGCGCTTCTGCCAATGCTGGAAGCACTTCTGGAAGTCGTCTTCTTTAAATGTGTCCAATGCCTTCTGCGATTCGCGCTGGATGACATCAATGTCCTCAAAACGATGTCCTCGGAGCCGAATTTTTAGCCGTGGGAACAGGAAAAAGTCTGCTGGAGCCAGATCTGGAGAATAGGCTGGATGGGAACAGTACTCATCCTATTTTTGTCCAAAAGCTGGCGGACAGAAATTGCTTTGTGCGCGGGCGCATTGTCGTGATGCAGGAACCAGTCACCAGTCCTCCATTTCTCTGGCCGTTTGCGTCGCACATTCTCCCTCAATCTTTGCAACACTTGTTTGTAGTACACTTGATTCACTGTTTGACCCCGTGGTACAAATTCCTTGTGCACAATTCCATTAATGTCAAAAAAAACAATCATCATTGACTTCACATTCGATCGAACTTGTCTGGCTTTCTTGGGGCGTGGAGATGCAGGACTCTTCCATTGCGAAGACTGTTGTTTAGTTTCTGGATCGTAGCCATAAATCCATGTTTCATCACCAGTAATAACCTTTTCCATGAACCGTGGGTCATTTTTAAGCCGTTCTTTAAGATCTGTGCAGGCAATCACACGACTTTCCTTTTGGTCATTTGAAAGGAGGAGGGGCACGAACTTCGCAGCAATTCTTCGCATGTTCAAATCGTCTTTCAAAATGCTTTGAACACTTCCAAACGATAGTGCTAGTGCATCAGACAGTTCTCGTATTGTAATGCGCCTATCATTTAATACCATTTCCCTCACTCGATCGATATTTTTATTGGTTTTGCTGGAAGTTGGTCGTCCCAGACGATTTTCATCCTTAACCGATGTCACGCCCCTTTTAAATTTCGAAAACCACTCAAATGCTTGAGATTTGCCCATTGCTTCCTCCCCATAAGCTGTTCTTAACATTTGATATGTTTCTGTTGCAGTTTTACCAAGTTTAAAGCAAAATTTGATGCATGTTCTTTGTTCCTCGTAATCCCGCATTGTTGCTACACAGAGAAATCGCCGCATGCACAAAACACGTCTTCACTTCAGAGCTTCTACCAGCATACTGCAAAGTCAGAGAAGGTTGCGCGACCCCTCAAATTCATCACAAGGAAATTCTGAGTGTACAGCCTGGGTGAAAATTAAAAACTCAATGGCATAATTGTTTTGAAGCCATTCCGGAAACTTATTGATCACATCTCGTACATAGAAAGTGGAATTATTTTAAATCGTTCCCTAAAATGAACTAACTTAGCTCAAAAGCTTTACCTCTCTACATAATTAGCGAAAAAAATAAGTAAAACAGTGTAATATTCGTCATTGAGTTGGTCGGAAACTTGATTCATAATTAGCATAATACTATGGTATTGTTGTTGTATGGAAGTGAAAATTGGATAATGAAATCAAGGGATAAAAGCAGGATACAGACTGCGGAAATGCTGTTTTTACGTAATGTGAAAGGATGCACAAGAGCGGATAGAATAAGGAATGAAACTATACGAGAAGAATTAAATGTATATAAAATTGAAGATAAAATCAGCGAAAATAATAAGAAATGGACAGAACACTTAATGAGAATGAACAACGAAAGAATACCAAAGAGAACCTTCCTGTATAATCCCAGAGGAACAAGAGATGATGGCCGACCACGCAGAAGATGGACTCCACTTTTAACTTCGCCGGAACAGGCTGCATAGCCTAAACCTTGTAGTAGAAGAAGAAGAAGACTATGGTATTAAACATGTTTAAAGTTTTTCCAAAGAAGACAATGGCGATTGTTACAATGGTATATGTCATTATTTTCTATCTCTAAATAGAAATAACTTATAAAGTAAAATGGCCTGGATTTTATTAATTACTTCCATCGTATTCTGAATTCTTGCACGTCAGCAATAATTCTAAATTAAGTTCTTGTAGAAAGATTATTTGTCTTGACTTTTAGTTTAGTTTCATTTTTTATATGACGTTCATCTGAGACTGGTAGCCACCACGTTTCCTTATTCAAGACATCATGCTGCGGTAAAACGTCCTTAAACTTGCAAAGTGTCAATGCTAGTACGGGACACCACACGCAAATCGCTCAGTAAATCATGCCACACTCTAAAGATATATACGGATAAATTGCGTGTTACTAGATCCTGTTTTAAAATTAGACAGCGAGCAGTTTGGTCTGGGAAAAGTGTTGTTTCGATACCATCAGGCCCCTTACCTCATAATTCATTAAGAATGAAGAAAAGGGTAAAGCTGTGAAAATACTCATTTTCGATGAAAAATGTATTTTAAAACCTAAAATTAAGTTTGCTACAGTACGGAGTATTAAACAGAAAATTATAGGACATTGTCACGTGTTAAAAAGTGCAATTTATACCTAAAATATACCGGTACCTTAATTTGCCATTACATTGTAAGTTTCGTAATGAAGTAATTAGTATTCATTTGAGACTATATACAGAAATTCTAAAAATGTTGGCATATGGATCAAGATAATATTTCTTGATCATCAAGATATTTTTACGTTAATTTTGTTTCTGAGACGATTGAGCATCTTGAGTAATATCAATCTGATTTTTTTGTATCGATATATATGTCTATTGTGTATGCTTATTGTCTGTATTCATGCTTCTTCCATAGATAGAAGTAATTAACCTTTACGTATTTCATTAGCTTTTTTGTAGATACTTGAATATCTAAAGACACATGTCAATTAGAATTTCGATTTAATCAGCAGCTTTTATATTTCTCAGATGAAAGTTGGGACTTAAGGGAAGGATATAATCGGGCAGACCATGGTTATTAAGTATTTAGGGATTGAGGTAACTAGTTGGGGATCACTATATGTGAAGCTAAGAAGGCAGCAAGAATAGCAGGCTGCATGGATGATATAATCTGGAAAAATAATATTTAAATAAACAAATGAAAACCAGAATTTATAAAACAATTCTGACCTTTACTTCAGAGATTAGGGCGATACTTCCAGAACTTAACAAATCTTAGAAATACATGAGATGAATACCCTAAGAAACATCCTGCATAAAACAAGGAGAGATAAAATAGAAATGAGGAAATAATAACAGCTGGACATTCAAGCAATAAATGACTGGGTGATTAAGAAAATATATGAATGGAATTTGCACGTATCTCGAATGGTACCAGTCCCAATGGCTCGTATATCAAGAGGTGATTTACCAGCAGAAGGGAGAAGACCGAATAAATATTGGAAAGATTATTGGATTTTCAACTAAACAGGCTATAAGCCTAGCATATAATTATGCAAAAAAGAAGGAGAAGAAGAAGTTTGTATATTTATATTATTGTCTTCGTCATTTAATGTTACTATTATTATTGCTGTAATCAGATGAAATGTGATGAAATGTGATAGACTAATTCAATTCAACCCAGCATTGCTTTATTACCATGGAGAATCACAAAAACCTCAGCCAGATCGGTAAACATGTGTGTTTCAATCTGGTACCTTTAAAATATGAGTCTCGAAAGGTACCATCTCTGCCAACTCGCTCGGATTTAATGAATTATAATAAAATATGAATAAAAACGTAAAAATTCAAGAGTTGGCTAATTTATTTTCGTGGAAAGTTGACTGTACCAGAATGGTACCAGTTAATTTTATTGGTTATCTATAATATATTTTGAAATGCACACACAAGTCATATGAAATGATGGAGAGAGCGAACTATTCTTACCACCTACTTGGTCCGACTGCTAGTATGCTAATAGCTACCTATCAATCCAAACTGCCCCCTCCCCGATCTCTTTGAGAGAGTTGTACTTAATGTGGTACAATATTCTTTCAAAAGGTAAGAAGAGTTGGGGGGGGGCAGGTTTTAGGGAGTAGAAAGAGAGAGATTAATACCACCAAGAATTAAGATGGATGAGCCATGGATAAACATGAAACAAAAGACTGTAGGACTGCGCCAGGTGATGATGAACAGCCATGTAGATAGAGAGGGAGAAAGGGATAAGAGTTGTATGAAACAAAAGAAATAGTATTACGACTGCTAGGTCATCATGCATGGGGTTTAATATCGTTTCAGTGGCGGTTCACAACAATCTTGATTAAGAGCAATAAAGACATTTGTTATTTGTAATAAACATATTGTGCTGTAGAAAAAAATAAAGTAGACTGAGTAGAAGAAAGCACATTTATGTAAAGATGAAGAGAAGAAAAATATATTAAATCGTTAGAAGATTATTTGTTTGTTTCAATTGTATTCGATCACTTAAACACTCAATCGTTTCTTGATGGTTTAAAAAATACATATTATCTTAAAATTAGTATAAGTAAATAGTCATTATGCCTACTATTTTGCAACACTTAAAAAACAATATTTTTAAAATCCATTACGAAACACCGTTGAGGTCACTATGTAAAAGTTAATATTATAAAATTGGTACCTTACATCTCGGTCGTCCTCAACTATATGAAATGCTGTAATTATTCTGGAGGTCTTTCGGAAACATGTTCCATCTTCTGCCTATGAAATGGTCATTAAGTTATAGTACAGGCTGATAAATACCGTTGCAGATCTTAGAGCAGTTTAAAAAAAAATATCTCCAGGGCGCTTAAGCTAGCTGCTGGCCTCTCAACCTCAAGTATTAATCACAAAGAAGAACGATCATTCAGCCAGTATAGGGGTCACATGTGGCCAGAATATCGTGCTCACCAGCCGATAGAGCTGGTTTTCTCAACCTGGGGTCACTACTTACTGCAACTACCCAAATTCCTCACCATTCTGGGTGAGCACCAATCTCTTACTGGTCGAAATTTCATGAGACAATTTCTTCCCCATGGGGACTCCAACCAACCCGTAACTCTGCACCTCGGACCGTTTCAAAATTCATATTACTTTTATCGCCAAGAGCAATTTGCATAATGACACTTAGCAGTAATGCCGATAAGTAACTAAAAATTGTTATATCGGATGTTTGCTTATTTTTGAACTGAAGTTTGGAACCTTTTGGAACTGAAATAGTCCCTAATTTAAATTTGATTAATTATTCAATGTAAAATTGTTTTGCATTTATTATGCTAATGGAAATTCTTTTTATTTCCAACTTAACTTCAAGAACAAAAACATAAAAATTTGATGTTATATATTATATGACTACTAAAATATTTTGAATTGTATATTAAATATAGAAATTAAAATATTTTAGTAGTCATATAATAGTGTCTCTTATTGAGTTATCGAAGTACATTGAAGGCTTTAAATGAATATAAGGGAACTGAAGCCACCACTGATCTTTTCTTCTCTTTACTAATGCCCATTGAATTGCATGTGTAATATGGACATTTCCTGCTGCACGTCTCTTACCATTTATATTCCAATTTGTCTCTAACATTTAAATGTGTTTTGTTTCTGCTGGTCGTTAGGTTGAAGCTTGGATCAACTGCTTTAATCTATCATACATTTCAAATAAAGGCGTTTTTACTTTGTCTACAGTCCAAGTTGTAACCAAATCCTTTCTAGAGAGTTTAATAGAGACGAGGTAAGCCCCCATCTCAACATTTTTCTACGAGTTCTTCGTCATTTGTGTATTTTTGAGTTTTTCTCATACAAACGGGTAACCCACTTTTATTTGTTTGTTATTTCAAAATAATTTATAATTTGCTACTAAAGATATATTGCCCAGAATATATGTTTTACAAATATAACTATTATATATAATTAAATGCTTCTTCATGTGTAGAATTAATGAGAACACAAAGACGATTTTAATGTTCTTAGGATTTGATTTTGACACAAATATTATTTATTGGTAGTTTCATTATGTAAATATGATCTTTTGTCCTAGAAATTGCTCATTTTGTGTTTTCTTAAAAAAACTTAAATGTAAGTTCAACCGTAGTCATTTCAAAAATAAACATTTGTGTCAATTTGTATGAACATTTATAAAATATCACCTGAAAATTTGGAGAAAATATATTAATTGAATTGTGCTCTCTTTATGAGCTGCATTTTAACATATAAGAGATTCAATAATACCTCAATATTATTGTTTTCTGGTATGTGTTGTTAGATTTGTATTAATTAATATTTAAATATATTTTCATACCATTAGTAATACACTGATTTCAAGCAAAATTACAGATCCATTAGCTATAATAATCATTCATTGTCTTCATTCAACTTTACGTAAGCTTGAAATTGGAATTGCAGTTTCTGAGGATGTCTAACCATTGAAAACGAGATCCTAGAAAAAACAATTTCTCAATTTTAATAATGATTATTTAGTAATAACCCTTAAAATAGCGAAATACTAATTTCTCGCGACAGTTATTTAAATGTGTCGAACCATAGTGAAAACAAATTGTGTAAAATTGTAAGATTACATTGCTCTATATTGTGTAATTTGACGCAAACTTAATTCCTACTTGTTCGTTTTTCCTATTGTTTTATTAATGTATTAAATAAATGAAACCACTATATGTTACAGGATATATTATAAATTTATGGGTTAAATATATTTTATTACAGGAATTCAACTATGTGGATATACAGACAGAATGCTGTACTTCCTGCATACAATTTAGTAAGTCAGTATATTAATGTAGCCTACTTATTATTATAGATTAAGAAACTTAAATATACAGGGTGTTAATGAATAACACCGACAAACTTTCAGGTATTGCAGAGGAGAGTTAGACGAACAATTTGAGATAAGGAATTTGGGGCGTGTGAAGCCAAATTTTGAAGTTATATGACTTTTTTAAAACTGGACGTTCATACTCATTAATCAACAATGAAGCAAACTATGAATATGGTTTGTCTTCGGAATACTTCAGGTCTACTCCAATAGTAGGATGACCCTAGTTTTAATTGCAAATATAGCAACATTTTCGAAATTTTGAGCCATGAAGTTATAGAAATTTCGTCTTTCGGCAAGAGCCAGTGCGCCGCTGACAGTCTGTACTTCGTGTCTGTCTTGCAATCGTATGTATTAGATGTCTGGTAGTTCAAACGTCGTTCGCAATAATAGCTCAGTGGGTAGTATACTTACCAGTGAATGTTGTAATGCCGGGTTCAAATATCTGTTTTTTGTACTTTTATTTCCTGTTTTATTTTTATTCACACAAGGATAATGCTTTTGTAGTTACTTAATTTACTTTCTGATATTCTCTTTAAGCATTACTATTCGTTTTTAATTAAACTGGTTGCGTGATTCGTTTACATGAAAAGCACAGGTTTTTTTTTTTAAATACTGTACATTTGTACCAACTGCTCATGCGCGTGCCCGTGAAACTAACGACTGATACCAGTCTGCTTGACTACTGCTTTGAAACTTATAGGAGCACCTTCTCACGTTGACAGGAATGTAAGGAACCATCTGGATAATGTCTTCCCTGAACGTTGGATTGGTCGAGGCGGTCCTGTAACGTGGCCTCCACGTTTACCTGATCTCACTCCTCTATATTTCTTCCTTTGGGGACACCTTAAGAGCCTCGTTTATCAGACTCCAGTCGACTCAGATGAGGAGTTACTGGCTAGAATTTTGGCTCTAGTGACGAAATCAGAAATACTCCAGGAATCTTTGAAGGAGTGCGAACATAATTTCTGCGCAGATGAAATTTTTGCTTACTCAATCAAGGGCAACATTTTTAACAGTACCTATGATCCTGTTTTTGAAGCAAACATGAATACATAGATTTTATTCTTCTGTATGCTTAAACCTCCTTTACCAAGTTTGTCGGTGATTTTAACACCCTATATATTCGTTATTACTTGTATTAGACGACGCTATGCATCAACCTGCTAAGTGTAATTTTAAAATATGAGATTTTCATGTCATCTGTTGCACAAGCTCATTAACTAAGTGTACGCACACTTTTAGCGCCAAATATTTAAATATAGCCTTATTATTAAAGAAAAATGTAAACACCATCAGTCCTATCAGAGATTCTGTGTTTTGCAACAAACGGCTATGAAACTAGATCTTCATAAATACTAATCTAAATTTTGCATCCTGCAGCTAAGTGCCAAATGTTCCCGCTCTTATATTGTTCATGCGTAACTGAGTATTGTTGGTTTGGCGCTACAATAAATAGTGAAGATTGTCAAGTCAGTGTGATGTTTTAATGTTATAATGACATCCAGAGCTCAGAAAGTTTTATATATGGTTTATAAGAACTGCCCTGAAAATGGAAAGGCATGTTCTGTCTCACTGTAGGCATGTTACAATGTTATTTATTATGCGAGTAGTGTTTTTCATACATGACGTCTATATACTCCTATTTTATAAACATAAAGATAAAAAATCACGCGCTTGTCAATTCAGAGGTCATTGTAATAGGCAACGGAATTAGGAGATCCGCTGTTCATCAGTTTGTAAAATTCGTTCTCTATTATTTTTTTGCGAAATGAATTTTTTTCTACATTTGTTCTATGATAATTTTAATATATAAATTTCCAATGGAATAATTCATATAAAAAATATGAGATAAATTATTTGTATTATTTACTGTTGTTCCACATATTTTAAATATTGTTTACAGTTACATAAGCATATTATTAGTCATGTAGGCTACATGCCTTTTAAAAACGTATTATAGTTCAAAATAACAAATTTAGTTCGCAAGTTGATGTATGTCTATCCATACTTTTTTTACTCTAAGGAATGAAAAAAATTGATTTAAGAAAATTATTTCAGCATGATTTTTTTTCATTTTTGTTTTTTCGTATGTACTGTAATTGTATGAAAAATTGCATTTGTTTAGAAAACATTCATTTAACACTCATTTCATAATGTAATATGAAACTCGATGCTATTCTTTTTGCAGACGATTTAGCGCTTCTGGCACTTTCCGAAAATTTGCAACGATCAATTTATAATTTACAAAAATGGCTGCCAAATTTAATATGGAAATATCAATTAACAAAACTAAAATTATGGAATTTCATGGGAAGGACTCCATACAAAGTAAAATCTGTCCCCAGAATAAAATTTTAGAGAGATCTAATAAATTTAAATATCTTGGATATTATCTATCTGGGATGAAAAGGATATCCCTGAAAAAATTATTAGTTATAATAAAAGTTTGGGAATTATTAATCAAGTTATGAAACCATCCGTTGTACAAAAAAACAGATTACGTTTATATAACACTTTGGCTAGACCAGTGTTGACTTATGGTAGTGAAGCATGGACACCAAAAAGACAACATGAAAGCAGAATAACTGCTTGTGAAACGAGATTCATGCGCAGAACAGCGGGTTACACCAGATGGGATCGGAAAAGGAACACCGATATCTTAAAAGAATTGAAGACTACGCCAATTTTGGAATATATTAAACAGTACCAACTAAATTGGAAACACCATCTTGAAAGAATGAGTTCAAATCGGATCCCCAAAACTGTTTATAATTCTATACCAAGAGGACGGAGATCTCTGGATTCCTATAAAACGCTGGAGGGAAAATTTTCTATTGGATCGTAACAGGCCTTGGCCTAATGCTTGGAAGGAAGAAGAAGAAGAAGATATGTAAGAAGTATTACAAAACAATACAATATATAAACACATATCAATAATAAGTGTCTTGTGCAAACACTTCTTCTTTTTCTTCTTCTTCTTCATTTCCAGGATTAGGTCAATGCGACCTGTTCCGGTCTCATGTCCATCGTTTCCTTGGCCGTCCCAAAGATCTTTTTCCATGCGGTTGGTAGTTGTTGATCGTTTTGGGTAATCTTGTATTGTCCATTTTGTCTAAATGTTCTTTCCATCGGTGTTTATGTTCTTCTAGTTTGACGAACACGTGGTGGGACTGTTTTTACTGAAGATGGAGGGTGAATGGCGAGTTTCTGGCGCCATAAAACCAGATGCTCGGGGCAGACAGAGCTCTATAGCCTTGTAAGGCAGTCTGTCTGAGAGAGAGATAACTTCGAAATTAAACTCTGGTCCTCCAGATTGGGGGTTTTGCGGTTGGGCTGATAATCCATCCAAGTAAAAAAATATATATTAGCTACTCAGAAGTCTTAAATGCAAACACTACTAAAATTATAATGCAATATTTTACATCAACGATGTATACGCATTACCTTCACTCTTGGCTGATTGATACAAAATAAAATATCCCATACTAAACCGCATCAACAGTGTAAAGGCCCTCTTGCGGCGTTTAACTGATTGACGCAGAGCGATTATGACATAATTCCCATTACATCTAAGTGCAGTATTGGAATATTGACCATTAAAATAAATATAAATTGTTTTTATTCATACATATATACATACATACATACATACATACATACATACACACATATACTCAGTATATAGACTATAAAATATTATAATCAAGACAGAAATAATTAAATAGTACTTGCTACAGTTTAAAACGTAAAAAAAAAAAAATTAAGCGCATTTTTCTCGGAACCTACAAAATAACTCATAGCCGGTTGTTGCATAACGCCGTCCTATTATTGCCACTAATTCAAAGTATTTGTTATATTCAGTCAGAAAAAATTATAATATGGATAATAGAAGTTGCAAATGTTTTAATTAATTTTAGTCAAATATAATATTTTTGTTTTTATTATGTGAAAATTATCCTTTGATGAAAGTTCTTAAACGCCTCTTAATGTAATAATAATAATAATAATAATAATAATAATAATAATAATAATGATAGTAATAATAAAGGTAACTCTAAAAAGTGTCAAATTGTCAACGGTATTTTTACCAGTGACTTAGTTTGAAATCTAGATAAAAATAATTAATACTATTATTCTTGTATTCGGGAGACATTTCAATTTTATTTAACCTAGACTTTGATAATAACCATGTTAGTACACCTAAACACAACAATAACATTAACAAAAATAAATACATCCTAATGGATTACATAAATTGAACTTCAGTTTATAAGAAAAAATATGCAATAGTTAACTATCTAACTCACTGGCACTACTCAACCTGTAGGTTCCTGATCGCGCTGACATAAGCTCTCCATACATCCCTATCCTGAGCTAATATTTTCCACTCATCCGCTGTTTAATATATTTCCCTCAAATCATGGTTAATGTTATTCTCCCACCTCATTGTTGGTTTACCAACTGAGCATTTTCCTTCTGGTTTCCCACATGAAGCTTCCGAGCCCCTCTTTCATATTCCATTCGTGTCACATGCCTTGCCCATTACAGTCTACGAGACTTAACTGTTTTTATTATATCTGGTTTTCAATAAAGATGACGTAGCTCCCTGTTAGACAATCTTCTCCATTCACCTGTCAGTTGGAGCGACAAGAGTCCCTGAACATTATTTTCAAAATTGAGCGAATGTCAAATTTCTTTATGCATCTCATTCCTATTTTTAATTTTATTGATCCAAGGCGTTTAAATTTAGCCACTTATTCAGAAATCTCTTATTTGCCATTAACTATCCATTTCCATTAGGCCTATATAATGTATTTCTATGTGTGAACATATATTTAATTTTATTGATGTTTACTTGTAATCCCATTTCTGAGTGTTAATCTATAGAGTGTGCGTGTTGGTTCTTACTATCTCTTCTCTATCGCCTAATAATATTACAACATCGGCATAAAATAACTGCTTATTAATCTGCCATTCAGTTGTAGGCCTTCTTCAACCTCTAAAGATTTGATGACATACTCCAGTACACAATTGAATAGTAGAGGAAACAGACAATATCCTTGCTTTAACCTATTATGAATTTCAAAGGTATGCGAAAACTGTTTGCCTACACGCACCCTACTCGTTGTGTCATTTAATGGCGCTGAAAATAATTTTATCTCAAAGGGAAATTGGTAGGACATACATTGTCAAAGCATATAACAATGGTTCCTCTAAAATCAAACCAGATAAAAAATCAAAATGGTCAATGTTATATTTAAAGTTAAATCAGTTATATGTTGGTTTATAGATATTCTAACTTTCAGACTGACAACATTTTCATATTACCTGTATAACTTTAATAAAGGGATTTATTTTTCACACATTTGCAAACTACGTGTGTTTTCATATATAATAATTCGTCAAATATATTAATTTAATCGAAAAAGTGTGATGAACCCTTTTAGGAGATACTACAACAGAAAAACATATCAAACAGTCTTTGAAGCTTCAGTTACTCTGCCTGTCAGGAGTGCTTACAGATGAAATCTCTGATTATTCAGAGATTAATCTTAGACGTAGCTCTTTCAACATTTAATAAAAAATGTGGCTTGGAGGGAAATTGGACGAGGAAATTGCAATGTTTGTCCCCTTGAATGTACCTGTAGATATTCACGGCAGCTCATTACTCAAGGTAGAGAAGCATAAAAGGCAGGGACAACATAGCAGATCGCTCGAGGCAACTTGAAGACCTTCCATACATAGTTGCGGCAAGTACTGAGGCCTGATGCCCCATGTCTCGGTGGACGATATATCGACCATTTGTGGGGTGCGGAGGATGAGGAGGGCTTTGCCTTTTGGGGTTATACAAGAGGGGGTTGAGGGGTTTTCTACACAAGACTGTGGAGATAACAAGGAAGGTTATGGAAAAAGACCATCAAATAATATGTAAGGGAAAGGGGTAGGGAGGTAGTCCTATACCATAGACACGGTTTATAGGGAACTCAACAAAGGACTGAAAAAATAAGCAAGTATCTGATGCTCCTGCTACTATATTGCGGATGATAAACGCTTAAGGGTTGATGTTCAAACGACTAAATATTAAAGGGTAGAGCAGATATTTCATGTGTTTGTATATAATAATATGCACAGGAAGCAGATAGACGCTTTCTGCAAAGGATCATGAGCTAAATGCTAAAGGGCTAAATAATAACGGGGTGGATTTACATTCCAAAAACCACTTCTAATCAATAGGGAAAGTTACTCGACTGTGGATGAAATTTTCTTTTTAAATGTGATTGCCTTAGGAAACGTATAGATATTTCTGCTTTAGCACTGCATATTCACAACCAACAAAATGCATGATAAAAATATTCTACCAACGACTCGCGTATTCTAGTATGTTATATCTCTCAGAAAAAAATATTAGAATCGTGAATCTACTTCCAATAAGTAAGATAAAATTCTAATTACTATTTAAGGAATGCTTAAAAATAATCTATTTTATCTAAGTAAAACTATGCTGCAAACCATTTTATCACTGATTGTGTTCATTAATACATATTTTATAAGAATAAATATATTTCAGTACTTATTGCAAACAATACTCTTAATCGATAATTTGCAAATTAATTATTTTTAAATTTTTAATATTTTCTCGTATCATTAATAGTCAATTGTTTGGAATATCAGATTTAAAACACATGTGAGCTTAGGCCTATATGAAAAGTAGAGATTCAGATCCTCTTAAATGTCATTTTTTGCTATTCATTCATTCAAGTTTGCTCACTGGATTTCATGCCACAACAGCAATATTTCATTATTTCAATGTAACTAGTTTTTATTATGTCCATAATGATATTCTCTTCTTTATAAGGTAGGATACATTTTATCCTACCGTTTAATAAGTCTTTGTTTTCACTGCAGTCCGACACAATTAAATAACTGGCACGAGAAGTTTGCTGTGACAATTTTCGTCTTAACATTTTTTTTCTCAAATTTTCCTGAACATTTTTAACTTCTGCATGACATTTAAACATTGTCCTTCATATCCCTCCTCATCACACTGTATACCATTCATTACCTCTTACGGTCTCACTTGCAAAAACATGGAATTTCCTTCCGCCCTATGTCAGAGACTGTCAAACTATAACATCCTTCAAAAACAAACTAAAGAATTATTTAATAACAAACTAACTTATACACCTCACTGATAGTATTCTTTTAACCATTAATAAATTCAATTAATTATGAAAATAATATTAAGATTAACAAATATTTTCTTTTGCTTTGTTTTAAATATTGTATAATCGTAAAATTAGTTTTCTATATCTCATTATTTTTCTTTGTTTTTTATATACACTAGACAGGGACAATTTAATATGTCTTGCTTGTATACATTTTATTATTAGTTTTAGTCTTAATTTTAACTAACATTGACTGGTTGTATTATAGATCGTAATATATTAGATATTATCTTTTTGATCAAATTTTTACTTAGTATTTAATATTAGAGTTAATTAAGACTGTTATATTCTGAAGTAATAAATGTTTGTCCTGGTGAGTAGAAGAGAAGGCCATATGGCTTTAACTCCACCAGGCTAAATAAATCTAAATCTAAACACTTCCAATACCCATTCGTAACTTAATATAGGCCTAGGCCTAATATGTTGATTTTAATACGTATTCATGATAATTTATTATATATTATTAATATTATTACTTTATGTTAGTTGTTATTGTTGTGTTCGTAAGGAAAAATTAAGAATGTTAATAATTTCAAATTTTAACGACTTGAGACGGATTTCATGTAGATAATTTTAAGTTTATTAATTAAAACAATTATTAATTAGTTAATTAGTATGTTTTGAACTTTTCTCCCCTAAGTGTCCGTTGTTTTTCTTAGGATGGTGTTCTCCAATAAGATGGGCGGTTCGCCTGTACGCAAGGAGATAGACGGGTACACTATGGCGGGCCTCCTTTTATTTTTGGTCAGCAAGTTACCAGGAGAACCGCTGCGAACAGCAGAAGAGCGATAAAAATCAGATCGAAAATCCCTTCTCACCTGAGAATCGAATCCGAGCCAACAAAATGGAAGAGAGTGAAGAACTCCACCAATCACTTCAACCGCGATGGGTGTGTACATTAATTTATTCCAATAACTTTTAATTAATATGTATATTTTCTGAACTAAAATCAAAATAATTAAAATCAACTTCGCTTACATAACTTCAATACTGTAAAATGAATCAAACTAATATAAGTTGCTTATATATATCCATTCATAAAAACGAATAATCATTTTTAAAGAACATACACCTAAGTAACCTTCTTGTAGGAAAAAACAAGTCAAATGTCTAGTAGATGGCCAATAATGATGTAGCAGAATAAGATGAAACGTGATTTGAGGGAGGTGAATTATGCCGGGAATGATTGGATATTATCTCAGTATAGGAATATATCGAGAGTCAGTGTGGCCATGCATGAGCCTCCAGGTTCCATAGTGTCAATGAGTTAGCCAATTTAACCCTATTTCATGTAGATTTGTTAGTTATAGAAATGATGAATGTATTGTTATAAAGCATGTTTCTGGTCACTTTTTCATTTTTTTATTAGAAGTCATGATGTCATAATGTCTAATGTAATGTTTCTTTTATTACTTAGATATAAACCAACAAGATACTTTCGCCGAATGTACAGGAAAACGCTCACTGTGTTTACAAAGAGCCCTAAAACACGTCTGGGGAAAAGAATCGTATATACTCAACCTAGGATATAAAAGGGAGATAAGGGCTTGCTTGGCTTAGGCTAGGGGCATGGAAATTTCTAAAAATTAGCGACGATCACGATATGCGAATATGTCCAATGTGCGGGGACTTTGAAGATGAGATACATATATTAGGAAAATGTAATGATTTAGAATATTGGAGACGTCAGTTATTACCGGAAAGATTTTTAAATTCAAATCGGGAAAGATTGGCATGCTACGAGTTATTGGTAAATCCAGAAAATTGGATAAACCTGGGTAAATTTCTGGACAAAACGCGGAAAATAAGGACAACACTCATTCATGAATAAATATATGTTATCAAAATGCAATACCATTAATTCTTAATAATTATATATAAATTAATTAGTGTATAATCCTATTGTGTTATTATTTAATTGTAATATTATCGTGTTTTCTTTATGTAATTGTAATATTATTGTTTTTTAGTGTATAATGCTATTGTGTTATTATTTAATTGTAATGTTATTGCTTTTTTGTTGTTTATTTTTCTTTACACTAGTATCAATTATTACTTTATTGTAACGGACTGTCAACAGCACGTACGGCTTACTGCCAATGCGACCCATATTTGTAAATAATATTGTAAATATCTTACTTCTTGTCTAATAAAGTCCTACTACTACTACTTTTATCTTATATAATCTAAATTATTACTTAATAATTGTTGCTTGGCGTTTTATTGCCTAAAAGTTCAGTAAGCATATGTGTGTATTAGCAAATAATTGAAATTACCATTAGTAAGTAACTTTCTGATATATAAACGTAATGAACTACTGTTATATTATATTACCGGAATTTAAAGCTTTTTTCCTGGTTATAAAAATATAATAGACCAATATCAATAATATATATATATATATATATATATATATATATATGATATGATATATATATATATATATGATATGATATGATATGATATGATATATGATATGATATGATATGAAAGATAAATGCTCGGACGGAACTTGAACCCGGATCTCTGGATTTATATCCCAGTGTGCTACCGATTAAACAACCGAGCGAGTCTAGTACACACTTCACTTCACTTCTACGTATTGGAAATTGTGTCACGTTATTTCCCCTCTCGTCAAGGAAAAGATCCATTTTTGTGGAAGTCGTCCTCGACCTATGGGAAACATTCAATTGTGAACAGCAATTTCCGGCTACTTTAAGGATTTCTATACTCTCTTTAGCCCTTTTGATTTAATTATTTCGTCGTTGTTATTATTGTGTCTTATTAGAACTTTGATGGTTCGTGTCTCGATTGTAATAATATATATCCCCTGCTAACGACAGCTATCCGTAGTCCGGTGTCAAAGGTCCAGCGGTTGGGAACTCCAATCCTGCAATCAGTTTCTAGGTGAATTTTATGAAGTTCTAGTTGTTCCTCTGAGTCGCCAACAGGAAGACCGCCACAGCCACAGATGCCGCCAACCCTCAAAAGGGCAAGAGCGGGAAGTCAAGTCGGCATTCCAATCAGAAACGGCTCTTTTCGGATTTAGCTGTTCTTATTTAATAATTTTGAATTTAGAATATTTATTGGACTTTGATGATTTTACTAGTGGATGCTAGGGGACCACTCCGGCATTTGCCTTAACATCAAGGGAAACCACTAAAAACCTTAATAGAGTGGCTTGAATTTAATAAAATTAGATCCAAATTGAACAGCTTTTTGCTCCAATTGGAGACAATTTAAGATGTAACAGGGCACTTCCTATTTTCATCATGGGTGCACATACACTCTATTAGAAAAGTGTGTGATTTATGATCCAATTCGATAGATAATACTAATGAATCTGGATCATTTACTAGTTCCTTAACTAGTTTGTCTAATACTTAATTAGTGATTAGTCTATCCCTTTTTGCGAGGCTAGTTTGAACCGGCCTACTTTTGGTTAAAGGAGCCATGGCAGTTTGAGTGCCTATGGTCACTTTTTTGGTTTCAGGTGGGATTTTAGGCCCACCTGAGACCTTGAATGGCAAGGCCTTTTGTTCCCGAGCCTTGTTGGTCCCGGTACGGTTTCTTCTTTTAGCGCTAGTGACAACGCTACGGTTTGAGTTCTTGGAGGTCTCAGGCCGAAGAGCTGCTGGCTCAATCTGGTCTGAGATTTGGGGTAAGACAGCTGAAGCAAGCTCCACCATTACTGTCTTCTTAGAGGTAGCCGGGATGACCTGTGCTACCGTCTTCTTCATACGCCGGTAGGGCTCGATCTTCACCTTGAAGTGAATGAGCCTGCGTAGTTTGAATAGGCCTAGATCCTTCACCTCTGGGCCATCTCTCAGAGTGACCACAAACATGGGCAATGGGTTCCTGGTCTTTCCGGATGTCATATTGACAACCTTTAAGGCCCGGAATCCATTGGCCTTCAAGTCACTCTGAATGTAAGATGGCTCAATGGTGTGGTCTATTCCTTTTACAACCACTCTTCTTGTAGCTGTCGCTTGTTGTCTCTTTTCTTCCTTGCAGGGGATCTTGTTATTCTTAAGCAGTTGCTGGTACTTTTTATAGGCTAAAACTGAATTTAGCCTGACCCTTGTACCGAGCCTGGTGTTTTCGCAAATGAATGCGTCAGGCTCGGATTTGAAGAATTCCTCGTTCACTGTTGCCAGTAAATAGGTTAAACCCGAAGTACCAGCAGGGAAGAGGTCCATATCTTCTTTGGGAGCGAGTCCGTCGACTTCGAGCCTCCACAGTCCCCTCCATTATCACATGATGAGGTCTCTGCAGGCTGGGAGACGACCAGATGGGACTCGACTTTATCAGTAGCCGAGGCTGCTGACTTTTCTGGCAGAGCAGTTTCTTCCCTTTACTTTCGGTGGTATCTAAGCTTGGTTCTTACTGGAATGTTGCTCTTCGGTTGCTCCGTCTTGTTTACAGTAGAATCTGTAGGTGTTGTTGGCAGTAGAGCTTCACGTAAAGTAGCAGATGCTTCCTTTACTAAGTCGTTGAACCATGAACTGGTCAGTGGTGTAGTGTCTTCTAGTTGGATTTCAGACGATCTTCTTTTATATGTGCCGTATTTGGGCATCTTGATGTTTGATTCAGTCTAGTACAAACATTCATTTTCCTTATATATATTCTCATTATTACCAGATGTAGTGGGAACTCTGTCTCCACTGCCATCTGGTAGCTCCTATCACAAGTAAGCAAATTAAAAAGGGAATATTTTTACTATATAGCAGTGACGCTTTATCGATGTTATAATAAAAATTTGACATTGAACAATGTATGTATATATATATATATATGGACATATGCTTATGTGGGATGAGGGTATTATAGGACACGACACAGCGATGAGATTGGAAGTTTCACCCTGGAATACATAAAAATTAAATGAATTTGTGCAAATAAACTGATATTATTTTCTGGCAACTGTAAGGGTCAGAATAATAATTGGAATATAATGGTATTTTGCATTTATCTATCCACACAAAGCAGTTCGCAGAAACCGAACATTGTTTTCGAAGTTATATTTGAATAGAAAAATTATACGTTCAGACTGGGGTTTGAACCTTGGACGTTTCGCACTCTTGGCGAATGCTCTACCAAGTGAGCTATCTGAGAAACTCTAATCTGAACGCAAATTTTTCTCTTATTGTTTTTTTTTTCTGGACACACATACTTACCCTCTGATAGAGATTTTACTAGAATTGAAAAATATCAGAGGGGACAACCCAATGTATACTCTCCGTCACATTGGAGAGAAATAATAATCATGTGGTCGTAAGCACTAGTTTGATGTAGTCGAAATGGAAAGCACTGATTTTTTTTCGATGTAACATATTTAAAAAGTTGGCTAATTAATACTAATAAGAAAGTGTGTATTAGTGGTGTGGCGCTCAGATTCTCAAAAGCTAATACTTCAGATTTGAAAATACCAAAACATTGGGTCAATATGGAGTTTGAAGATGTTTCAACAATAAAGAAAGGGAACCTAAAACCATGACCCAAAGAAGAAAAAATGTAAAAAAAAGAGCAAACTTACAAATTTGATGGAGTTATGTCCCTCCAATCTATCATGACCTTTACCTGAACTTGATATCAGATGATATAGATAATGATTGAATAAATGATGTGGAAGACTTATTTAGGGCATTATTTATTTTTTATGAAACACACATTATTCGATTTGATTAAATAGGGCAAAAAAGTCTCATAGGCTGCGATGAGCAGGACATGTGGCACGAATGGGGAATGAAGACGTTCATGGAAGCTTCTTGTAGGAAAACCAGGGGGAAAACGCCCAGTTGGTAAGCCAAGAACGAGGTGGGATAATAATATTAACCATGATTTGAGGGAAGTATATTATACAGGGAATGATTGGAAAACATTAGCTCAGGATAGGGATGTATGGAGAGCTAATTTCCGTGCGGCCATGAACCTACGGGTACGATAGTGCCTGTGAGTTATTTAGTTAAGGCAATAATAGTTATCTGTAATCATGTCTATTAATAAATATTTATTCAACTTTTTTTAAATGGTGGAATACATGATAAAGGAAGGTTTTTTAGAGCATTGTTTATCTTTTGTGGAATATATATTACTTAGTTTTATTAAATAGGGAAAATTTAGTTAATTGTAAATATTTCTTATATTGATAAATGTTTGTTTCATACATTTTGTGAATTTTATGGTCAAGATAGTGTCAAGCCACGCAACAACATATATGTATTTTTTTTTTCAATTTAACTTTTGGATATAAAAAAAATGTATAAAAATATATATCACTATTTCATTAAAAACATGTTAGAAAAACATATTTTATATCTAGAATCAATATTTAATATTGTCAGTTATTTGAGGATTTGATCAAACATTCAAATTGCTTTATCTCAGAATCAGTAAAATATGGCTTGGCACTTTCTTGCCGGGACCCCTTATGTTTTATATTAATTCAATAATTCGTTAATTCGTCCACCGCTGCGGTCTAGTGGTAACGTCATTGCCTCAGAAGCAGCAGGCTCGTGTTCGATCCCCACTCGGAACAAGTTACTTCGGTGAGGTGTTTTCGGGATTTCCCCTCGCCTCTAACACAAATTTCAGGAAAGTAAAGGGGCCAAATAGTATCTGAACTCCATCTGGTGATCATGAAAATCAATATCATATTCACCTCGCTTATTATAAATTGTATGAGTGAATGATGTGTCTTGCCTTCAATGTTTATGTTGTCTCGGAGGTGGCCCCAACATAGAGCTAATAACTCATCAAGGGAGGCCCTTCATGTCCTCATGTGGTCAAAAAGTATCTGTTTGATCCAATGTTTAAAATCCCTCTCCGGACTGGTCGTGCCACAGTAAGGCCTGGGCGAGGTGGGTCATGTAAAAGTATCAATAAGGCGAGAAGTTAAACTACGATGGGGTAGAAGAACAAGAAGAAAAATAAAATGTGTTTTAAAACTGATTTTTATTTTTACATAAATTGATTATTTTATTTCGGTAGTGCCATTTGTTAATTATAGTTGATGTTTCAAAATATTATCAATTACTAGTTTTATTTTAATTGCAACTAATTAAATTCCTAATGATTTTGCTAAAGAAGAATCAGAACTGGAGTAGATCTATTCCTAAATGAGTGCAAAGGAAAAATATAATCTCAAATAAGTTTATACTTATTTTTAAAGCAGCTTGAATTTTGACTTCATGCTGTGTGTTTCGTTGCTTTTAATTGCACAAAATTTATAGTTGACAATTTAATAATTAATCATTTGCCACGCAATGTAGATAAAGTCTTTGCTCTTTAGAACCCAAAAGTAAAGCACAAGATATCGATGACAGAGTTTAAAATACGCACAAACTCCTAACCTAAATGAGGCCGAAAACATTTTAGCTTATTGTAATTTTGCATGTTACAAATGCCTAGCAATAATTTCTCGCCTTGAGTTTTATAAGCTGGAATAAATATTAGGTTGTATTACTGCAATCAATTCAAGATTTTTTTACCCTAGATATCCTAGTGTGAAGAATTATTATGCTGAGTCTTATCACACAACACATTAAACGACGCTAGAGACAAGAAAAACTAGGCAGTGATTACACTTCAACATGAAAATATGGATTCTTAGACACATTAAATTGCATTAATTAACCTATTTTTAAAAATAATTTTTCTTTCTTCTTCTTCTTCTTCTTCTTCTTCATCTCCCCATCGTAGTTTAACCTCTCACATTATAGGTACATTTTACATGCCCCACGTCGCACGGGCCTTACACTTAGCAGGAATAGTTGGATAACGCATTTTTTATCACACAAGAATATGGAGGACTTCCACGAATGGTGTGATCAGCTCAATAAAGGATCTCCTCCGAGACAAATAAACATTAAGACGAAATTCACCATTCACACATACATTCATACTAAACATGGTGAATATGATAATGATGATTATGGTGGCCAGATGATGTTCGGGGACGTTTTGGTCTTAAATGTTTATGACTTTGTTTTACAAGCGAGGAAAAACTCCGTAAAAAATAGTCAGGAAACTTTCCCGATCACGGATCGAACCCGGATCCGCTGCTAATGGGGAAATGGCGCCACCCTAAGACCACAGCGGTAAACAAATATTTTCACATACCATTAAATATATTAAATCATGAATTAATAAGTTCACATGTTAGTAAATATACAACAATGAGAATACTCCCTCATATTGCTATTTTTCCTTATAAAAAAGAACGCGAAGAAATTCTATTCAACTATTATTCTATTAAAAATTGCAGACATTTCTTATAATAATAATAATAATAATAATAATAATAACAATAATAATAATAATAATAATAATAATAATAATAATCATCATCATCATCATCATCATCCGTCACAACCTGTTTCGGCTCCATCTAGCAGTCCTTAAAGAGGACTTCCTGGTCGACGATATCCTTTGGGTTTATATTACATCATCATTTTCGGGGATTCTTTTTACATGATCTAGCCAGTTTCATTTATACATATTGGGTTTTTCTCTTATTGATTCTACTTCTAATTGTTCTAAAATATATTCAAAGTGAGATTTACACCAACTTGGCAACATCTAACAAAAATAATACCTCCCGTTACAAAATAAAATTAATCCATGTTGACAGTATAGGTTGTATTTACCAAAAATTGACTTGAACAAACAAATTATAGAAACACGGAAGATGAAAACATTTACAAATAATGATAAAATATTACAACTATAATATCACAAGCAGCCGCAGAGAAAAAATAGGAAAATATAAGGCTTTTACACAAAAAAATAAATTAAGATCATGGGATTTTAAAATTAAAGAGATAATTACGAACAATAACAAAGCCTATAGAAAATGCCTTCAAACAAAATACGTAAACGATGAAATAGATTATAAGCATTAGAGGGCGATAGCTAACAGAGAATATAGAAAAGTCACAGACAATCATGGATAGAGTTATCTCTTTTTAGAAGCGGACACCTATAAAATAGAACCCAATACATATACAATTTTAAAACTCACAAACAAAGAAATAAAAAAAATCTTCCAAAATGAACCCTAGCCCCAACATAAAAAACATTTTTAGATTTCTACAAAAGCCTATCTAACAACCATACTTTTGAGTCAAAATACGGTATTGGCACACAAAAAAAAAACACGGAAGAACAATGCATTACAAATGAAGAAGTATAAGAAGCATTAAGGAAGACGAAAAATAGTGGTGAATACAACCTAAGTTCAGAATTGCATAAAAAATACAGGAGGTTTATTTCAAGAGAGATTATTAAGATTCTTGGTAGAATATATCGAGCAGCCACTTTATTGGAAGAATGCAAAAATAGTACAATTATTGCCATATATGAAAAGGAGATAAACAGAATGTTGTAAATTATAGAGGAATTAGTATCCTCAACACATGCTATAAAATATTTAGCAAAATATCCTTACAATCATACATTTTAAATAAATTGGTGAATGGGTTTTATTGACTTTGTGTAATATAAGTATACTTAGTTTAACGAAAATAAGTAGTTAACCCTGGAGTTGAAGTGTCCTGTAACATCCGTTACTTTAATTTATTCAGTATTATTAGTAAAACGGTTGAAAATTAATCTGAAGAAATAACTCATACCTTTCTTGTGCCAACTTACACAAGTTGTGGTTCAGTGATAATGTGGTTGCCTCAGATGCAGCGAGCCCGGATTCGATACCTGGTCGAGATAAGTTTCCTGTGTGAACGTTTTTTCATGGTTTTTACTCATCTTAAGACAAATTTTAGGGAACGTTAAGGTTCGAATAGTTTCCTACCACAATCTGGCGATCAAATCTTTCACATCATATTCGCTTTGTTTAGTATGAATATATGAGTGAATAATGTGTATTGTCTTAAATGTTTGCTTTTGGCTCGGAAGTGGCTCTTCCAGTGAATTGGTCAATCATCCAGGGAGGCCCACTTTGTCCTTATGTGGTCAAAATTGTATTATAATTAAGGGGAAAAATCCTGAACCAAGTTTTGAATCCATAATCTCCAGCTTAGCGCACTGGCACTCTATCTTCTGAGGAATCCGTGGGCAGATATGTTTTCTTACTTTAAACCCCCATGTACATTTGTAGCGAATACTAGTCACGGCTGCTTCACCAAGAAGTCAAATGATACGGTCTTTTCCGTGGCATATCAGCTAATTACGAATGTAATATTGAAATTAATACACTCAGGCTTACCATCCGTATACAAAAGATAGTTAATAGGAGTAAACAAAAATTTATTATTTGAACCCAGGAGCTTCAGCTTTGCGTGTAAAGTAGGAGATTTAGGATATTTAAATCTTATATTAAAAAGACGTTCACCGCTGAGGCCTCGGGATAGCGTGCTACCTTGTCACGCAAAGGGCCTAGGTTCGATTTCTGGTCGGGACAAGCTTCCTGGGTGAGGTTTTTTTCGGGATTTTTCTTCACTTGTAAGACAATTATGAAAAAGTTCTGAGGCCCAAAAGGTCCCCGAACCATCATCTGGCCATCATCATCGTCGCATGGTGTGGAAAGCAACGGGGAGTTATCACACCTATTAGCCTATTCCCTGATGCCTGTGTAGCTCAAAGATAGAGTGCCAGCGCGCAAAGCTGGAGAACCTGGGTTCAAATCCCGGTTAATTTTTTCTCTTTGGTTGTATTGAAAATTTCATTCGGATAACAAACCTGAGTACTTTCAGTCCAATATTACATTAGAAAAAATATGTGGGAACAGATTTGAAAATCCTCTTCTGACAGTTGGTGTCCCTGTAAAAACAGGGTGAATATATCTACAAAAGGTAATAACAAGGTAAACTGCAAGAAATATGACCACAAGAATGCATATTAATTATTACAGTTTGGTTATGTATTAATAGTTTTCGTTGCGTTTCTATACACTTTAGAGAAATAATGGCATTTTCAAAAACTTCTTGTCTATTACTCGTAATATATTCGTTATATAGTAATTCTGCCCGAAGGCAGGTCCTTCACTGCAATCATAGCATTTTCATGTTACGCTTGCAGCTTTACTAGGGAATTGTGTAGGTGTGGAGCTTCCCGTTGCTTTCCACACCGGTGAAGGATGATGATGATGATGATAATGATAATGGTAAGGATGATAATGATAAGGATGATGGCCATATGATTTCGGGGACCGTTTGGGCCTTAAAGTTTTTCTGACATTTGTCTTACAGGTGAGGTAAAACCCCGATAAAAACCTCACCCAGAAAAACTGCCCCGACCGGGGATCGAACCCGGGCCCGCTGCGTGACAAGGCTGCACGCTACCTCGATACCACAACGGTGGACATAGGCATATATATATATATATATATATATATATATGTGTGTGTGTGTGTGTGTGTGTGTGTGTGTGTATGTAATCATGTAAACAGAATCTATCGAAAGAGAAACAATTTGGAAACCCAAAACTAAAAAAAATATATATATTGTGTACTGGTTCAGGAAAAAAAAAACCCTATATCTCAATCATTAAAAAAATATATATTCATACCTTTTGTGGGATTTTACTTGTATGGTCACGCTTTAAAAACTAAATGTCTTGAAATTTGGATAAATTAGCAATTAAATTCTGTAAATAAATGTACTTGTTTTATTGTAAAGAGTGACATAATTTTACAATAAAATTCAGCAGATAATATTTTGTGCAGCAAAACAGTTTATATAATTCTGAAGTGTTTGTGTCCTAATTTTCTGCTACTGGTACATAGCTTTAATAATTCAGAATATATATCAATTACTGGGTGGGCATGTATAAAGAAATAAATTCCGGAATAATGCAATCATCTGGTATAAACTAAATCTTGCTTATTTCTCTAGAACTCTTCTGATTTCTTAGAGCTGTCCGGGCAATCTTTTGGCAACATGATTTATGAATACGTCGTTCAAAACTACATAATTTGTAAAACGTGGCAACTTTTACAAACACATAAGATTTGGGGGCACGTGATTAAAAAAAAAGTATCCTTGCACTGGAGGTTTAAAAATGGCGTTCCAACTTCTGAAAAGTAACAAATCTGGATAAAATGTTACGGTAATGTATTGTATTTATCATACATAACCGTATGTTTTAAAGGGGTAGAATAAATAAAAAAATGTCCTTTTATACAATTAAAGTACTATCTTCTGTCTTTAAATAAACGTACCGTACATGATAAATTGAGTTTTGATAATTTGTTGTTCATCTATTGCGCGTTAGGCCTAGGAGGCCCTCGGCCCACCAGCCACTGCTGACCTTACATCCACATGTGCAATTTACAGATATGGGCTATCATCCAGCCTGTATATGATTAACAAATAGTTAGCATGTCGGTTTCTTCAGCGATATAGATTATTTTCTTAATGTGGAACCGATCCTATTAAAGTTACTTAAATTTTATCGATGCTGGGTTGGTACCAGTGTAATGCTGCAATTCTATTAGAAAAATGTCTTCTTCCATGAGGATTCAAACCACTACAAGCCTCGCAGCTCTGCACCGCTAGGTCTAAGGCGCAGGACTCTTTAATTTAATTGTAAATAAAATTGTGTCTTAAATTGAATGTGTAGGGGTATTTCTTAAGGGATATATTCGACTTACAGTACATTTTATTTCGAAAAGAATCTTGGGAAAAGATTTTCTGCATCACAGAAATCATTAAAATATTAGTTTCCATAAGGGTGGTAATATTTTTGTATACCCTGTAGGCCTAATGATGCCATTCATTGCTTAGGTAAATGAAGACAGTAAAAATCAAAACCAGGATGAAAGAGGAAAGGAAGTCGGGGTCAGAAGAGGAAGCTAAGGAGAAAATACAAGTGAAATAATGAGAGTTTTTCGTGACGAACCGTACCAACTTAACCGAGACAAAACAGCTGACAAACGGGTTACCATCACACCATCTCAACCGTTACCGAACCCTGGTTTTGTGGAGGAGGGTGACATGCACAAAATATATTATTAATAATTGTCACTTTGTAACCCAATAAATATATTTTAATACCTTATTAATTGAACGTTTTGGCAGAACTATATTTACATTTAAGGACGTAAAAATAATTGCACGAAAAAAATTATCGAAATGACGTTGCTCTGAAGTTTACAGCTACCGCCTCATACAGAGTGGTTGATAATTCCTAATATTTAATTCAGGGTAATATAGAGAGGACTGAGTAGAAAAAAATTTATGAGGAATCCATGTCAAAAAATATACTGTTTCGTCGTTAAATTATGAAATTAATAAAAAGTACAATCTTCCGTTTCGCGGTAAGATAACCACATCTACAAATCACCAGAAATCATATCTCTTCTGTTTTCAATCTAAATAGTATCACCTGAGGTGACAATCGTACAATACGTAGACTTACTGAAGGAGTCCCATTGAACAATTGTGTGACCTGCTGAACTATTCGACCGAATATTCGGGGAAAGAGAATAGGTTGAAGTGGTAAAATGGAAGAATTAGTTCAATCTTACAATTTGTAGCACCTAAACAACGAATTTCTTTATCAGGTTCCGCATTAAAATATAATTATATATTAATTATTTTGTATACCCTTAGAAATTTGTAACAGGAGATATAAACAAAATGCAGATATTACTCGTACAGTGCAGATGACCCGAGTCTTTTCGATTTGCTAGATTCACACAGGAATTAAGAACTGAATATCTGATAAAGAATTCAGGTCTCAATCTTCCACAGACCTATTATTATAAATATATTGGTAATTTTTTTCAAATTCGGCTCAAATTGAGAAACTTAGGTTACTGTAGTATATATATTTATGGAAAAGGGAAAGTCGAAACCGAGTACGGCTACATGAGCCTATATTTGATTCTTAGATATGCAGAAAATTGTACCTACTAACTAACCCTATTTTTGAATAAAACTATTATTATTATTATTATTATTATTATTATTATTATTATTATCATCATCATCATCATTACGTTAAAAATCATTAGAACTAGGCCTATTACATTTTAATATAACAGATTTCGAATACTCTCAAAAAATGACTTTTTAAACAATTGCTATCTATGTGCGTGAACACTAGGGAGCAATGGCTTTCAAAGACACATGAGTGAATGTTGACCAATCGCAATACATTGAACGAACTATTTATAACAGGAAATAATGTATCATGTCACATCCTTTTTTTTTATGTTATTACGAGAACAGATGGTTCGATGACTGATAATCACATATAATTATTACCATTAGAAGCACTTTTTTTAAATATTTTTTCTCAGTTCAAACAACTACATGCATAGGCTTTATTATAACTGTAATAAATTCGGGATATTAATGGTAGAAATAAAATGAGTTTGGGATATGATTTACCAAGTTTAAAAGCAATCATAAATTAACGTATGGAATGGCCCATATTTCCATTGCGATTATAATTAGTTTTATATAACCTATGAGCTATAACATGGAAATTCAACAAAAACTTGGAATAAAAGTGTATGTCGATGAGAATGGATTTCTTGTGGAGAGTAGAAAGATGTTCAAACTTAGAAAAAGTAAGAAATTATGTCATATGCGAAAAAAAAAGAATATTAAATATTCAATAGTAGACTGTATAAGATATAAGCAATAAAATTGGTGTGAGTACGTACGATGAAAGCAAGAAGAAATGTTGCCCGAAAAAACTTTAGAATGGTATCCACCTGGAAGAAGAAGGATAGGAAGACCTCGAAACTCATGGATGCAAGGAATAGGAACTCGAATGAGAACAGAAGGTCTGGACGACATGGAGTGCATGGATAGGGATTAATGGAGAAAAAATAAAACTTTAGGCATAGAAAGATGTGTAAACACTGAATCTCTGTATAAAAATATGTTTTATAATCATATATGCCTAATGAATAAGCAAGAGAAAGATGTGATCAAAATTATTTTAATGTTTTTTCGGGGTTATTTTATTTATTTATTTATTAAAATTCCAAGATTTGGAGCCCTATTTTAAAAATATATGTTAGGGCTCGAAGTTATTTTTTTGTCGTTTGTAAATTCTACTTTTTTATGTTGTCTTTCATCTTACCCCTTCAATACACTACTTAAAAGGTGTTTTCAAAGTAGTAAATAATAGTAAAATAACATCTTTGTTGGAAATATTTGCGTTCATTAAAAACAATTGACTAATGTTAGCAGTGTGGGCAATGTTTATTAGTTGATACTACAGGAGGTTGTGAGACCAATTAATGATAAAATGACGGAAAGTACGTATTTATTGTTTTATATTGTTTCAAATAAAGTTCAGTTAATTTAAAATACAGTGATTTGTTTCGTATAATGCATATTAACACTACCTTTTGGATATTTTTGTATATTCATTGTATGTAGTATACACATAGAGAGCAGTGGTTTTACTTCCCACACGAGGTTTGTAATATGTAATATAACAGTATAGTTATTTTATTACAGTATAGTTATTTAGGTTCGCAACCCCAAAATATAGGGAGTTGAACTTTTAATCATGGTCGCTATTGCTGTAAGTACGACAAAACGCACTATCGCGCAAAAAATATGTTTATATATCATCTCTCATTTCAATAGGTTATGTAGTTATAAAATGATTTTAAAATGGGAGATTGCATACTGCAATATACGAACGTAATGTTCATCATCATATGAGTAAAATATATGCAACTTAATTATAGCTTTGCAGCTTTATAGCTAACACGTACATTCTTGCCTTGAGTGTGTATCCCAGATACATGACATTCTCTTCCCCTCTTTTGCACCAATCAGCATCAATACCCACATTATCTGAAAAATAATGCTACGTTATATCCAGTAACATCGATGATAACACTGGGTAACACATTTTGGGCAACTTTTAATTCCTCTCAGTTTTTTCGTGGTTCTTATATAATTCCGGCATCCTGAGTTCAAAAATGACAGTTTCACATACAACAGTTCTATGGAAAAATATATATATTTGAAAATGTGGGAATTAACACAAAAATGTATCCACAAATATAGATGGTATTTATTCCATGCTTATATTGGTATTGTATCTGATGATATGAAATGGAATTTTGTTTCAGCATCACTGACTTGGCCATCAAATTTATTAAAAATGAAGTTATGACCGCGTTTTCCTTTTGTGTTGCTGTGAACTGTCCCTCGCCAAACTCCAAATGTATTCCCCCATCATGTTTATATTCCACCTGTCCTGATATCTTCATTCCATGTTTTTTATATCCTAATGGAATCGTTATCAATATTCTTCACTCACATCGACAAAATTTGGTCAAAAGAAATCCAAATGTGAGTGCAGATAATGTAATTTAGTTGACATTCTGCAACCTAATGTACGATATGTACTCAGCAATTTCTCTATCAACTCTCGGTAATTGGGACTCTTCTTGTTTCCAAAGAAGCCATGCACAACATTACGAAATGCTTGCCATGCATTTTTTTTAAAATGGTGTCATCTTTTTTTTTTTAATTCTGCGGACTCCAGCATCTATCTTATTTGAGGTTCTGTAAAAACTCCAGCAAATACTTTTGCATCAGACAAACGTGGGAACATAGAGCGAATATATTGTAAAGCATCTGATGATTTAACCAAAGCTTTAACATGTTTTTCTAGACACAATTTAATGTGGAGAGGTGGTAGTAAAATCTTCTTCCTTCAATAAGAGGTTCATATAGAACATTGTTTCCTTCTGGAACAAGTTCATTTTTGAAGGCCACACTTGTTGGATGTAGTGTTGGTCAGTTGCTCAGCTGTCCCATAAACAAAGGAAACATGAATAAATAAATGCATTCAAACAGTTAACATTTGGAGAAAAATAATATTAATCAATAATTATATACTTAAAATTGAAAAAAAAGTTACGAAAATAAAAATCGTAATTACTGTCGAACCGTTGACATTTGGAGAAAAATAATCACGTATTTGAGATCAGCGCAAAAAAAAAAAAAAGAGACAGAAACACTGATGAACATTTTCATTGTTACCCAGTGTAATTGAACGCCTTCAAATCTTACAAGTAAATCACGTGATCACGAGCAATTCCCAACACAGCATGAGTAGAAAGGAAGTGTTACATCATAGCGCATGCGCTGCACAACTGCATTTTGTTCGCTGCCAAGCTAAAATACTTTTACAAGTAAAAAAGTATAGGTAACCAATATAATTTATATTATTCTTATTATTTAGTACTACCGCTTCATTTATTTGAATGATTTGGGCTTTTTAACTATTTATTTCCAGCTCTTCCTATCAGAAACACAGCTTATCACATATGTTATATTAATTTCCTTGAAGAAATCTAATTGAAGGCCACCTTGGATTCTAGTTAATAAAGGTTTCCGCTGGAATAGTTTTTAATATTTATTTCATCACACGTTCTACATACATAACCAAACTAACTTAAACGTTGTCCTCTTATCAAATTAACAACCTTCCTGTTTTTAATTATTTCGTTCAATTCATAATTTGTCCTGTTTATTCAAGTTCCATATCCACTTTTTATTGACCCATTTTTGTCCCGAATATTTTCTTATAAAATTTAACGTTTTTGTATTTCGGCCTTTATGGAGGTCCAGGTTTTGCAGGTATAAATCACCACAGCTTGTATCATAGTTTGGTATATTATAACTGTAGTATTCTTGTAGTAAATATGAATACGAGAAATTGATTATTTCTGTTCATTATTGAATCAAGATAAATAAAAGATCTTATTTGTCTAGAATAGGAATTATACAGACACAAATAATAACTTCATATAAGAAGTAGGTTTTATTAAATTTCAGAATGTTAACTAACAATAACTAACACCACATTGAAAAAATGTTATTTTAGCGGTTATACGTTACTTTTACGTTTATGAGTTGCGATATAATTTATATTTCAGTTTTTAAATTGAAAAATTCTGATTGAATTACCTCATTTGTTTCTTTGTTATAATTAATAATGAAAATGTCTGACTTCATATTGATTAACCTGAGATCAAGTAATGGTTAATATTTTGTTGGCAAATATTTTAGATAGCTTACATTACTTTTGTTCGTATTTAATTTTTAAATAAACCAAATGCCCTCAACACTAAGTATGAGTAAGTTCATTGTGAGCAATTTTAGAGCTGTGTTGTTTTGTATTTGTTGTTGAACTGCTGAAGCATACGTCACTATGCCGTCTCGGTAGCGCTCGCAGCTTCCTCGACTGGGACCCCAGGTTCGAATCCTGGCGCTTGGAGAGTCATACTGAAATTGTTATTTTTTCCCCCGAATTTAATTTTACCAACAATCTTCATTCCTGCCATCCCTCCTCTTCATGTAATGTTTTCTTCTCATTCATTAATTTCATATCACCTCATCTCATGTTACAAAAAAAATAGTTTGGTTAGCAATCCACAGGTGTTGAAACTTTGAGGTTGTGGGGATCTAATGAGGTATCCCACCAGGGTGCTCTCACATGACATCTAGCTAGAAGTCCCTCCTCGCGGCAATGGGCCAACCCAAAAATGGCGATATTATCTATGGGAATGAAATCAGGTGTGGTGGACCTAGAAGCCGACCTTATAACTTACATAATACAGTATAGTAGATTTTCATTCAATTCATATCCATAATAGTAGGATAACGCAATAGAAATTACTGTTCGCGGTGCTCATGTCAGTCTGCCCGCTCAGTTTGAATAAAGAACTAAACTATATACATATATATTTATTAAACTAATGAAATTCGACACATATGAATTTTTTTAATAAAGCGTACAACTCAATGGTGTTAGTAAGTTGTTGGTATATTTATGCTGGTGGTATAGAACGTTAGCGATATTTCGTTTATTATTAGGCAATAGCGAGTAAACACACGTTGTATTAAACAATACTAAGAAACTGGGGCATCGTTAACATCACGCTAATCTGTGTCCCAAACTTAAATTTAATAAAAAAAATATTGTTCTAATAATTGTATAATACATAATATAGCTATAGTGAAAAATAATTTGTGTTCTACGTTAGAGATCAGATTTGGACTGATTTGGATACAGAATGGAACGGAGTGTTAATAATCGTTCAGAAGAAGTCAAGTATGATGCCAAAAGTATGTTGAATATGTGTGATGCTAGTGACCTAGGAAGGAAGAGGGCAGATCTAGTATCGGGTGTGTGATAAATCGGATACATGTCGCTATGGAAATGAGGGACAGCGGGCAGTCCACCCACTTGCAGCTATACACATAATAATATCTAATAGCAGCACTTGGCACCATCATTCTTAGTATCTCATTTGGTAATCACACACCAAAACAAATATTACCAAGCGCACTTCCTACCATTAATATATCTTAAATTATGTTAAAAACTTTGATAAGTCATGTCATAAGTAAAACACACACGAATACCTTGTTAATCATGTCAAAATAATACAAGAAAGAGTGCGACTGCCCACATTAGGCTAAGAAGGGAAAGCAGGCATCATACAGACACTATCGAACCCGGCGTTCATGGCCGCGAGGATGTAAAAGCATTCATAAATCCCTAACTTGAGCTAACATTTTCCATTCATTCGTGTATAATTTACTTCCCTCGAGTCATGGTTAATATTATTCTCCCACCTGATTCTTGGCCTAACTACTGGACGATTTCTATCTGGCTTTCCTATAACAAGTTTACATGCCCGTATTGCATTCCCCATTCGTGAACATGCCCTGCTCATCGCAGTCTATGATACTTAACTGTTATTATTATGTTTGATTTCACATAATGGAGGCCTGTCATTATGTCCAATGAATGGTTCTTATTCCAGTTCCCTGCTTACACGCGGGCCTATGTAAATTGGGTCCCTATTAATTTCCGATTATTATATGGTTGAGTAATTTGAGATCCCGATCTAGATAAATTGGGTCCTGGTCCAGGAAGTAACTTATCTATTTTTCTTACCTGTGCTTATTATTATTTTTGTACGGTACTATTGGTCTGGGATCCAGGTTCATTTCTATAATTTTCTTACCTGTGTTTGTTATTAAATTTGTACACGACTATTAATTTGCTACAAATAGAAATGCAGAAAAAAAATTAAATGAACATCAAATTAAGCAACCATAATGCTTAACTATATTGATGTATTGAAACATTTTCAATTCGAAGTTCACATTTCATATAGAAGTTCAGGAAAGTAGGCTAATAGAAGAAAGGAAAAAGAGCAATACATTTCTGAAAAAATACACTTTTGGTAACGGGTCAAATTAGTATGGCGAGTTTTAAATTTTTACCATCAGCCTAAAAACATTATAAACTTTTGGGAATCGGTCCAGACATTCTCTATATGGTGTTTCCTGGGTAATGCTAAAAGGCTGGGACTTAATTTACTATTACTGCCCTCTTTGACCCAGGACAAAATTTACCAAACACCCTTTTCAACCCAGGACCCAATTTAAAGTATTTTCTACGATCGCAGTTACGGGCGACCATTGGCTTGAAGTAAGTCTTACAAAAGCAAGGTGGATTATAAAATTTCGCATCACGAAAATGGGAGATATGTATGTTTACGGTTACATGCTCGTTAGGAACTGAGAAATTTTGATCGTATTTTTCCTGATTAAAAGAGAAAAATAATTATTTAAAGTAAATCGAAAGAGTTTCGTCAGAAGATAGCATGTAAGTCTCGCAGGCATCGGAATCACTAGTACCAAGTATCGATTATAATAGTAAAATACATATGTATGATTCAATTTGAAACATTTAGTTCGAAATAAAAATGAGTACGGAGCAAGGGCACGAAATGATGTGAGTTATGGGGTATCCACACTGGCCCAAATATATTTTTAAAGTTGCTTCGGGATATGGTTGTTCAGATATTTTAAACAGGCCAGATCAGCCCACAACTGATCAGTAGTTGAAATGAGATATTAGTGAGGAAAATGTAATCTAGTTCCATATTCAATTTTAAAAATGAATCATACATTGTAAATTTTCAATATCATAACTATGTACGACTAATCGGATTTTATTTTAAATTTGCATGAGAAGGCAGTCCAATCAAAAAAATCACAATTTTTAATTACATCATTACTCATATTCAGAATATTAAACATCTTGACTTCAAATAATTGTTTGCAGTTCATTGTTATTGATTATTTACATTTTCTATGGTATTAAAAGTTGTGGCATAAAAAAATAGAAAAATAGCTAACTCGCCAATTTTTACAATACTATTAAAAAAAGAACAGCCGGAAGAAATTTTAAGTGAATACTTAATACATTGTGAATACTCGCCTCAGTATTAATGCTATTATTTTAAAATACATAATTGTCATCTTTATACTCAGGAAAAATATGTTTGTATACAAATCATTGGAGTCGATAATATATACTATAACGAACACGTCAACGAATTATTTTAAAACTGCACTATACAGTGTATATTACTTATTGATATTCGATTTATCGTCGGACATATTTGAGTTAAGATAATAGGAATATTATTCAATTCGATAACCTCGACATTCGAAATGTCATTATGTTAAAATTGTAGTCTCTTATACATTTCAGATTTCTGAGTAAAGCACCTACCAATATGACCCACTATTTATTATTTGTTATGTCATACATTAATTCGTTCGTAACAGTGTGCTTGAAGAATTTAAAAAAAAAGCTAATTAGAGAGGCTGAAAACTTTTTAAGCAGTAGAAAATTACGGTTAAGACTTCATGTTCTGGAGTGAAATCTTCTTGGAAATCGCAAATAAACGAGTTTTATATAATAGTAGAGAGGTTGAGGTAATGGGCTTCAATGGGAAAAATAAAACTTAATATTCATTTTGATTTAGGCTGTACGCTGTTAAATTCGGTTTAATGTAAGATTTATGTTTAGGAATAGTATGTATAAATTGCATACTTTTCTCTTGTATAGAAGAAATATTAATGCAATTTAAATACAAATTCATTGAAAGTTATACCTAGTTTATGACGAAAGCTATTTTACATAGTAGACCTTGATTCTATTCAAATCAAGTTATGAAAATGACCATCACCATAAAATAGCGCTTTATTACTTTTTATAATGCCTTGTAATTTATTTAAATTAGTATCAACAGTGGACATTTCCAATAATAATAATAATAATAATAATAATAATAAATAATAATAAACAATATCATTATCATTAAGAATTAGAGGACGTGTTGAATTTGAGTATCTGGGAGTAAGAGTAGATAAAGAGGATAAACAAGAAAGGATATTAAGAACATAAATAAAGGTAGATAAATAACAGCAATGATGAATGGAGTCTTATGGAACAGATATATAACCAGAAAAAATAAGTTACAAATATATAATTCAATAGTGAGAACTACTGTCACATATCTAGCTGAAGTTTGGAAATTCAACAAAAACTTTGGACAAAAACTTATGTCGATGGAAATGGATTTTATAAGGAGAGCAACAATATGTTCAAAATAAGAAAAAATAATAAATACTGTCGTATGAGAAAAAATGAATATTAGATGTTCAATAGTACACTATATAAGATATAAGCAATTAAATTGGTATGGGCATGTACGACGAATTCAAGAAGAAAGATTACACAGGAAAACATTGAAATGGTGTCCACCTGGAAGAAGAAGGATAGGAAGACCTTGAAACTCGTGGAAGCAAGAAATAAGAACTGGAATGAGAACAAAAGTACTGGAGAGCATGGAGTGGATGGATAGAGACGAGTGGAGAAAGAAAATAAAACTTTAGGCACAGAAATATGTGTAAATATTAAAAATCTGTATATAAGTAAATAAGTAAATAATAATAATAATAATAATAATAATAATAATAATAATAATAATAATAATTTATATTATTATTATTATTATTATTATTATTATTATTATTTCTACAATTAGAGAAATATTGGAGGTGGAAAAATAGTATTAATATCATTGAAGAAAGGATATTGAAATGGTTGTACATGTAAGAAAGCGGACGAATATCGAAGAAGATTGTGTGGACGGTGGAGGATAGAAGACAGAAGGGAAGACCCAAGAAATAATGAATGGATTGAGTGAAAATTAGTTCATGAACAAACCGAAGGGAATTAAATAAGATTGTGCAGTAGGATAAAGATTTTGGGAATACTTTACACAGAATTATGTAGAAAGACCGCCAGGTGATATGGAATATATTCCCAATACAGTAGGTATTGTTATGATTAATGGTTTTGCCTCGTAATACATAATAACTAATAAAAAGTTTGGAAGTTTACGGTCTTCAAGTAATAATAAAACTGAGTTTCTCTGGTCAATATATTAGAGGCTAGTTAAAATCATGAGCCCCAGGATGGATTCCCTCAGAACGATAGAGTTAAAGTAATGACAACCGGCCGCGTACACTACATCAAAGTCAAGGTGGAATTGTTATTTTGGAGAGAAATATCTGATGGCTTGAATGTTGGTAATTCTTTAAAACGATCCAATTTAGATACAAGGTGAGGACTGTTACCGAAATTGCGACGTCCTCAGGTTTGCAGTTGATGAGAACATTACAACTTCTCAAATTATGGAATTCAGAGAATTGCTTGTCGGTGAACAATTCTAAGTAATAAATTGTTTCTTTACTTGACATTTTTATGGTTTCCTTTCAACTCGGACCAAGAGGTCAGCTCAGATTCCTTTGAACGTTACTCTTATTTTTATTTCCCTTTACATAATATATGGCTAATATGGCACATATTTTAATGAATTAGTTTATACAATTAAACCACACATTTTATTACCAATATTTTTACCACAAATGTTTTTATTTGATGACAGAGGGAAACTCAACATAGCTTGAATATATGCCATGGGAGAGATCCCATAATATAGACCCACATTAATGAAGTTCATTAAGTGGATTTTAATGACTATTTAGGGTACAGGTCGTAAATGGAAAATGGTGCAGAAAATTAATGGACATTTTGTACAAAATGGCGAATAGCGGTGTGAGGGCAGTGTTTTCCATCTCTCTGCACCTCCTCTATACACACATACAATCTCCACCTCTCTCTCCCTCTTCAAAAACCTGACGACGATGTTCAACTCTGGGGGCTGTTTAGAGATTGTTCGTTTTGTCGTCGTTGTTTCCACCGCCCCCTTCCCGGTGTTGTGTGATGACAGTGGAAGTGGACACTTGAAATCTTCCTGCCCGTGTGTATGTCTCTTTTTGTGTCATCAGGAAAGAACAGGAGATACAGGAAAGTGTTGTGGTGGAAGGGATGAGGAAGGGGGTCAGTCTACTGTATTTTGTTAGCTACTGTAAATGAGTACGTAATAGAAGCATGCATATCCTAAAATACAGCGAAGGTTGGGCTGCTAGGAAAAGGGTGATGCCACGGGTCATAACCTAAGCTAGTTACCAGAAATGGACATAGAAAGAGGTTTAGGGGAGTTAGGAGATTTTTTATTATTATTTTTGTAAATACAAACAGAGAACGTGTGTATACGCATGAGATGTGACGTCACCAAGCATGACCAATTGCAATTGTGTCCAGTGTCCACTCCGTTGATGGTATTTTGTCCTTTTACTTTTATTATTCAGATTATTTTCTTTTTTTAAATAAAAAGGGGGATGGAAACTGCAGAATTTCACGTTATTACTCTTACTGTAAATGAGGGAGGGGTTGAGAGGGAAGAAAAAGGTGGATAATACTCAAAAGCAGTTAGCATTACAAAGAACACGAGATACAAATTACGTCTTTTGTAACAGAACTGCCCTTCTGGATCATGATGATGATGTACAATTTACATTTAATAGCTACGTGCTTAAAAACGCACTCGGTATTTAATTCTTCACGCGTTCTTATTTATTTCAATTACAAGAAAATGAATTAACTGGGTAAACATATCCTACAACCTCTGTTAAAAAAAATGTTAGCATCCGCATAATATACCGTGCTCGTGAATACTCGATACCATTAAGGAATACAAAATGCCCTGAACACTATTAGTGTTATTATTATTATTATTATTATTATTATTATTATTATTATTATTATTATTATTATTACCATAAAGAGTTTTTGCGGAAGTAATAAAAGTATAGGTATGAAACTTAAGTACGGTAATAATTTATGAAGGTTCTGACTAAATTTAACACAGGATCATTTATGTATAACCTCAATATATATTTATTACTTTTTTTAACAAACACATTTGTTGCATGATCAAGGTCATTTTATATGCAATTTTTCTTCGCCTTCTTCATCCTTTCATATACTACCTTAGTGGCATTTCATAGTCTCACACCAACGTGCTATCGACCTGCCCAAATATCTTTTTTTATGGAGGATAATAAAGTAGCACCTGACATGTTGTCTTTCTGAGTACATTCTATCCTAATTATGTCTCCATTTGGTTAAAAATATAGTTTGTACGTTGTCAAAAATTGTTTTAAGTTTTAACTCTTTTAAAATGTCAACTTTTGTTTTTGTATAATATAGGGTAGTCTTGAAACTAATTACTTTGGCAGTGATTTTCGCATGGTAAGCTTTGTTATAATTAAATAATAATCATTTCTGATTGTGAGATAAATCAATGCATTACATTATCCATAATTTTTTATTAAATATCCCCTGAAAATTTTAAGCAGAAGCATTTTCTGCAAGCCGTGAGAAAACATGCATTTTAACATTAGTGATATAAGGTATTCCGGAACATTTTCTAATCTATTATAATTCTGAAATCAGAAACTTTAGAGTAATATGATTTTTTAAATAAAATGTTCTATATCTGTGATATATATAATTAAATGTTTAATAATTAAAAGCTAAATAGTGACTCTTCTATTCATATAATTGCTTTACAAATAATTGCTTAGCATAATACTATTGTAATGTACAAAAATAACGACAATAAATATGTTGAAATACAACATTTTCGAAATCACTGTTGACACACTTGTGATCCATAAACTCCAAAATATTAATTTCAAACCCATAAAATGATTCTAATGAATTATATCCCAATCTTAAAGGAAAAAAGAAATTGTAAAAATTGCATCCTTCTTCCTATATTTATCTTAGTTTAACCTGTACCTTTGAAGATACTTTTACAGACCCCACTCCAGCCGGCCTATCGGGAAAGAATTTTAAACGTTTGAACACATAATCCTGAGTGACTGAACAGTTCAATGTCAGGAAGACTTCCATATTAACACCAAGATTTAAGACAATAAACACCATTCATACTAAATAAGTAGAATATGATACGGAAAGTCAATATTTTTTTTTAATTTGTTCTGAACCGCTGTTGAGCTTATTGTATACAAATTAAGATATCGAGCTTCCATTTGAGATATCCGGTCGAATTAAATAAAGTAAAATTACATTAAAATATACAGGCCTTGGAGACCATGTTGTTCCATTATCAGCAGCTGGTCAGGTTCAACATGTTTCGAAAAGCCTACAATATTTTAAAGGATTTCACATTGACTAGGACCTGTCATCTTAGGTACAAGTTTTACTGTTTTAACTTTTGATATGGTACAAATATTAAATTGCTAAATGTCTATACATCTGAATTCTCTTCTCTTCTTAATAAGGCGCTACAGCTTCATTTGGAGAATGTTTTGGCCTTCTCAACGAGTTAATTGTACACTTTTCTGTTCTGGACATATTTGTTGCAATTTTTTTATCTTCCATCAATTTTATGGACTAAAACTAAATATAAACAAAACGCAAGCAATAATTATCGGACATCCAAGACTATTAAACTCCATAAACAATGACAATATGTCGGCTATCATCTTAGATAACGAACAAATTCCTTATACCGACGTCGTTAAAAACTTGGGACTTTACTTAGATTCTAATTTAAATTGGAATGCCCAAGTAAAACAAGCATCTAAAAAGATCTCCGTAATACAGTCCCTAAAGCGTCTCAAAATTGTTCTTCCTACAGCCCTTAAAAGAATATTGACTATTGTGACGTTCCACTAACTGACATAAGCGACGGATTGTCGGACAAACTGCAACGTGTCCATAATATATGTAGGCCTATCTGATTCATATTTAATGTCCGAAAATACGATCACATTTCTCCATTATTCCACGAATTGTCATGGCTACATCTAAAAGAGAGAAGAAAATCGCACTGTCTAATTCTCTTATTTAAGATCCTACATACATCGATTCCCAATTATTTATCAATCTCGTTTCCAGTATCTATCCTCCAATCATAGCTTAAACACATGCTCACAACAAAGTATCATAGCAACATAGGACATCACATCACTCCATGCCATATACTATCTTCACTTCTGGCAACTGGAATATTGTCAATACTAATAAAATTCATATCACCATTAATAACAAGTCTAGACACCCATACCAACATAAAATCAGCACATTTAATATTTTAATCAACAGAATGTTAAAATTACACTTGAACAAAACAAATTATAACAAAGAATTAATATATTAAAAACATGGCGAAAAGCAACGGTTTCAACAAACAAATCATTGATAAGTTTATAAAGAAACAAGAAAGAAAAAATGACGTAAACAATATAACAAAACTTGAAAGAGAATCTGATAATAACAAAACATGGGTAACATTAACATACACAGGAAATGAAACCACAAAACTAGCCAGAACTTTGAAAAAAATAAAATAAAAACATTAACATTGCTTATAAAACGGGAAACAAATGAAACAACATAATATACAATGGCATAGAAGAACACAACAAATTCAACAACAAGGGAGTCTACAAACTAACGTGTAAAGATTGTAATAAATTTGATATTGACAGGACAACAGAAATTTCAATAAAATATATAAGGAACACCTAAAAGATTTCATGCACGCGGGTGATAAATCAAGCTATGCTAAACATCTCACTAACACAGGTCACCAAATGAACACAATTGAAAATACTCTCACGATAATCCACAGAGAAAACATTCCAGCTAGGATGAATATATTTGAACACCTCACTTCTTAATGAGAACGCACCCCAGTCTAACCCATTATGCGAGATCGTCAAAAACAAGTCAGTTGCTTCTACAAACAGTTGGAGTATATATAATCTTCAATAACAACAACGAGTAGCAGAAGCTCAACTTGCTGAAGATGGAAGTTAACTTCCGAAAGCGCTCCAGTTAATTTTATATACATCATTTTAACAAAGTTGAGGAGTCGGCACCTGCCAGCAGGTACATATTAATTTTTAACTTTTATCTTAGTATATATATATATATATATTAATTGGTGTTTCTCGTATATTTTATCATATTATTATTATTATTATTATTATTATTATTATTATTATTATTAATATCGGAAGTATTATTATTGTTATTATCGTATAAAATGTTTGCATATGCAATTTACATTGCAACGTTTAATATATTTTTAACTTTTTATAATTAGTATAGTGTATATCTATATTGTCAAATATTTATTTGTATTTGTGGTGGTTGAATGGAAGAGAAGGCCTTATGGCCTTAACTCTGCCAGAATAAATATAATATTATTATTATTATTAATTTTATATAATTTACAACATAATCTTCCCATTCAATATATTTAGGGGTTAATGGTTTCCATTTGTAGATCTTTTTTACCATCCTTTCATCATCCATTTTATATATGTGTCCAATCCAGCTTAATATTTGTGCTTTAATTAAGTTAATTATATTTATGTTTTTGATAATTCTATTTATTTATTCATATGTTCAAATTCTCCATGATCCATCCTGTTTTCTTATTGCTCCAAAGATTTTTCATATTACTTTCCTTCTTTTCTGTTCTTTAAGTGTTCAAGTTTAACTAGAATGGGTAATAACTGTCTTATAACTGTAAAATATAGTTTACGTTTGGAGTATTTAGAGACTATTTAACTCATGCCTCATGGCATTGACCAATCATATTTTAATGAATTTGGTTTTTCAACCAATGACAGCAGTGTTTCATCTCGATCTTTAAGGAATTATCTTTACCAGCTCCTGTTTTTTTATAAAAAAGCCCCTCTTTAATAATCTGAACAGGTCAGAGCATTATTTTGCTGTGACTGGAATTTATCATATATTACTCCTATTTTTAAAAACGGTGATAAAAACTGTGTTCCAATTATAGAGGTATAAGCGTTTTACCTTCAACAGCTAGGAGTTTTAGTAAAGTTATAAATTTTAAACTTAAGGAGATAAAATATAACTTAAGAGAAGAACAATGTGGGTTCCGGAGTGGAAGATCATGTATTTATAATATTTTCTGTATTAGACAATTACAAGAGAATCCTAGCAGAAAATAAAGAACTACATATGACCTTTATTGATTTAGAGATGGCATATGATAGTGTACCTCGACAATTGTTATGGATGGCAATGAGAAATATGAATATAAGTGATAAATGGATTAATATTGTCAGGAGGATCTATAGTAATACAAAAGCTAAAGTAAAAATACAGAATAATTTAACAGAGGAATTCACAGTGAATAAAGACCTTAAGCAGGGATGCAGTTTGTCGCCAATTCTTTTTAACATTTATTTAGACCAGGCTCTTAACTTGTGGTATAAAAAATGTTCTGAAATGGGTATTCCTATAGGAGGAAAAGTACTGCATTCATTGTTGTTTGCAGATGATCAAATAATTTTTGCAGGGGATGAAGATGATATGAAATATATGATAAATAAACTAATGGAAGAATATAAAAAATGGGGACTGAATATAAATTTACAGAAAACAGAATATATGTGTTTGGGAAAGGATGTGGATGACCTCATACTCGAAACAGGGAAAATAAAAAAAAGTGAATTTTTTAAATATCTTGGGTCAATAATTACAAGTTTAGGTACCTGTGAGAGAGATGTACAGACTAAAATTGCAATGGCAAAAAATGCAACTAAAACATTACATGGAATAATTTGGAACAAAAATATCACAAAGGAAACTAAAATGAAAATTTATAAGAGCATAATACAGAATATTTTGTCATATGGAAGTGAAACTTGGTCTTTGATGGAAGTACAAAAAATATAATTAGAACAGTTGAATTTGATTATTTTAGAAGAAGCCTCAAAAAAACAAGACAGGATAAAATAAGAAATGAATTCCTTTGGAGAGAAATGAATGTCACCACATCTGTTGTTAAGAGGATTGAAAATCAAACGCTTAAATGGTATGGCCATGTACAAAGAATGGAAAATGAAAGATGGCCAAAAAATATATACCAATGGTCACCCCTGGAAGAAATAAACGTGGCAGACCAAGATGGAAATGGAAAACCTACGTCAGAACTATAATGGATGATAGGAATTTGGAAGAGGGAGATTGACATGATAGAGATAAATGGAAACTGAAGACGGCAAACCTATAAATGGGAAAAAGCCGAAGAAGAAGAAGAAGTAATGATTTTACTCAGTTATTTACTAAAAAAAAAATTAATAACATATAATGTTGGTTATAACATACAGTTTGATGTGTTTCATTTTTTATCACTAGGGTGCATTCATACAAAATTGCGATCTTATTTGGCAATAAATAATATGATCAAATTGCAGTGAATAAATAAATGAAACATAACCACATATTTCTGATTTGTTTTCAAACATCGCCGTTTTTATTAAATATATAACTATTTTAAAATGCCGGTGACTATATTTAAATAATGATTCTTTAGTAAACAGCTTAATTTTATTAGTTCAATAGTCCTAATTAATGCCACTCTTGATTTTCAAATCCTCTAGATAAATTCACTCATCACCTTGTGACTCATGAATTTATCGTTGATTTGGAAATCACTCGTGACATTACTCACGATTAGTTTAATCCTAAGTAATGGTAAATTTTCATAAAAAAAGCTTTGTTATCAAATGCTATTAGTTTTTTATTTCTTCTTCAATCGAATTTATGTTGTTTACTATTGTTCCCGGATACTTAATGAATTCACTTGTTCGATATTTATTCTATTATCAAGTGGTTGTATTATTTCTGTTCTTCTTGAGACTCTTAAATATTTTGTTTTTCGTTCATTAATTACAAGTATTCTTTAAGTTTTAAGAAGTCCGCCGCTGTGGCGTAGTCACTCCGGCGACCCGGGTTCGATTCCGGCGGGGTAAAGGATTTTAAATCTCCACCTTGGGACTGAGTGTGTGTCGTGTCCTTGAGTTTATATGTGTAAATAAAGGGAAAAAAGTTAAAAAGTAGACAAGAATTAAAACAGTGTAAACGAGAGAAAGTAAGAAAGAAAGAAAAAATGTTTTCAATTGCTAATTGCTTGGTCCTCGTTGTCAACATATCATCAGCGAAGGCTAAGCATTCTTTTGTTCTCGTAGATATATTTTCTCTTGAATCCAAATGTTTTTGTATGATGTCTATGACGATGCCAGTGTAGTTGAAAGAAGGTCTCCAGAAATTATCTTAAATTCATCACTTATCTGTTTATTACCCTTTACTCTTGCTTTAGTATTATTCTGTGTAAGAGATACGAATATGTTTATTTAATTTGGATGATACTTCATATTTTATTAATATTTCTATCATCAAGTTCCTGTTTACAGAATCAAAAGCTTCGTGCAATCAATAAAAATATTGTATAGATCAATTTTATATCCATAACATTTTTCAAAGATTTGTCGAATTATAAAATGTGATCAATCGTTGATCTGTTTGGTCTAAATCTGATATTCTCCTAATTTATTTTCTATTACTTCGGTTAAATCTATTATTTAAAAGTATTGCAAATAATACCTTGAATAACATATTCTCAATATCTGATATTCCGACATAAGAATTTAAAATAGGGTAATTCTTTACTCATTTCATTTTCCACGATTTGGAGGTTAATTTATAAGTAAAAATATCACTGTACGGTAATTGATAACATATTCTCAATATATTACCGTGCATATCAGAGTTCAAAACAAGAAAACGCAAACTCACAAATTGGTCATTAACATAATTACAAATTTTGGGATAATGGATAAAATAGTTGCTCTTCAGATTGATATATCGCCTCGAAGTAGTTCAAATCCCACAAAATCTGCAAATCTATTTTTTACTCCTTTTAATAAAAATCATGATGAGAAGATTGACCGAGCAGGATTTATTTTGGGTGTAATCCACAGTCAAAAGGAAAGAAATTTCTTTTATTTGAATATACTAAACCATTTCTTCTTCCTTTCATGTGATAGACCTAAGAGTCTGTTACGGTCCCAATAAATTTGGTGTAAGAGTCGCAAACGAGTAAAAGAATTGAATGAAATGTTGATTATAGGTAAATCAGAGTTTCTGAAGAGGAAAATAATAAAATAGGTAAATGTTAAACTAAAAAGGCGAAAACTATCGGACCGTCCTTTTCAATCTCATTTAATATAGAAATTTCTCCTGTGGTGTTGTCATTTTTAACATTTGAAATGTAAAAATGCCACTTTGAGGGGAACAATTGGTTAAAACAAAATTACATTATGCCATAATGATTTAGAGCTGTAAATATTGTAAAATTATCAAGATTTTATATATATGATGTATAAATCTAGATCAAAATTTTTAATATTTCTTCAAATCTCTTACTAATACTGGTGGAGACCGCTGATATGTTATAGAAATTATAATTCGTCTCACCAATTTTTTGGTGAAATTTATCCACAAATAATATTCGAGAAAATGTAAATGCTAACCTGGGTTCCATAAAGTATGTAAGTTCTAACTTACGAATTCAATAATCTATAAGTTACATAAGTTACTAACTGTATAACTTCTATTTGGCTTATCGAAACCATGGATTCACTAAGTCCTTCATTTCTAGTATCCATCTTCAGCCAATTGAATCCAGCCCATATTTCCGATACCTAGTGCTCTATGATCCAACTAAATGTTATCATCTCACCTATGTCTAGACCTTTGCGAAGGTATTTTCCTCAAGGGTATCAATAAAAAATTTTGAAAGCATTTATACAATCACCCATTTGATATATGTGATCTCAATCTCCCATATAATATTAGAACAGCGATATAAATTATGGAGTTCCTAATTGTGAACTTTCTCTCATTTTCTATTATCATCCGTTGTGCGACCGAATATTAGTCTTACGATCCTATTTTCGAATACCTTTAGTTTGATTCTGACCTTAATGTAAGAGACAAATCGAGGTATTTGGGATACATCCACTATCTTGCTGACTACTGTATTCATCTTCATAAAAAAACAGTGTTTTAAAGTGATTCTATCTAGAACGCACATTAGATAAATATAGAGCAATTATAATAATACTTTTTTTTTAATGGGCTATTTTATGCCAGGAGTCCACCTGTGAATGTTCCAACAGGGAACCGTAAATGTTAGCCAACATAATAATACTAATTTCCGCTATCAGTTTGCAATTTCTTTATATATTAATTTACTCATTACTTAATCTTTGTTCTACTCAATTTATTTCGTCAGGTGGGAAAATCGGCAAGTTAGGGTGAGAAATTGGCAATACACCAGAGTAGTTTACAATTTATTGGATAATCTAACGCCGTAGGAGGATAAGTCGGTTATTGTGTTTGAACAATGACTAATGCATATTTTATATTGTAAGTACAGCAATTTAGTTTGAAATTAATTGATTTCTCCTTCAATTTCAAGGCATTTCTCGCATTTTTTTTTTGCAAAAATCAACATTATATATTTTCTTAGGGTAATTATTGATATACTGCAACAATAATCTATGAGTTTTTTTTTTTTTGTTTCAACTTGTGTGGGTATAGATTCCCCAGAAAATGTATTCACCTTTCCAAATTAATTACTTATACTGACACAAACACTTTTTTCTGGTAAAACCTGAGCAGTTATAATTAAATATATTATAATTTGTTAGGTAATTATGATATAACTTCAAATATTTGGCACTTTATTATTGAAATATACAGTCAATCTGCCCAATTCACCAATTAATGATTAAATTGATCAACATGTTTCTAGAGCTAAGCTGTCATCCTCAAGACCAGTCAATATCTGGTGTTGAGGGTGACAGCTTAGCTGTTGACCATTTTAATCATTAATTGGTGAACTGGGCATATTGACTGTATATTTTAATATTTTATCATCAAGAAGATCACTTGCGTATTAAATACTTTAATACTGGATGCACTCTATATTACTTAGTCTATATGTTAGTTACCTTATTGCAAGGTATACGATTCCAACGCCATTAGAGACTCCAGTCACAGCAAGGATGAACCGGTTATTGAAGAGGCGTTGGACATATATTTTTTTTACTTTTTTATTTTAATTTAACATATAAATTGTCGGAGTTTTATAAACATTAGTATCGGTTCAATTTGTTCAACGTCACAGCACCATGCGTCTTCTAAACTAGCTCATTAATCCAAAGGACATTTGTAGCTGTGACCACCTGAAACACACCTCGATGTATGTTCCCTAGAGTCATCTTCAACATATCAATGACAACCCATTCTATTTCTTTTTCTTATGATAGAAATATCGTCTTTACTTTCCCTAATAATTCTCACAATATATTAGAGAGTGTAACAAATATTAATATTCACTAGACACCTCAAAGATCTTCATTGTATTATTCCACTTGGTTCACAGTTTTCCACTAATCGTGAGAGTCAATATTAATAACTTGGCATTCGTTGGATATGTTCAAATCATTTTTTTTTTTTTTTGCATTCTAATATTTTCTTTCAGAAAATTGTGCGAATTTTAATTAATTTAACAATGTTTCTTCGCTCTTATTGTAGGGCCAAGAATAATGTGCTAGTTTTCTCATAACCTATATTTCAAACGCTCCATTTTTTATTTTATCATAGGATTTTTAAATTTCATCCATAGCAAATCTCTCTCTCTCTCTCTCTCTCTCTCTCTCTCTCTCTCTCTCTCTCTCTCTCTCTCTCTCTCTCTCTCTCCCTCCCTGTGAATTAACCTTTATAGGTATGTTTACGTCCTTCTCACTCACTATAGGACACCATAGGACATTAATTATTGGAGGAAGATTTGTAATCTGGATCGCATATTCCATACTTTTTTTTTCGGAGGACTTTCTTAGATAAGAGATCAACTTAATACGAGTACTTTGCCACAAGTAGCAAAGACAGAATGGTAAAAGCAATTGAACAGTTAGAATTATTTAAATTTAAGCTTTGAATGAAAAATGTATGTCTGTATGTATGTAAATTATGCAACCAATATATAGCCTACATAACAAAATTATTCACACGTAAAAAATACTTATTAAATGGCTTCGGCTTGACCTCTATTATTACCATAGTATCAAGTACTTTCGTAGTGTGCTTGAATGTTAAATTAAATTATATTCACAAAATTAATAATTTACAGGTTGAGTGAACCTTATTGACCTTGTCCTTAGGAATTAGGCAGCAGTCCGTCTGTATTAGTCTCAAAATCTTAGTCGGGCTCTTTATATTCACCTTGCTGGTCTGATCTCAAAAATAATCCTCAGTTATTTGGATTGAACTGAACATATTTTATAATAGTAAAATGAGCCAGTCCTGTGAACATTGTATATTTTTAGATTAATTTCACCAAAATGTGTGACTTTTTTTAGTTCTATAGAGTTTAGGATTATAATATCGATTCATTTGAAAGTGGACATTTCTTTCGGTTAATCTACAGATACTCTCTCATGATTAATGCCTTTTTTTAACTTTATTTGGAATATATTCTGACAAGAAATTAAACTACTCATCAATACCTAGAAACCATCTGATACTATGATGTTGGCCATCTTTCAGCGAGGTTTATTATCCCGCACTGTACCAGCCTCTGGTTTTAATGCGAAGAATTCGTTGAAAACCCACTTCCACAGCTTCCATATTTTCAATGTTTTCGAAATGTTACGCAAGAAATGGACCATGGATCGAAACAGACAGTATTTGAAGGCAGACGATCGGAGTTAAATGCTGAGTGTGGAAGCAGTCCGATTCCTCCGAATCCCTAACGTTTTGTCCTAAATGTTTGGATCCGGTTGGGTTTGACCCTTAGAATTTCATGAAACCATTCTGGTTATTGTCAATCCATCAAACACACAACTTTACAATAAAAATCAACGTTACTTATGAGTCAATCATGTGACTGCTGTCGCTGGCAGATTTATGACAATACGAAGAGTCAAGTGTTAGTTTGGCTCGAGCCTTCCTATATTATTTCCATTTTTCCTAACCCGATTTCGTTACTTCTCAGATCAAGTAGTTAGTACTTAATTGTTTTTTCCAGTCTGAGGCGACCATTTTCAGGACCTACAGGCCAAGCAAAGAATATTTGTATGATGTAATCGAACCTTGATTCCTATCCAGATATCATAACCGTTCCACTACAATGCCGTGAATTTGTCATTATAGCTGGTACATATTAGGGAATTAAGCTATTGAGGGTGTTCTCATGAAAATACTTTGACTATTTAACTCATGCCCCAAATGGGAATGAATGACAATCACATTTCAATGATTTTTTATTTACAACGAATCACAGTCGTGTTTCGCCTAGAATTTATCACCGTAAGTTTATCATATTAAAAAAGCCCCTCCTTTTTAACATTCTGAATAGGTCATAGCATTATTTTGCAGTGACTGACTCTCCAAGAAATACTGCTACCAGATTGTATATATAGTGCATGAATGCCAGCAGATAGCGCATGCGGGAGATAATATAAAAACATTTGTAGCAATTGATTATACCACAAGAAAAAAGAAACCACTGTTTGCACTTTCTTAAACGAATTATTTTCCAGGAAATGACGTTGTAGAAAAATATAATTGACATATTTACACCATAGGACATCAGAAATTAATTAATACCTATAATGTTGGTTATAAATTTCTCCACTAGTGTGCATTCTTACAATATTCCAATCCTTTGGCAATAAATAATATGATCTGGTTGCAGTGATTAACAAAAGAAGCAAATGAAGCATACCAATCGTTTCTCATTTGTTTTCAAACATCGCCGTTTACATTAAATATATAAATATTTTAAAATAACTATAGTTAAATAATGATTTGTGGGTAAACAACTTAATTTTATTCGTTAAATAGTCCTAACAAATGCCACTCTTGATTTCCAAATTCTCTAGATAAATTGGAAATCACTCGTACCATTACTTATGATAAATAATTATTGATCTTCATCGATCCGGGACACGCCGTAGCGTAGTGGTTAAGGCACTGAGCTACAAGCCGGAGGGTCGAGGGTTCAAGTCCCGTTGGGGACAGGATTTTTAAACTGGCCCAAACCCTCTGACGGCACTATGGCCCTGGGGTCGACTCAGCCTCAAACTGGAATGAGTACCAGACTCTTGTTCTGGGGTAAAGGCGGCCGTCACGCAGGGCTGACAACCCGACTGATATAAAGTGCCGATTGTCTAGAAAAAGTGGGAGCCTTAACCTCCTACTACCCCAAGGGCCTCCTGAGGCCTGTTGTGGGATCACTTTATCTTCATCGATCCTATCTAATATACACAAAAACATGACCATGACTATATTACATAGGCCCTATATATATATATAATATATATATATATATATGGTATGATAAGAAAAATAAATGCCTGGATGGGATTCGAACCCGGATATCTGAGTCTGTACCTCAGTGTGATTATATATATATAATCTATGTGTGTACGTGTGGGTGTGTCCGTTAACGTTCAAGCGGTTGTAAGTTTTACTGTTATCAAAAAATAAAACTTGACATATGTCGATTCATTGAAAAAAGTAAAATCGACTTCATTTACAGTAAAATCGGACTATTAAATATGGGCGTTCAGCATAAATGAAGATTTAAAAATCGCTCTAGTGATCATAATTTTGGACGTTTCACAACAGAACTCAGTATATGCTAATAAAATAAACCGGCAAATATGGCATATTCTCCAAAAATAGAGAAATCCGACTATTATAAGAAGGGGTTCACCTGAAATACGAAATTAAAAATTTGCTCCTGCAACCGCCATAATATTTAATCGCTATGTACATCACTCACTTAATGTATTCTATAAGATATATTGATTTAATTTATCTAATGTTTATACTAAATCAATGGAAAAATGAATCATTATATATTAGGCCTATTTATATATTTGTGAAATTATACAACAATCTTATGGTTATGCATGATTCGTTTCCATTGAAGTCCGAACTTTTAAATAAACTTGCTTCAAAATTTTGCAAAAAAAATATACATTCCCAAAAACAACAAATTCATACCATACATTTGACTTGTTGATGAATTCGCTTAGTTTAAGCATTTCCTTCGTGACAGAAATTTTTAACGTTCCTTTGTTGATAAGTTGTTTTTCAAGAAGAAATGAAAATAAACAAATATGTAAATACGATTACTGGTGATCTCTAATCAATGTTAGATACAAATTATTCTGTATCAGGATTATAACTGACTAATTAATTTGCACTATTGAATACGGAGAATCATGTACGCGCAGACTATTGTCCCTACATCCCTATAATGAGTTAATATTTTCAAATCATTCGCTGCATAATTTACTTCCCTCAAATCACTATTAAACGTTATTCTCCCACTTCATTTTTGGCCTATCTACTAGGCGCTTTTCCTCTGGTTTTTCTACAAGACGTTTTCATACCTCTATACCATTTACCATTAATGCTACATGTCCTGGTAATCGTAGAAAAATTTATAAATTATTCTCATCAGAAGTAAGTGCTAATTCAATATTAACTTGTTTAAGAGACCATTGCTTGCTTTCAGTCATCTGTAGATTCATAATCTACGAAGCTAAATTTTCTTAAATGAGAATGATATATTCTTAGAAATTTGTTAGAATTATTTACTTAACTGTAAAAAGGTGTTCAGAAGCAAAACATTTGTTAGGTCATGGCAAAACAGCAAGTTCGGGAACAATAAATAACATTGCTATCTTAATATAAACATATATCTTATAGTCTGGTGGAAACAATAGCAAAGGATCGTGCCACCTGCTACGTGGTGGACCTCACTGAAAAATTTCAAACGCGAGGCCTGCAATCCAGTTTATCGGATCGGTTTCAATGGCAAAAGACATAGTTCTCTATCTTTTAAATATTTCCTACCTTGTTCCTTCTTTACATCCTCAATTCCATCCAATAATTCTTTTTCTCTAATAATGAAAAAATGCATTTGCGGTCTGTAAAAGCCAAAAAGGTGTATACGTGAGAGAGTATTCGAATAATGCGGTTCGGCGGCGTGCTTTCCAACTTCTTCCAATCCCCATATGCGCGAGATCACAAATACAAAACGTTCCAGGATTTTAAATTTAAAAAGAGACACAAAAGAAATAAAAGGGTATTCGATTCGGTTCAATTTATGAGACGCAAGTTTGTCAAGGTCGTTATTCAAGAGACATTTTTGAAAATAAGAATGTCTTCTAATAAAAAGGAATGGGATGAAATAAAAAAAAATAATGGTGGGACAAGGATTAACATTATTACATGAGTGCAAAGAGGATTTAAGTAACGAATTTATATGCCATAAAGGGAAATACTCAATGTAGAAAGCGAAACACAACATTTTTATGATCTATTTACTAAGTTAAGTTTACCGGATAACAGGACTTAAAAGTCTATGAGGAACGGTAATTGAAGGAATATTATTCCCCGACAATTGTCTCAGTGAGAGAAGCATTTTTTTTTTTGTGTCCTATTTGATTCCTCCCCCTTCAGGATAATTATATTAAAGAGGGCCTGTAAGTTACAGAGCCTATTTGAACATCAACAAATTAAATCAATTAATTTATATGCTGTCTATCGAAATCTCTATCAGTGGACTTTACTAACTGTCAACCGTTGCAAGCCGAAACCTATTTTGTAATTTCTTCCAGAGAAGCGTTTTGATGTACAAAAGTCGAGTCCAAAGCAAAATCTGCCGTTTTTAACTACCAGACACTAATATCCACCAAATCTCTCATTTAGGCCTAAACTATAGGGAAGTTTTACGTCTGAATTTGTAGATTGGATAACCTGTCGTCCGTGTCGCGTCCCGCCTGACTTCACTCCGGTTTTATTAATGCAGGGGGAACATCTGCTCCCTACAGTCGGTTGACGTTGCTGGATTCTGGATGGATTTCTGTGCCTCGTAGTTAAAAACGGAACATTTTTTTTTTGACACGGCCTTGGTATATCAAAACGCTTCTTTCGGAGAAATTTGAAGATAGGTTTCGGCATGCAATGGCTGAGAGCTCCTTTGTAAGGTGCATTTGTAACTTTATTTTACTGTATCATGTATCATACGTATCTAAAAAAATATTTTAATTAAATATTTTTATCAAATATTTTTTAAAGCTATAATGCCATTTTTTTTCGGTTATACCGTATGACATTATACGATTAGAAGACCTAAATTAATTTCGTTTTTCTTTGAGGGATAATTTCATGCCACGAAAGGAATAGAAGCTCCTTAAGTTACCAAGGAATCACTGACCTAGTATTCATCTCTGTCATTCACAAAGACAGACAAACATAAGGTGACATGTGGTTAACTTGGTATCCCTAGCCGTTATAGCTGGTTTTCTCAATTTGGAGTAATTTCTTATCATATGTATGCACATTATCATGATTTTGTTTGGGTATCGGTACTAAATACTCTGGGAAATTCCACGAGAAAAATTTCCTCTCTCTCTCTCTTCAGAACTTGAAGTAGTGCGCGTCATTGTAGATTAATAAAGCGAAATTAATAGGCCTATATACAACATGAAATTGTAATGATTTGAAATATTGGAGGCGTCAGTTGTTCCCAGGAACATTTTAAATTTAATATCTTAGCATTCTACGAGTTAATGGTAAACCAAGAAAATTGGATAAACATGGGCAGATTTTTGGATAAGACTCAGAACATAAGATCAACACTCATTTGTGAATAAATAAATACGCAAATGAAGTGTAATAATTAATACTAAATAATTATATTACTTAGCCTATTTAATTGGCAATGTATTCCTAATGTTATCTAGTATTTATTAGTAAATGGGGAAGACTAAATAACAGTGAGTTAAATAATCATTACAGGAAACCAGATATAATAACAGCAGTTTTGTCTCATGGACAAAAATGGGCAAGACATGTGGCAAGAATGGGGAATAAAAGATGGACATGGAAACTCCTTGTAAGGAAACCAGAGGGAAAGCGCCCAATAGGTAGACCAAGAATGAGGTGGGAGAATAGCTTTATCCATGATTTGGGGAAGTAGATTATACAGGGGATGATTGGAAAACATTAGGTCAGGATAGGTATGTACGGAGAGCTTATGTCCGCGCGGCCATGAACCTACTGATCCGATAGTGCTAGTGAGTTAGTTTTTATATATTATGTTATTTTTAAATTATTACTATATATTAACTTATTGATACAGACTGTTAACTTGCTGACCGTGTGATCCATTTGTAAATAATATTGTAGGCCTATAACTTATATATTTTAGTATAATAAAATCATACTTCTAGTTAGTATAAGTAAGATTTTATTTTATGAGATATAATTTAAAGTCTGTAATTGTAGAAAATATTGACATTTGTTCCGATTTTATACTTGTATTAATTAACAGTTATTGAAATAAAATAACCCGTGAAGTTAATATTATTTAACAATATTGTCTGAAAAGATAGACCCTATAAGGCTATAAAATGTTATAAAAGCACACACACACACACACACACACACACACACACACACACACACACACACATATATATATATATATATATATATAACCACATTTCGTAGAAAAGCGAATTACATAGTCAAAAGAAGGACATTCTGAATACCTATTATCATAACAATGGAAGGTACTTATAAAGTTAATTTTATCGAGTATAAAATAAATCTTCTTGTTTAGCCCCTATATTAATTAAGAGAGTTTTTTTCCTGTTTCACTATCTTGTTTACCTTTTACACAAAATTAACAGTTTTAAATATTTAGGTTTCAATGTATCATATATTAAAATTGAAGATATTAATGACAAAATTAATAAATTTAATCTAATGTGTGTCACTATTAAAATAATCCTTAAAAACACAAGAAAAGAAACAAAAATTAAATTTTATAAAGTAATGGCTGTTTCCGTATTGATGTATGAATCAGAATGTTGGACGATCACTAAAAGACAAGAACAAAGATTGAAGCACCTGAGATGAGATTTTTAAGAAATATATATACTCTGCTGGACAAGAAAAGAAATGAAGAAATAAGAAAGGAACTAAATATTTTCAAACTTACAGACCGAATAATTAAATATATGAACGACTGTAAAGTACATATTGATAGAATGCCAGAAGAAAGATTTCCAAAACTATTGCTAAATTACAAACCGCATGAAAGGAGAAATGTTGGACGCCAACACAGAAGATGGTCTGAACAATTTTAAAAATTCTAACTTTCATGAAACCGGAACGAGCCAACAGGCTTAATCCCTGGATGATGATGATGATGATAAAATTAATATGTTTACTTTTTAGTCCACATACAGTACATATATAGATAATCACAGATACACATTCCAATATCTTTATGGAATGTGAACAATTTCCTGAAAAGATCACATTAGGGGAATAGAACTCAAGACATATGTTTTATCTTTAGCCAGGAATCTGAACGTGAAGCTAAGAGGATTGTACACAATGAATCAACGTTAAGTTTCGAAAAATATAATTTCAGCCTTATCATTTTTTTTTATTATCCAGCAGAATTTCTTCAATTTGAGAATTTCCCAAGGAAATCCGCTAGAGTTCGTCTGATACAGGAATAATACATTTACAATTTTCGAAAACAAAAGTTTGTTCATCGTTAAATCACTCTTCGAGACTGAATCGCTTATTCTGATTGTTTGTTTTGTAAATAAGTATTACAACCCTAACATTTTGACACCAATCCAATACAGGGTTAGACTGTTGCCCTCAAATGAATAGCTTTTTTCTTTGATGAAAACATTTTTAACATAAAGTAAAATATACTGACAGCAATTTTAACAGTCGAGCCACTCCCAATTATACTTAAATATGCAAACATAACAAATAAAACAGCAAATTTTGGAATAATGCAATGTTGTCTGCATATTCATGCTCTGAAATTTGTATTAAAAAGCTGCAGCTTTTTATAATGTCTAACATTCGTCTTTTTATTTTGATACATTCCGACATTCAAGAATTATTCTCGAAAATGTATAATGTATTATGATTATACTGGGTTATATGGATATGTTTTGAATTATTTAACATGTTTGTGACAAAGTACAGAAAATTAATACAGTGTTATGGGAAGCATGCTCCATTTTGCATGCTAGAATTAATCTCTAATGAAACGGTCGCAGGCATGTGATTTCCTCTAGAAGTATCAACAAGATTAATAGCGGAATTACTAACAATAATTTTATTTAACTCTCATGTAATAAATATTGGATATTAACAGCACATTCTAAGGATTTAATTCGTAATGAAAATACGTTGAAAATAAACGCGTAGGTCTAAATAAGTATCTACTGTGAAGAGGAATAAAAAATAACCCGAAAACGAAAAATTATATCTTTCATTTTAATTATCTGATATTATTTATTTTTTATTAATTAAAATACATTTAGCTTTAAACTGTATAGTATTTATAAATATCTTAAACCATTCAGTCTGAATTAATTTATCTATTATTCCTAAAAATTATATTAATGGCTTATATTTAATAATAACTATTCATGCTAGTGCTTTCAAATATTCAGGACAGTTTGATCAGTATATGATGAAACTCTAATAGTAGATTTAGTAAAGTATTTATTTAAAAAACATATTTTGTTATTCTCCCAGTTATTTAAATGGATGCGTATAATCTTACTTTAAGGGAGGTGAAAAGATTGCGAATATTTAAGAATAAAGTTCTTAGGAATTGTTTGTACCAAAAGGAGACGAACAAACAGACGAATGGAGAATACTTCATAACAATGAGCTACTTGATCTGATGGGAAATCAGATGTAATAAGAACAGTTCACTCATCCCTGCGAAAAACTGGTACAAATAAGATAGGTCGACATATCAATTTTTTCCCAGTGAACTTTCTCCCTTTTAGACTTATCGAAAACAAAAATTGTCTATCACTGTATAGTTAATAGAACGAAGAATTGTTATTGCCATATGAAGCAGCATAAAGAAAAGTGTCCAAAAAGAAAAAAAATTAAAAATTGGAAAAAAAATTCTCATCTGGTTTTTCCCGGGGTTGAGTGAGTTAAGTCTCGTAGCTACGATGGGCAGGACATGTAGCACGAATGAGGAATGAAAGAGGGGCATGAAAACTCCCTGTAGGAAAACCAGAAGAAAAATACCCAGTAGATAGGCCAAGAATGAGGTGGGATCATAACCGTAATTTGAGGGAAATAAATTATATAGGGGATGATTGGGGAACATTAACTCAGAATAGAGTTGTATGGATATCTTATGTTCATATAGCCATGAACTTGCAGGTTCGATAATGCCAATGAGTTAGTTACAGTTTTTATGAAAAAATACAATTTTTCTAAGTTAAAATTCAATTACATCCTGCATTCAAAGTACAGGTAGAACATAAACTGCTAGGGCAATTTTTTTATAATTATATAATGACTACTTGTCGTTAAAATTTAACTTTCTCATCTATTGCACAAAATGAGAAAATTAACCTCAACATAGGTATACGATGATCAAAGTTGAATTATTTAAAAATGAATTCACACTTAATAATTTAAAATAACTAAAAATACATGTATTTTTTAAAGCTAAATACAACCTTAATTAACATACTTTTAATAATACCTGGTATTTAGAATCAGATATATGTGTTCGACAAGGATGTGGACTATCTCCACTCTTATTTAATATATATATTAACAGAATAGTGCAAGAATGGAAACAAACAGTAAATAGTGGAATTTCAATAACTAGGAATAAAATAATTCAAACAATATTATATGCTGATGATCAGATTCCGAAGATAGCTTACAAATAGCAGCGTATCAATTATTCAAAATTGCCAGCAAATATAATATGAAAATTTCCACTTCAAAATCCAAAACAATGGCAATGTGTGGAAAAAACATACAACGGGTGAAAATTGAGATTGATGGAAAAATTATAGAACAAGTGTCAGATTTCTCTTACTTAGGAAGTGTATTTGCAGAGTATAAGAGTGACATTGATTCAAAATTACAAAAAATATAATAAAATGAATGGGGTAATACGAAGACATTTTGGTAAACAGATGAGGACAGAGACAAAACTAAGATTACATAACATCACATCAAAAGCTGCTCTAAAATACGGAAGTGAAATTTGTATTTTAAATAAAAGAAACTCTCATAAACTTCAAGTAAGCCAAATGCGCTTCTTACGATCATTGTTAGGAGTTAATAGACTGGATCACCAAAGGAACACTATTATCAGAGGAAAACTTGGAGTAACAAGTTTGAATGAAGATATACAAAGATACCAACAAGAATGGAAAAATCTTCTAAGGAGAATGGCAAGAAATATACTTCCAAAATTGGCATTCCAATATACCCCAACTGGACATAGGGACCAAGGAAGACCAAAACATCGGTGGAAAGATCAAGACCATCTTCGCTAGGTTTACCGTACAGGCCACATGGCCTAAAACGAATTTGTTCATGATTATGATGATGATATATGTTTTTGATTAGGAGTTACTTTTATCCCTCTTCGCAGCTGATTCCCCTTGAATCGTGCTAGACATTTTTGCAGAGCTACATTGAAATATTGGAATTGTAAGAATTTCCTTCGAAATAAATCATTCCTTAAAAAGAAACCCTGTTAATTTACTTATTAGTATTTCTGCTATATCAAATTGATATTTAAAAGCTGATTATAACTAAAAAGAAGTTAACAATAAATATTTAAAACAACAGTAATAAAAATCAGAATAATAAGTTACAGGTCTTTTATAAACTCCTGCAAGGAAAATGGTTTAAATGATTAGGAATAAACACGAATTAAAAAGAAGAACATGGAGAGCGCAGTGATAAAAAGTAGATTAAGACAGGTTAAGTATACGAAAGGCGAAAAACTATAGAAAGGGAGAAAACATTAAAATATGTAAGTCATTGTTAATTAATCAAAATCAGGCAAACGAAGATATTACATACCGCCTTAAAGCGGAAAATTCGTGTTACTCTTAAATTCAATGCCTCTTATCTCCTCAGAGTTTCTATACGATTCTAAAGATTATAATTTTCACAAAACGATAATCTTGTCATTCCCACTCAGTTGTAAAACATAATCTCATATATTAAGGGAAGAAAACAAGCCAAAAGTATTAGAAATGTAACATTGTCAGGATTATTAAATCCGGGTGATTAAGATGGTCAATGGGTGAGAATACAAATGCTTTCAATGTTTTATTATTAAAGATTATTAAGAAGGTCTAGTCATATGTGGGAGGATAATATTCGGATGGATCTTAGGAAATTAGATATGAACTAGATTCAGTTAGGAGAGGACATGTATCGAAGGTGAAATTTAGTTGATGTGGTGTCGAACCTACTGTTTCTATATAAGTTAATTAAAAATATTTATATATAAATATAATATATAAATATTAATAAATATAAATACATGTCCATATAAATATATATCTAGACCAACACAACTCATGCGAGATATGAAAACAAGGTTATAACTTATAATGAATTTAATTTATAACTGATTTTAAAACTTGTAACTAATTTATATTGGCTAAAAGTAAAATGAAACATTTAACACCTACATAATCTAAATATTAGTGTCCTTAACTGATCAAACAAGACGATTTTGACAATACTAGATACAGGTTTTGTTCAATCGCCTCAAATTGTATATTATATCTTTAAAAAATTTGTCTACTATAAATATGTACTAATATGTAAATCTAAAGAAATATCTGAAGTAATTAATAAGCGAATCGGGGGGAAGAAGTTGCATGGAAGCTTCTTGTAGGAAAGCCAGAGGGATAACGCCCAGTTGGTAGACCAAGAATGAGGTGGGAGAATAATATTAACTATGATTTGAGGGAAGTAGATTATACAGGGAATGATTGGAAAGCATTAGCTCAGGATAGGGATGTATGGAGAACTTATGTCCGTGCGGCCATGAACCTACGGGTTCGATAGTGCCAGTGAGTAAATAAGTAAGTATCGAGAGGATACATAAGAATTCGATAAAAGTTTCTAGACTTATTGGAAGTGAAACATAGGTATTACTAAATCTGATGAAAACAAATTGAACGATTTTGAAAAACATTCCGAAGAGGATATACGAACAAATTAATAAAAAATGGTACCTGGATAATATTGTAGGACTAAGATACAACAAAGAAATCTGTTGACTGTAAAAATCACCTGGCACTATTATCTTTAATAAAAAAAATAGCTAGATTAAGATGGGCAGGACATGTGCAGAGAATACTAATTGAAAACGTTAAAATATTACAATAACCAGAAGGGAAAAGACGGGAGACGAAGGCCCAATAGTAGATGGATTAATGTTGTGTTGGAGGAAACTGGGCATCAAGAACTGATGAAACGTGGCTAAACAGAAATCAACCTGGCGGAAAATCCTAAAAGAAGTTGAATCCCTTAATGGTCTGTAATGCTAATTTTATGACGATGATGATGCATTTATATGAAGGCTTAATGTGTGAACTTTTACAATTTTAGCAATTAGAAAATACGATAAAAATGCAGCCAGGCAATTTCTATAGACATTGTTAAGGCTGTAAAATGTGAATTTCTTGTTTCTCTGATAACTTTCTCCTCCTGTGAGATAAAGACTGTTGTGAAGATATCAGCAATTCATTTAACGATGAAGGATTTCAATATATATTTGCAACAATTTTCATTGAGAAAAAAATAAAAACTAATTTTTTTCACTTTAAAAAAGTGCGACCACAATTACGTGGAATAATAATACATTGAGAACCAAAATCAAACACGTTTTCGAATTCAGAATATGTGATGCTTACAATATTTCATTGTGCTGTACTTAAACTTTGCTATTTCGGTCATAGCGTTGTTATTTCTGCAAAATAAGTTATTTCAGTAAACAGTACGATTTTCAAAACTATTAGGGCGTAATCATAAGACTTAGGCCTAAGATGAAATTAAAAATGAGAACAAGCCTTTTTATTCAATAATTTATTTTCATGGAAACAAAAAATATTTTTATTACATATTCATTTTAATAATATGGGTAAATATTTGAATTTTATTTTGGAATTCGCTAATAACTACTATAATAAGCGACAATGTTGCCGGCGACTACGTGCTACCAACTACAAAATACGTTAACCCATATTTGTGGAATATACATAAAGATGTTCCATTATTAGAAACTTTTGTATCAATAAATTTGAGTACCAAATGAAATATTATCGTTTTTAAAATATTCACTAGGCCTACATGAATAATTTTAAAATGTTCGTTTTAAGTAGACATTCCCGGTATACAATTGAAGTACGCATGGTAAACACATGAATACGTAATATATTTTCCAAGACCTTCATTACAAGCAAGTTAAGTATTAATGCATTGTAAACACTTTTAATAGCTACTGTTAAAAGACTTGTATTTTTTCTTTTATTTCTAACATGCGAACAGGAAGATATCTCTTTTACAATGTAAAACCACTTGAATATATAGGTCACTTTTGAACACAGGACTCGATGGAAAAAATAGAATTACATCTCAAGTGACTGAGCATGCGCAACAGATACAAATATACGTACAGGTAGCAGATGGATTGATTACCAGTGTTAAAAAAAAAGAAACTAACAGAAAAGAAAGATGTAGAAAAAGTCGTCCATAATGGGTTGGGTTCTTCTTAGCTTTGTCGGCTTGCATTTGAAACCCGCTGGTCTAATGAGTTGGGTACTTTATCTTGGGAGAAGTATTAGCTGATCGCCGACCGACTTGAAAACATCGGCTCCAACACTCCGGATATTTGGAACGGGGCGAAGGGAGGAAGAATGTTCTCCATTACCTATTGTAATGATTTTAAAGTCTTATGATTATGCCGCTACTAATAGGTCTCTGTGAAGTCTCTGGGAGGCCTTCGGTCCAAGTGACATCTGTATCTTGTCTTCAGTACTACTTTTTATTAAATCTAACTTTTAATAGCTACAATACAAGTTGGCTCGAATCAGAACATAAAAAAGAAAAGATCAAATTATTATCTGACGTAAAAAATATACATATTACACATATATATTAAACATAAGGAAAATCCTTTATAACAGTTAGTATGTCTATCATTCCAATATTCAGGTGTTCGGTCCCCAGCTATACAAAAAAATTAATTTTAATAAAAGATTCCGGGTACAGTGCACTCTCAGTCACGTGAGCTAATTGAATTGAGACGTACCGACATTCGGTTAAGAAAATTATTGATAAGAATTTCGTCACGCCAAGCATGTGATATTCTGCAATACAATCTATAATAATCAGTGATAGCTACCACCTTTTTCAGCTCTTACTTCTTCAGATCATATATGCTACGGGTTTAAAGAAAAATAGGGACGCTTTTGTAGAAGGTTTATAGTTAACATGGAAGATGAGAAGATTTGTCTGCCCTTTGACGCCCAGATTTGATTAGCATTCCAATGCCCTGACATATTTAAAAGTGTATTTAAATAATATATTGACTCATTTATTTCAATATTTCCAGATCAACCGAGGTTAAATTGTTGCTTAGCTTATTTTGATTACCGCTATTTATTGTATAAAAAGGTAAACTTTTACATTAGATGCCAGTTGTTCTCAACAAAATATAATTCTGTGGCACCATGCATAAAAACCATAACCCTCAAATTAAAAAAAAATGAGTTAATATTATTAATGTAATATTGGAGCTGTCATTTATCATCCCTCAAATTTTGATTGCTGTACAATTAGTTAAACAGAAGATCCAGAGATGGACAACACATTGGAGGTTCACTTCAGATAGGAAACCTCCATGCATGAATCTTCATTTTCTCAGAACTACTTAAATGAGGGTTATTGGTTTCATGCATGGTGCCACAGAATTCATTGTGTTTTTTATTTCATTATTTAGAGACTAAAATGGTTTAATTAATATTGGCAAAGGAATATATTCGTCCTTCGCTGTTCTGGTGGGGGGGGGTAGCGTTGCTGCCTCGTACGCACCCTCGGTCAGGACACGTTTTCTGGGTAATTATTTTTACTGCTTTTTCCTTATCTGTAAGACAAATACCTCAAGATACATTTAGCCCCGAACGGACCCCAAACATCAACTGGCCTCCTAATAATAATCAACATATTCGCCATGTTTAATTTGAATGCGTGTATGTTAATGATGTGTTTCGTCATACAGTTGTGAGGCCTCGGAGGAGGCCCTAATATTGACTGATCACTCATTCGAGAACCTTCAGGTCGTGTGGTCAAAACATGCGTGATACACAGGTAAAAACCCATCTCTTGACAGGCCTTGCCAGCCCGGGTGGCATGTAAGCAGAGAAGTTAAACTGAAATAAATAAAAAATAAATAAAAGAATATATTCTTATTAGGCCTATATATATATATATATATATATATATATATATATATATATATATATATGCTGATGTTTTAGATTTAAATTATATAAATGTACTACAAGCTATTTCTATTTAATTAGGAAAAATAGTAAACGCTTCTTAGTATCACTTGATCAGAGCCTTAATCTAATATAATATGAGCGTTTGACTTCACAGATTTTTAGCGAAACATCTAATTTTATACTCACGTAAAAGTGTTGAAATGTTCTTCAATCTTGTATTCGAAATTTAAATAAAGGTTAAAAAATGAAATTGATACCTGTGATCTCATTCGTCTTCAACTACGTAAAATGTTGTAAAATACTTTGAGGGCGTTTTTGGAAGGACATGTGTTCCATCTTCATTTCTTAAAACGATCTTCTAAATATCTTACATTTTACCTAGATGAAGACGACTGAAATCTCAAGTTTGATGTATCGATTTTTTTTATTTTATACATAGTGTTTCGTAATGAGTTTTAAAGGTATTAACGAAATTTATATGTCAATAAGTAAGGAAAAGCTTGCGTAGAACACACTGTAGTTACAATCATGACTTAGCTATAATTCTTCACACCACTAAATTGTATAATACTTATTCCTAAAAACAAGTTAATTTTATTATAGGGAAATAAAAGTTATTATCTAACATTTCAAGATCAAAATTATGTAAAACACACAAAAAATTATTTGTTAATTTCTGTAATAAATCTAATGCATTTAGTAAGGATATGTAACAGGCAATAAAATAATATTGATGTAAATAATATTTATCATAAGTAATGCCACGAGTGATTTCCAATTTATATAGAGAATTTGGAAATCAAGAGAGGTATTGTTAGGACTTTTTAACGAATAAAATTAAGCTCTTCACTAAAAAATAATTATTTGAATTTAGTTACCAGTGTTTTAAAATATTTATATAGTTAATGTAAACGGCGATGTTTGAAAACAAATTAGAAATAAGAGGTTATGTATATTCACTGCAACTCGATCATATTATTTATTGTCAAATAGGATCGCAATATTGTAAGAATGCACTCTAGCGAAGAAAAAATGAAACACATCAAAATATTATAATCAACATTATAGGTTAATCATTTATATTTTGAATAAACAACTCAGTAAAATCACTGAATCTATTCATTATTTGCTATATTCAATGTATTTGTTGGAGAAAAATAATGGTCTAACCTGTTCAGAATATTAAACAAGAAGGAGCTTTCTTTATCACAAAAGCAGGAGCTGATAAAGAGAAATCGATAAAGAGCGAGGTAAAAAAACACAACTGTCATTGGTGTAAAGCAGAATTCATTCAAACGTGATTGGTCATTGACTACTGCTGCTGCTGCTGTGTAGCGACGGTGACTTGGCACCGTCCAAAGCTCTGCATACTGATACACAATGGTGCATCTTGGCAGTTAATTCCTTCGTGGCTATCGTTATAGGATTGTGATTCATTTAATCCTAGCCAATCATGATAAGATGGTTTCTTTTTGGTCTATGTATCTGGATGATACATTGTGGATATATCCACATAGTATATTGATATCAAGTCGCACTATTTAGTACAACTCGCTATCACGTTCTATGCGAACATCTCGCACAATCTATTTATTGGTTCTCATTATCTTTAACCTATATTACACAGGTTAAAGATTCTGTGCAAGAAGAGGAATTTCTCCATAGGAGTGGGTAATTCAGCCAATAATGGCTGAAGACCCTGGAGATATTCTTTCAACTTGCTGCCCTAGTTGTAATGTTGGCAATTGCTGGCCCTGACCTTGAACATTGCTGTTCACCGTTTTGTTTTGGGAAGAGATGCCTTTCTTTAAGGATTGAGAGAAGGATACATTGGGTTGGGCTTTCACCGAAGTGAAAGTCCTTGGTTGAAGTATATTTCGCTGGGGTTGGGTTGCCCTATTATAATTTTCCAGCGCCGCCTGGAAAACACGGCAGCCGCGATAGGATACTGGATGTCCATTCGCCCCGCAATTTGCACACTTTATCAAATTTGCATTTCTCTGTGCAGAGGCCTTAATTGGACAGTCCTTATGTCCATGGACCTCGGCACAGATTACGCAACGTGGCGTCCGGCAGCATGCGGAAAAGGTATGGTTGAAAGACTGGCATCTAAAACATTGTTTAAGGCCAGTCCTTGGTTTATATGCTTCGACTGATACAACACAGTAAACGAGCCGCTTCAAGTCGTAAATTTTGAGAGCCTCAGCTGTCCGCTCAAGTTCCAGTATGAATATTGGGAGAGGTTTCTCTACATTATCTTTCTTTGCAATAATTTGCCTGATACTTTTTAAAGGAAATCCCAAGGACTTGATTTCCTGTTCGATTTCATCAATGGGAGTGTTTGAAGGCAGTCGTTTAAGTACTACCTTCAATGGAAGCTCCTTCTTGGTCAAGTGAGTATAATATTCCCTATGTATGGAAATAAAATACTGTTTTAGGAGCAAAAAGTCCTCCATTGAAGTTGCGTAATAACGCAAACCTTCTCTTATGTTGACAACTTTGAGTGGTCCACTAATAACTGCTTTTATCTCCTTTTTCATGCGGAACAGATCCCCGTGACCAGTGATAGTGATTGGTGGGGGTCTCTGTTTCGCAGAGTCAATAATTTGGGAAGGTGTAGTACTTATTGTATCAGTCGGTGGACCAGCAATAACAGGTAGAACCACTGGAGAGGAAGCTCCAGAGGTTGATGCTTTCATATTTACATCAGCTAGTGCTGCAAATTTATTAGAAGTCTCAACCTCCGATACTACAGCGGGAGACTTCACATTAGCCTGTTTGGATACAACTTGGGATACTTTCTTTTCAGAAGTAATGTCAGTTATTTTTGTTACTTTGATTCCTTTACTCTTACTTTTGTTTCTCCGTTTTTTGGGAGTTGCTGATTCTTTAGTGACAGATTCTGTTTTCTGAAAAAAATTTGGAAAAGAAAAATCTTAGTGGACAGAGCCACCTAGAGCTACTTTTGGATTTTCTTGCTTTTCAGAATCTGTTTCAGAACTAGCATCATGTTCTGGAAGAAAGCTCTGTGTTTGGAGTTCAAGCGCAGTAGCTTTCAATTCCTTGAGCATGATTGAGAATAAGGTTACACTTTCTGGAATTTGGTCATACATTTTATCTAGTTTCTCCATGCAGGCTAACGAGATGTCACACACTGCATCAGACTTTTCACAGTTGGTGAAGGTAGCCAGACTATTTGTAATGAGTAAAAATACTCCACGAATTTCATGAACATACCTTTGGTATCGAGGATTTTCCTCACAATTTTCTTTTTTGTTACATACGATTCGTAAAATTGTGAGGCTTCCTCCCACAAAGCAAAAGGTCTGATGTCCTCATTTTCGTCATCCAGGTCCATAGACCCTGCAAAATCAGGCTTAGCAGCCATGCTTGGTAAACCAAGACTTAGTCTACTACTACACTTGACTTTTAAGAAACCACTTATCACTTAAGTAGAATTACACTGCACATGTAGGTGAATAAACCACAACACTATTACGAGAGACACGTTACCCGTGAATTTATTTAGCTTTTAGAACACTAAAACACTATGCACTGGACCGGGCCGGTAAGACCGGTCTGGAATTAACTGCCGTATCGCCGATTGGTCGAGAGTCGATCACTATATATGTGTCGACCAATCGCAGAGCACTTGAACTACCAGTAACCGCACTACACTAGATGCTGGTGAAGCACTATTATCGGTACGATGAGTACTGATGGTCACCCATGCAGGCTCGTTCCATACTCGATGCTACCAGAGGAGACAACTTTCTTCTTTGAAGTTCGTTGAATCAATGAATCAATGCTGATGCTATAATGCTGATGAATGAATGCTGGTCATTGACTACCATTTGCGACATGAGTTAAATAGTCTTAACTAATTACAACTAAATGGCAGATGAAAGGTATAACATAATGTTTCAGTTGTTTTACACTGGAAACGATTTCATGTAGAATACATAATCAAAGTATGCACACTCATTTACGTAAAAAGTGATTGGATATGGCACTATGTGAACACGGAGTAAAATGTGGGACGTTTATACAGATAGAACTAATATAGCTACTTATCACATAGTCTATGCTATTACGTACCGTATTTGCTCGCGTAATTTGCGTCCCATGTATTTTACGCGCCTTAAATTTTAGGGGATTATTTTAAGCTTTTTGCTCTGTGTATTTTGCGTATACATTCTAGGTGGGGCCTAAATTTTCTTTTCAGTATAGTAGGGGTTTTCTTCCCGAATTCCATAACCAATTCTTATATTGCAACGTAAGTCATTTACTAGCAACTGAATTACCTGCTTCACAAAGAAGCCCAAAGTCCTGCTTGGTAGACACAAGTTTTAGAAAAGCAAATACCGGTATTTCAGTCGATTTTCAGCACTTGTAATGTGCACTTGCATTTATACTGTAAGAATGATGGAAAAGAAATATAACAATTACACAGCATCATATAAATTGAAAGTGATAACTTTCGCGGAACATTTCGGTAATCGTACAGCAGAAAGAGAATTTGGAGTTTTGGAATCTAGCCTGCGTTATTGGAGGAAACAAAAAGACGCGCTAAATAATGCAAGAAGTGATAGTAGGGCATTTCGTGGCCCGAAAACTGGTAAATATTGTCTGTGTAAGAAGAACTCTTAATTTATTTTGAACAGTTGCGGAACAACGGTATCGCAGTTACACATGTCATGCTACAACTACGTGCACGTGAAATTGGTAATTCTCACAACATAGACGATTTACGGCATTTGTATTGTTTCATTTGAATAATAATTATTATTGTTTATAGATTTATTATTGCATGATTATTATTTGTATAATTGAAGAATACCTGTAGTGTTATGCTACGTATATAAATGTATAAGAGATTATAAAATTACTGTATTCTTAATTACTATACTTACTTACCATAATTGAGATAATTAATTACAGAACATATATTTTTAAATTTCAGCATATTTTACGCTCCTCAGTTTTTCAGAGGTCAAAGTAAATTAAACCATTCACTTCAAGTTTAAATGCTCAATGCATTTCCCCAAAAACTGAATTTAATTCACCGTAAATTATATGGCCTATTTTCAGACATTAAAACGAACAAAATATAACGGTACTTGAGATCTCAGTAAGGGTGAAGACCGAAACACTGTTCATAAATGTTAACAAAAGATTAGCCTATCAAAGGATGTACAAAATATTACGAAATATATAACAGGCAGGGTTAAGCGAGTGTACCTTGTCCTCTGAGGCGAATGGGTTAAAAAGTGTGCAAATTACGCGAGAAAATACGGTGTTAGGCAGCGCATTTCTGTTCCTAAATATACTAAGGGAAGATATCAGTTTGTCTAAGAAAAAAGTTCAAGTTTTTTCTATACTTTTCAACTTTATCCAGGAGCATGTTCCATCACAAAATTGCAGCACGACATGCTAATGTTTTTTAAAATACACTATTTAATCTTATTTTCAATATATACACACAATATTAACGGAGTCTATTCTATCTTGACTGGGTAATATTTACAAATTGTCAAAGTTAATACCTTTTAAAACATTTTAGAACGGTTTTAAGTGTTTTTCAACAAAATTATTATAGTTTATTGGCCAGTATCCGCCAGCGCGTGTTATACAGTTCCTTAGCTTGAGACTTTCGTTTTTTAATATTGGACATTCCCCCAGTAGATGGCTCAATAGTTTGTGCATCTAATCCACAAGGGCACATCGGGTTATCTGTGATCTTAAATCTATGGAAGTACGATCGTATTTTCCCGTGGCTCGTGATGATAGTGGACATGTTTGTAATCATTTGTAGTTTCTTAGTTAGCGTCCTTTTTCACAAGGAAGGAACAGTTTTGTTAATTGGCCTTTGGTTGAGGCTTCCCACTCCCTTTGCCTTTGTAAACCATTTTCTCGTAACTCACTTTTCACTGCACTTTTGGGAATTTTGGAGTAACAAATATCTATCTCATTGCTACGAGCTGCTTCCTTCGGTAGATGTTCAGCAACTTTGTTCCCTTGGTTTCCCGCATGTGCCTTCATCCAAGTGAAGTGGATGGTCCAGTCGTCTTCTTCCACATTTCTTATTTCTTCTTTTATATGTTCTATGAGGTTCTGATGATTGTTGGAGTTGGCTATTGAATCCAGACTAACTCTGCTGTCTGTGTGTATTGCTGCTGATCTTTGATTTATTTGCAGGTGGTTTAAATGCTTCAGTTTTTCAAGCGCTTTGAGGATTGCCAGCTGTTCCGCTTGATTGTTGGAACACCTCTCCCCTAAACTTGTATTGAAGTTGGTGTGTTAATTGTTTGTTAGTGAACAGAGCGATGCCCGAACCTACACTGTTTTCATCTTTTTTGCCATCTGTGTATACGTCATCATATATTGCTTCTTGTCACACTTTTCTTTTAACATTAATGTTTCTGCAGGTGAGTCCACTTGCTATAATGTTTTGGGGTGTCATACAAATAATACTGCTCATTCCCCCGGGTGATATTATAATAACTTACTAAGTTTTTTAATTCAATTATAATTGGCGTTATTCCAGTTAAAACACGAAGTGCTTCATATAAAGTGGTCCTGAAAGCTTTAGCTACTTTGATATTAACTAATCTTTGGACCCTCTTTACTTCTGTGGCATTACATTTGCCGGTTAATGCATTCTATCCAGGCTGCAACCCCATAGGACAAAAGAGGCAGTATAGCTCCTGCGTAGATTGTTCTGACAACATCATGTCTTAATCCCCAGTTAATCTTAGCCGACTTTGAATGGGCGTGAATAATTTTGATACACTTGCTAGTTGTACACTCAACATGGTCATTGAAATTGAACCTGCAGTCGTGGACAATTTCTAGATATTTAAGTGTTGTTTCATGTTTTAATTATTTATGATTGAAGTATACCCGAATATCGCGTTTCATTCTTGTTTTTTTTTTCCTTGATACGACTAAAATTTTAGGCTTCTTGTCATTGAAGTTTATTTTGTTATTCTTAGCCCACTTGGCAATCTTATGAATCTCTATGTTAGTGTAATTTTCAATGTCTAATAGGGATTTTCCTTTAGTTAGGATTACAATGTCATCGGCGAAGCCAAGTACCTTTGTCTGCTTAGAATATTCTATGTTTAATAAAGAATTGTACTGTAGATTCCAAGATCCTGGACCACAAAAAGATCCTTGCGGGCACCCTCTGCTTAGTTTCCTTTGTACTTCACAGCTGTTAGTGGATAAGATAGCACTCCTGTCGGAGAAGTAGTTTTTGGCCAGATCATATAGGTTTTTCGGGCTGTTTTGCCTCTTTAACGATGTTAAGATATTGGACCACCATGCTGCGTCAAAAGCCCCTTAATATCAAGGCTTTTGACTGCCACAACTAGCCCGTCATTCAGACTTCCTTCAACGAAATTCTTTAACGCCATTAATGCATCTACTGTGCTTGATTGAGGCGTGAAGCCATACTGACTGTTGTTTAGTAAATTGTTTTTATACATATGATGCATATTAATTGATATTTTTTCTAGAACTTTTGCTACTGTATTCAATAAGCTGATGGTACGAAATTTTGAAGTGTCTTTGCTCGTTTCGTGACCTGGTTTAACGATTGGTACTATTTTTGCATTCTTCCATATTTGTGGGAAGCAGGCAGTTTTGAGGCATCCATTGAATGATGATGTCATGAACTGAAGTAGAAGGCTTGAAGGCACGGATGAGAATGTCGCTCGGGATACCATCTTCTCCTGGGGTTTTATTCTTGTCCATTCTCTTCATGACTTCGAATATTTCAACGGTATTGAACAACTTATCACTTTCCGTTTCTATTGGTGTCTTTGCTTCGTCTCTAATTGCTTTATGACAGTCATTGTAATTTTCTTCGTCATCTTGTGGTGTAAAGGTGTCTATCATAAGATTCAATGTGTCGAGCAGGTTCTTCGTTTATGTTCCATCAGGTTTCTTTAGGGTTGTCATTGGACAGATGTTTTTTATTTTGCCGTAGGCTAATTTGTAAACGGCGTTCCAGGGGTTGCTAGAAGTACTGCAGTATTGTTTCTAGGATTCTGTTTTTTTGTCTTTCTGATTGTATTTCCTTTTCTCTTCGAGATTATGTAATTTTCTGGTTCCTCTGAGGTCATTGTCTTGTTTGGTACGTTGGTATTTTCTCTTTAATGCATTAACTTTCTTTCTCATTATGGTAAGTTCTTGTGTCTACCAGGGCACGGACTTCTTTTCAGATGTTTTTTTGTTAATTTTACCCGCAGCAGTCATGGCTTCTTGATATATCCTTACAGTGTTCTCAAGGTCAGATGCTGATGACACCATTAAACTCAATTCGTTATCCATGCTCTCTGTTTCCCAGATACCGAACTGATAGTTAATTTTGTTGATTAAGCATTCATCAAATCATTTGAAACTATATTCGTTAGTGAAAACTTTCATTCCATGGAAGTCGTATTCGCTTTTCTTGGAGCTACTCTTCTTTATACGGAAATATATAATTCGGTGATCTGAACAGCTTTCCTGTTCACTGCAGTCATTTACTGTAGCCACCATTTTAGTATTAGTAATTGTCAGATCTATATTGCTAGACCCCCCCTGATCGATTCAAACGTTGTTATGCCGTAATTTTCATTAATAATATGTAGTGAATTTTCTATTATGAATTCTTCTACTGCCTTTCCCAAAGTTCAGGGTTGGAATTCTGCTAACATTAATACTGTCACATTTAACGCTACGTAGGATCCAAATGGAATTTCTTAAAATAAACACCACAGACGTTTACACAAAGTTTCCAAATTGCCTTTTTCTTATCCTATAATTCATTGGTTCTTCTCAGAAAATTTGCTACTAATAACATCTCATGATTCACAATGTATTAATTATTATTTATACTCGCTGACCGTTTTCTTGTTCTCAAATGTGGTCACTTTTATTCTTCCACTCTATGGACACGACTACTAACAAGTTCAACCCTCGCGTTTTTTTTATACGCGATGGTCGAAATAATCTGGAATCACAGCCGAGACATCTCCCGGGTTTATCATCCGAGTCGACAGCCCACGAATTCCTCTCCACCACATAACGCGATACCCGATCCACGCCGCCGACGACTACTCTCAAAAGCCAGACCAACAATTCGTCACAATACGTATGTAGGTGTAGTTATATACCTACATTGTAATTAAGGAAGACAACTGTATTTGGGACAGCTATGAAATTAAAATGTACGGCAAAACGCTCACTGTTTTTACAAACAGACCTAAAACAAGTTTGGGGAAAATAATCTTATATACTCAATGTAGGATTTAATGATAGATCAGGGCTTGCTTGGTTTAGGCTAGAGGGACATTTCTAAAAATTAGCGACGATCACGATTTGTGAATATGTCCAATCTGCGGGAGCTCTGAAGACGTGATACATATATTAGGAAAATTAAACGATTTAGAATATTGGAGGCGTCAGTTACAACCGGAAAGATTTCTAAATCCAAATTGTGAAAGATTGGCATGCTACGAGTTAATGATATATCCAGCAAATTGGATAAACTTGGGAAAATTTCTGGACAAAACGCGGAAAATAAGAACAACACTCGTTCATGAATAAATAAATATGTTAGCAAAATGTAATATCATTAATTCTTAATAATTCTACTTAACCTAAATAATGTATACTCTTATTGTGTTATTAGCTAATTGTAATATTATTGTTTTCTTTTTTGTTTTACGTTATATTATAACCAAACATTATTTTATTGTAACGGACTGTCAACAGCACGTACGGCTTACTGCCCGTGCGACCCATGTTTGTAAATAGCATTTTATGTATCTTACGTTTAGTCTAATAAAGTCCTATTACTACTTTTAACCACATAAAATAGGTCTACATATTGAAATTAGTAAAAAGTGAAGTAGACCTTCTACACGAGTCCGGCGTAATGCCAGGTCTAGGGATGAGATAAAATGAATCCCTTATTATTTAATTCTGTGTTATTCACGGATGGCGACGGACCAGAACTGCCGCATCATCACAGGATGATAAAATTATATAAAACGATATGAATGGTATGAGTACGGAGAAGAGGTGAAATTAAATTTTTTGGTAGGGGAAGCGGACAAAATCGGAGAAAAACCTACCTTAGCTCCGATTCATCCATCACGAAATATCACACACCACATGGAGAGACCGTGACTCAAACTTTGGTCCCAGAAGTGAAAAATGAGTTAGTTACCACTTGTGCCAAGCAATACTTTATGCACAGTAATTAAAAAAAATATCAAGAAGAATAATTGTTTTGGTATTCACCCAATGTGACCTTGAAAACAAATGTTTTCTGTTATGATTAAATATTGTCCATTAACAACTTCCTTTTTACACGCTTTATTACACGCTTTATATTAGCTTGACCTGTATGTATCTATCTATCTATCTATGTAACGGAATTTTTCAACGCGATTTTCACCCACTTAAAATCATTGGATCGACTTGAAACTTTGTATACTTGTAGAGGAACCGTGATAATACAATAATTTCATATTTATTTTCTAAAATCCTGGCCATAATCAACAGAAAATAAAAAAAAAGTGTTTATATGTAAATGTAACGGAATCTTTCAACGCGATTTTCACCCACTTTGAAACTTTGTATACTTGTAGAGGACCCGTGACAATACAATAATTTCATATTTATTTTCTAAAATCCTGGCCATAATCATCAGAAAATCAAAAAAACGTGTTTTTGTATCAATGTAACGGACTCTTTCAACGCGATTTTCACCCACTTAGAAACATTGGATCGACTTCAAACGTTGTATACGTGACAATACAATAATTTCATAATTTGTTTCAAAAATCCTGGCCAGAATCACCCGAAAATCAAAAAAATGAAAACTGGTACAATAGGTTGCGGACTTGTCGGTTTTTTAGTCAATCGTTGTAAGAGCTCAGTTGGTAGAGCAGTGAACTCTTAGTGGTATACAATTTCAGTAATCCATGCGTCGCTGGTTCAAATCCGGCTGGGAGTTTTTTTTTATAGAAGAGTATTACTTTTAGCTCATACTACAATAGTATCGAATTTAAAGATATTTACATTTTTATCTTATTCTGTACAATATTAAAAATAAAAAATAAATAATAGTTTTAAAAAACTAAAAGAACACGCTTTATTAGAAAACTAAAAAATGAAAAATAATTTTAATTTCCAGTACGCTTGGGATAAAATAAAGTTGTCAACAAAAAAATCATCTCCAACACATATAGAATAAAATTAGAGTTATCAACAAAAAGAAAATAATTTTACCATCAAAAGCGTGGTGTGATTTTTACATTTTCTTCTTAGACAGCTTACTTTTACCAATATCTGTTTATTATCAAATGTATTGTCCACCGCTGTGGTCTCGAGGTAGCGTGCTGCCTTGTCACGCAGCGGGCCCGGGTTCGATCCCCGGTCGGGGCAGTTTTTCTGGGTGAGGTTTTTATCGGGGTTTTTCCTCACCTGTAAGACAAATGTGAGGAAAACTTTAAGGCCCAAACGGTCCCCGAAATCATATGGCCATCATCCTTATCATCATCATCCTTCACCGGTGTGGAAAGCAACGGGAAGCTACCACACCTACACAATTCCCTAGTAAAGCTGCAAGCATAGCATGAAAATGCTATGATTGCAGTGAAGGACCTGCCTTCGGGCAGAATTACTATGGATGGATCAAATATATTAATTTATATAGAGCACCCCACGGTTTGATGGTAAAATTATTTTTGTTGATAACTCTAATTTTATTCTACATGTGTTGGAGATGATTTTTTTGTTGACCACTTTATTTTATCCCAAGCGTACTGGAAATTAAAATTATTTTTCATTTTTTAGTTTTCTAATAAAGCGTGTTCTTTTAGTTTTTTAAAGCTATTATTTTTATATTAGCTTTACCTGTATCTATCTATCTATCTATCTATCTATCTATCTATGTAACTGAATCTTTCAACGCGTTTTTCACCCACTTAAAATAATTTGATCGACTTGAAATTTCGTATACTTGTAAAGTACCCGTGACAATACAATAATTTCATATTTATTTTCTAAAATCTTGGCCAGAATCATCAGAAAATCAAAAAAAGTGTCTTTGTATTTATGTAACGGAATCTTTGAACACGATTTCCACCCACTTAGAGACATTGGAACGACTTGAAACTTTGTGTACTTGTAAAGAACCCGTGGCAATACAATAATTTCATATTTATTTTCTAAAATCCTGGCCAGAATCATCAGAAAATTAAAAAAGTGTCTTTGTATTTATGTAACAGAATCTTTGAACACGATTTTCACCCACTTAGAGACATTGGATTGACTTGAAACTTTGTATACTTGTAAAGTACCCGTGACAATACAATAATTTCATATTTATTTTCTAAAATCTTGGCCAGAATCATCAGAAAATCAAAAAAAGTGTCTTTGTATTTATGTAACGGAATCTTTGAACACGATTTTCACCCAGTTAAAAACATAGGATAGATTTGAAACTTTGTATACTTGTAAAGAACCTGTGACAATACAATAATTTCATATTAATTTTCTAAAATCCTGGCCAGAATCATCAGAAAATCAAAAGAAGTGTCTTTGTATTTATGTAACGGAATCTTTGAACACGATTTCCACCCACTTAGAGACATTGGAACGACTTGAAACTTTGTGTACTTGTAAAGAACCCGTGGCAATACAATAATTTCATATTTATTTTCTAAAATCCTGGCCAGAATCATCAGAAAATTAAAAAAGTGTCTTTGTATTTATGTAACAGAATCTTTGAACACGATTTTCACCCACTTAGAGACATTGGATTGACTTGAAACTTTGTATACTTGTCAAGGACCCGTGGCACTACAATAATTTCATATTTTATTTCTAAATTCCTGGCCTCAATCATCAGAAAATCAAAAAAATTAAAACTGGTATAATAGGTAACGGACTTGTCGACTTTTTAGTCAATCGTTGTAAGAGCTCAGTTGGTAGAGCGGTGAACTAGTGGTATATAATTTCAGTAATCCATAGGTCGCTGGTTCGAATCCGGCTGGGAGGGTTTTTTTAGAAGAGTAATACTTTTAGCTCATACTACAATAGTATGGAATTTAAAGATATTTACATTCTTATCTTATTCTGTAAAATATTAAAACTAAAAAATAAAAAAATAAATGATAGTTTTAAAAAACTAAAACAACACGCTTTATTAGAAAACCGAACTCAAAAATGAAAAATAATTTTAATTTCCAACACGTTTGGGATAAATTTAAAGTCAACAAAAAAATCATCTCCAACACATATAGAATAAAATTAGAGTTATCAACAAAAAGAAAATAATTTTACCATCAAAAGCGTGGGGTGATTTTTATGATTTTTACATTTTCTTCTTAGACAGCTTACTTTTAACAATATCTGTTTATTATCAAATATATTAATTGATATAGAGCACCCCACGCTTTTGATGGTAAAATTATTTTCTTTTTGTTGATAACTCTAATTTTATTCTATATGTGTTGGAGATGATTTTTTGTTGACCACTTTATTTTATCCCAAGCGTATTGGAAATAAAAATGATTTTTATTTTTTTTAGTTTTCTAATAAAGCGTGTTATTTTAGTTTTTTAAAACTATTATTTATTTATTTTCTTTGTTGCATTTAAAACTTAAAAACTTAATGACTGAGATATAGTAGCTTATTGTTATAAATAGTTCTCTATTTGCATTAAAAATTATATAAAGTTATCGATATTTTACATTGTAGATAAATGAGTTTTTAGCTAATTCCGAAGAAATGAAGCTACTGAGGTTATTCCAGTTAAATATATTTTTAAATATTTTACAGATCCGCCGATTTTATTAAGTAGACGCCGAAAATGACAATGGCAATGACCAATGACCTATATATATTGTGGATTTTCGCGGTTATAAGTATAATTATGAAACCTTTCTTGGGTTTACCGCGAAAAATATGTGTGTGTTCATTAATGCTCTAGCGGCCGCAATTTTCGTTTTCATCGAATTCAACTTGGCACATAACAATTAATTTAAGAAGGTATAGTCTAGTTTGTTAACAAGAATAATCGACTATTAAATGTAAGAGTTCCGTGAAACCAAAAATTAGAAATCGCTCTAACTAACTCTCTGGCACTATCGAACACGTAGGACATAAGTTTTCCTTACATCCCTATCCTGAGCTAATGTTTTGTAATTATCCCCTGTGTAATCTACTTCCCTCAAATCATGGTTAATGTTATTCTCCCAATTCATTCTTAGTCTACCAACTTGCTATAATAAATGTTTCCATGCCCCTCTTCCATTCTCAATTCATGCCACATGTCCTACCTATCGCAGTCTACGAGACTTATCTATACTTATTATATCTGGTTTCATATAAAGATAATGTAAGTCACAGTTATGAAGTCTTCTCCATTCGCCTCTCTGTTCATCTCTCTTTGGTCCAAATATTTTTCTAAGAAAATCACTCTAGGGAGCGCAATTTTCTATGGTTTATAACGAAACTCTATTAAAATAAACCGAGGAAGATATTCTCGAAAAATCAGGGAAATCCGACCATGAGAACTGGGGTTTCTGTGAAATCCGAATTTTAAAAAAATCGCTCTAGTATCTGCCATATTAGCTTCGTCGCAATGTATCGGGTGTATAATACAATTTAGTTAACTCTTAATTAGGCAATATATCCTGTAAGATGCATTAGTTCAATTTATTTAATATTTTTAATAAGCAAATAAAAATATTAATTAGTGGAAATTATTTTAATTTGTGTTAAATTATGCTTTAATATACTAAAGGTAATAACTTAAGTTGTGATAGCTTTGCTTCATCTGCAGTCCCACATATTGAACCCTTAAAGTGGCAAAACACAAATTTATTCTGTTAGATATTTGAATGTGGCGGACCGCAGTGAAAACGGAATCTTGTATAACTTATTATTAGGTATATTGCATAATTAGATACAGATTTAAGTGGTTTATTTTTCTTCGTTTTCTTCTGATTTATTTAAAACATTAAATTAATTAAACCTACTGATGTATGTAAAAGGATACATTACGAATTTAAGGGTTAAATAAGTTAGCATAAGAAATCGAGATCAAAAGAAAGATATATTCCGTAAACCAAAGAAATCGGACCGCAACTATGATTTTTAGTGAATTCTCTTACTTTACGCAGTTCCTGCGTGACGGACTTTTTTCTTTCCCAGTTTAATAGTTTATTATGTTGTAGATATGTGCAATACATCATCAATATTGCATATTAAATAGGCGTGTCTTGTCTTAAATGTTTTTATTGTCTCGGAGGTGGGTCTGCCATTGAGCTCATCACTCCTTATAATTTTGTGGAAAAGAAAGTATGTATATGGTTCAGAGTTTAAAAATCCTCTTCTGCATGATCGTGTTTCTGTAAGGCCCGGAATGTATAGAACACGTAAATACATACAGAGAGAGAGAGAGAGAGAGAGAGAGAGAGAGAGAGAGAGAGAGAGAGGAGAGAGAGAGAGAGAGAGAGAGAGAGAGAGAGAGAGAGAGAAAAAGAGAGAGAGAGAGAGAGAGACTGAAATTAAAGGAAAATAATTAAAACTATATAAAAATTATTATATAAAATGATACACATTGTATGCAATCAATACTACTAAAAACCACTGTTGAGGTTATGTAATAAAATGTTAAATACTAAAATAAGTACCTGATATATCAGGTACTTAATTTAATATTTTAGCATTTAATACATTGTATACAGTCTCCTCAACTATTAAAATTTCGCTTTTGTTGAACTACAATGTATCCAAGAGAGTCCGTCCCAAACTTGGATAAAGGAGAAGGTGAATGGACTTGGTGGTATACCGACGTCAAGTAAGTGATCATTATCAATGTCAAATAACGTCTTAGTTGAATATGAAGCTTATTAATATTATCAGTAAATCGTACCCTTATAGATCATGATTTTTAAAATGCACTACATAGATCACAGATGAGGACGGGTACCAGGCAGCAGAGTGGATCCTCCAGATTGGCTGGCGAGCATAGAGTTTACAATCTCACCATGTAAAAAATAATAATTGCTGAGAATCCTTAAATCCTCCAATATTCCATCAATCCATCTAAATATTGGACCTTCCAATCCTTCGTTAGTCTTTTACTTGTTTTGTCGGCATCCTTTGATCAATCTGACATTTCTCTGGATTGATGGAGTATTGGAGGATTTAAGGAAATTGGACATCAAACTGGTAGAATGTGAATAAAGAGAAATCAACCTAATGGAATTTCTAAAGGAAGCTGAAGCCCTTAATTAGTGTGACTAATTCTGTGCTAACCGCTTAGGCAAATTCGCAGGCAGAAAAGTTTCCGATGCCCTTTTCTGGAGTAGTGATACCACATTTCTTTCCTATCTACATCTGCTTCCGGCTGAACAACAATGCCGTTTACTATGCGGGGGTTAAATGATTAAACTCCTAACAGACATTCACAAAATTATTAGCTTTCAGGGAGCCTCAACTGGTTCCAGACGCAGCATAGTGGAGTATGCTTGACATCCTCAACTCTTAGTAGTAGTAGTACTCTTTTCACTCCCTAGGTGTGCTATAAGTTAAACTTACGTGACACCTGCATATTCACCAATCATGTTAACAATTCCAAAAACTATGAATTTGAGATTAATCTAGCTCATTCTTGTCATTTTCATCCCTTATCACCGCTTTTGGTTGTTAGGTGTGAAACTTGGTTTTCAATATCATTTGAATTGTGACCCCGGAAAATATGGATTTGACATTAATATCGACCACTTTTGAAATTTTATATTTAACCTCTTCTTACTCCTTCTCCCTTAGGGATGCTAGAGGTCAAACATGGGCTTAAATGTCGTCCAGACTGTCACCAATCAGATAAGTGATCCCGAAAACCATAGTTCGACACTAAACTCGTCATTTTTAAGTTTTATTTTTCATTATTTTTATCCCCTTAGGACGCAAGTGTCAAACAGTTATCTCAGCCATTTTTCAAATCTTAATTTTCATCTACCTTCGCGTCCATAGGGGTGCTGGGATCAAACATAAGTTTAAATACACCTTGATTGTCACCCATAAGCTTAGCAACCCCGAAAACAATAACAATGGATTTGACACTAATTCGAACATTTTTGTCATTTTTAACCCTTTATCATCCCCTCAACCATCTTAAAGGTACTAGGGATCAAAATTGGATTTAAATGTCGCCGGAACTGCTTAGCGACACCAAAAAACTATTAATTGGATACTAATATAGGTTTTTCGATTATTTTTAGATGTTACATCACATCACCCTCGTCACAAGAGTGATGGCCGTCTGTAACCCCATAGAGCCTTTTCCAAAATGTAAGTTATATGAACATCGAATTGGGTCGATATTACTCTATGTTTTCTACAGTATTCTGGAATATATACAGGTAGCTGTCGATCGTTTTCCCATTTCAACCTTCATTTCTTTCTCCAAGGGGTGCTAAGGAGTATTTTTCCCATTACAGCCACATTGCCAGATTGTATGAGTAATTTATAAGTGTATCAAATTTGTTTCAAGCCTTCCATACTTCAATATTATAAGCCTACATAGAATTTAATAAAATTTTCTTTTACCGAACATTGATATTACGAGTATGTTGAAAAAACATTGGGTACATTTTTTATTTATAATAAGGTAAGTATATGTGATATATTTAATTTTGTAACAGGTTTGTGTTATTTCCCAATATAATGGTATTATATTCTTCCCTTATCCTCTTTTAAGATGTCCATTTGTAGGTTCATTTACATGCCCCAAATCACCCGGGTCTTGCACGGATACGACCTGTCGGGAGAGAATTTTATATCCTGTATTGCATATATACTTTTTAACAACTCAAAAACATTGAGAGTCTTACCTGTGACTGATACGATCAATACCAGGCCACCTTCGAGACAACACAAACATTTAAGACAAGTCACTCATTCGCTCATTTCATTCATACTAAACAAGGTGAATATGATATGGATTGTTCTGATGGCCTGACGGTGATCGGTCCTTAAATATTCCTGACATTTGCCTTACAGGTGAAGAAACCCCGAGAAACCTCACCCGGAAACTTGTCATGACGGGGGATAGGAACCGAGCTCGGTGCGTCTGAGGCAACGACGTCACCTAGAGACTACAGCGGACTAATGATATACTAATCAAATTAAAATGTTGAAAATATTTTATTAAAAATAAATATGTAACTTATTCCTTTGTTGACATGTTGCCAATAATAATGACCTTTAATACAGACTGTAGTTTTTGTTCGTTAGTTAATTCATTTGCAACTAGTGAAGTATGCCAATAAGTAATGAGCAGGTGCATTTCATACAATGAGCCAAAGTGCATGTGTCGTTTAAAGCAGCCATTTGATTTTAAAACGCCATATAATTATACTTTTCAACAATTTTGAAGATTGCCGTTTTTCTACTCTTCAAGACACCGACAATACATTTTCAATACAAGTATCCAAAATATGTAAAAACATGGCATGGATAGTTTAATTTAAATGTTTTTTGGACATTTGTAAAATAACGACATACTAAATAATGCCAGCCGTAATCACGCAAACCATGTCAATTTCAATTGAAAGTTTAATTTATTTTAATAAAGTTTAATACATTTAATCTATACTATTAAAATAAATTATAAAATTCGACTGAAGTATCTGTCAAGATATAAAATTTTCTTTCTCTTCTTTATTCTTACATTAGCTAATACCCGGCATGCGCTGCTACGCCTAAATAAATTAAATGTGTTTTTTTTTCATATTTAGTTGAATAAGTAAAAAGAATATAATTATACATCTATATCATAATTATTTTTAGGTACCCCGTGCAAATAATCTGGCGTTGCCCGGAAATCTACTTATCCCGATTTTCTTGGCATCAATGAGCTGAAAGACAAAAGTGGTTATTGTGAGTTTTACCTATCACGTATGTTGTCGCGGATTTTTTAAAATGTTTTTAGATATTCAATTGTTTGTACATTAATTTGGCGTATTTGTTATGACTTTAAGAAGCGTAAGCATAATAAACGCCCAAAAGCTACTTTTTAGTGCACCGATACATTTTTTTTAGCTTCGGCCCTATACGAGTAGTAGGTACGGTAATATGTTATACACATTAATTGCCCAAGAAAATTTCTCTAAATGATGGAGAAACCCCCATTCAAATAGGTCAAGCAGTGTTTGAGTCCATAAGGTACAGAATCACAGACTCTCATTTTTATATATAAAGATTAGGTAGCTTGACCTCTCCCATTTAGTTAATTTTAAGTGTTAAATGTAACTCGATTCTGGTAGAATGTGAATAAAGAGAAATCAACCTAATGGAATTTCTAAAGGAAGCTGAAGCCCTTAATGGGATGTAATGCTAATTTCATGATGAAGAATTGTACTAAATTTTAATCAAAATCATGATTATAATAATTTAATTGTTTTTAATATAATAGGCCATCTGTTTGTCTTGTTCATTGGAAGAGAAGACAACATTCTCTTGACTTCAGGCTAAATTGACCAATTAATAAATGATTTTAGGAGTAAATTATTATTATTATTATTATTATTATTATTATTATCATCATCATCATCATCTTCATCTTCTCTTTTTTTTACAGCTGCTGTCGTCTTCCCGTGCCAATCTTCCAAAGTCTTTTGTTGGGTATCTTCAATTCTTAATCCTATTGCTTGCATTGCTATCCTCATGTTTTCTTTCCATGTTAATTTTGGTTTCCCTTTTTTCTTCTTTCTGGTCGGTTGCCATTGATATAATTGTTTCGGCCATCGCTGATCTTCTGTTCTTAAAATATATCCTAACTATTTTAATTCCTTCTCCTCAATTCTTTCAATTATGTTTTTTTTTTCTGCTTCCATTATGTTTCCATTTTCCTTATTTTTAGAACATGTCACAGATTTTGTGTATGTTCTAATTTTGACTTTCTAGGACTTCTGCACAAATAATCTATTTCTAGAGCTATTAGTCTATTCTTGTAGTACTTATTGATTGTACATACCTCGCATCCATATATTGTAACAGATTCCACCACTGTTTTACCAATATATATTTTTGGTGTCTTTTCCAAATATGCTTAACCCACGATAATATTTTGCTACTCAATACAGTTCTATGTTTTATAATCTCTTTGACTATACTTTCAATGTTATCTATAATTATTCCCAAATATTTAGTTTGTTTCACTTGCTTTATTTGAATTCCTTCTTCCAACATTAAATTTTCTCTTTAAATGCTATTTATTACCAAATATTCTGTTTTTTTTCTAAATTTACTGTGAGGCCCCATGATTCATATGTGTTTTTCAACCTTTTTATCATGAATTCTGTATCAAATTTTTCTTGTTCTAAAACAAGTTGATCATCAGCAAATTGTAATGTCAGCAAAAATCGGTTGCCTATTGGGATACCCATACATTTACAGCTTTGTTTCCATTTCATTAACATGAATTCTACATAAATATTAAATGAAATTGGTGATAGACGGCACCATTGTTTCGTCCCTTTGTATTTTTATAGGATTAGATATTATATTTCCAATGCTATTATTATTATTATTATTATTATTATTATTATTATTATTATTATTATTATTATTATTATTATTATTATTATTATTATTATTATTATTATTATTATTATTATTATTATTAATTCAGAATGCACTGTTTCTTATGAAACAGATAAATGTGTATGCTTATAAAACATTTATTAAAAGTTTGTAAAATAAGGACCACTGTATACCAATTAAGTACACAAATGTAAGGTAAAATTACGCAAAATTCTAGCAGTATACATTTTATTTTATGAAAGCGAAACTTTAGCCCCAAAGCAAAGATAATATATCAGTAGATTATGAGCTGATGAAAAGAGATACCTGTCACAAACTGTAGAACGTACACTTCTTGGACAAGAGGAATGAGGAGATAATGAAATCTATATATAATTACCGGATAGCAAAATCTCAATATTGAAGAAAAAGTGGTGCAAGTGGTATATGGCGTCTCGAGTTCGCCTCTCGATCACTCCATGTAGGTTCATGGTGGCCGAATCGTGGCCAGGACAGGTTTTTTCTCGGGGTTTGTTCCGTTTTTTCCTTCCAAATATGTCATTCCAACACTCCACCATAATATCAATTTCGTTTTATTTCGTTTAATTTCATCTGCCCTTGTGATGCTATATCAAGCCTGCTAGCTTCCATACGTGATGAACCACAAACATTCATTAATAAGGGCTTCATCTCATCGGTCGACATGGAATTTCGCCCGGTACGAATATAGGGTTTACTTTATAGAGAAATAGATGTTACAATGTGTATCTCGGATGATAACATGTAAGACACCATAAGATAATTTGCAGTATTGTCCAACAGGACGACAGAAGCGTATTCTAGATCCGGATGATAACATGTAAGACACCATAAGATAATTTGCAGTATTGTCCAACAGGACGACAGAAGCGTATTCTAGATCCTGCTTAGCTGAAATCTAAAAGGCCTAACAATGATCTAATTATGACCTACAATTTACATTAATTGTGACGTGTTATTTCCCCATAATCCATTATGTAAACGTTCGGCTTGGAAAAGCATGTGGTCTTATTTTGTTATTGCTCACCGAGATATTAACGGCACCATTTGAAGAAGCGATCGGGGAACTGGGGTCCTGCACTTGGGTCTCAGGCACAGTCGTCATGCAGTCTCAAACAACAATCAGTCAAACTACATTATTAGCGGCACAATGGCAAGTGACTATGAAATACTCAAAATTTACGCAAACGTTAACCTAATAAAGGAGACCACTAGAGTTGTATTGGTGAATCTTAAAAACATATTCAACTAAGAAAAAAATAAACGTACCACCAATTTGGAAATACAACTCATGTATTTTTTGATACGATCCCTATGCATCGTCAAGTTTAATGGGGGAGATGCTACAGTACATTTCACCAATCGATGTTTAAAAATGATGAAAGATTATAACATTTGTTATAGACGCGAGAAAATTCTTCAAGGTTCGAATAACTGGTCTCAGAGATATGATCCTAAGCTTTTGAAGGAGAGTCCATACGTTACAAATCACCCTGAACTCCAAGTATGTACGACAAATTAAAAAGAAAATTTTGAAAATGTTCCATATTTCTCGATAAATTTAGATTTCACTCCTGATGACATGGATAGTGCAATAAAGTTAGATTTTAGTAGTGTACATTAAGTTAAAAGAGGAATTTTACCATTAATATGTGTTTTAAAATACGGACACCGTGAAATTCCAATATGGCGACGAGGACCTAAATTAGTTTTATACCAGAGGCGACAACTACTTGAAAATTATTTTATTTCAATATATTATATATGATTCGTATTTATACGAAAAATAATTGCGACAGCGTCCGACACTTGCTACATTTTATTGTTCTTTTTCGTTGTATCCTTTTTTCCAACACATACAAACTCTCATGGAACGTGTCATTTCCCTTTAAGGAAAATCCCACCTATCCAAATCTATCAATCGGGCCCAGGATATATTGCAATGTAGTCAAGAACAATTAACACAAGTACAAGAGGAAGCCATTTTTAATTGATCGCCACTGCTTGTTGACAGCGGTGCTTCACCGTTCTTGGGTTTCTAAAAAGCTGGTCTACAATAATCCGTTGATACAGTATGTAGCCAATTAGCTCAGGCATCAAGGTGTTTAACAACGACTTGGTGGTACGGGTTCCATTCAGGGCAGCGGAGGGCTGAATATTTCTTGTTTACTAATAAGCGACCTTACTTATCTTGGCCATTAATTGTCCTTCAAAGCGACTAAAGGAAATGTTATGGGGGGCTCTGTTACGACTGGAGTTGAAGGATGACCATCTTTCCTCCTTTACATGCAATTCGCTAAAAACCCTGGGTCTTTGTATTCAAGTCCCATGGCATGCCAACGGGTTAGTTAGCATTTTATTTAACGACGCTCTTTAACATCTTAAGTCATTAGCGTCGCAATTCAAATCTAGTTGAAAAAGACCGACATATTTTGCACAGAGACATCTTTTTTTAAGGTTTGGGTTCTTTTCGTGTCATAAATATACGTCACGGGATCAACGATTTAGTTTCATTCTGAAGGAATCTTTCCTCAGAATTTTTTATGCTTATAGAACTGTTTCGGGATCAAATCCCCGAAAGTCGAAGAGTCAAAATTTGCCATATTTAATATGGCACTTCCGTCCGCTATGATCGACTGTCTTAATTGGATATTTTTACCTTTCCTGTCGTCATTCTATGCTTTCCTAATAAAAAGTCGCTCTATAGAAATCCCTTAATAGGCTTCCCACATATGCCACTTGACGTTTGGTGTACTCTGTGAAATAGGATGTCGATAAAAAAAATTGCTCCATGCATTCTTATCTCGCGCTCAATGATAGATAATTCACGTAATGCTTGAAATTACTACATTTTATAGAAGTCAATCAAAAGTGTTAAATCGTTATGTTATTTTCTTACCTGTTATTTATTCTAATAGTTTAGGCTGTCAAGAATCCATGCATAACAAAGCCAATGCCCTGCGTGGGATTTCAAATGTGTTTTTTTTAATTGGACAATTCATTATCATGGCCCACGCTCTTAAGGTATCGTTAACAATTCAATTGGTGTAACACATGTCATTAAAGATTCTAATCAAAACGCAAAAGTACAGGAGCGAAAATTAAAAATATGAGCTTAATAATGTATTTTAAATTACCTTGTACTAAACAATAAATTAATATTAATATCAAAGAATTATGGAATTCAATAAATCTGAATTTGGTTGTTACGTAAATAATTGTTTTGATTATTTGAATATCATTAATGTCCATGCATGGTAGCCTCTCTTCTACAATGTCTAATAATTCTAAAAAAATTGAACATTAATTAGTGATTCGTATTATAGCGTGCTTCAAATTCTTAATTAAGAAGATGAATGGGATTAGAAATTAATTTACTCATACCTTCCACTCCGACGGCCCGACTTTATTTCTGGTGGGGTAGTGGATTTTATATCTCTATCATGGGTCTGACTGTGCTGTCTTCGAATTGTCCATGCCATAGTGCTAAGTATAATGCCGCTCAGAAAGTTTGAGCGGACTCTTGGTCGTTAAAATACTGAAGTTTTACCGCCCGGTTCACAAGAGTACGAATTAGATGACAAGTCACTGTAATCTTCAGATGATATTCTTCAGTAAAATACACCCATTTAGTAAGGCTACGATAGCTTTACACACTGTTCAGTGCTAGAGTGCTTGCTTCGTGTACACGAGGTCTAGTGTTCAATACATGCTGAATACGTTATTTATTTATTTATTTTTGGCTTTGCTATTTACATTTGTTTGTCCTATTTAAAGACAACACACTGTTGGTTACGAGGAATTGTTTATTGCCCTTTATCTGAGGACTATTATATAGCAAATTTAATTGGCCCCTAATCCTGTATACTGATTAATAAATACGATTAATCAATAAACAAAGAATGAACTGAATATAGAATACAAAGTAACTTAAATAAATATCTTATTAGTAAAACTTCTCACAAGTAGCAGTGGGAAACCCTAATACGAAGAGGTCATAAATATGTAGCCCCCAAATTAGACCTGAAATTCTTAAGCCGGGTCTAGCTTGAAAAATCATGTTTGGGAGAAAACTTCATACTTCAAAATTTACAGCCGGGGGAAGCCCGAACTGGTAAACACGCTCCCTAGCCGTGAGAAGAAATTAAGAAATAAAATTACAAATGTAGGTGGGAAGTAAATACATTTACGCCCCTAGGAGACATGTGATTGAATATTCTAACCAATCAAAATCAGAGTTAGGGTGTACAACCCTATATGGAAATAAAGAGTCCTGATTTCGATGCGAAACTCATGAGGACAAACTAACTTACTTACACTTAACAGTTCGTGGAGAGAAGACTTACATAAAAGATTACGTAGGGACCGGTTTGATACTCGAGAAATGATCTCAAATCATGGGACTTAATCAATTACTGCAAGAATAATAATATTTTAACTACAAGTGATAGTCCTCGTGAAGTTGGGTATCGAAACTCAACATCAATTCAAGGTGCACCATGTGTCGAGTGTATTTGAAGTGCTAGTTTAATTAATTAAATGAATTAAGTTATTTCCTTTGATCATGATTGTCTGTTCTCACGCTACTCTTCTTTCGGTTCCTATATGAGATGAGAATCTCAATGCTCACCCTGAAACAAATAGGAACCGACTAGCTACCGAGGTAGGGCAATCAACAATTTTCAATTAAAATAGTGAACTCTAGTGACTATAAATTAACAATCTTTCAAATTACCGCCCGAAAATGATGCCGGACTCGGCAAATTTAAAATAAAAGTCATATTTGGAGGTGATACATGAAAAAGAGACAAAACGTATGTGATATAAACAAATAAATAAATAAACTGTGGAACTAATAGCTCGTCCACATACCGCCTGCGTCTTTCTCAGCAAGCATTCGCCGCGGCATGAAGTCCACAAGATTCTGGAAATGTTCTTGATCCAATGCCACATATTTCCATGCATCAACAACTCCATATCACAAATCATCCTGGCTGCAGTATGGTTCTGGCCATTCGGAGTATAAAGTTACCTTCACTCTCGCCCACATGTGTTCTATCGGATTCATATCAGGTGGCACTGGAGGGTGTTCCAAGAGGTAGAAATCACTCGTCCCCAAAACCATCTTGGAATCCAAAGAGCATGATGAACTGAATGGTTATCCTGTTGGAACACAAGCATTCCTTCAGGATAACGCTCCAGAGCGAAAGAAATTAAAACGTTCTCCAAAATATGGAGATAGGCTGTCGTGTAGAACCTCCCATCGATGCATTCTAGAACTCCTTACCCATCGAAAGACATCCACCCGCAACATGATACACATAATCTCAATGATCATATCGATAGCCATCCATGCAATTTATACGGACACGACCGTCGTTCGTACTCGAGACGGTTACTTCGCCGGATAAAATTACTTTGCTGAAGACTTCTCGAGTAGAAGGGAAGGCTAGACGATCCACGATCTACTCATCGACGAGACCTTATACCTTGGCTAATGAGGCGTCTACTAGAGGTTTCTGTGTGAGCTTGATTATTGATTAAGGGAAAGTTAGAATTAGTTACAGCACTATCAACAACACGAACAGATCATACTCTACGAGTACAAACAAAGTACCTAGTTCTCAAACTTCCAATTTACTTAAATGAGAAAAGATGGTATCTTAAATTGTAACGTGATTTCGGGATTCCTCATCACAAACAGACATATAATCGCTTTGCACATCTGATGCGGACTCGTCTTCGAGAACTAAAACATGCTAATTCGAATATTTCCCTTCAGCATTTTATAGAGAGTAAAACACAACCATGGGATATTTTAAAATGTATACGAAGGAGGAGAGCTCTATTTCCTCCTATGATTGTAGAAGCTAATGGAATTTGGGCTTAACATCCCCTAGAAAAGGCCCAAATCATACTTCAGAATATAGCAGAACGTTTATGATATATGAGCTCATTACACCAGACAATGAAGCCGAGATACACGAAGTACTAAATACTTTTCTTCGAACTCCTATTCCACTCATCCTTCCTGATATTCGGTTTTTGAAATGAAAATTACAGTACATAACTTCCCCTCCAACTGTGCCCATGGCCCTGATCGAATACCTAATTTGGCTGTCATACACCTCCCATCTAAAGCATTTAATATGTTCCTCCAAACAGTGAAGCTTTACTTTAAATTCCACTACTTCCCTGAAGTGTGGAAGAAAGCAAAATGTATCAATATTCCTAAACCAGGTAAAGACCCATTCAACCCAGACAATCTGTGAACAATCAGACTTGCACCAGTACTGAGCAAAATAGTGGAGAAAATAATTTTGGCACGACTGAAAACTAAAATCTCAGAGAAAGGGCTTTCACATAATCATTAATACTGATTTTGAAAATTACACAGCACTCTGATACAGTTTGCTACATCTGCTTCCGGCTGAACAACAATGCCGTTTACTATGCGGGGGTTAAATGATTAAACTCCTAACAGACATTCACAAAATTATTAGCTTTCAGGGAGCCTCAACTGGTTCCAGACGCAGCATAGTGGAGTATGCTTGACATCCTCAACTCTTAGTAGTAGTAGTACTCTTTTCACTCCCTAGGTGTGCTATAAGTTAAACTTACGTGACACCTGCATATTCACCAATCATGTTAACAATTCCAAAAACTATGAATTTGAGATTAATCTAGCTCATTCTTGTCATTTTCATCCCTTATCACCGCTTTTGGTTGTTAGGTGTGAAACTTGGTTTTCAATATCATTTGAATTGTGACCCCGGAAAATATGGATTTGACATTAATATCGACCACTTTTTGAAATTTTATATTTAACCTCTTCTTACTCCTTCTCCCTTAGGGATGCTAGAGGTCAAACATGGGCTTAAATGTCGTCCAGACTGTCACCAATCAGATAAGTGATCCCGAAAACCATAGTTCGACACTAAACTCGTCATTTTTAAGTTTTATTTTTCATTATTTTTATCCCCTTAGGACGCAAGTGTCAAACAGTTATCTCAGCCATTTTTCAAATCTTAATTTTCATCTACCTTCGCGTCCATAGGGGTGCTGGGATCAAACATAAGTTTAAATACACCTTGATTGTCACCCATAAGCTTAGCAACCCCGAAAACAATAACAATGGATTTGACACTAATTCGAACATTTTTGTCATTTTTAACCCTTTATCATCCCCTCAACCATCTTAAAGGTACTAGGGATCAAAATTGGATTTAAATGTCGCCGGAACTGCTTAGCGACACCAAAAAACTATTAATTGGATACTAATATAGGTTTTTCGATTATTTTTAGATGTTACATCACATCACCCTCGTCACAAGAGTGATGGCCGTCTGTAACCCCATAGAGCCTTTTCCAAAATGTAAGTTATATGAACATCGAATTGGGTCGATATTACTCTATGTTTTCTACAGTTATTCTGGAATATATACAGGTAGCTGTCGATCGTTTTCCCATTTCAACCTTCATTTCTTTCTCCAAGGGGTGCTAAGGAGTATTTTTCCCATTACAGCCACATTGCCAGATTGTATGAGTAATTTATAAGTGTATCAAATTTGTTTCAAGCCTTCCATACTTCAATATTATAAGCCTACATAGAATTTAATAAAATTTTCTTTACCGAACATTGATATTACGAGTATGTTGAAAAAACATTGGGTACATTTTTATTTATAATAAGGGGTAAGTATATGTGATATATTTAATTTTGTAAAAACAGGTTTGTGTTAGTTCCCAATATAATGGTATTCTATTCTTCCCTTATTCCTCTTTTAAGATGTCCATTTGTAGGTTCATTTTACATGCCCCAAAAATCACCAGGGGTCTTGCACGGATACGACCTGTCGGGACGAGAATTTTATATCCTGTATTGCATATATACTTTTTAACAACTCAAAAACATTGAGAGTCTTTACCGGGGACTGATACGATCAATACCAGGCCACCGTCGAGGACAAACACAAACATTTAAGACAAGTCACTCATTCGCTCATTTCATTCATACTAAACAAGGTGAATATGATATGGAATTGTTCTGATGGACTGACGGTGATCGGTCCTTACATATTGCTGACATTTGCCTTACAGGTGAAGAAACCCAGAGAAAACCTCACCCGGAAACTTGTCATGACGGGGGATATAGGAACCGAGCTCGGTGCGTCTGAGGGGGGGGCCAACGACGTCACCTAGAGACTACAGCGGAACTATTTGATATACTAAATCAAATTAAAATGTTTGAAAAATATTTTATTAAACAATAAATATGTAACTTATTCCTTTGTTGACATGTTGCCATTAATACTGACCTTTAATACAGACTGGTAGTTTTTGTCGTTAGTTAATAGGTAATTCATTTGCACACTAGTGAAGTATGCCAATAAAGTAATGAGCCGGTGCATTTCAGACAATGAGCAAAAAGTGCATGTGTCGTTTAAAGCCAGCCAAATTGATTTGAAAACGACATATAATTATACTTTTTCAACAATTTGAAGATTGCCGTTTTTCTACTCTTAAGGACACCGACAATACATTTTCAATACAAGTATACAAAATATGTAAAAACATGGCATGGATAGTTTAATTTAACTGTTTTTTGGACATTTGTCAAAATAACGACATTATTAAATAATGCCAGCCGTAATCCACGCAAACACATGTCAATTTCCCCCCCCCAATTGAAAGGTTTAAGTTATTTTAATTTAAAGTTTAATACATTTAATCTATACTATTAAAAAATTAAAATTATAAAAATTACGACTGAAAGATCTGTCAAGATATAAAATTTCTTTTCTCTTCTTTTATATGTACATTAGCTCATACCCGGCATGCGATGCTACGCCTAAATAAATTAAATGTGTGTTTTTTTCATATTTAAGTTGAATAAGTAAAAAGAATATCATTATACATCTATATCATAATTATTTTTAGGTACCACGTGCAAATCATCTGGCGTTTGCCCGGAAATCTACTGTATCCCGAGTTTCTTGGCATCAATGAGCTGAAAGACAAAAGTGGTTATTGTGAGTTTTAACCTATCACGTATGTTGTCGCGGATTTTTTAAAATGTTTTTAGATATTCAATTGTTTTGTACATTAATTGTACATTAATTTGCGTATTTGTTATGACTTTAAGACAGCGTAAGCCATATAATAAACGCCCAAAAGCTACTTTTTAGTGCACCGATACATTTTTTTTTAGCTTCGGCCCTATACGCGTCGTAGGTACGGTAAATATGTTATACACAATTAATTGCCCAAGAAAATTTCTCTAAATGATGGAGAAACCCCCATTCAAATAGGTCAAGCAGTGTTTGAGTCCATAAGGTACAGAATCACAGACTCTCATTTTATATATAAAGATTAGGTAGCTTGACCTCTCCCATTTAGTTAATTTTAAGTGTTAAATGTAACTCGATTCTTACATTGATCTAACCTTTCGGGAGGGTCTATTTTAAACTGTTGATCACATGCACACTTTTAGACAATACCATGACACGGAGCGCCCCCCACGAAACGCCCCTCACAAATTCATACTAAACTTGGTGAATATGATAGAATTATTCTAGTGCCCAAATTATAGATTGTTTGAGCCTATGAACGTTTTCCAGGACAAATGTATTACAGGCTGAGCAAAGCCCCCGAAAAACTCACCAAGGACACCTGTCCCGATCAGGGATAGAATCGGTTCCGCTATGTACGAACTACTGATGTTACCCCGAAACCACGACGGTCGACAAATATAACAGTTAAAAATATGAAATTTAAAATTGAATGGGGTGCACAAGGAAATCAAACATGGGCTCAATTCTATAAATGCATGCTATTATGCATCACATGGACTCTTGTCGTCCCAATTTCTCTTAAAATATGTTAAACCGAATATACAAAAAGCTGTTATTCTTCCAGTTATATTTTATATGGATGTGAAACATGAACTCTTACTTTAAGGGAGGAGAAAATATTACGAGTATTTGGGAATAAAGTTCTTAGGATTTTTTTTTTTTGTGGTCCTTAGGGAAATTAATAGACAGGCGAATGGAGAAGACAACTTAATAGTGAACTACATTATCTTTATAGAAAACCAGATATAATAACAACAGTTAAGTGTACCACGAGAAGGACACGTGGCACGAATGAGGAATCAAAGAGGGACATGGAAACTTCTTGTATGTAAGCTTGAGGGAAAACATCCACTAGGTAAGCCAAGATTGAAGTGGGAGAATAATATTAACCATGATTTTATGGAAGAAGCTTATACAGAAAATGGTTGGAAAACATTAGCTTAAAAAAGGGATGTATGGAGAACTTATGTCTGCGCGGCAATGAATATATGGGTTCCATGGTCTCTTAAATCAATTAATAGTAAATTAACACTAACTGACGAAAATAATTACTTAATCTTATAACATTAGAGTTTCAAACTAAAATAATAATTTAATGATATTCTTCTCAAGTAATATCCCTAATTGATTAACTCTTTACGTATTCTTTATTATCATAGTTATAATTTTCTAATTTATAAATTATTATATTTTTATCCCACCAACATTTACTTAAAAATAACTTCTAAAGCAACAAACTGTAAAAGATAGTGAGTTAGTTAGTAAATTACCGCCATCCTCAACTCAGTTATTAATTTAAAACTGTACACAATGCATTATCAACAGAAAATAATTAACTTAATTTTTGTTACCATTTGTTTAAAACATTATGAGTAACGAAAGGCCTACAGTTTAAAATAACTAAAGTAGTCATCTCCTGCTGATCATGGAATTAGTTCCTAAAGTCTTAAACTTAAAAAAATAAGAAAATAAGATAATGAGCATCTCCTGATAATGGTATGAGATCCAAAAGGACTACAGTTTTAAAAACTAAGTTGAGTAAATTTGTAACTTATAGGCATTAATTTATATTTTAAAATATAATATATTTTTAATATATAACACTTTGTTTCCAAGTCCAAATATTATATTTTTTCTAAGAATCCGCACTTTCCTTTCAGGAAAGTGAAGGTCGGCGGGTATGAATGTAGTCTTAAAAAAAGACATAAAAGAAAAATTATTAGACTCCTATCATGAAAACTCAAATTTCGTATAAGAGCAGAATTTATAAGCATTTTATACTGGGTTAGTACAAATTTATTTTCTTAAACCTACGGAATCAGATGGGTGAAATTTTTTAAACTTCATGTAACTTAATGCTATCCAAGATTTGTAATAGAACAAGAAATTAAATAAAAAAATCACAAACTGTCAAAGTAATTCGAGAGTTTTATGGGCTTTATATTAATGGGAACTTTGCTTAGTTTGATATTTACGTCAAGACTTGCGTCCCTCCCTGGCACAGTGTTCTAGAAACTTCTCAAAACTTTTTCTTAAACATATTATTTTCTTGTCTTCACTTATTTCCGCAATGTCATAATAAGAAAAAATATAAATATGTTATTTACAACAATATTTATATTGAAATACTGGCCTGATATTCATTAACTCACAGTATATCTAAATGTTTATATTGCTATAGCTATAAATAAATTGTGTCGTGGTTTTCTATATAGCACATTTGCATAATCGTGGATAAATAAAATAAAATACTGTAAGTTTTTTTTGTTGTAATATACATATAGAATATCTCAATACTTAGGATTAATATAATATATATATATATAGCTAGTAAATATACATATAGAATATCTCAATAACTAATGACTATATATAATATATATATATATATATAGGTAATTCTGCCCGAAGGCAGGTCCTTCACTGCAATCATAGCTTTCCTTTGTTTATGCTTTGCAGCTTTTGATAGGGAATTGTGTAGGTTTGTGGAGGCCTTCCCGTTGGCTTTCCACAGCGGTGCAAGGATGATGTTGATGATGTGATAATGATAAGGATGCTGATGATGATGGCCATCTGATTCTGGGGTGGGACCGTTTGGGCCTTAAAGTTTTCCTGACATTTATCTTACAGGTGAGGAAAAACCCCGATAAAAACCTCACCCAGAAAAACTGCCCCGAACGGGTGATCGAACCCGGGCCCGGCTGCGTGACAAGGCAGCCATTGCTACCTCGAGAACCACAGCGGTGGACATATAGATTATATCGATATATAATACATATATATATATATATACAATCTATTGAACTAAAACTAAAACGAATAAGGCATTCTCAAAATCTCAGCGAAATTGGAACATTGGAAGTGAAATCCGAAATCAAATATTCGTTCTAGCAGCCATGTTTTCGTTTCTTTCGCAGTGCAAATGTGTATAATATAAATTATCTAAGACTTAAATTCGTAACGTATCCTATAAGATACATTGCTATAATTATTTAATTTTTTTAATAATGCAATGGGGAAATGAATCCGTGTAAATTATTTAAACTTGTGTCTAATTATACATCAATTTGGAATAGATAATAACTCAGGTTATACATGGTTTGTATTCACTGCAGTCCGACATATTTAAACGATCTGGCACAATAATTCAGATTTTCTAATTTAAGGTTAACAAAAGAAAGAAAAATCGTACTATCAATTAAATTTGCTAAGGAATTCGCTTAGCTTACGCAACTCCTGCGTGACACACATGTAATTCATCGCCTTGGGCCAAACCCCCGATCATCAGGTTGGTTGGTAAAAGTATTTCCAATGAGCTTACCCATACCGGCAAGTAGACATTCTTCTGCAAGAGGAATTAAGAACAGACTGATTATTAAATTATTTAACTCCACAATTATAATTTTCGTTGATAGAATAAATTAATAATGAAATGGGGTTACTGACTGATTAGATATTCTATATAGTAATCAAAGGAAATTAAAGTAATTAGAGTTATTGGCAGCTGACTCGATTGAAGATAGCATCACGTCCTTGTTTTGTGGCTACTAACAGTTGCAAGGAAGTCATTCAAATCGTTTTTTCGACTTATCGAACAACTTCATCGAAGCGTGGCACCACGTCACGAGATACTCAATCTCACCTTCCAACCGACAAAATTTCAATAACGAACTATCAACTTCAGTAACCGTTTCTATGTACGCTTTTAATACTATCCACTTCATAAATACTAACGATCGAACTCTTTTCCTTGTGAACTGAAAAATTTGCAACTACAAATAACAGGTATGTAGATAGAGAGGTAGGTGGATATTTGGATGGATGGATAGATGAATAGATGGATGGTTAGATAAAATGTATAAACAGATGAATAGGAGCTGGATGAATAAATATACAGATTCAAAGGTGAATTTTGGATGGACAGATAGACAGATAGATCGAAGGCTATATGGATGGGTAGATAACCATGTATATATATATATATATATACATTGTTATCTATACCCATCCATCCATAGTAATTCTGCCCTAGGGCAGGTCTTTCACCGCAATCATAGCATGTTCATGTTATGCTTTGCAGCTTTACTAGGGAATTATAGGTGTGGTAGCTTCCCGTTGCTTTCCACACCGGTGAAGGATGATGATGATAATGATAATTATGATGGTCGGATGATTTTCGGGAACCGTAGGGCCCTAAGCTTCCTGGCATTTGTCTTATAGGTGAGGGAAAATCCCAAAAACCTCACTCGGGTACCTGTCCCGATCGGGAATCGTACCCGGGCCCGCTGCGTGACAAGGCAGCACGCTACCTCGAGACCACAGCGGTGGACCATACCTCGTATACAGGGTGAAAATTATTTAAACCAATCCTGGCTATTTGGCTGCAATAAAATTATTATTATTAAAATTATTTAAACCGAAAAACGCTGGGAGGTTGTAAGGGACACCAAAGCAAATATTTTTCCCTAATGTCATTTTTTTCCTATGAGGATTATTTAAACCGGTAGAAGAAGATTTCTCTGGCGGCAGATTAATTAAACCAACAAACACTTTTGTATTTTTTATTGCCAGTAGACAACACATTAACACAACGCAATTACTTAAATTACAGTAGAGGTTCAAAAATACCTCCATTGACATGTAAACAAAGGTTACACCGCGGATCATTTTCTGTCTAACACGGACAAAAACTCCAGGAATATCGTTAATTGCTTCTGCAGCTGCTACTATCCGGGTAACCAGATACTTTTCTGATGCAACAGGAGTTGTGTAAACAAGGTTGCGCATCTATCCCCACTCAAAAAAATCCAAAAGGGTCATGTCTGGAGATCGAGCAGGCCATGGTACAGGACCACCTCTGCCAATCAACTTTTCTGAAAACCGTTGGTTCAAGAATCGACGCACACGACGACTGAGATGTACCGGCGCCCCGTCATGTTGGAACCACATCCGTTGTCTTGTAGGGAGCGGGACATCTTCCAGCAATTCTGGCAATGCTCTGGCGACAAAATTGTAATAGTGCCTGCCATTTAATGGCCTAGGTAGGAGATATGTCCCAATTAAACATTCCCCAAAAACACCGGCCCACACATATCAGTGTATGTACTCACTCCAGGTGTATTGCTCCATTAGTAAACAGATACAATTGACTACTACACTGGTGCACAAAACAATTCCTACCATCAACTACAGTTCAGTCGTGCAACTGAAGAGCATAATACGCCGTCTACCGGTTTAAATAATCCTCATAGGAAAAAATTACATTAGAGAAAAAGATTTGTTTTGGTGTCCCCTACAACCTTCCAGAGTTTGTCGGTTTAAATAATTTTCACCCGATTCCCGGTCGAGACAGGCTCATGGATGAGGTTTTTTTTCGGGGTTTTTCCTCACCTGTAAGACAAATGTCAGGAAGCTTAGGGTCCAACGATCCCCTAAAATCATCCGGCCATCATTATCACCATCCTTATCATTATCATCATCATCCTTCACCGGTGTGCAAAGCAACGGGAAGCTACCACGCCTATAATTCCTTAGCAAAGCTGCCATGATTGCAGTAAAAGACCTGCCCTCGGGCAGAATTACTATGGATAGATGGATATATATGTACATGAAGAGAGAGAGAGAGAGCGAGAGAGAGAGCGAGAGAGAGAGCAATCAGAGGAGAAAATCACCATGTACTATTTTCAACCATATCTCGAATAACAGCAGGTAGAACACGTCACGAAATTCTCTAATACCACACGTAGGAACGACCGAGGACGAACTCGACGATCACAGGAACATATCTTGGACCAAACTGGTGAAAACTGGCCCAATGTTTTGAGCGAAATACATTAATATTGATGAAGCGTTCTGTGTTCTTTACGGCAACAAAAACAACTATAATTTCAACAATTTATATGGGAAAACCTGGGGAAAGCATAGTGAGGCCAAGGATGAGATCAGAAAATAAGATTAACCATGATTCGAGGGAGATGAATTATATATAGAATGTTTGGAAAACTTAAGCTCAGGACAGGCATGTATGAAGAGCATATAGGATATCCGCGAAGTCAGGGTCTTCGGTTTCAATAGTGTCAGTGAGTTAGTTTAATTCTTGTGCAATAAGTAAACATTTTACAAATCATCAACCAAAGAGTCTGTTCCGGTGGTTTAGTAGTTGTAAGCTGGCCTCTGGATCTGATGCTCAAAGCGTAAAAATCTTGAATATTACATCCTTCGGAAATTAATTAAAATCGTCTTAAATTTAAACACGTGCACGAAACAAGAAACTTCTAACCGAAATTTGTCGGAACATATATGGCCACCTTTGAACTGTGATCTACTGGCCTGAATTGTTAAAATTGTCTGAGAGTCTCTGTGAAGTAATGACTAACAGATCTGACTAGCACCCAATGTTTCAATGGTTCAATTATTGATTATACCGTATAAATGTGATTTTCTGGAAGGAGTTTTCTCATTCTCGTGAAGGCAATTGATTAGTTGTTTATATACGGTTAAGAAAACTGATGTTAATTTTATGACTTGTCATCTGGTATTCAGTATCAGCAACCACTTCTAGCTAAGTAAAATAAATTAAATTTATAATTACACGTTCTTATTAAAATATCTGTAATTTAGTTGTTTTAATAAGCAAGACGAAGTTAGATGGAGAATACAGGAATTGGTCCAGAAAAGCCTCATGTTGCGGGATGTATCATAACATTTGCAGGATAACATAAAGTAAACGATATTTATATGAACTTAAGTCGAGAACATAATACTACAGTTTAACTTCCTGTAACGTCAAAGTTTTCAGTTTGACGCTGTGGGTATACGGAGGGGGTCCAATTCAAATGTATTTATGATAGGGACAGGGAGTCGGGACGTTAGAACAAGTTGCTTGAATGATGGTAATATTATGGCTTCAAAGTTCAATATGGAAACTCAGTGTAGAGCTGTTCGAACACTAGCTCCTGATGGACATTTCCATATCATAAACCCGCTCAAGAAGCCATACGGAGGATCAAGTGGTAAAAAAAATCCCTTTGGTCAGTATCAAAGTTAAAAAAATGCATATAAAATCACCACACATTTTCATTACATCATTAGGCAATTTTTCTAGATATTGTTTTTTATAAACATCTTCACCTGAGTTATTGAATAAAAGCATAATTGAATAGTTGTCCCGAAAACAGACCTAACCCACAAACTACAAATTGTTGGGAAAACGAAAAAAACTCATAATGTTCATTTTGAGGTTATTACCTTCAATACACCATGTCACATGCATTCTAATATTTCAACCTATTGGGAACATATACAGCCTATTAGAATGTAAAATAACATGTACTAACAAAATATTAACGATTTAATACAGAACTGAGTGCAAAAGTAATCTATCTTTATGGAGTGGAAAAACGATCTAACCCATATTTAACTAGAAATGCTACAATAAGAAATAGAACGTACATATTGAACTCTGATTCAGTTAGGAAAATTTCTAACTGAAATCAGTGTTCAATATTTATTTTCCATTTAAAATTATTGTGTTAAATTCTTTGTGTCTTTCTTATTTTCAATCAATTTCTCTAAGATTCTGATAGAATTCACGAAACTGTAGATATAATGAATTTGCACATGCGCAATGATTGCTTTTCTGTACTGCTACTCATGACTTAACTAACTGCTTCTGCCATTTTGTTACAGAGAGATCACTATTAGCTTGAAAGCCAACTAGATAAATAAAACAAGTCTGGAAGGGAGCAGGGATAGTTTTACATCCACCATGGCGTGACATTTTCCAGATAAGTCACTACTCCTCTGAAAACTCAATTTTCGAATTTTCATTTACATAACTCTGATATGTTTAATATAAAAAGGCTAAACATATTGCATACATTTTAAAAAAAGTAATAACTATTGTAATATGAATTAGATAGTATTAAGTACATATGTATGCGATAGATTAAACTAAATAACTAATCGGTACTATCGAGCTTGGAGGTACATTACCACCTCCCTCAAATCATCGTAAATGTTATTAGTCCACCTCATCTTTGGCCTACACATTGAACCTTTTCCCTCTAGTTTTCTTACAACAAGTTTCCACGCCCCTCTTATCTCCCATTCGTAGCGCATTTCCTGCCCATTCGCCCATCGCAGACTATGAGACTTAATAATGATATATAAAAATGTTAATCTCCCATTTATATTATGTAGATTCGAAACTTGGACTCTTACTTTAAGGGAGGAAATGAGATTACGAGTATTTGAGAATAAAATTATTAGGAACATGTTTGGACCAACGAGAGATGAATAGACAGGTGAATGGAGAAGACTACACAACAGTGAGCTATATAGTTTATATTAAAGATAGGCATAATAAGAACAGTTAAGTCTCGTAGACTGCGATGGACACGAATGGGGAATGAAAGAGGGGTGCATGGAAGTTTCTTGTAGGAGAACCAGAGGGAAAACTCCCAGTTGGTAGACCAAAAATGAGATGTGAAAATAATATTAACAATTAGGTAATTGAGGGATGTAGATTATACAGGGGATGATCAGAAAACATTATCTCAGGATAGATATATAAGGAGAGCTTATGTACGCGCGTCAATGAACTTATAGTCCAAGTGAGTAGGTCAGTTAGAGGAAATGGATCTCTGAGATGACATGAGACCAGGCTACTGGCTCTAATATATGCCACGAAGATTATGAGAACAATGCCACATGTTGCATGACATCCCTGGACCAGGAAGTAGTACAAGCCCTGGCAGTTGATGACAGTGTACTAACAAGTTAATAATTATGAAACCATGTTTGTAGGAACGGGTCTTGTCCTTTTTCATCTGCCCTAAGGGGTGACTAAAATATCAACCAACGTTATATACCTAGAGGGGTCAGTTTTACTACAAACATTTTACGTTTGTTGCGTGTTTTAATGGAGGCTTCCTCAAAACGCTATTTTCTAATTTTGTACGGAAGGATATGTTGTTGACGAAATCAGAATGGTATTTCAACATAAAAGCAAGATCCAACTTTACGCTCCAAAAGGCATGAAGGAAGCAGCATGGGAGATACAGCAAGAGTATTACAGGGATGGGGAAGAGGGTAAAAAAATAGAGATAGAAACAAACAAGAGGGACATGAGGAGAAATGCCATCACAAAGGGTACAAAAATTAGGCATGGGAAAGGGTCGGGTGATGTCATAGAGGACCAAAAGCATTCGCAAAGGGCAGGAAATTTGACCGTCAGCTGTTAGCTACTTGCCCGCGTACTAATAGGACCCATCGGCGTCCGGTGATAGACCTCGAGGGGAGGGATTCTGTGAGGGGTGACCAGATGGAGAGAAAAATTATTGTAACTTGATTGAGACGGAATGAGAGAGGAAAACATAAAGGAGATATTTTCCTAAATAGTTCCAGTGGCAAGTAAATAAACTAACTTATGAAAAACAAATTATCGGATATTTAATTTTTCAATAACGGTTAGCAACCAATCAGCCATTAAGTAATCCATACTTACTAGACCTCACGGATAATATTAATTTTTTTTGTAAGAATTTGGTTTAATTAGTTATATTTAGGATATTATGAACAAGGAAAATATCCAGATTTTAGGAAGAGTTTTGTAAAACAAATTAGGGAAAACCTTTAATAAAAGATGACGTAATTTTTGTGATACAATTTCAATTCGAAAAGTAACAAGAAATTAGTACTCATAGCAAAAATAGTGTAAGTTTACAACCAAATGATTATAACTAAATCATTCTGACATATCTACATATACCAGTGTATCCCAATGTAGTGTGAAGGTGCTCCCGTTTTTTATAACATTTTATCTACAGCATTTTCCATCACAAAGAAAGTAATACTACATGCTTTAATACACAAAATTATTTACATAAAATTATTTGCACAATTTTCCTTTGTTTTCATTCATGTTCTATGGCCAATTGTAATATTATGATATATTTGTTCCGCTTATCTTACTCAATATAACATTAAATATTTCATTGAATTGGTATTGTTTTGCTCTATAATCTGTCTAAATCCATAGGGAAGCAAATTAATCAAGGTAATTTAGTTATGCTTATTCTCTTACAGATGTCAGCAAGTGGCAAGCGATCAGCTCATCGCCCCAAAGAGACACCGTCTAAGGTATATTTCGATAGAAAAGGCTGACTAAATATTGCCCAGGGGCTCTAATTTAGGCATGAGGTTTTTTACAAACTCAAAAATCATCGAACTCGAGACACACAGGTTTAATGGAATATGATCTAGTTATGAATATGTACTATACAAATAAAATTAATATAAAAGTCAAAAGAAACACGAAAGAAAATCAAAAGAGAAAAAAATAAGAAATTAGAGACTGGATCCTGTTAAAATTAATTAGTCCAGAATCTTGAAAACAACGAATATAGTTGAAAATTGAAATGGAGTGTTTAAGTCTATATTATATGATTATCATATTATAAATACACAATAGCTGCATAATGAAATATATTTGATAGATTAATGCCGATAAAAAACTTTTTCTTCAAATAAATTTAAATAAAATAATTTCTCATAAATTAGTATTGACAATATTGATATATGACATTCACCATTGTTCTATTTTTACAATTTGCATGTCATCTTCCTGAAGATATTATTATCTTGGTCTTGAAGATGGGGACGTCCAGATTTTCTATATTATTGTTTTTCATGTAATTTAGTCTTGTAAACAATAATGAATCATAATATTTATAAAATTATCTTGAAAGAGTTAGCTTTATATTATTTACAGATTAGCCCACAAGACAAAATAATTTGGTTAAAAATAGCCCTTGTTAAGACAAACGAAATTCTACTATAGAAAGTAAAATTTAAATAATTGATTACCAATTATCTTCAATTAAACTTACACTATTATCTACAAGTTAATCATAAAACAAGACAAATTTGTACCTGAAGATAAAAAATAATACATAGTTTTTTTTATGAATCTCCGTTCAGACTATAGATAAATGTTCCACCCAGTCATGTTAATTAAATTAATACTGTCATTTAGAATTCCCTAGTTAAACCCAATTTTATTAATTACATCTAATTAGCTAAATTAGAATTCCCTAATTATCAGTTTCATCGTGGAGGAAATTCTGGTTTAAATGAATTTCAGCTTTCATAGTAACTGTAACGACTAACTAATAGTTACCACAATTAAAATAGATTAAATAAGCATTTTGAGAAAACCAGGTATAACGGCTGGGGTACCCGATACTGACCAGATATCATCCCTATAGTGGCTAGATGATTGTCCATCTCATAATATCAACATGTAGATGTGAGGCCAGCAGCCGCATGATAGGCCAATGGTCTTCTAGGTCCATCGCGCCATGGAGTTTAGATTAGTAAAATAAGTTCAAGTTATGAAAACTGAATACATTGATAAAAAATACTGATATCAAACCAAAAGGGTGACGAGTGATAGGAAGATCTAATAGTATTTGCATTCATGGAGTGTTAGAAGACATATACGAACCAGTGGAACGTGGCTAAAGATATATCGACTTGCGTAAAATTCTAAAAAAAGCTTAAGTCCTTGATGGGCTGTAATGCCATTTTGTTGTTGATAATTAATAAGTCGCTCTATGACTTACGGAAGACGTAGCTTCAACTCCGCATTCACTAAGAATCTCCACTGTTTACTATCTCATCCAACTGAATCTAATTTATATCTCAGATATGATTTCCCTAAGATCTAACCGAATATTGGCATCCCATCTGCACCTAGGACTTTCTAACGGCCTTTTACCCAGCGCATACCAATAAACATTTTGAAAGCATTTTTATTTTTCCACATACGAACTAAGTGACCTATTCATCTCAATCCCCTATATTTAATAATCCTGACAATAATAGGACAAATAAATAAATTATGGAGTTCCTCTTGTAATGCTTTCTCCATTATTATCTATTATGGGACCGAATATTTATCTTAAGATCCTATTTTCGAATAATATATTTTAGCTTTTTTGTTCCCGTCGTGCAAGAGGCACCCGTGGAATATCATAATTATAATTAGATGAGATGTTGATGTTCTACAAGACTTGAAGAAAAATAAGACAAGAAATTGAATTAGCTGTTTTCATGGTAGGAAGCAATGGAAAGAAATCGTTGAGAAGTCCAAAGTGTTCAAATAAATGAAACATCAGTCCCTAATAAGCAGAAGATGAAGAAGAAGAATACCGTAGCTAATATTATGGGTTTCGATTTTTTAATCTTTAGTTTCTTAGGCAGAAAAATACAGTAAATGTATCGTGACACAATTTCCTGCTTTAAGTCGATACTTGGTTCGTCATTTGTATGTTTTCATATGTTAAAAATGGTCCCGGATAACACATACAGTAGTTTTTACGAATTTTATTTTGATGTTTGTAGGAGGAGATGAAACATTTTTACTAGAACGAATACTAGGCGAGCTACGTTATTATTTATGTGTAGGGAGAATATGAGCCTCAAACCATGAAGACATCTCTTGACAACAAATAATTTGCAAAACGAGTATCGCAATCTTGTTGGTAGAAGAATCACCAGCCACTTCCCGAGACGCACTTATTTAACCTCAGGCGGAGGAAAGCGACACTTCTGTACCGGAAATGGATTCTTTTCCAGTCTGGATAATGGCGACTATAGTAGTCCTAAGTTATATCGAGCATCAAGTACATTATAAAAACACATTTGAGCATTCAGAGCCGATATCAACAGTGTTTAACTGAATCTATTCACATAAAACGACAATACATCCGACCGATTAGTTAGCTCATATGAGATTCGCTATTGGAAGATCGCCAATTCAAATCCCGGGGCCGACCAACCTGACTGAGGTTTACTGCGTTATTTTCCTCATTTGTCAAAACAAATTCAGGGTTTGAATTTCATTACTAGTATCCATTTCATCCTTAATCATCTTTAAGTATTTCATCTAAATTTAATACACAATTAATTTACTTACTTACATACTTACTTACTTACTCACTGGCACTATCGAACCCGAAGGTTCATGGCCGCGCGGACATAAGCTCTCCATACATCCCTATCCTGAGCTAATGCTTTCCAATCATTCCCTGTATAATCTACTTCCCTCAAAGCATAGTTAATGTTGTTCTCCCACCTCATTCTTGGTCTACCAACTGGGCGTTTTCCCTCTGGCTTTCCTACAAGAAGCTTCCATGCACGTCTTTCATTCCCCATACGCGCAACATGTCCTGCCCATCGCAGTCTACGAGACTTAACTGTTCTTATTATATCTGGCTTCCTATAAAGACCATGTAGTTCATTGTTATGTAGTCTTCTCCATTCACCTGTCTGTTCATCTCTCTTTGGTCCAAAAATTTTCCTAAGAACTTAATTTACAAAAGAAAAATAAGTACACAACATAACCTGCATAGTCTATTAATATAACAATGCTGAAGAGTCTGAAAATAAAACAGAACAAAAAATAAATGTCATACGACAAAACAAATTAGGGAAACTTCTATTATATCATACGTAGTTTCCATTCAGACAAATGTAATTATAGTTCTCCATAAATATCTGCCTCAATAAGCTTCTTCTACAGGTCCTATCTTTTCATGTTCTTCCTGATTCCATCCATCCTATTTCTTTCTTTGCTGTTCTTCTTTCTCTTTTGCATTTAGCATCAATTTGACAATCGTGTTTGGAATTCTTTCTCCCTCCATTTTATTAACATGGTCAAACCACTTTATCTTTTTTTTTTCAATTACTTCCATCATATTTTTTGCACTCTCATAATTCCTCTTATTGTTTACGATTTTTATTTATTTTCGGCTTTCTTGATAATATGAGTCATATTTACATTTTTGTTTTTGAGTGTCTAATTTTCAAGGTTTTTCCTCATATAAAAAACGTTTTAATAATTTGTTATACATTGATATTTTTAAATATATCTACTCCAGAGGATTTTATTTAACATGCCAATTATTTCTCTACCTTCACTAAATTATTATTTTTTTTTTAAATTTCGGATGAAGTTCCTCCATCAACTTCCATAATGGATCCCAATTACTTTGATTTATCTTCTTCTTTTTCTTCTTCTTCTTCTTCTTCACTTCACGGGTTAGGCAAAAATTGCCTGTTCCGCCTCACAGTTGTTCTGTCCATCTTTTCACTGGCCTTCCTACATTCCTTGAACCTCTTGGCTTGTAGTTGAATGTTGCTTTTGGTAATCTTATTACATTCATTCTCTCTAAATGTCTAAACCATTTCTCTCTATATTCTTAGGCTTTATCATTCAATTGATATATATATATATATATATATATATATATATATATATATATAACTCTGTTCTTATATCTTGATTCTTTATCCGAACCAATCTTGTGCAGCCATTTGTTCTTCTAAGGAAGAACTCTGATTTATTTACATTTTAATTTCTTCTGCATTTTCAATATTCATCTTTATATCATTATTATATATCATTTATCCCAGATAAATATTAAATTTTATTAAATTTCATATTTAGTTTTTATTTATTATATTCTTTTATCAAATTCCAGGTTTAAAGTTAAGCACACTCTATATCTAAGTTTATGATTACTTGATCATGCAAGAAAAGTAAGATGTACAAAAAATATTATGCTGTAATTTGTTCCCATAAAAAATGTAATTTTCTGGACCCGTTCTAAGACATCTATCAACAAATATTTTAAAATTGTAATGGTAATAGCATCCTTGTAAAAAATATATTTTATATAAAATTCGTGTGATAATTGATTTCGATTTTAATTTGGCATTTATTCTTTGAATAGATAGATTTAGAAATGTATGTGAGGTCTTCGTCAATTAAGGTTCTGTTAGGGCGTGACATAATAATTTCCTGGAAACATCGTAAGCTTTTTCCAGCTTGATGAACACAAGTCCAATCACTTTAACCCTTCCCTATTATATTCCAATATTTGTTTTAACGTAAACAGTATGATCATATCAGATTTTCCAACTATTTTTGATTTAGGATCTACTATAAATAATATAATATTGCATACGGATAATAGATTTGATATTCATCAACGTTGGGTAAGGAAACATTAACTGATAACTCTTAGGATATTTGAACAATAGTCTTATCTTCTTAGACTTACTATAGGCTAATAGTAGCATCAGCAGTGACACCTATAGTATTAGTATGAGTAATATTTATGATTTTAACATGAGTTCATAGGCATTGAATTTGAAAGCAGTGCATGAAAGGACCGATACATTTTTAACAGCGGTGTCTTATTTCAGGCGTATGGTTCTACGTCATGATACGTACAAATTTAAATCTTCGGATTCATAAGCGATCACATTATCAACTAGAAGTGAGGTAATGAATAGAGAGTATTAAAGTTTTCAATTTTTTTTTGAGAATCTTACGTTAAAACTTGTACTGTTATTAAGCCCTTGTGTTATCTTTTTTTTTTTTTGTCTAATGCTACCAGATTGTATTTTATGACATTTCTGGTTTTCTCCCAAGACATTGGCGGAATTGTAATCCATTTCTTAAGTTGGGGCACCTGGAAGGCGGAGTTACGTTACCCCAATTATATGATGGGTGATAAATGATAATGAAGCGCCAGGAGAGTTCTTAACCTAAATTCCAGACCATGGGCAACCGCACCCTTTAAAAAATCATATGGTCTGGCCGGGAATCGGATCCGGGACCTAATGAACAATAGTAAATAAAGCTGGCCTCTAGCCCATGAGGCTGGTCTAACTAAAAACTATATTGTTTAACAATTTCACAATACATATTAACCAACGAGGCTTATTTTTCCATTTTTCATTGTATAATTTAGAGTTGAAAAAAAAATTACACGTAGCAACATTATAATAAACAGTCCGCCATGCTGGCTCAGATGGTAAGATGCCTACTTCCTGACTAGTGGACCTGGGTTCGATGCTCGGCATGGTTCAAATTCCTAATTGTTAAATTATTTAAAGTAATTAAATTAAGATTGATTTGATTTTACAAAAATCGATTATTGACTCAGGAGGGGTGGCGTTGTATAGTTTTAATGTCTAGATTGTGCATCTGCATTAAATTTGCATATCCCACCGCAATTGAGAATGCATATATACTTAGTACTGTTGATAGCGATTCGTCCCTCGGATGGGAACGTTAAGTCTGGCGGTCCAATGGTGTATGTGCTGGCACCGGGTTTAAACTTCTTCCTTCTCTTCATTACACTTTACATTACATAAACACACGAACATACTCTCATCCTACACCCCTCACTATATACAATGCATGAACCCATATGCTACGTAAAGTGGTCTGCCGAAGTGGAGCGCTAAATCTAAAATAGATCACATCATCTATCCGCCCAGCGTGGAACCCGAAGAACACAAACTGCAATGGATGGCATTAAAAACACACACACACACCCGCACACACACGCACACAAAATAAACTTACCGATAAAATGTTTAGCGCGTAGCACCTGTGTTCATAACTTACATAAACTGAATGATATTTTCTCTTTGGATATTTTAAATTACTATTTAACAAACATTAAAATATATAATATAAATAATTCCTAAACGAAATAATATAATATCTTTAAAAATCATTTCATTGATATATTGTAAAGTCTGAACTATGACTACTTAGATTTTATTATTAGTATTTGAATATTTATTTCAATATTTGCTTTTAAAATTCATTATTAATTATCTTTGAGGGCACTATACAAAATTTTAAAACAATAAAACACATAGACTCTACCTGAGACCTCCAGTGATCTTGCGAAACATGTTACATCATCAGCTGTTAAACCGATACGGGATGGAACATGTTCCGAAAGTCCTACAAGGTTTTTAAAATAAATCTTACTAAGGTGAAGATCATTGAAATCTCAGGTATGTGTTCTATTGTTATAATCTTTTATATTTAATTCTTACTTGGCTACAACACATTCAGAATCGATCTCGCATCCCTCGTCAGATTTTGAATAATAATAATAATAATAATAATAATAATAATGTTTTATTCTAGCTCGCAGAGTTAAGGTCATAAGGCCTTCTCTTCCACTCAGCCAGGACCACTCCCTGAGGAAGAAGATCTTTGAGAGGATCACTCAAAAGATAGAAAGAGACCGTAACGGGCCATCAGGCCTAATACATGGAAGGAAGATGATGATGATGATGACTTATAATCTCTCTAACATATAAATACACAGTACATTGTGTCTATGATCTTCAGACATATTCAATATTTGCATTAAGATTCCTGAATAAGATTAGGCCTACTCATTTTAATGACGTTTACGATAAATTAATCCTAGTAATGAAATTCCAAACCAGAATTTGCCTTTATAACTGAGGAAAACCAGGAAAAGACTTCAGTCAGATGTCTGCGCACCGGGATATGAATCCGGACCTCCCGAATATGATTCTAAAATAGTACTGTCTGAACCGATCACACAGTTTATTTTTATTGTATCCATGAGAATTAAAAAAAAACTGAATATCCACGACTATACATTTCAAAATCAATATCTGAACTACAATTATGATTTTATAAGAGTGGATCTAAAGTTTTTATTTATTTTTTCAAGGAAACTACAGAAAATTATTAAACTGTGGTTGTAGAACAAGCTTTGTATTTGCAGCAGTCAGTCTTGGTATAAGGTCAACATACTTGCGACGAGAAATGTTACAAGTTTTCGAAACCAAATAATAATACCCATAGTCATGCATATCGCAATAAGGAGCTGCTAGTTTGGTTGGCCTGGACAATTTCTAACTCTCCGTTACACTCAAAAAGCGAACATGCTTTTCTTAAATCTCTAAAATCTGTAACTCACGAAATATTTGTCCTTACTGTTTCTAGCTAATAATACATAAATAGTAACAAATAGACATAGCAGTTAAAGTGATTATAAACAGTAAAACAAACGCATAATTAAATTCAATAATTTTAACCACATTATTTTTCTAACGTAATTATAATCTTGTCTTTGTCGCAATTTTTATTCTATCTTTAAATGCAAAGCAAATTGCAAAAACATGTAACCTCAATCGGTAGAGGTTGAATGATGATTACGGTAATTCTGAAGCACTGAAACGCCACCATTATGTTATAATTAAAGATTATCAGCACTCAAACACTCAGATCAAACATGTTGTGGCATTTTGCAAATTGTCGGTGGTTCACCGTGAAAAAAAAAAGTTAATTTTCATGATAACTTATTGCGATGCAATATCTATTAATGGATAAGTCACGGTATAGACTTCATTAACCTTAAGGCATAAAAAAAAGAAGGCTGTACATTGTGGTAATAACAAGTAATGGATTGGAGTAATCTCTGATAATAATTGCTTTATTTTCTTGTTTGAATTATTATTTCAAAACTGAAACCAATTTCTACCATGCGAGTTAATTAATTATAATTAACGTAAAAAGCCTGTAGTCTTTACATCCTAGAAAATCTAGCTTTGATATTTAAAATAAAACTTTAACTTTATTAGTGTAAGTTTATTGCAAATATAAACGCTCTATTCGTGTCCGGGGTAATTCCAGATCAATGGATGAGATAAGATGAAGCCCCTGTTATTGAAGTCCAGTGATATACACGGACGCTGACTGATCAGCTCTGTCATGAGACGAAGGCCATATTATTGAAGTTCAGTGATACATACCGACGGTGGCTGACCGGGCCTATCGCACCGTTACATAAAGCACATGAAATGAAACGAAATGGTTGAGTATGGGAACGTGGTGGAATGAAGTTTTTAGCGGGGTAAAATCGGGAGAAACACCATGAAAAACTGTCCAGTCACTGATTCGTCCACCACGGACTCTATATAGAGTGACTGAGACCCGAACTCTGATCCCACAGGCGGAGGGCGAGAGACTAACGACTTGCGCCACTCAACAATGTAAAGTTACAATTTTGTTTGTTTACTTAACATTGGCAATTTTCTAGTGGAATTAAATGAACAGAGTGATTTTAGTTCTTATTATAAACTTATAGGGGTTGCATAGAAGGTTTAGTATCTAAATGTTGGTGAAGAAAGAATATATATATATATATATATATATATATATATATATATATATATATATATATATCTGTAAATACACCATTTCGATACTACAATGATAATGAGAATTGATATCAAATCTCATACTTTACAGTGAATAACCACATTGATAAAATTATACGTCTGAATTCATCTGATGTCAATTGACTTCTCTTTGCATTCTAACGTTGGAGCTAAATTCTTGACTTTTTTGCAGGAAATACTGATTGATGTCTTGGAAGATGTGTTTTGAAGATTCTTGATCAAATTCGATTACACCAACACACTTCTACTTTGGTGACAAAATATCGCCTGATTTTTATGGTAAGATGGAAAGGTCAATGTGCAAATTGGTTGTCTCATTAACATATGTGAAGCGGTAGAATTTATATGATCTTATCATTGTAGCAGTAAAACAGTATTGTGTTCCTCTTCAAAATTGTATCTACGAAGTATCCTCTAAAACCACGAGATATGTGTAGGCCTATCTCTATCTGAACGCGAGCATTAAATCTCACACTCAAATGAGGTAACTCGCAAGTTCTCATTTTACTTACATAGGCTACTTGTATTTTAATAAATATATGATAAAATTCTGTTGAGGTATCGAGTTTTACAATGTATTCCTGTACATCCTTCAGAACCCAAAAAATAAACAGCAATTATTATTTCAAATAATCTCTATTTCTCCAATCATATTACCAACCCTTTCCATTATCTGTTGTATTTCCTCTTCACAGGAGTGGCTTGGTCTTCTTCACACGATGGTTTTTCATTACCCTTAATTATTTTCATATATTAATAACATCACAACTGTTTGTATGTAATAAGGTCTAAAATTGAATCTTCCTTTTTTATATGTTACCTAATCTGCGTATTATCATTTCTAAATGCCTTGATGAAAATCTAAGAAAATCCACGTTTTGCTAAATTGTGTGTTAATTTCGCTGTCCCGGCTCCGTATAATATTAGGCCTATATGTTGAAATACGGATGCCTAAGTTATGCACGTTTTCTTTTCGTTAGATATATATTTTTTTTATCCATAGCATTCGATTTAACATTTCGATTGCCGATCTTCCTTCATTTATTTTTATATTGTCATCTACTTGTCTTACATCCTTGTTTATTATTATTCTTAATTATTCAAATGTATCAACAACTAAAATTAATTATTCTTTTTTTTTCATTTTGTAAGATAGATCTATTGTAATGACTCCATAAATTTAATAATGGTGCTGCCAAGTAATGTCTTCTTCATCTTGATTATTTTTAATTGTAGGCAGATTGTGTTCTGAAAAGACTATACTTTAAAAATGGTAAGGAAGAAATTTTAGGGAAATTTGTATTTTAAAATACACGCTTTAGGACGCTCTTAGACTAGTAAGAGATCACAGGTTCCACGTTTCTAGACAATCGGCACGAGATATCAGTCGGGTTGCCAAACCTGTGTGACGGCCACCTTTACCCCAGAATATAGTCTAGAACTTATTTTCGTTAGAGGCTGAGTCGATCCCAGGGTCATTTATTTATTTATTTATTTAGCCTGGTGGATAATGCCGTAGGAAAGGTTTTGCGGCAAATTAAAAAACCTCAGTCGACCCCTTGACTTTCCGCTTTGTACTGCTGTATCTTATCAAACTATATACGGCGCGACATTGTACATAACAATAGTTTCAGTGCACAGTTAACAATAGTTTCATTAAAATGTTCCAGGTCTAACATTTCTGTTAAGAAACTTATATTTGAATATTTAACCAGGTAGCTTAGGCTCTGAGACATATAGGCTATCTCTGATTATACATTTGAGATTCACTGTTTACTTCTCGATTTATTCTATTTTATTTTCATTACTAGAAACTTTCATTTTTTTAATATGAAATAATTCGTGATAGCAAAGCCATGTTGTTTATTTCATTAAATACTAGAGTACCCGGCAGACGTCCTGCCCGAAAGTTCAATTCTCATGTCATGGGCGGACGATAAAAATATGTTACTTTTTACCATAAAATTCAGCAATTAGGACATAATTAGATATTATTAAATAAGTTCGCAAGAAAACCTCTTACAGCCTTCTGTTGTGGCTCAAGAAGTGTGAATGATGACGTCACATAGTCATGAACATTAGAATTGTACCCTCCTTTGCAGATAAGTTAAGAACCGTCATATAACAATTATATTAGAGTGAAAAAAAAAAAAAAAGATAAATTGATGAGAGTGAGTCAAAACAGTTTTTTTTTCCCCAGCTAGATTTCATTTCTGACCCACTGTGCACCGGTCCCACACTGGCCGACATTCCATGAGAAAAATTTCTTCCCCCGTAGAGACTCGAACCAGCGTAAGTCCCGTAGTTCTGCGCCAAGACTTCTTGCCTTAACCACTCGGCTACGGCGCGAGACTCTTGGTATCAATGAAAGACAAAAATGGTTATTGTGAGTTATCCGTAAGAGATAAGGGACTCTTGGTATCAATGAAAGAGAAAAATGGTTTTTGTGAGTTATCCGTAAGAGATAAACATATGCTGTCGCGGACTTTTTTGTAGAGCTTTTTGAGATATTCAATTCTGTGTACATTAATTTTGTGTATTTCTTATGGTTTAGGCAGCGTAAGCCATTTAAGTGTCCAAAGAGCTACTTTTTCACATTTTCCACTACAAAGGGCGATTTTTATGGGTGTAGGAGTTGAGTATCACAACTCTCTTATAGCCTATGTTCATCCCGAGAATCTGCTGAACATTTTGCAAAAAACCCATCACAATCGGATCAACGGTATGGCCGCGCATAAAGTACGAACAAACAAACAAATATACAAACAAACAAACATTAATTTTTATATATAAGATTTTATATCATTATTAATCGCGCACAATTATGTTGGCACAAAGGGAAAATATCCCAAGTTTGATTACTGTCTTTAAAATAATCCATAATTAAAATTAAGTATTTCTTTATATAAAAAACTGTACTGTACAACAGGTCTAGAAGGACCTTGGTCTATCAGCCGGCTGCTGCCCTCACATCGGTATGTGATAATCACAGAGATAGATGATCATCCAGCCAGTAACATGTGATAAACATGTCGGGTTCCCCAGCCATTATAAGTGGTTTTCTCAACCTGGTGCCGCTACTTGTAACTACCCAAATTTCTCAAGACGCTGATTGGGAATGGTTGAAATTTCAAAAGAAAAAAAAATCCCGTTTGAGGACTCGAACCAGGACATTACCCATAGCTCTGCGCCAAAATATGATACATTAAACCGATCGGCTATGGCGAATGACTTTTCAAAATAATAAATTATTTTAAAAATATAAGTAGAGAATCAAAAACCTTATCTCACTGTTCTAATCAAAGTATATGTTTCTAAGTCTCACCAATTAACCATAAGTATACTAATAACTAAAAGTCTAGTACTTGTTATAATAATAATATATTCTGGTGGTCTTAAAATACAGAATGTGAAAAACCTACATTCGTATTATGGGTTATTTCGAAAATGATTGTAAGATACTCTATTCATTGATAACAAAACCATCTGATTTATATTATATTCTTTTCCGCATTGTTAATTCTGCAGAATTGTGTTGGCAGGAAGGAAAAAAAAAACTTCAAGTTTATGAATTAATCCATAATTTAAAATGTTATTTTCAATAATAAAAACTAATTAAACCAATGGCAATATCAGATATAAGCCCGGCATACACCCTTATCCTGAACTAATGTTTTCCAAAGATTCCCTGTATAATTTATCGTAAGTAATGCTACGAGTGATTTCCAAATTATCGGTAAATTCACAACTCACGAAGTGAGGAGTGAATTTATCTAGAGAATTTGGAAATCAAAAGTGACATTTGTTAGGACTATTTAACGAATAAAATTAAGCTGTTTACTCAAAAATCATTATTTAAATATAGTTATTTTAAAATATTTATATATTTAATGTAAACGGCGATGTACGAAAACAAAAAAAAAAAACAATTGAGAAACGTTATGTTTCGTTTATTCATCACTGCAGATCATATTTATTGCCAAATAGAATCACAATATTATAAGAATGCACCCTAGTGGAGAAAAAACGAAACATATCATTACAGGTTATTAATTAATTTCTGATGTCCTATGATGTACATATGTCAACTATATTTTCTGCAACATTAATTCCTGGGAAATATTACGTTTAAGAAAGTGCAAACAGTGTTTTTTTAAGCAGTTGCTACGGATGTTCTTCTATTATATCTCGCAACCAGAATTTGGTTACATTCGTGTACTATATATACAATCTGGAAGCTACTTAATGAAATCAAAGCGATAAAAAGAAAATGATAAAATCGAGGTGAAAAACGACTGTGATAGGTTGTAAATCAAAATTCATTGAGGTGTGATTGACTGCCATGTGGGGCATGAGTTAAATAGTCACCATAAAATCAGAATTAATTTTACTCAAGAAACTCTATCTAGGCCTACATGTATGTACAGTTTACCGTTTTCTGGCAAGAAGTTTCCATGCCCCTCTTTTATTTCCCATTCGTGCCACATATCCTCTGCAACGTAATACACGAAACTTAACACTTCTTATTACGTCTGATTTTCCATAAAAATCACGTAGCTCTCTGTTATATAGTTTTCACCATTACGTCCCTGAACGTCTTTCATTGGTATAAAAATATTTCCTAGCACTTTATTCCTAGATTATATTATATTAGATTAAAACAGCACATGGTCACGGCGGATTTTCAATACCCGTAACATGACAATCTTGTGTAGGATTATTGAATTGTAGAACCCATCGTTATTAACGAACAAATTAACTCACTGGCACTATCGAAATCGTAGTTTCATGGCCGCGCGGACATAAGTTCTCCATATATCCCTATCTTGAGCTTATATTTTCCAATCATTCCCTGTATAATCTACTTCCCTCAAATCAAGGTTAATGTTATTCTCCCACTTCATTCTTGTTCTACCAACTGAACGTTTTACCCCTGGTTTTCCTACAAGAAGCTTCCATCCATATGTTTTATTCCCCATTCGTGTCTAATGTCCTGCCCATTGCTGTCTACGAGACTTACTTACTTACTCACTGGCACTATCGAACCTGTAAGTTCATGGTCGCACGGACTTAAGTTCTCCATACATCCCTATCCTGAGCTAATGCTTTCCAATCATTCCCCGTATAATCTACTTCCCTCGAATCATAGTTAATGTTTCTCTCCCACCTCATTCCTGGTCTACCAACAGGGCGTTTTCCATCTGGTTTTTCTACAAGAAGCTTCCATGCACCTCTTTAATTCTACATACGTGCCACATGTCCTGCCTATTGCAGTCTACGAGACTTAACTGTTCTAATTATATCTGGCTTCCTATAAAGTCTACGAGACTTAACTGTTCTTATTATATCTGGCGTCCTATACATATGATGTTGCTCACTATTATGTTCTTTTCTCCACTCGCCTCTCTGTTCATCTCCTTTCGGCCCAAAAATGTCCCTAATAACTTTATTCTCAAATGCTCTTAATCTTCTTTCATCCCTTAAGGTAAGAGTTATATTTTGCATCCATGTAATATAACTGGGAGAATAACATTTTTATATATTTTTAGTTTAATTTTTTTAGAGAATTTGGGACAAGAGTCCCTTTAATGCATATTAACATGCATTTCCAGAATTGGGGCTATGTTTAATTTATTTTTGCATTTCCTTCTATTTGTAATTATTGTTCCTAGGTATTTGAATTCAGCAACTTGTTCAAAATTTCCCTAATCTTTAATTAGCTGTCCATTTCTGTTATATAATGTATTTGTATGTGTGAACATATATTTAGTTTTGTTCACATTTACTTCAGTCTCAATTTCTTAGCGTTACTCAATAGAGTGTGCATGTTGGCCCTACGTATCTCCTGGCTATCGCCCAATAATATGTATATCATGAGCATAAAGTAACAGCTTATTAATACCATTGAGTTGTAGACCTTCTTCATCCTCTATTGATTTGATGGCATGCTATAGTACAACATTGAATAGTAGAGGAGATGGTGCATCTCCTTCCTTTGACCCATTGTGAATTTCAAAAGTATCCAAAAACTATTTGTCTACACGGACCCTACGCTTTGTGTCATTTAGACACATTCGTATAAGGCTAAGTAACTTTTTAGGAATTCCGAACTACACCTAGAAACTATATAATTTGTTCCTCTTAATTGAATCGCATTCTTTTCTAAGTCTACATGAAGTTGATGTACAGTGGCATGTTATTAACGGATATAATATTAAATCTATTATACGGTGTTATATAGTTTGTTATTGTGTTCCTGGTTTAGACATATCAGGCATTTACACTCACATCTCCATTCTGTGACCTGGTCCTAGGGACTCGTGGAGGGGCTAAAACCCTTCCTTTGACCCTATTCTGCCCTAAGTTGACATATAGGTCCAGAAACGAGAGAAAGTAGCCTACAAAAATGTGCCTTCCCTAGATCATCACCAACCACATATTTTAAACACCTGTAGTTTATCAGACCAGACTATTTTTTTCCTAAATGAGATGAGTTGAAGGGCGATATGAAATGAGTGAATGAATAAATGAAGATGAAATAACATGACAGGGGAGGGAAGAGTACAGGTAGAATGATTTTCGGGTTACAGGAGAACTCCGAGAAAAAAACAATCCTGGTAGGGCCCACCGCTAATACCACTCCTAAACAGCCAGATTTCGAACTTAGGATCCCAGTTCGGACAGTCGCGCGCGCTAACCATGCATCCACCGAGAAGGCTCTTTATTCCTGAATACTCTTAATATTTTCTGTCTTGAAGTTTGGCATTCATAAAATAAAATTATAACTCGAGAATGAAACATCATATCTTAAAGATATACGTAATCAGAAACGTATGTCTCTGAGCATCGCCTACTCATGTTAATCATAGTAAAATATCAGATCTTTCTAATAATGAAATATGTTGGTGATCTTAAAGTAGTGTATGGTACAGTAGTATATATAAATATCTGTGTTCCCAGTCTCCAAGAGTGATGAAACAAGATTGAATGCTCAATAAGTATTCGTCGGAATCTCTCGAAAAGGTCACGAATGAGGTTATTTTTGGTTGTAAATCCTTGAAAGAAAAAAGCGGATGTGAAAGCCTTTGTGTGGTTTCTTAGAAACTGTGATTTGATTGAGATGAATGTATGTTGTCGGTATTTCTCAAACTTCACTTATTTTCTAGTTTCCGGCTTCACTTAGCAAAAACAAAGCCTCCGATTGACGATTTTAAATCTACTTTTCTTAATTTATTGCCGACTCTTCAAGATACACCACGTCTCTCTTATTTGGAGACCGCCACGTTTTCTCATACTACAAAACAAGAATATGCTCTATCCAGTACCTATCTATATTATAGTACAAGAGAGGTTTGTTTTTTTCTCACTCATTAACCACTGAACACCGTTGTGATTGGTTTTATAATAATAAAATTATAGTATTGTAACTGAGCTCCATTGTCACATTTTTGCTTCTCTTCTTCTTTATCGTAGTTTAAACCGTCACTTCTAGGTACGTCACACGGACCTTACAGTGTACGACCTGTTTCGAGACAACATGAAAACTTTGGATTAAACATATAATTATTTTGACCAAACAAGATCATGGAGTACCTCCCAGATTGAGTGATCAGCTCAATCCGACAAAACCCGAACATTTAATAGCAAACATAGCACTCACTCTCACATTCATATTAAAAATTGCGAAAATATGATAATGAATATTATGAAAAAACCAGATGACGTTCGGGAATCGTTTAGACCTTAAAGTTTCCTGACAGTTGTCTTACAGGTATGAAAAAACCTAAAAAGAAAATCAACAGGAAAATTTTCCCGACCAGGGATCAAACCGAGTTTGCATGGTATATACTGTACAGAGGAACTTCGGGTAATTGGACCCCCATTTTGAATTTGTTGTTTTTTCTTCTTCTTTTAATTAAGGGATTTGAATTTTGTTTAATTACAGTCCACCGCTATGGTCTCGAGGTAGCCTGCAGCCTTGTCACGCAGCGGGCCCGGGTTCGATCCTCGGTCGGGACAGATTTTCTGGGTGAGGTTTTTATCGGGGGTTTTCCTCACCTGTAAGACAAATGTCAGGAAAACTTTAAGGCCCAAATGGTCCCCGAAATCATATGGCCATCAGCTTCCTTATCATTATTAACATCATCCTTCACCGGCGTAGAAAGCAGCGGGAAGCTACCACACTTACAATTCCCTAGTAAAGCTGCAAAACATAGCATAAAAATGCTATGATTGCAGTGAAGGACCTGCCTTCGGGCAGAATTACTGTGGATGGATGGATCATTAGTGTGTTAAACTATGAAATAGCATTTTTATTTTATTCAAATATGGAAACATCTTAATAATTTATAAACTTTTTTACATTACAAAAAATGTCCACTTTAACTCTATATTCGGGTAAAGTGGACCCCAGAGTCCATCCCAGCCTTCAGACTATTTTAAATTTATTTACTCTATTGATTTATACAGACAGGCACAAATTAATCTGAAAAGTATTTATGGTTGATCGTAATTAAAAAGCGTTGATATTTATTTAATGTTTTGAGAAATTATCGTTGATTATAACATTCACACGTCATTCATCTGCAGACAGCGACAGCTGAACCTAGGTTTTTTAACGAGGTGTTACTCCTCCCCCTCCTCCTTTCTAATCCGGACTTGGGACCGGCAATGGTGGAGTTAATTAATATATATATATATATATATATATATATATTACATGGGGGCACGCCGTAGCGTAGTGGTTAAGGCACTGCACTACAAGCCGGAGGATCGAGGGTTCAAGTCCCGTTGGGGTCAGGATTTTTAAACTGACCCAAACCCTCTGGCGGCACTATGGCCCTGGGGTTGACTCAGCCTCTAACGGAAGTGAGTACCAGACGCTTGTTCTGGGGGTAAAGGCGGCCGTCACGCAGGGCTGACAACCCGGCTGACATCAAGTGCCGATTGTCTAGAAAAAGTGGGAGCCTTAACCTTCTACTACCCCCAAGGGCCTCCTGGTCTGTTGTGGGATCACTTTACTTTACTTTATATATATTACATATAACTTATATACGGAGATTGTCAATGTGAGGCTTGATGCCAATAACTAACTAACTCACTGGCACTATCGAACCCGTAAATTCATGGCCGCGCGGGCATAAGCTCCCATACATCCCTATCCTGAGCCAATGTTTTCCAATCATCCCCTGTATAATCTACTTCTCTTAAGTCATAGTTAATATTATTCTCCCACCTCATTCTTGGTCTACCAACTGGGCGCTTTCCCTCTGGTTTTCCTACAAGAAGCTTCCATGCACGTCTTTCATTCCCTATTCGTGCCACATGTCCTACCCATCGCAGTCTACGAGACTTAACTCTTCTCATTGTATCTGGCTTCCTATAAACAGTACACCATGTAATTCACTGTTATGCAGTCTTCTCAATTCACCTGTCCGTTCATCTCTCTTTGGTCCAAAAAATTTCCTAAGAACTTTATTCTCAAATACCCGTAATCTCATTTCCTCCCTTAAAGTAAGAGTCCGTGTTTCACATCCATATAATATAACTGGTAGAATAATAGTGATAAAAATGTATAATGTTATGGCGGTTCCCACAATATTGTATGGATGTGAAACTTGGGCTCCAGTGAAAAGACAGAAGGATAGAATACAGACGGCAGAGATGCGGTTCCTAAGACAAGTTAAAGGATGTACAAGACTTGATAGAATAAGAAATGAGGATATAAGAGAAGAATTGAAAGTACAGCCTTTATTGGATAAAGTCACGAATTACAGACAGAAATGGATTGATCACATGGATGGAATGAGTAAGGAGAGATATCCATTGTTAGCAAGAAATTATCAAGCAAGAGGAAGGCGTGATGTTGGAAGACCTAGAAGAAGTTGGGCTGATGCATTATGAAGTCGGAACGGGCAATTGCCTAATCCCTGGAGTGATGGTAATGATGATGATGATATATTTTCAGTTTAACGTTTTTTGAAAGGAGTTGGGAAGTCAAAAGTCTCTGTAATGCATAATAACACGCATTTCCAGAATTGAGCCTTTGTTTAATTTCCTTGTGCTTCTCATTCCTGTTTGTGAATTATTGTTCCTAGGTATTTGAATTCAGCCACTTCCTCAAAATTTCCCTCATTTGTCATTAGCTGTCCATTTCCATTATATAATGTATTTTTATGAGTGGCTTGCTGCCAGTGCGATCCATATTTGTAAATAACATCGTATGTATTTTACTCTTTGTCTAATAAAGTCCTACTATATATATATATATATATATATATATATATATATATATATATATATATGAAGACTTTTAAAGATAAATAGTAATTGACAAGGAATCACGAAGCTTAATGGTCAATATTAATCTCCCATTTCTTCACGGTTAAAGCCAATATTCAAATTGTGTGTACAAATAGAATGTATAAAAGTTATGTTTATATTACCACATATTCATGGAAGCATTCATTTCATCCTTATGCATGTTGCCAAAGTAAAATCTCACTATTAAAAGAAGTGAAAATGAATACATTAAGGAACCACAAACCTATTCCTATGTAAATTGCGCATGTTTATAAATAATAAAGAATCAATTTCTTTCGAAGAATATTTACTTCATCCTGTCGTAAAATAAATTATAGCAATATGAAATGTTTTATGCTCATTTAAAAACTTGATTGGATTGTGTTCTGATGTAAATGTCAAAAACAGAGATAATTTAAATGATGTTATCAACGCATGTATCTCCTTCTGGTTTTACGATCATTCACAAGTCAAATCTTTTTCTTCAACTAATAAAATAATATTAATACTGTTCATCCTACGTGCGGAAAATATGATGTGCCTTAATGTCTCTCACAATAAACTCAAATAAATACAGCAGAAAGAAGAAAATAATCGGCTTTATTTTTTTAAATATATATATATATATATATATATATATATATAAGAAAGAGCAAAAATGTCTTCTACCATATAGACTATCGTTTGTTCTTGATGGGGAATTATGTTATGGCTATAGCATTTGGAACTGCTGCCATATATACAGAAAAGAGAAGGCAAAGAAAGGATCACATGTAGTAGTAAATACCAATAAATGTCCCACACCAAAAGGTATAATAACAGTTAGTTTAGTGGAGAGGAGGAAAACCGAAGTTCGCTTCTTCGACAATCCTATAACAGCTGCTGTCAGTTCAAGTCTAGGCGAGTCGCACACTGCTGCGAGTACAGGTTCTTATAGGCGCCCAGAGCGATAATACCCTACCCATACCATAACTCGACTTTTATGACTATTTTGACATTTACAAACAATACCTTCGTCTTAAATATATAACACATTAAAAGGAATTTCTTATGAAAACTTCGACAAGAAAAAATGTAGAAACTTGCTAAGGACTAAACACCATGATTCCCTAAATACAAAATTTGAAAATATATTTACTGGGTGAACATATGCAGGAGCCCATTACAAAAATATTAAATTATACAGATATATAACAGAATTGTTGCTGTAAGGATGTACGGTATTTACACAAAATGGAATGAGATAATGACGATCATTAATTTACTAGCAAAACTTCACAATATATTTTTTTCTTCTCACTCAATGGTAAATTTAGTGATGTGCTGTACTGTATTGAGGAGTAACTAGAATTTACCTCTCTACGTACTCCCTTAGGATGAAGAATATACAGTAAGGGAAACAATACAATGAAAAACAATAGAATTTTAATGAAAAAGTGGACCCATTAATTGATAAAATTGCATATGAAATTAAAATAATATATCATAAAAATTGTATTTGAAATCCGTGAGTAAAAAATATATATATATATATATATATGAAATTTAAGAAGTAAGGACATTTGACAAGTCTCGAATTCCATTTTTGGTTTTCGCAAATCCCGGTACAGAAACCGGGCTCGACTGTTAATAATGTCCTTATATCCCTTATAGCATAAATAACTACACAATACCAATAATATTGTTTATTTTCAAGATAAGTATATAATCTGGTATAATGTTTTGTGCTTCATATGGATTACATATATTACACAAAAAAAAGTGGTTTTGAAAAAATGGTGATTTCCTTATTATCTAGATTATGTTCACCCTAACCTTTACTTTTATTATAATAACATTCATAAAATTAAGAAAAAATGTTTAGGAAATAAATTGCAATGTGGTAATAGTTACTTATACTACAAACAGTGAAGTTGGTGTTTCACGGATGAGTGGATATGGTTATGCTAGAAGCATAAGACACCAGACTGGGATATTTATGAATGAGACAACTTATATTCATACGACAGGAAGAATTACTAAACTTTGCGGAATTTCCTGATTTGTCTAATTCTGGGTCTACATAGGCAATTGCCTTTGTTGTAAGTCCGCTAAATTTTGACGAATGCAGTTGCTGAAGTATTTATTTTAAAGACATAGTAAATAGGTGTAGGGACGGAAAGACGATTGGTTGTTGATAAATACGTTTAAATTCTATCCAAGCTCAATTCATCTATGGGGGGTTGTTTTAATTCTTTAAGGGGAATAATCACATTTCAAAGAAGCAATAACCCATCGATTTTTGTGGTTCATAATATTAACTGTACAATAAATATAAACATGATATATTACTTACGTTATTTCCTATTCTCTTTTTTATTGTCTAGTTTATTATATTAAATATTTGAATATAAGAAATTCTTTAAAAATACTATACATTATTTTTCACTTATAATTGTTTATGTCATATAATATTCTTGATAATAATTATCCACGCAAATTATGGACAGTCATTGAAAACTCCCGACACATCACGTCTAAAAGTGCATAATAATAAAATCATTTGCAGTGAATTTCTCTATGTACCTTAAAATGGGGAACATTAGCATCCAGGCATACACATTGGTATTGATAAAGACTGCGATAAAATTGGAAAATTTGTTCATCCTTAGGTTTTTTTTTGCTCTTTTTATTTTATTGATCCTGTTTTATGTTACATATTTTAATAAGGATGGCTTAAAATAAAAAAAAATGAATTCCACGTCACGAAAGATCTTAGCCTGAATTAAAATTGGGGAAGAGTGCCAACATTGGCATAGACCGAGATACAATTGACACATTTGTCGATCGTTACTTTTTCCCCGATCTTTTTATTTCAGTGACCCTGTTCTAAGTTAATTAATTTAATAAGAATTACATTAAAATTTAAAAAATGATAGAACACCATGTCGCGACAGATATAGAAGGTCCTTCAACCTATCAGCCTACTACTGACCTCATATCCATATGTGTTAAACACAGATGTGAACATTCATCCTGCAAATAAAGAGTTGACATGTGTTCAACATGTCGGGTCATTCAGCCGTTATAACTGGTTTTCTCAATCTGGAGCCACTACTTATTGTAGCTACCCAAATTCCTCACTTTGCATCGCGATGCCGATTGGGCACAGATTCATACTGGTCGATATTCCATGAGAAAATTTGTTCCTCTATGGGAACTTGATCCAGCACATGCCCCATAGCTCTGTAAGGTATGATTACCTTAATCTGCTCCGCTTCGGAGCGAGGTACACTTTATTATTAACATATGGAAATAACTGATAGTTTGCAATTCGTCTTGTGATATCTTATGATCTTCTTTTCAGTATAACAAAAGTTGAAAATTTTCATTTAATTTAGTTTCAAAAGTATCATTTTTGAAAATACACCTTCTTGCTAAAATTACCCTGATGAATGTAACATCGGTAAAGTAAAGTAATCCCACTACAGGCCTCGGGAGGCCCTTGGGGCAGTAGGAGGTTAAGGCTCCCACTTTTTCTAGACAATCGGCACTTGATGTCAGCCGGGTTGTCAGCCCTGCGTGACGGCCGCCTTTACCCCCAGAACAAGCGTCTGGTACTCATTTCCGTTAGAGGCTGAGTCGACCCCAGGGCCATAGTGCCGCCAGAAGGTTTTGGCCAGTTTAAAAATCCTGACCCCACTGGGACTTGAACCCTCGACCTTCCGACTTGTAGCGCAGTGCCTTAGCCACTACGCTACGGCGTGCCCCCAATGTAACATCGGTAAAATAAAAAAAAAATATATGCCAAAATGATCCATGCGTGGAATAAAATTTGATGGTTGAAAAATATCTCATTAATACAATTTAAAAATTGATTATAAATAAATAAATTGTTAGATACAAGGAGGAAGATTATAATGTCATGATATACATAATTTTACTGTAGGTATTTTTGTGGTAAAGAAATGATTTAAAAAATTGAAAACCTGCCAGTGTTTCCCCATTTTACGGTAATTTATATTGAGTAGGCCTACATTTACTTTTTCATTAAACAATAATATTTGTAACTAAATAAAGAGTTTGTGAAAACGTTTTCTTAGATTGTTTAGTTGTAAAATTACTAATTTAGTTTTCCATTGTTTATTCATACAGTATTTGACTTTAAAATAATTACAGTACTTGGTACGATGAAGTTCTATTTTCCGGCATTTCTATAAAATTAAAAAAATACTGATATAGGTCTAAACCTTTTACGAAATAAATCTATATAGGCTACATCTACTGTAGCCCCACATTTGGGCTGAAAAAATCCTATAAAATGACCATTAGACACAAACAAATTATAAATTTTACTCATATTCAATTTTGTTTTGTAAGATAAGAAAATATGAAGGTAGGTACCATGTTAACAGGCCTTTAAGGCCTAAGAGAGTGCAAACACGTGGAAACAATCAAACAGCAGTAGAAAGGGTGAGCAGTTTTAAGCTTAGGCGGCTTTATCTCCCCCTCCAGGAAAATTCCGCATTTATTTTTTTATAGGCCTATTGATTGTGACCCAGGACCAGTCTGGGTACAAGTAAGTGTCTCTCCGGTACCCAGGATCGAACCTAGACCACACACCGTTTAATCTCTTTTTTGTCTGATCTATCTGACCTATAAATTCTGGTTGGTTAGAATAAAAAAATATCTTACTTGGGTTGTTAATATAAAATGTATGATGCTGGTATTATCCAGAAATAAAGAAGTGAATGATATTAAAAGTGAAATTTAATTTCCTTATTTAGATCTCGGTGTTCCTTTGTGAAATTAAAGCTGGCTATATATTTAGGTCATTGGCATCTGGGTAATGAAAGTTTTAGCGCCTACTTCATATAACATTGGCCAAGTGATTCAACAGAAATTTGAATCAATAAATAAAATTATGAAAATTCGCCAAAGAAAAGATGTATTTTTAATTAGCATTATTGTTACTTTATTATTATTATTATTATTATTATTATTATTATTATTATTATGTCTACTACTAAATTAATTAATTAATTAACTAGTTAAATAATATATATGTTTCGGTTAATATTATATTACAAAAAGTATAGGACAGCTCATAAGTAAAATAATTTACAAGTGATTGTGTTGCTTTCCTTCATATTTGCGCTTTGGGCAATAACCTAATCTGTACAATAATAGAATATTATCTGAATCGACGTATAGGTCTACTTAGTGAACATCTTGTGACATTTTAGGAATAGTTTAAAAAAGGTTTAATTAATCACAAGATAAAAGAAAGCTAGCAAAATTGAAATGGTTACACGAGCCAAATGAGGTAAATTTAGAGCAATTGGGTAATATTAGACGGGAAACCACCAAGTTACTAAAGGGTAAAAAGAGGGAATATTTGAGAGAGAAGATTAATGATCTTGAAATGAATGCAAAAAATAGGAACATTAGAGAATTATATCAGGGAATTAGGATAGAGAAGAAAGGGTTTCAGGCTAGAACAAACATAATTCGGAATGAAAATGGGGATATGATTGCAGATTCCAGGAGTATATTAAATAGATGGAAAAGTTACTTTAATCAGCTATTAAATGTACATACAGAACAGGACATTGAGGAGGATAATTTACAGACAGCAGAAATGCTAGTCGAAGAACCAAGTGCATTAGAGGTTGAAATGGCGATAGAAAAATTGAAGATGTATAAAGCATCAGGTTCGGATGAGATACCAGCAGAACTGATAAAATCAGGGGGAGAAAAATTGATGGACAAGATATGCTGGTTGCTTAGTATGATTTGGGAAAAAGAAGCTCTTCCAGATGAATGCAAGGAATCAATTATAGTACCAATTTATAAGAAAGGAGATAAAACTGATTGCAACAACTACAGGGGCATCTCATTGCTTTCAACTTCGTACAAAATTCTAACAAATATATTAGTAAGCAGACTTACTCCCTATATTGATGACATTCTAGGAGATCATCAATGTGCATTTAGAAGAAACAGGTCTACAACAGATCAGATTTTTAGTATAAGACAGATTTTAGATAAGAAATGGGAATATAATGGTACTGTACATCAACTATATGCAGACTTCAAAAAACCATATGATTCGATTAAGAGGGAGAAGTTATATAGTATCCTGCTGGAGTTCGGAATTCCTAAGAAGTTAGTTAGACTTATACGAATGTGTCTAAATGGCACAAAGAGTAGGGTGCGTGTAGGCAAACAGTTTTCGGACACTTTTGAAATCCAGAACGGGTTGAAGCAAGGAGATGCACTATCTCCTCTACTATTTAATTTTGTACTAGAGCATGCCATTAAATCTTTAGAGAATGAGGAAGGCTTACAATTGAATGGTATTAATAAGCTGTTAGTTTATGAAATCAGTTGTTTGTAGTTAGTCCTGCTAGACTATTGTATATTTGGCTTAACAGAGATATAATGGTAGATCCTTGACCGCTTTCGTCTAGTTACAAAGGAAAGAATCCACCTCGTTGTCAGTTTTCGTCTTCCCCCTTGCCCTATTAACAACACTGGTGCGAGTGAGAGAGGTGAGCACAGTTGTCTCTTAGTACAGCCTTTGAAATAATTGATGGCGCACAGATAATTTTCAAGTCTCAGAAGGAAGCCACTGCGCATGATCAGAGATCATGCTATTTGGTTCACAAGTATACAACTATCTGAGAAACTAAATCCGTTCTATTTCGTTGTGTGTCCTGCAATGGAAAATAATTTCGTGTAAATAAGTAGTGCAGTAAACACTGAAAATAAAACAAAGCAAAATAAATGAAACAAAAGAAAGAAAATTAACTGAAATAAGGACGAGAGAGAAAAAAAGCATGACAGCGGGATCGAACACGCGACCTCATGGACGGGAAACAGAAGCTCCCTCCACTAGACCACAACCATCTCTCCAAGAAATTGTCTGTACGAAGCGATGCAGTACTTACTTTATAGTGAAATTAGATATTAACTTAATTTAAATTAATCAGACGCATTTTATATTAGTAATGGAAGTAAATAATTTTATTACATATGCCATATGTTTTGTAAACAAAGAAATGAGACGTTACAATCGTTATTAAATATATATATATGCTGATGATGTAGTATTATTGGCCGATAGCGAGGAGACACTAAAGGCCAACACGCACACACTATTGAGTAACACTAAGAAATTAGGACTGGAAGTAAATATCAATGAAACTAAATATATGGTCACACATAGAAATACATAATTTAATGGAAATGGACAGCTAATGACAAATGAGGGAAATTTTGAAGAATTGGCTGAATTCAAATACCTAGAAACAATAATCATAAACAGGAATGAGATGCACAAAGAAATTAAACATAGGCTCAATTCTGGAAATGCGTGCTATTAAGCATTACAGGGAATGCTGACGTCCCAACTCCTTTCAAAAAACGTTAAACTGAAAATATATAAAACTATTATTCTACCAGTTATATTATATGGGTGCGAAACATGGACTCTTACTTTATGGGAGGAAATCAGATTACGAGTATTTGAGAATAAAGTTCTTAGGATTTTTTTTGGACCAAAGAGAGATGAGCAGACAGGCGAATGGAGAAAACTTCATAACAGTGGATTGCATGGTCTTTATAGGAAGCCAGATATAATGAGAACAGTTAAGTCTCGTAGACTGCGGTGAGCAGTACATATGACACGTTTGGGGAATGAAAGACGTGCATGGAAGCTTCTTGTAGGAAAACCAAAGGGAAAAAGCCCGGTTGGTAGACCAAGAATGAGGTGGGATAATAACATTAACTATGATTTGAGGGAAGTAGATTATACAGGGAATGATTGGAAAGTATTAGCTCAGGATAGGGACGTATGGAGAGCGTATGTCCGTGCGGCCATGAACGTACGGGTTCGATAGTGCCAGTGAGTAAGTAAGTAAGTTAATCACAAGATATTTCCAATTTATTTGTAAATTATTATGCATCCATTCGATAATAAAGTTTTATCATTAAATGTTTCGTTTTGCTGTAAATAGGAAAGACAAACAGTCCATTGCCGTTTCATTAACTCTTACATAAAACTAAAGAATCAGCTTTTATCATGACGAATCGAAATTTACGCACCGCATTTTTTTAGTGACGTCAGTATCTTAAATCTCGATGGAAAATTTTATGAAAGTTTCTTCCAAAGCTTTGCAGGTGACGCCTTTTAGACCTAAATTCATATACATCCATCCATAGTAATTCTGCCCGAAGGCAGGTCTTTCACTGCAATCATAGCATTTTCATATTATGCTTGCAGCTTTACTAGGGAATTGTAGGTGTGGTAGCTTCCCACACCGGCGAAGGATGTTGATGATGATTATGATGATAATGATAAGGATGATGATGGCCATATGATTTCGGGGACCGTTTGGGGCCTTAAAGTTTTCCTGGCATTTGTCTTACCGGTGAGGATAAACCCCGATAAAAACCTCACCCAGATAAACTGCCCCGACCCGGGGATCGAACCCGGGCCCGCTGCATGACAAGGCAGCATGCTACCTCGATACCACAGCGGTGGACTTCATATACATGGTTACCCTAACTTCACAGTTATTTTGAATTAAAATTTGTACTCTTCTTAAAAGTTAATTCAATGATTACCATCTATACCTAGGATTAACTAACTCGCTCGTACTAACGAACACGTATGTTCATGGCCGCGCGGATATAAGCTCTTCATTCATCCCAATCCTGAGCTAATGATTTTCAACCATCCCCTGTATAATCTATTTTCCTCAAATCTTGGTTAACGTACGTATTTAGTATCTCCTCGCTATCGCCTAATGGCATTACATCAATAGCTAAACTAACAGTATAACAATACCATTGAGTTAGAGGCTTTCTTCATCCTCTAAAGATTTGATGGTATGCTACAGTAAGAAATATAACATTAGAGGAGACAGTGCATATCCTTTCTTAAACAATTGTGATTTTCAAAACTATCTGAAAACTGTATACCTACACGCATCCTACTCTTTGTGACATTTAAATGAAATCAACATTAATAATATTCATGATAAAGCAGAATTATTCATCCTAGTGATGATTGGACTAGTCCCGTAAGCTCTGAAGATAAATAATAAAGTTAAGGAGACGGACCTTTTAAGTAAATATTAATAATTTTATATTTTCATTTAGATATATTCGAATAAGTCTAACATTTTAGAAATTCTGAACTCCCTCTTAATTTATTTTCTAAAATCTGCCATATACTAAAAGATTGATCTACTTTATACCTATTTCTTTTATATCCACATTGATGAGTACTCATTACATCGCCAATATAGGAGGTAAGTCTAGATACTAATATATTTGTTAGAATTTTGAAAGTAATGAGATGTCCCTGTAGTTGTTGCAATCAGTTATAACTCCTTTCTTACAGATTTATACAATAATCAATGTTTGCATTCATTTGGAAGAGTATATTTTTCGTTATTCAAAATTTTATACGTCAAGAAGAAAGTAGGTTGGTTTCCTATAACTTTCATTTCTAGCGCACTTCAAAGTATTTTTATAAAATTGAATTTTTTTAATCGTGTAATTCTTGAAAGTATAAAAACGTATTTGACTAGAAATATCAATCACAGATGTCACTGAAAACAGGCCTGCATGTATTCGAAATGGGAAAGGAGGGAATATAACACACAAATATTTAATATTTTTTTAAAATTGTTTTTGACGTATAATATTTAAGTATTATTAAAATTTAACCTATTATTTATTCGTTCAAGGGTTTGCGCTAGGGAGCATGCATATGCCCAACATTTTACAATATAACAGTATTGGTATATAAAGTTACATAGAATCTTTTTAGAATATAATGCATAAATTCAAACAAGAGTTGGATTAAATATCTAGCCATATAGTGTTCTTAGATTCTGAATTCAAATCTTTTTCTTCCTAATTTCTCAACCGAATAAGCCTTCGGATTAATTCTTCATTTTACAAAGACCAGCTAACCATGGAATATATCTATATTTACATAATAACATACTTACGTACATACACACTAACATACATACACTTATATATATATATATATATATATATATATATAGGCCTATATTATTACTTATGGATCCGAAACATGGGTATTGACAACACAACAATCTGTCAGAATACAAACGGCTGAAATGAAATTCCTTAGGCCAATAGCAGACAAAAAACACAACACAGAAATAAGACAACAACTAAAAGTAGAGGAATTAAACACGATAGTGAAATACAGAACAAACTGGAAAGAACACTTAGCAAGGATGACTGAGAATAGAATACCAAGAGGAGCATACAACTATTCACCGCGAGGAAGAAGTTTGGGAAGACCAAATAAAAGATGAAAACAACAACAAATTGGAACCGAAACAGGCTAGTAAATAAGCCTAAATCGTCACGAAAAAAGATAAATGTTTGTATTGGATTTGTCCGATTGTGTAATGGATAGCACACTGGGGTACCAACCCAGAGGTCCGGGTTCAAATCCCGTCCAGGTATTTATTTTTCTTATCATGTCATATATGACGGGACCGGATTTGAACCCGTGCCTCTGGATTGGTACCCCATCGTGCTATCCATTACACCACCGGGCAAATCTAATACAAACATTTATCTTTCTTATATATATGGAGTGAGAACTCTTTCTTCACTGCCATCTGGTAGCTGACTATAACAAGTATGCAAATTAAAGGGAATATTTTTACTTTATAGCAGTGACGCTTTATCGATGGTTCAAATCCCGTCCAGGCATTTATATTTCTTATCATGTCATATTAAGCTTTCATTGCTCAATGTCAAAAAAATTAATTATAATATATATAGGTTTCAGAGTGTTTCCAATATCTTCATGCGCCCAGATAATTTACTGTCATTCTCCTCCACATTATTCTGCTATACCTATTTCCATCGATCAATCCTTCTCTACTTGCTCCGCGTAAATTTTGGCGTCCTCTTCTACTTCTACGAAGTGATATCCATTCTAGTATTTTCTTGAAAATCTATCTTCTGTTATTCTTTTTACAAGACTATCCCATTATATTTTATTTAATTATGTGGTTGCTCTCGTCCACCGCTGTGGCCTCGAGGTAGCGTGCTGCCTTGTCACGCAGCGGGCCCGGGTTCGATCCCCGGATCGGGGCAGTTTTTCTGGGTGAGGTTTTTATCGGGGGTTTTCCTCACCTGTAAGACAAATGTCAGGAAACGGTCCCCGAAATCATATGGCCATCATCATCCTTATCATTATCATCAACATCCTTCACCGGTGTGGGAAGCTACCACACCTATAATTCCCTAGTAAAGCTGCAAAGCATAGCATGAAAATTCTATGATTGCAGTGAAAGACCTGCCCTCGGGCAGAATTACTATGGATGGATGGATATGGTGTCTCATTATTTTTCATTATACAAATTCCAGCTGAACATCTCTAAGAATCCATTTCAGCAGAATTTAATTTACTTATTGTTTTTATTTTAACATGTTTTTAACAGTTTATCATTGTACCCTTTTATTGTATTATTTTTTAAACTTATATTTTGAAACTATAAAACACAATTTATTTCTATAATTGCAAATGTACCTTATTTATCAATAATTTCAGCATCATGCCTTCCATCTGCATTAATTTTCGTCCTCAAATATACATACATACATACATACATACTTAAGCGTACATTATAAAAGTTATAATAATCATTTATTCGAAATTTAAATTCAGAAACATTTATTTTTTAACAAACTCTAACCATTTAAACAGAATATTTACTAACTTATTTGGATCGGTCAAGGGTCTTCGAAACATTCATACAACACATTTATTTTTATCATAATACCTATATGCGGAAAAATTTCATTACGTCTTTCATCAGAGACAATAAATTGTTTTATTCATGCAAGATGTGAGGACATTATAATGTTGCAGTAACTATAATTCCTTAACGGTCTACTTACTTCATATAACAACACTCTTCTGTTAAATCATAAGGTTATAATGGTTTATTGATGTGTGGATGTTGCCCAGTTTCAGAGTGAGACCGGTCCCGAGCCACTGGCGCGCATTTTGTTTTGTTATTTATGTCCTTAAGGACCTATTTCCCGCAGCGAATTAATACAAGAGCCATAATATTATATTTGACCGCGTCTCTAACATCAACTGCAAAGCAAGGCAAGGTCGCAAGTCTCTATGGGATCAAGCCACACTGAAGAAGTGATCCTAAGTGCCAGAGTGGTTCATATCATCAAATTTACTTTCACTAACCGTTAATATCTTTATATTCTCATTATATAATAATTTTAGTAAATTCAAGTGCATTTATCTATTTATTTACTAAGCCTGGTACAGGTCATGTGGCCTTGTCTTCCAATTACAAGGACAAACATAACATAGGCCTAAAAGTGATCATCTATAAGCTTTAAGACGCCCTTGGGGTGAAGGAGATTAAAGAGCAATCTCTAAGCAATCGAGACTAGACGTCAGCCGCTTTTCAGTCCTGAGTGACTACAGCCTTTACTCCCAGAACGCATGGCGCTGTTTACCTTTAGGGGCTGGGTCGACTCTAGGGTCATGCTGCCACCATAGGTTTAGGTCAGTTTAAAATCATGACTTCATCGGGAGTCGATCCTCCGATCTTCCGGCTTGTAGCATTTTTTTTTAACTAACTGCGCTACAGCTTGCTTCAATATATATTCTAAAACTATGTTATATATACAGTAAAACTTGTTTAATCTGGAACATGAATAATGCGGAAATCTGTCCAATGTGAACTAATTTATTGGTCCAGGCGAAATAATAGTAATTTTACGTGCATTTATTTTGCATAAAACGGAATTATAAAGCGGAAAGGTATATATATAATAATATATATATATATTAACCACCAGCGGTTTTTTTACAGAAGGCAGGTGCGAAGGCGGCTCTTATAAATAGTGATTCAAACCAAATGGTCACATATCAAGACAAAACAAACCTAATTGTCACTGACTATAAAGTTCATGGCTAAAAGCTGTTGTCGTATTTTACATGCCGATATGTACTTTGATAAATGCATCCATCGCCACGATCGGTATATTATTGTTTAAACATATTCGTTGCAATAATTTTGATTGAATAACACATGTGTCTTGTGCTTTGTTCCCAGTCTATAATGTCGAGTAAAAGGAAAGAAAAATAATTAGTAGTACCGAAGAGAAAAAAATTAGTGTTGCCGCTTAAAGTAAAAATAAAAATGCTTAACCGTTTATACGCGTTGGCGAGTCGTTTGCGATATTACGCTGTTTCAATGTTAATAAATCAATAAATTGGAAGACAAAATAAGGAATTAAATCGCAGAATTCGCAGCTCAATATCAATCTTAATTGAAAGACTTTTAAAAGCGGCAAAACGGAAAAAAAACCAAGTTCTTTTTACAGTACTTACCTAAACCTGACAGTAATAATTAACAGAAATTGTTCAAAATCTCTCATTAATTTACTTTATTTTGATAATTTTTATTTTATTCTGTAACCTCGGAACGTATTCCCTATATACCCATACAAATTACCATTCCATATTCACGGTTTCTGTATTCACGGCATATTTGCGGAACATATCCCCCACGAATAAGGAGGTTTTACTGTATATACTCTTCCTGTATAGATTCGGCCTCATTGCACACCCGTTATGCGAAACATAAATACCTGTTTTACAAATAACAATTGCGCTGTAAAATCATACATTAGTTAAGTTCTGAGACCCATCTTACACATGTAGCGTTCTGAATTTACGGAATAAAGACGGTTGAAACGTATGCATCATTCTCATTTAACGAAAAAGTAAAAGTGATTTAAGATAAATATCCAAATATTTCCGGACCGATGCTCCAAAGTCAAGCTATAGATTTTGTTAAATCCCTAAGGGAATAACGATTTCAAGGAATCTTCAGGTTGGGTGGACAGTTTTAAAAGACGACACAATGTAGTGTGGAATAAAATTTGCGGGGAATCAAAGAATGTGGACGAAACTGTAGTTAGTGAGCGAAAACCGAAACTGCATACTTGAATTTCAGGATACGCGTCTAAGAGACATTTTTTAACGCTGAAGAAATGAAATATTTTTTTCGCGCGTTACCGTCGAAGTCGCTCAAACATATACTTCACTTTTCAACGGCAGCGGAACAATTAATCCAAGGTACTCTATAATCTAAGAGTATTAATAAGTTTTAGTTTTTTATAATGCGGAATTTTGCCCAATGTGGAAAAACATTGGTCCCATGTGATTCCGATTTGAGCACGTTTTACTGCATTTTATATAGGGTGAAAGGGAATTCTATGTTCTGAATTATTTCAGCACCAAACATTTTTTTTTTCACTTTTCAGTAGATACTTAATTAATTAATATATGTTTAGTTGAACAGTTATCCACGTAACATATAATAAGTTAAGATATTTAGAGATATGGTCTAAATAAGTAAGATAAATAAAGTATATTGTAAAACATGTAATTGATTTAAGCAATACTGTACAAGCACGAAAATTGTGGTTGGATTCTGGATTGAATCAGAATTCTCAAACACTTCTAAACCTTCCGGTGGTAACACGGTCCTGGGGTCGATTCTGTCTCTAAAGGAAATGAACATCAGACGCATGTTCTGTGGATAGAGGCGACCGTTACGGAGGCTTTCCCGATTTTTCTGACTTAACTCCCTACTATTCCAAGGATCTTCTATAGGATATAGAGGGACTACTTTATTTTGACCACATTTATTTTTTTCTTATTCTTCCTCTTGACAATATTAAATCCGAAGGTATATTTAATTGAAAAATGTGAAAATTATTTTTAAAAATATTTGAATCCGATTTTATCCATATTTATATATAGTAGAATAGGAAATTTGAGCTCTTTTTATTATTACAACCAAAATAACTACTAAGGTATTTTAATTCAAGTAATTTTTTAAACTATCTAAATATTGAATTTAATTTGAAGGGCACAAGAAAAAAAAACAGGTAAGTTACATTTTCCTTGTGAAGCTAAATCTTTCACTCAGACTCCTAGATTAAGAAATTAAAATAATTAATTAATCAGGGCGTATATTATTATCATACGTATGTTAAATCTCGATAGGACGAAATAATCATCGCAGATATACGAAACGGATATGCAATCAAATCGTGAGAACACGAGAGATTTAATTTTTATATAATCAAATAAAAATAAATTGAATTAAAGAAGTTGATAGAATCCCGAATAAACGACCAGTTAGTTTTTTCCGATTGAGGGTCTTTCCACTTTTCAGCGGTTGCCCTTTTACCAGCCGGCTGCTGGCCCTTCACATCCACATGTGTCAATCACAGAGGTAGATGATCAACAGCCAGTGTAGGGGTGACATGTGGTCAGCATGTCGAGTCCCCCAGCCGTTATAGCTGGTTCCTCAACCTGGAGCCGCTACTTATTGTAGCTACCCAATTGCCTCACGATGCTGGGTGGGCACCGGTCCCATACTGGCCGAAATACCATGAGAAAATTTCTTCCCCCATAGAGACTCGAACCAGCGCAAGTCCCGTAGCTCTGCGCCAAGGCGTCCTCCCTTAACCGCTCGGCTACGGCGCGGGACCCAGTTAGTTTTTTACGGAAATAATTTAGCAACTATATGGTACCGCTATTGTCAAGCGACAGATACTTGAAGCGGCGACAAAAGAGTTAACATTTGAGGAAACCTATTGTACTAGCAGATTACCAGACATTTCTTTGTAGACCAGCAATCTAAGATCTTAAACCGAGCTTCGCTGACAGGTTATGAACAAAGGATTGATGTAGGACTTGGAAACTACAGCGTAGAGTAAACAACTCCTAATAAGGAACCAGACAAACCGCGAGGTCGCGAAGCTAGCAAATAAGCTGGAAAAAGTCACTGACCTAAACAAAGTTATATAATAAATTTAGACCGGAATTCCCCAGTGTACGAACTTTTGGTAGAACTGTATTTTAGGATGGGAGTATTCATCCAGGGAACATGGTGGATCCTTGTCCAATGAAAAGACGGTGATGCCTTCCTGGGACCTAAGGAATCGTCAGCCAATATAGTAAAGGGTTATATCACGACCTCATGACACGATTACAGAGAGAGGGTAAACGAATTATGTTAAGTTAGTTCTTCGTAGCTAACCGAGGCGGGAGTCGGAACAGACTCACCGACATAGTTGTTAAACGGCACAATGACCATCAATTAGCAAAAGAACGTAACTTCAGGATTTTCACACTTAGAAATTATTCGGCAATGATAGATCCTCAGAGGTTCCACCTTGGATCCTAAATGCGTTTCTGTGGTCAATGCCTTGTCCAATAATAAGTGATTTCAATCATACGTGTAACCAGTGTCCACATCAATTAATGAATAAAGCACATTTATTAAAATTCATCTAGCGTAGCCTTGCGCCGGCCAGCTCCTTGCTATCCCTGAAGATAAAGAACCTCAACTCTACCAATTTCCAACCTGAGCAACCTACGTTCTCATACATGGAGAATTCCTTTCGATACTCTTGGCGCCCAAACATCCTTTATTAACCAAAAACTGAATTACCCATAATTAATCCTCTCTCACTTGAAAGTAGAAAACTGACTTTAATAGTAAAACATACACACTTCCTTGTCTGTATTCCAAATTTTGGAGGTAGGTAAACCCATTATTAAGCTGCATATTTTACTGTTTCTTGCTTCTAAATTATAAAGCATTCCATGGAAGATCTAATGACATATAAAAAAGTGACTTACATAGTTCTTTCCCTTAATGGAATTTCATTTTCCAAAATATAACATTCAAGCAAACACTTTTTCTGCTTCTTCTTCTTCTGTTCATCATAGGATCTCACTGCTGAATTTTCAGCTTAATGTTTCATTCTAGAGCCGAGGATTATTTTTACTTTTGGACGAGAGTGAAACACAGTCTTTTGCAAATCTCATTTTATAATTTGTATAAAACTAATAGACAGTGCATTATGAAAAACAAATAACTGAAATTGTTAATGAATCCAGAACTTGGGTTTATTTAAAGCAGTTCCAGAAGATTTTGGGAAACTTCAAATTGTTTATTGTGTTAATTAATTTAGTCATGGTCGAGTAGTCTAGGGTATTATGCTTTATCGCAGAACCACTCGTATTTCCATAGGAGAAGAAATTTTGTCATGGAATTTCGGCAGGTATATAGGACCGTTGCATTGATCGCCCAACGTCGAGAGTAATTTAGATAACTATTAAGCATAGACTCCATGTTAACGAAAGTAGCTAAAACAACAGAGGGATCATACATGTTAACCATATAGATGAGATTAGATTAGATTCATTCTACATCAGTTAGGAAAAACCGGGTCAGTCAACTTTTGGTCGAAAATGAGTTATTAACATCTCCCGATAGCTTTTGGTCCGATGTACGTTCAGTAAAAACGGGTAAGTCGTCAAGCGAATAGTGACGGTGTTATTACGCATTGAATTTTCGATGTATACACTCTTTGATGTAAGTCATTGAACTAGTTTTTACTTTCCTGTAAAAAATTACTTTTCAGACTTAGCCGGTTTTTCCTAAATGATGTAGTATTTAGCCTGGTGGAGTTAAGGCCATGTGGCCTTCACCAGAGAAACATATATTACATCAGAATATAACAATCTCAATTAACTCTAATATTAAATACTAAATAAAAATTTGATCAAAAAGATAATATCCATTATATTACGATCTATAATGCAACCAGTTAAAGTTAGTTAAAATTAAGACTTAAACTAATAATTAAATGTATACAAACAAAACATATTAAATTGTCCCTGTTTAATGTATATAAAAACAAAGAAAAATAATGAGATATAGAAAACTAATTTTACGATTATACAATATTTAAAACAAAAAAAAGAACATATTTGTTAATCTTAATATTATTTTCATAAATAATTAAATTTATGAATTGTTAAAGAATACCATCATTGAGGTGTATAAGTTAGTTTGTTATTAAATAATTCTTTAGTTTGTTTTTGAAGGATGTTATAGTTTGACAGTCGCTGACATAGGGCAGAAGGGAATTCCATGTTTTGGTAAGTGAGACCGTAAAAGATGTTCAATAATATACAGTGTGATGAGGAGAGATATAAAGGACAATGTGCTGATGGGATCGAGTGTCAAGATTATGTGTGTCGGATAGTCTGATGAAGCGACGTGATAAATAATTAGGCGATGATGTGTATTTTATAGAGAAGGGATAGGGAATGGACAGTTCTACGATCTCTTAGACGAAGCCACGATAATTGTTCCAGGGACGGTGTAACATGGTCAAATTTGCGAATACCACAAATAAACCGTGCGCAAGAATTATGAACACATTGAAGTCTTTGAGTGAAAATAATATTTAAGTCTGTAAAAAAGAGTGTCACAATAATCAAAATGGGGCATTGCAAATGTTTCTACTAACATTTTCCTAAGAGCGAATGGCAGGCAATTTCTCTCGCGATTTAATGAATGTATTATTGAGAAGACTGTTTTTGCATGTATGGTTTATTTGTGTATTCTAATTTAGGTTGTTGTCAATAAATACTCCTAGAATTTTTGCTGTCTCACTATAAGGGATTTGAACTCCATTTAATGACACATGCGAGACTGCGTTTAGGTTAATTGTAGATAATAGTCTCTGGTGACCCACAATGATTGATTGTGACTTTGTAGGATTTAATTGCAGTCCATATTTAACTGTCCAAGTCATTAGTGAGTCAAGATCCTCGTTAATTTTGGCAACAGCGTCATTTAGAGAATATTTGTCTGTGTGGATGTAGATTTGCATGTCGTCTGCAAATAAATTATGTTTGCAATGTTTAGGGAGTAAGATATGTCATTTATGTAGATTGAAAAAAGCAAAGGTCCAAGCACCGAACCCTGTGGAACCCCAGCTTTACACAAGTACCAAGAAGAACATAATGCATGATTTCCTACAACAGATTGCTGGCGCTCATGAACCATTGAACCATTGCGTGGCATTATCAGAGAGTAAGAGGTTTTTAAGTTTATTCAAAAAAGTCCAAGTCTACCGTGTAGAATGCTTTTCTAAAGTCCAGTAATGTAAGAATGGTAAGTTTTCGATTATCAGCAGCTTAGCGCATGCCTCAGAAAATATTTAGTAGAGCAGTATTTGTATTGTATCCTGTCCTGAAGCCTGACTGAAATTGATCTAGGAGGTTGTATTCATTTAGGTAGTCAGTCAGTTGTTTATGGACTAATCGTTCCAGAGCTTTTGAAAGGGTAGGTAAAATGCTAATGGGTCGGAAGTCATTCGGAGTTGAGGGCGTTTTAACTTTAGGCAGTGGGCGTACGAGGGCTTGTTTCCACAATGAGGGATATGTAGAAGTTTGTAGTGAGGAGTTAAAATTATGAGTTATAGTATGTAGTATAGCTTCGATTATTTTATTCAGTAAAGCAATATTTATACGGTCAGTTCCTTCTGGTTTGGTTTTTATTCGCATGATGGCTTTTTTACGTCGTAATCTGTAACATATGAGAAGTGGAAATGTTCTCTGCCGGGTTGATTTGTCAGTGATAATTCATTTATTGCTTGTTCTTTATCCTTTGGAGTAGTAGTTATGCCTGTGAAGTGATTATTGAGTGTGTCCAGGGAAACGGGTAATTTGTCTACCTGTGTGTCTTTTCTCCCAATTCCCATTCTATTCAATTTTTTTTTTTCCAGATTTCTGAAATATTGGTACCTGTTAGGCTGTATAAATGTCTAAGTTTGGCGTTTCTTATATAGCATTTTCACACCGGCTGGATGATCAGCAATCTCTAAAGTTAACACTCCTGGATGTGACACCAACAGTTGGCTTCTAGACCCGTCACGGTATGGAATTGTTGTTTACTTAATCATTGAAGTTCGGTACAGATTCAATCAAGTAATAATTCCGTAATAAATATTGTTTTACAGGTTGTTTGTTATCAGTGAGAAACTACAAAAAGTATGTCTGTTACATAACGGTTAGCACGTTCTACTAGCATCCCAGGGGTCCCAGACTCTGTTTTTGTAATAACGGTTAGTACATTCTACTAGCATTCCAGGGCCATAGACTCTGCTTTATAACGGTAAGCACGTTCTACTAGCATACTAGGAGTCCCAGGCTCTGTTTTTTAACGGTTGACACGTTCTACACTCACATCACAGGAGTCCCAGACTCTATTTTGTAACGGATGGCACGTTCTACTAGCATCACAGAAGTCAAAAACTCTGTTTTACAACGGTTAGCACTTCTACTAGCATCCCAGTGATACCAGACTCTGTTTTGTAACGGTTAGCACGTTCAACCGGAATTCCAGTAATCCCAGACTCGATTTTATAACGATTTTCACGTTCTAGTAGCATCCCAGGTGTCCCGAATTCTGTTTATAACGGTTAGTAAGTTCTATTAGCATCCCAGTGATTCCAGACTTTGTTTTGTAACGGTTAGAATGTTCTACAAAAAATCTAGGTGTCCCAAACTCTGTTTTATATTGCTTAACACATTCTACATGCATCCCAGGTGTCCCAAACTCTATTTTGTAACAGCAAGTTCTACCAGAATCCAGTAATCCCAGACTCTGTTTTATAATGATTAGCAAATTCTAATAGCATCCCAGGGGTCCCGGACTCTGTTTAATAACGGTTGATACGTTATATTAGTATCGCAGTGATTCCAGAATTTGTTTTGTAACGGTTAGAATGTTCTACTAAAATCCCAGGGGTCCCAAACTCTACTTTATATCGCTTAACATGTTCTACTAGCATCCAAGTGTCCCAAATTCTGTTTTGTAAGAGTTAGCACGTTCTACCAGGATCCCAGTATTCCCAGACTCTTTTATAATGATTAGCACATTATAGTAGCATCCCAGAGGTCCCGAACTTTGTTTTATAACGGTTAGTACGTTCTATTAATATCCCAGTGATTTCAGATTCTGTTTTACTCCGTATAACAATTAACAAGTTCTACTAACCACCCAGCGATCTCAAACTCTGTGTTGTATGGATTAGAACGTTATACTAGCATCTCATGGATCCCAAACTCGGATTTATAACAGCTAACACGATCTACTAACATCCCAAGTGTCTCAGATTCTGATTTATAACGGTTAACACGTTCTACTAGCATCCCAGGGGTCCCAGACTCTATTTTGTAACGGTTGGCACATTCTACTAGCATTCCATTGATCCCAAACTTTATTTTGTAATGGTTAGAGTGTTCTATTAGTATCTCAGGGGTCCCAAACTCTATTTTATAACGGTTAGCACGTTCTACTAACTTCCCAGGGATCCCAGACTCTGTTCTGTAACGGTTAGCTCTTTCTACCAACATCCCAATGATCCCGGGCTCTGTTTTATAACGATTAGCACATTATACTATCAACCCAGACTCGATTCTTGGCTAGGCTATACCTTTTTTGTATAGGATCTGGAATGAAGTTCACTCAGCTTCGAGAATTAACTGGATAGCCATTTAATATGTGAAATAGCGAAACCAGGTTAAGAAAACTCAAAATAAATTTGAGGAAATACAGTAGTCACACTAACCACGTTATTCTTTGTACTGTTTTATACTAACCAGTGACACAGTTGTCCTTGACTCGTTATTGCTGTTCTACCATGGATTTAATGTTTCTAAAGTATTAAACTAGATATAAAATTAAACATTTATACCTAATTGTCATACAAGAAATTGTTATGAGAATTATAAAAAAGTGCAACCATTCCTTACTCAAATTCCTTAAGGAATGTGGAATAAATACTTATAGGAATTTGTTTTTTTTATAAATAAGCTGTGTTTTCAAGAGATGATAAACTAATTTGGTAGTAGTAGTAATATTATTTATAATAATCTCTATCTATCTTCGGGTTTTTACAGCTGCTGCCGTCTTCCCGTGCCAAACCTCCAAAGCCTACGGTCTTGGGCATCTTCGATGCTTAGTCCTCTAGTTTGCATTACTGTCTTCATGTTTTCCTTCCATGTTAACCTTGGTCTTCCTCTTTTCTTCTTTCTGTTCGGATGCCATTCATATAGTTGCTTCGGCCATCGCTCATCTTCCATTCTTAAAACATGTCCTAACCACTTTAATTCCTTCTCCTCAATTCTTTCAATTATGCTTTCTTCTACTTCCATTATGTTTCTAATTTCCTTATTTGTGACACGTTCTAATTTAGACTTTCTGGTACTTCTTCGTAAATAATCAATTTCTAGAGCTATTAGTCTATTCTTGTAGTACTTATTGATTGACCATACCTCACTTCCGTACATTGCAACAGATTCCACCAATGTTTTACCAATATATTTTTTTGTGTCTTTCCAAATATGCTTATCCCACCATATGGAATTTAATGATGATATTATTTTGCTACGCAATTCAATTCTATGTTTTATGTTCTCTAATAATAATAAAAATAATACGGTAGTAATAATAATAATAGTAATGATAATACTAATAATAACAGTATAATAATGGGGTTGAATACATTATCAGTGATGATATAAATTATAATTACTTCTAGAAGATGTTGAATCGGTTTAAATCATTAAAAAAATGAAAATTATAAAAGTATAGTTTCCATAACAAGAAATTATTGTGTGGTAAATACAAGCCGGAAGGTCGAGGGTTCGAGTCCCGGTGGAATCAGGATTTTTAAACTGACCCAAACCTTCTAGTGGCGCTATGACCATGGGGTTGACTCAGTCTCTAACAAAAATGAGTACCAGACGCTTGTTCTGAGGTTAAAGGCGGCCGTCACGCAGGGCTGACAACCGGCTGACATCAAGTGCCGATTGTCCCTAAAAATGGGAGCCTTAACCTCCTACTACCCCAAGCGCCTCCTGAGACCTGTAGTGGAATCACTTAATTATATTTATTTAATTAGAAATATTAAATGTTTAAATTACATATTAAAATATTTAAAATATATTTCTTTGCAGTTTTAAATGTATTATATAATTTGTCGCCTTAAAAATCTGAGAGAGGTTGAGAGACAAATTAGTAAAATCGCATAAACACCTGCCTGTTAGCCACATATTCCATTTTAATGCAAACAACAAAATATTGCCACTTAATCCTCATGAAGGATTTAAAAGATTTGCGATTCGAAACCTTATTTGCATTGCTACCTTGTACGAGAATCGAAATATCAATATACAATGGGATATAGAAGAACATACAATACTGCCTAATCCTTACAGAAGAATATAATTTTTCAGGTGAGTCACGCAGACAAAATTAAATCATCAGTAAACTTGAATGTTGATGATCTTGCTCAAAGAATACTGATATTGGATATTTCAGAATATAAATAATGACAATATTTTTATAATTATTACTAGGAATATAATTTCAACAATATTAAATGCATTTTGAAAAAAAATATTATTAGAAAAATGAATATATTAAAAAACATACATGGGTTATAAGGTGTTCCGTATATTATGATATGCGAGCTAAAATTCTCTAGAATTCTTTACTTTGGTAATTTAAATAAAAAAATAAATACCTCACAAGCAGCCCAAGACATTTTCATCATTCACTTCGACAAACTGTAAACTCTTAAAAGAAATTTCCAAACTTTGTAAATAATATGATACACTGTCGGACAACATGGTTCCAAACATTCCACATACAGTCAAAAAGATTGCATTGTTGCATGGAAGAAAATAAGCAATCTTACATTTCAGCACCATGAGCTGAAAGGCAAACATATGTTTACTTGTGAAGCGGAAATATCATTCTGGCCCGACAATACAGTGCATCCTGAAACATAGATGGAAGGACAGAGATATCCATGGAAAAAAAAAAGGAAAAATATATTCTAAATATTTATTTTCTTGTGCTATCATGCAAATATTTGGATTCCTTACACACGATAGATATTACTGACATATATTATTTGCCGTACTCACTGTCGCCAGAGTTAATTGACTGACTTTATTATCTGTATTCACTTCATTATGATGAAATACACAGATGCAATAGCCAGGATAGCGAATACACCCCCAACCTAAGTTTTCGCAGTTTCCGGATAAACAATGAGCTCTGCATTGGATGTAGCAAGATAACGTATATAACACATTTTTCAGGAATATCCAATATTATATAAACACAAAGTTAAAATGTATCGTCCTCCTCATCATGAAGTGAATTGTGTCAGTTGATTGGAGCGGTATTACCAGACGTCGCCTAAATGTGTGTCTTACGCAGTAATCAATAACAGACTTGACCATAACAATATTATGCCATAATGAGATTAGGTAGTAAAGAAGAACAATACGGTGAGTAGGACCTGGAGTTCCTCTCCACTCGCCCACTTTGAAAGTCATCTGGCATGTCTACCTTCTTATTAAAAACCTCTTTCTCCGATATTTATGCACACCATAATTTTGTACCGCTTTTTCAAAAACACTCGTGTATACAAAAGATATTACACCATACTATAAAGACTGGGTTGGAAATTCTTGATTGGACTCATTCAAAATCGTCATTATATAGCCAGAATATATATTTTTATTACTAAACTGAGAATTATGTCAACCATTTTCAAAATTCATTTTGACATTTAAGAAATAAAAGTGTAGATATCATAACTTGGTAGAAAACTTTTAGAAAGAAGAAACAGCCATTTTAAATGGGTCATAATTTGTTACGTGCTGTTAAACGATCTTGTTTATCCATACTTCAGAGCTCTGTAATATTGTAATAGATGAACTCGTAGCCACAAACTTGCCAACATTTATTTTTATTAACGTTCCCAGTGGGTCTTTTTTAATAATATAATTATTATACCTGACGCCTACAGAAGTATGACAAATAAATATCCTAAGAAAATATAAGGTTAAATTGGGTGCCTAAAAGAAGGAATGAAAGCAATTTACATATACGATACTGATTCCTTTTTCAGCTACACATAATTTTATCAAACAGTTATTGACTTTTTAATTGACATGTAGAGAGCATAGGGGATCAAATGACTCTATTTGTGGAAAATAAAGATGAAAATGTATAATAACAAAACATAATATAGTAATTATGAAAAGAGGAACATATGCTAAAGTAAAGAAAATAAGAAAATAGGATCATATGCTAAGTAACTTTCAACTTATTAATACTTAACTGGAGGCTTTCAATTAGAATATAATCAGACAAACACTAGAATATCTACAATCAATGAAGGCGTTTAATGAAAACATCTCAATATAATGAAACAACTGTTTTCTTAAATAACTTTACATCTAATCGCCTAACCACAATACATCACCATGGCTGCAGATGACTCCATGGAGTAGAAACCAGATTCAAAATTAAGTTAACATTATTTTTAATTGATTTATGTAATGTATATTAATTACATAATAAATAACTTAATACAAAATATCACACTTACACAGGACGCTGCGATGGAATGATTCCTCGAGAGAAGTATTACTATTTATTAGGCCTATGTGTACATGTATGGACTTATAAATGTAGGTACTATAAAAACAATCGCAACCTATTATTAACGTAGGCGTATTTCAAATAATAAAAATAAATTTGTTATAGGAATCAAACAACCACATAGCAAGAGATCTTTGCATAGTCCGAGGAGGAGGTGGCTGGAGAACGAGAGATTTTCATTCAGAACGTAGCACATGGAAGAATGGTGATGATGAGGATGTTGGTGATGATATAAATCAAATCAAATTATAATTTTTCTTATAATATATAAGTCCGGTTATTTTTGTATATGATTTGGGTTGAACTATATAATATATATATATATATATATATATATACACACAAGACCGTAAAAAGTTTGTCCTCCTTTGTGCTAATCAAGTACACCGATCATCTCAACTGTTCCTGATACTTGGTAAAGCTGTATCATCATGTCTGTTTTATTAGAAAGAGAGATAATTACTTACAGAGCGAGAGAGAGAGAGAGAAAGAGAGAGAGAGAGAGGAAGAGAAATTAGGAAATATATTGTTTCATTTCTCACTTCAGAGTAAAATACTCGTATAATATGAGAAAGTAGTAAAGGATTGGAGAAGTTAGGGACGAGGACTTGATGTTCCCTTATATTATCGAATCTTCATTTAAATTGATCACTTCCTCCCCTATACTTTATGAAATTCTCGACTTGGAAATATAAATTAACACTTTTCCCATTAAGATTGTCAAATATTAAAATGCTGATATAGATTATAAGAAAAGAGACACTTTCAAAGTGATTATACAATTGAAGACTTACTATATTTAATTTGTCTTCCGTTACCTACCCCATCCCTTTTAATATTTCTCAGAGTAGATGCTGTTCACCAGGGTGAAAAAATTCAAAACTGAATCGAACAATTATTAATTCAATAGAAAGAACTGACGTTCATTTTTATTACTCTTTCCTCCGCCCTCCGACATTCGAAACCACGATTAAATTTAAAATTTAATTTACACACCCTTTCCTTGACTTTCTCTCTTGCCTCTAGAAAAAAATAACGAATGAACATGTAAAGAAAGAAATGCCAATAATTGTGGAATTCCCTTCAGATTCCGTAATATTAACCCTTTTCCTGTTGCTCACCTCCTTCACTCTCCATCCCTCCGTTTTTACTCATGTTAACGTCTCACCCTTCACTGCTTCCTTCTAGCTTTTTTATAACGTCTCTCATATAAAAATTGAGGTTCCACTAATTTTCATTTTTGTTTGACTACAGTTACATTGAGTGAGGAGAAATATGCATTGGTTCATTTTAGGTCCTGCTCCAACCCTTTCAATATGAAAACTTCATTCATTTTTATAATTAATTTACGATTTTCTATTGTCTAATCAGGAAACCATGGAAACCGAAGTTAGTAGTTGTGAGGCATTGAGTGAATTGGTACAAATATTTCCTTCCTTCGCTTTTCATGTGGAATGAATGGAAAGTTCGAGACCTTTTCTATTGAGAATAGCTTCTAAATTATAGATACTCTATTCTTTATTCTATAGATCGGCTCTCAAAATAATAAAACATTCTATTGAACAGTCTTTTCTTGTTATCAATTATGAAACTTAGGACTCCATTCACTCAAACTTCAAATACGATTACATTACAGTAGCGCGTTCCAACTTTCAATCAAACAAAACACAAAATATCGTTTCCTACATACTAATACACACACACACATATATATATATATATATATATATATATATATATATGTGTGTGTGTGTGTGTGTGTGTGTATGCGTGTATGTGTGTGTGTTTTTGTGTGGTAATACTCATAAACAGATAAATGTGTAAATAATCTTTGTATTATCTGTCATTTATATACCTATGTGAGTCACAACAAAACAGGTCCTAGAAGACCTGAATTGATATCCAGTTAATAATGATGTTGATGATAATATACATGCATATTAGGCTATTCAAAACAGAGTCTTAGGTTAACTACAATTAACTAATTAACTCACTAGCTCTGTCGAACCCGCAGGTTTATGGTCATAAGCTCTCAATACATCTCTATCCTGAGCTAATGTTTTTCAATCATGTCTCAAATAATGGTTGATATTATTCTCCCATCTCATTATTGATCTGCCTACCGAGCTCTTTCCTTATGGAGCTCCCATAACCATCTTTCATTCCCCATTCGTACCACATGTCCTGCCCATCGCAGTCTACGAGACTTACTGTTCTTATTATATCTGGTTTTGGCTAATTACAATCAGATAACAATATAGCAAAATGTAAATAAAATTACTTTTAAATTAATAAAGTTGTATTGTATTGCACAATTATTTTTGTCAATGGAATATAAGTTGTGATTTATTACATAGTAGATAAGGTCAGAGGGAATCTCGTTAATCCATTCATGTTCGTCACTAATTAGATGACGAAGATTAATGGGATTAATGAGATTCCCTCTGTCCCTAACTACTATTTTCCTTCTTATTCTTAGTTTATCCTCTTCCTTTTAGATACTTTTATATTATCAAATGACACCCGGGCTTCACAGTGACACACCTATCGAGAGGTAAAGGAAAAAAAAAGGGGCTAACTTTGGATCGCATATATACATTTTTGACTACACAAGAAGATGTAGGGCCTCCCCGAATGAGAGATAAGGTCAATGCCGACCAACTCCGAGCATAAAAATATTTAAGTTAAGACGCATCAATCGCTCACACATTCATGCTAAATAAGGAGAATATGATTGTCAAATGCTATTTGGGCCCAAAATCTCCTGGTCATTTTCTTACTGGTGAGGAAAAACTCCGAGAAAACCCTCAACAGATAACGTAGCCCGGGGATCGAACCAGAAGTAAGGACGTTACACCAAGACAACAGCGTTGGTTTCAATAACATAATTTTAAGATGTAAAATTTCTATATACTTTTTTCGTCTTTTTATTTTAATAGTTTATTTGTGCAGAGATGCAATTTATTCGCCTATGAAATTTGCTATTCAAGGACAGACCATAAAAGGAATTCTGAAATTCTCAAAGAATTACACACAGATGCAGTCATGGAATATGTACAAAAATACAGAAACAACTGGAAATCTCACGTACGAAGAATGAGCAGAACAAGAATACCACATCAGATCTTAAATTACCAGCCACCAGGCAAGAGATCTTTGGGCAGACCCTTCAAACGTTGGATTGAGACCGTAACAGACCACTAGGTCTATCACATGAAAGGAAGAAGAAAGAAGAAGAAGAAATTTTTGTCCTGAACAAAATAGAGAATTATGGAATTGGAACAAAAAAATACGATGATTTAAAACAGTACAACATTATGGAATAAATGAACTCGATAATTGTTTCATCCAACTCGATGTGAAAAATGTTTTCAATTAGGATAGTATTTGCAGAACCCTATCGCCAATATTATCAAGGCTTCACTCCCACCCAACTGTTACATCAGATATTCAAACAACGATCCGGCCATTCCTTTAAAGAATTAATTCTCGCAAATCAACTCTTTCGCTATACACTGCAGTCAACCCTTTTTCCTTTCAACCCCTTCTTCTCGCAGCCTCCCCTACGCCATTCGGTTATTGGACAGATTAAGTTCTAAAGCGATTCATGTATCTAAAGTAAATTTCAAAGATTTTATCGAATTTAGTTAAATTGCCATATAAAGGAAATATACTAGATATTTTATCCTGCAGATATGATATTTATAAACATAGCAGTGTTTTGTATCATATATGAAGTAGTATTGAAAATTCTATCTCAGAAATATTAACAGTTATATGTTAAGAAATATTTTTCTTTCTGAGAGTAAAACAAGACGTGTCTTTCTTTCAAAAAATTCCTCTGACCTCAGATATGAAAGCGCCCATAAATAAGTATGAAACAAAAATATATCTCAATGTGTAATTTGAATTATATAAAGTTCAATTGAATCAGTGGTATCACAAATACCATCAGTTAAAACAGCTGAATTTCAGAATTTCAAAGCTCTAAAATTATGCAGAGTGAATATGAATTATACCCATAATTGTTGGGTATAGAGGTTTGTTACATAAACAATTTGAGATAGGTCAACAGTTTAAAGTTATGACAATTTTTTAATATCTAGCATTACACTGAACGCTCCGACTTACAGGATAGAACCCATCGACTATGAAATGGAGAATCCTTGCATAGTGTCATCTGTTCCTTTATATGTGTAACGCGTTGAAGTATTAAAGATATTCTGGCCTACAGAAACATTAACAAGTGGAGGGTGAGCGGGGATCCAGCTCTAATATTAAGGGTACTGAGGTAAAAATGTTTGTACATTTGAAATCAATCTCCTTGATTTCACATCGATTTTTCACAATTTTCTTACTTACATTCCTTATATCGCTGCAGTTTCCGTTGCAGAACTATGGTTCCTCCTCTCAAATTGTTTATTTGAGACAATTATCGAACCAGTTAAAATTATGTCTTACTATCCTGTGTAAAATATTATTTATATTAATATTTGAGAGAGGATACAACCTTTTGAAACAATTACTTTTAGGCATAGATAATCGGTATTAATAACATTAACAACAGCAGGGTATGAACCTACCGGTCCGTTCCGTCTTTAAAACTATTTCTTCCATCAGACAACCAACACATCTTCCTTTTAGATAATATTGAAAAGGTATCATCGAGAAGCAATTTACCTCTATCCTGTTAAGGTGATCCAAATATCTGTTTTGACTATTTAACTCATGTCCCAAATGGGAGTTAATGACCAATCACGTTTCAATGAATTTTGTTTTACAACCAATGACAGTCGTGTTTCACTCATTCTTTATAGAATTCTCTTTACCATCTCCTGCTTTTGCGATAAAAAACGCTCTTTTTTTTAATAATATATTTTTGCAGTGACTGGATTCTCCAACAAATGCATTGAATATAGCAAATGATGAACCGATTCCTTCGAACTACAGGTTTGATAATTGTGTGTTCAATAATTGTGATTTTAAATCATGATTTCACCGAGTTGTTTACTAAAAAAATAAATTAATAACCTATAATGTTGGTTATAATATATAGTATGATATGTTTAATTTTTCTTCACTACGGTCAATACAATAAGGCTAAAAGAAATATAGACACATCCAAAGGCATAATCTAGCCCCCCTCAACAATAATAATAAAGAGTATATTAATATAAGTATAACAATAATGATAAAAATTATAGCCTCAACAAATCAATAACTTCTGCATACTAACAATAATGCGATTCTATTTGACAATAAATAATATGATCAAGTTGCAGTGGATAAACAAATGAAACATAACCACACATTTCTGATTTGTTCTCAAATATCGCAGTTTACATTAAATATATTAATATTTTACAATAAGTATATTTAAATAATGATTTTTCAGTAAACAACTTAATTTTATTCGTTAAATATTGCTAACAAATGCAATTCTTGATTTCCTCTAGATAAATTCACTAGTCACTTTGTGAATTTATCTATGATTTGGAAATCACTCCTAACATTACTTATGATAATTGTTCGCACATTGGTTTATTTATTCTGTTGAAGGTTGTTTCTTATCTTTCATTTCTCCTACATTCAAGTCGGTGGAATCCCTAATAAATGAGCATCATCTCAGAGGCGTCAAGCCATCTTTTATTTTCTTTCATTAATATGTAGGCCTATATCCATATATCTAGCCTATTGGCTATGGCACTGCTTTATAAAACTTCAAATGTGTATCTTCCCTTATTTTATTTCCTGAATATCTCTTTAAGAATCCAATATCCATTTAATATATATATATATATATATATATATATATATATATATATATATAGGCCTATATATATAGCGTTTCTTCCACATCCATATACGATATTTTATAATCTAAGTATGTTAAATCACTCACTTGCCCTATTGTTTTAATATTAATAATATATATATATATATATATATATATATATATATTATATATATATATAGTGTTTATTTATTTGTAAAATGTCAAATCCCCATTTACTTATTAGACATAGTATTAAAATATGACTGTTGATAGAGTACAATATTCCTTAATTCAGAGATTTAATTAAACTCAGCACAATGTTATATTAAAAGTAATGTACGGCGAGAAAAGTGGGCATCCGAATTTCGATATAATTTCGATTCTAAAATATAGCTTAGGAACATTAATTATGAAAACACGAATTAAATTTTCGGACCATCCAGAAACAAGCCAATAAAATAACATATTATAAAGCACTATTTTCTACATTTCCTGAAGAATGCAATAGCCATTGCGGTTGTGACGTTAGCTTTGATTCAGATGTTAATCCAGGATGGAAGATATGGTTAGATATTTTATTCAGTGGAGAGCTGAAATAGATGAAGAAATATTTTATTTTATTTTAATTGCAAAGCTATGTTTCCAAAATGACTTAGCAAATGAATTAAAATTTAAGAAAATTCACATCTACAGACTGACGAAAAAAATCGTTTATCAAATTGCATTGTCGACAATAATCCATATTCCATCGTACGTATTTCTCGAAAGTGAATTCATATATTCAATAAATGTATGCCACTTATCTGTAACATAATCTTGTGTATTTTTAACTTATTTTCATCTAACCTAACAAAATAATTTACATAGGCCTACTACATTGCACTCTACCGTAAACTAACCTCGCCGCTTCGCTATAATTTGAAAAAAATTGTATTTCCTATATCTCTAATTTATATAAATTCACCGCGTCGTGTTATATTGGACTTTATGTAATCAGCCGCAAAGAAAAAAGGACGTCGTTCTGCGTTATATTGTTATAAGAAATTCGATGTAAAGCGTAGTAAACTAATGGGGTATGGATTGTGTAGTGCTTCATAAAATGTTATTTTACTGGTTTGTTTCTGGATGGTCAGCAATTTTGTTTTCTTGTTTTCGTCTTTGGTGTTCTTAAGCTTCATTTAAAATCAAATTTATCTCGAAACTCGGATGTTCACTTTTGCTCTGAAACTATAAAAATACTGTATGTAAGATACACTTATTCAAGTTTTCAATTAGCTTTTAATTTCAAGCCCGATATCAATTCGAGCTTCAACAATTATTTACAAATGTGTTATGTAAAATGTGTTTACAACTAAAATAAACTAATTTTCAGACAACAGGAACATATAAAGATATGAAAAATTTCTGGAGTAATTGTTCTTATACGTAACACAGTTTGCATCGCAATATTTGTAATGTTATAGGCGAACTCAAGAATTGAGCAAAAATAATGTATGTTAACGTTGAAATTTCATTATGTATAAATAATATGCATTCTCTTTTATAAAATGGTCATTATATTTAAAAGTTAGGCTACATGTGTGATTAATTTATAGCAAAAAAAATAAGATTTCGTATTAGTGAAGTCAAGGAGCTCTCATACCCATATAAAAATATTCCGATAAAGCTAACCGTATTTGTCGCGCAGGACACACATTTTTTTCATTCCGATTCTTAAGAACGGAAAAAGTTATTTTATTTTATTTTGACCACAACAAATATAAAAACGTATTCCCAAATCATTATTAGACAATTATCTGGAGAGTAGGTATATATATATATATATATATTCCTTATGTCTCTGATAGAGGTATGGGTACACCTGCACCCGTAACGGGAGTTTCTTGTCCAAAGTAACTTAGTTGCGTTTATATCCCTACATATATCAGTGAGCGATATGTGGTTAGCAGATCACCTCAATGAGACATCTAGCAGGCAACCAAGGTATTACTTGCATGGTGAAGGCCGATTATATTTTACTTAGAAGCACCATAATTTAGACTTATATTTAGGTTCTTTTAAGAGCCGGAAAATATTTAGACTCGGGACTCACGGCTTAAAGTCCCTCCCGAAGGACTTATTCCATGGATTTTTCATCCTAAAAATCCATCGACCCCGGCCGTAGTTGAACCCACGACATTCAGGACTAGAGACAAAGAACATAACGTCCAAACCGGTGAGGCCGATTTTTATGAAAATATAATTCAGTTCATTCATTTTTGTAAAATTCTTCTAGATCAGTTTTATAAAATTTTAATTTATTTTTAAAATGCTTAATTTGATTTTTAGAGTGATTGAATTTAATATTGGATGTTCGATAAAAAATTAATTTCATATAAATGATATAAGTAGGGCAATTTTATTAGATGACGCGCATTATAAGAACGAGTAGTATTTAGGCCACTTTTACAAAACGAGACGTGACTCTTCCAATAATTTCTCTCCCCCTCCCAAACACCACCTCTTCTTTACTTCTCTCTAAGATTACTTCCATAACTCAATTCGAAGCCGATCTTATTTCGTCGTGTGTTTTTTTTAATTACTCATTCCAACACTTTGGAGGCATTCAAGTCCCCCTTTCCACTCAGTTTTTTTGACTAATTTGATTTTATTATTAGATACTCCATAAAGCACACTTGGTGGAAGTACTGTGTCCATAATCGAAGGTTGGAAACTCTTGCGAGAAAGGGTGAAAAGAATAAGAAAAAAGGTCGTAGCAAAGAAATTAAGAAAAAAAAGTCTTAAAACAAAGAAAAGGATTGAGTAAGATTTCGAATTCATAAGACATTTGAGAACTTGACTGTTCCCCTCCCTCGATCTTCTACTTCTGACTTTTTTAAAATAAACTTTGTATTGTAAGATATCAACATCGAATGTTGAAAATGTTCCAAGTTTCGAGAAATTAATTAATTTCTTTCTTTTGAGAAGGTACGTAAGGATGTGAACGTTTGATAAATTAGAAATACGCCTTCAAGGGAATGGGATGAAAACAAATATTCAATTACAGTATTGCGTTTTCCGCAAGAATAAAAATGAATTCTCAATTTCCAGATAAAGATAGAAAGTGGTTTCAAGAAAGAAACAAAGACTTTTCTTCACAAATCTTCAATCTTGTGATTCTCCAAGAGTGGACTTGAGAAAGTACATTCAAATAATGAGAAAATAATAATAAATCAGCATTGTCTTAAATATATTCAGAGGCCACCACACAATGCAAATAACTAATTATAAAAAGTAAAGTGATCTCATTACAGGACTCAAGAGGTTCTGAGGGTAGTAGGAGCTAAGGTTCCCACTTTCTTTTTCGACAATCAGTGTGAAATGTCAATAGGGTTGTCAGTCATACGTGACAGCCGCCTTTACCCCCAGAATAACCGTCTAGTACTCATTTACGTTAAAGGCTGAGTCGACCCCTAGAACGTTCAGGGCAGTTTAAAAATCCTGACCCCACTGGAACTCGAACCTCAAACATTCCGGCTTGTAGCATATTGCCTTAACAACTACGCTACAGCGCACCCCTATATAATAATAACCAAATCTAATTAATCACATTGATCAACGTTTTCAACAAAAAGTTACGATTAATTTAACGTAATTAAAGTGAATTCATTACACGCCTCAGGATTAGGATATTGAGGTTCCCACCTTTCTAAATAATCGGCCGTGATATCAGCCGGGTTTTCAGTCCTGTGTGATGTTCGTCTTTACCATACATAACTGGTATCCATTTCTGTAAGAGGATTAATAGAACCCAGGCTCACCGTGACTCCAGAATGATTAAGACAGATTAAAAATCCTGACCCTATCGGGTCTCGAATCCTGGACGTTCCGGCTTGTAGCGTATTATCATAACCAATTCGATACGACCTGACCCACAAATTCAATAAGAAAATTCAAACTTGAACAAAACATCACTCTGATCCGTCCGCGCCTTAAAATGTGGTAGGGTGAGACCCTTCATAGCGGCTCGGCTTGATTTCTAGAAGAATGGATAATTTTAAATTTCCACCTTGGGTCTGTGTATATGTATCTTTTGTTATGTGTTGTGTTATTGTAAGCGATAAACCAGGCATGATCCTAACAACAGATCCAGGGAGATTCGCCTATATGTTCCTGTCTGATGTGGTTCAGAGTTGCTATACCCCAGATTACAGGCAGTCGGCCCAGGACATTAACCTATAAATCCCATATGGGTGAAATATTATAAAAGGAAGTTGGATAAAAAAAAAATATTATTTTATATTATGACTGTACTCATCTGTATTTAAATTACATTTATTACTTGTAGCTCAGGATAATGGGTTCGAATCCCGCTGAGGATATAAATTTAAATTATACAACTTAAAAATTCCTCTAATTGACGCAGAAGTGAGATGAGCCAATGTAGAATTAATTTACATTAAAACAAGATGCATGTCGTCGCGTGAAGAAAGGTTCTGCCCAACTCTACCACTTGTCCTGTCGGCCTACCGCGGTCTGCAAGACGAATATCGTGTAAAGTAGGTACCAAGTAAGTCACAAATCACTCAGCCTCACACGGTGTTTTTAAATCTTTTAAATACTCCCAAACTCTCATCTCGTGGTCTTCCATATTACATCCTGTAAACGTTTCGTGCTAGCCGGGAGACCTCCTACAGGGGCCCACCTATCACAAATTCTGCGGTCTGTCTCCTCAGCTTGGGGTCCCTGTTTCTTAGTACATCTTAAACCATTCCAGGGCATTTTCTTCCCCACATTACTATTATCAAATTAGCTTATTCATACTACTTCCTAGAGATGATAGTGAACACAAGTATTTAAAAACAATATTAGTAGTATTCAATAATAGTAATAATAATAATAACAATATTATTATTATTATTATTATTATTATTATTATTACTCACTGACACCATCGAATCCTAGGTTCATGGCCGCGCGGGCATAAACTTTCCATACATTCCTATCCAGAGCTAATATTTTTCAATCATCCACTATATAATTAACTTATTTCAAATCATGATTATGTTTTTCTCTCATCTCATTATTTGCCGACTTATTGCAGGCATTCCTTCTGGTTTTCCTACAAACAGTTTCTTCTTTCATTCCCCATTCGTACCACACGTCCTCCTTATCGCAGTCTACGATACTCAATTATTCTTTTGTAGATCTAGTTTCCCACAGGTGTGTAGTTCACTGTTATATAGTTTTCTCCATTCACCTGCATGTTCGTCTCTCTTTGGTCTAAAAAGTTCTTAAGAAATTTATTATCAAATACTCGTAATCCTTTTTCCCTCCTTTTCCATTTTTTACAAAAGTTGGACCTAAAAGCATACGTTTCCAGAATTGAGACCTTGTTTAAGTTCATTCCTGTTGTAATTACTGCTCCTAGTTATTTGGAATCAGCCACTATTTCAAAATTTTCCCCATTTCCATTACCTACCCATATACGCGTAAAGTATTTCTGTGTGTGACCATATACTAAGTTTTATGGTATTTATTATCTCAGATTTCTTAGTGTACTCTAGCTATTAGAAATAAATAAATAATAATAATTATTATTATTATTTTTATTATTACGAATATATATTATTATTTTATGTTTAATTTATTTTTACTTTATCCACGAGAATTTTTCTAATTACTGAGATTTTTCTCCGAGCAATCTTAATACAAATATTTTTCTAAACGGGTATTCATAGATTATCAATGTACAAATTTTCTTTAGTTAAACTTTTCCATCGTGCTATGTCTTCATCTTTTACTATATATTCACTCACTAATTGTTAAATGTTATTATATAGAGTCTGTGGTCTGGACGTATCGTCCTGCCTTGTCACGCAGCGGACCCGGGTTCGATTCCCGGTCGGGACAGGCTCCTGGGTGAAATGTTTTGGGGTTTTTCCTCGCCTGTAAGACAAATGTCAGGAAGCTTAGGGCCCAACGATCCCTAAAATCATCCGGCCATCAGCATCATTCCTATCATTATCATCATCAACCTTCACCGGTGTGGAAAGAAATGGGAAGCTAGTAAAGTTTCACAGCATAGCATGAAAATGCTATGATTGCAGTGAAAGACCTGCCCTCGGGCAGAATTACAAGATAGACAGATGTTATATAGTTCCACTTAACACTTGATTATCCTGTTCAGTCTCTTCCATCAATTTTCCATGCATATATAATCTTTGGTATCCTCCCATTCTACTTCCGCCGTACATGTCCATACAAATTAAGCCTTCTAATACCCTATCTCATCCATTACTTTCAACAAAAGTTGACATTTACCAAGAGAACGTGATATTATGACATGGAAATTAATATACCAGCAGAAGAAAAATATAAAAAGAAAAGAGGAAGAATAAATATATAATAATATTATAATTATTATACAATTATTATTAATAGTATTATTATTAATATTATTGTTAGAGACTAATAGAGAAAAAAAAATATATATAAACTAGCTGGCCCGGCGAACGTCGTATCGCCTTTAAATATTTTTACGTTAGTTTTTTCGATGTTTTAATAGTTATCTGCTATTTGGGGTGGAAACAAAATCCAACAAATCAAAGATCATAAAAATAGGTCCAGCCGTTCTTGAGTTATAAATAGTGTAACTAATCCGACTTTGTTTTATATATATATACATAAGTCCCGGCCACGCGTTGCTGTGGTTAAGGTATACGTTAAATTATATTGTAGTAAACTAAGTGAGAAATCTAAATCAGAAAGTTTTTGTTTTACACAATTTTTTAGTTCTGGTACGTTAACTACACCCGGTATTAAATATGGGTGGTGGTTTATGTGGAAGTGGTTTTGTTGATTGAGATGAATTTATGTTGTCTGCATTCTCAGTATCATCCATAAGTGTATCATAAGGATTATATACATTTATTGATGGATTATTTTGAGGAGGCTTGCCGATTTCATTATACTTTCGTTTTTTCTACGAACTTGTTGGCAGTTTGGATTCTCATCATCATCAAGAAGTCTCTGTATAGTAATATCATCTTGTGATATATTATAGCCATCTTGTTTTTCATTTAATTGGGGCATGGAGATTGTTTCTGTAATATTAGGCATATTATTATAACTAACAGACCTACTTACAGTTCTGTTATTCCGTTCCTTAGGACCTTCATATGTTTTTAAACTGACATTCTTCTTAAATGTAAGATTTATTTCACATAGGCCTATACCAATTTGCGGAAATTCACTTGATATCTTATCATTCATGATCTCTAGAACTGATTCGCCATATTGTTCTCGGTCCAGTTAAATTTAAATTAAGTTGCTGTCTTTCAGCCAGATTACTTAAAACTAATACTTACACACGAAATTAATATTATGAATATATTGAAAATAAAATAAACACTGAACATACTTAAATTATGAAATAATCAATATTTGTAATTCAATTGAAATTCGCGGTTGCAACAAAAAGCACAGCCACCTGGTTAAATAATAAACCGATTACCTTACACGGCCATCTGTTAAAATCGTATGGAACTCACAGATAATTATAACTTTTTGTTAAATAATAAACAAATAATTTGCAATAAAAATAATGCGACTATAATTTTAGTTATAAATAATCGTAGGTCTCAAGTTGGATCAAACAGCACACAGTGTGCAATATTTGATTAAAATCGGTTCAGTAGTTCAGGATTCCATCGCGGACAAACAACGTGATACGTAATTTTTATATACTAAGAAGATGTAGAGTAAGAAACATTGAATAGCTGAGAATTTAAAAAAAAATGTAGTTATTAAAGCTAAATTAAAATTAGGCCTAATAGACTTAGACTGTGTCAAACTAACCATGCCACTATACTCTCATCTACTGGCCTGCTACTCTAATCACTTTAGATGCTCTTTTAAATTCTTAGCCTTCAAAATTAACATGTAAATATATAAAACCATTTTAAGAGAAAACTGTTGGTCTACAAATATAGCCTAATATAATTTAAAATTTGAGACCAGAATTCAGATCTCGTATGGGTAGAGAAATTTTAATTTCCACCTCGGGTTAGGATCTATGTATCTCGATATCACTAGCTAGTAAGTCCCATACAATATAATTTGCAAAGAAGTCGACAATTTAAATCTGTAACTAAATCGTCAATGAGAACTATTTATATAATTTACATTGTCCACTTAAGATATATAATTAAACATATATTATTAATGGTATTTAATTACAATAATTTTAGTTATTTCAAGCACTTTACACTTGATCAGTCTGACAGCATACTTCCGAGTAGGGATTTCTGTTTACTGCTTTCCATAAAAAATGGACAGTCATTGCAACAGAAACTCTGTATCAATGCATCAGCTTACATTAGATTCTACTACTTACAAATAAATAAAGATGTATGTATGTATATATATATATATATATATATATATTATTTTACAAATTGTTACAACTAGCGTCCCCTTCCTTTCATGGCTTCTTGGATACCATTATTCCAACTGTTTACGTCGTCCCAATCTCTTTCATCCTATCGGTTTCCGCTCTAAAATCTTCTTTGGCCTTCTGTGTACCCTTCCTACTTTAACTGTAACTTCTGTATTTCATTAATGATATCTATCTTCTACAAGTTCATTATTATGATTTTCTCTATTAGGCTACGGAGGCTGGAATAAGATAAAAGGGTATCGCTAGTATAGCGAGGCGGGAAAACATAAGACCAGACTTAGAGTTTATATTCCTCAAAACATGAGAAGTGGAGCAAAATATGCGAAATTAATTTAACACTTTTACTTCACAAAACTAAACAAATAATAATCACATGCGAAATGAAAATCGTAAGAACTATTCGGAAAACATTATTTGATAAAATACACAACACGGAAATTAGGGACAAATGCCATATTCAAGACATAACCAAATTTATTATAGATAAACGAAAATATTGGAAGGGTCATATAGAAAGGATGGAAGAAAACCGGCATGCAAAAAGAGCTAAAGAAGATAGACCAATGGACGGGAGAAGAACAAGAGGAAGACCAGCCAAGAGATGGATAGACAGTGAATGCACATCCAATGCGTCTTCCTCCGAGGAGTGATTTTGGAAATAAACAGGATGAAAATCCTACAAATTAAATTTAAGAAGAAGAAGAAAAAGACTTCACAAAACTTACACATTGTATATGATCTGCATAGCTTGACCAATGTAGTATTTCCCTCTTCCTGGCATGACAGTTCAACAAACGCCATCACGTACACAACTGAACTAGGGCCGTTGTTAAGAAACTGAAATACTTGTGTCGTAGACTTGTCACAGGCCGTAATTCAAAACACGCCTATTCTATTCCGGCCTTTGTAGACTAATACAAAATCCAATTCTTCAGAGTTTGAAAATGTAAACATTCGGTATAATACGAGAGCGATTTTTTAAAGAACTGAATAGAACTTATTATCCATAATTATCCATAAGCAAACTTCTAATTGTTTAGCCATTATACCAATGTAGTACTACCGCTTGTTATGTTGTATATATCATGAGATTCAATTGTATAATATTATCACATTGCAGAATATTTTGGGCTATGTCTCCAACTTAAAAATTGACTATTTTATCTCATTTTCATGGATAAAAAATTGTGTTATTTTTCCATGGTTAATCCCGTTATTATGTAATTGTTCATGGATTATTTGTCACTCTTTTAAAGCTCAATTCTATTAAAATACATTACGAAACTCCGTTGAGATCACTATGTTAAAGTATTAGAAATTTAAAACAGTACCTGAGATCTCAGTCGTCTTCAATAATGGCAGTGTTGTTTTGTAGAAGAGTTATGGAAAGGTTTCCTACAAAACTACACTGCTGATTATTGAGGACGACTGAAATCTTAGGTACTGTTTTACATTTCTAAAACTTTAATATTTTAAAGCTAATGTTTCATAATACAATTTATTTTCTATTATTAAAATAACATTCTTCTTTACAGAGTAATGATGTTTGAGTTTTCTTCTTAAAATAATGTAAAGTTGGTAATAGTGTAGTGAACAGTGTGATTATATTCCATACATATTTGCAAAAAGTAAAACTTAATAGTAAGTTGTGGATCTTATAAAATGTTTCCACTCACGCTATGGTAAGTATAGTATTATGTTGTTCCGTAAAGATGACATAGTATAATTTACCACCCAAGGGATGTAAGTTAACTCACTTTATTATTAATTTCCCTTGGATGACGAGCTGCAAGTAAAACTACGTATATACAAAAACTCGAATATACAGTGACATCCATTTAAATGCTGTTGTTTAAATGCACCACTGAACTGATGTAAATGAATGTAAAATTAAAATCATATATAATTTTACTTTTCTATATATAACACTCTTATTTAATATTTATTATTAACATACTTTTTTTAAAAAAGGCATTAATGAAAACACAATATGATCATTAAATTTGTTATCCCTTCAGATTTTATCTTATACTAATCACTAAAAATTTATATTTTTTGCAATTATTTCTGGAGTTGATATTATTTACAATAGTTCGATCCAAATTCAGGAAGTACTCGCAATTCATGATTTTCTTATCAACATTAAAATAATTCAAAAGTCTGCAGATTTATTTCATGTAATGTAAATAGCATCTGTCGCAAAGCAAGTATCAATAATAAGACAAACTTCTGAATGGGCAAGTCGACCCATTTAATGATATAAATTTAAAATAACATCATACGTAAATGACTACATTTAGAATCGGTGCGGAATGTGGCACGAATGGAGAATGAAAGATGTGAATGGAAGCTTCTTATGGAAAAATCAGAGGCAAAACGCCCAGTTGGTAGACCAAGAATGAGGTGGGAGAATTTTATGGTTTTTAGGGCTCTACGAACGGCGTTGTAAATAAATAGGTATCTTGATAATATTTTTGGATAGGTAGCGGATCGAGGGATATACATACATAGCAATTTATGAGGTGAAGTCAGGACTTCCAGTAAGAATTCAGGTTACTTATACTCTACATAAAAGAATGTCAATGGCACAGGTTTAATAAACTAGGAATAAAATATTAGCACGACGAAATACAAATATATGAGAACATGTCAACCATAATTATCAAAAGTATAAGATAGAATCTGCCATTATTAATATTTAATTTAGATACAACATTAGTTAATAATTTAGTTCAAGAAAGAGAGATACCCATAGATTAAGAACTATCACTTTTTTAGTACTAATTTTTCAGAGCTTAACTTTTTTATAAATCAAATAAAAGTCTGATTTGAACATTTCTGTGTGTAAAGGAAAACTCTACTTACCTATTTAATAACTGCCCCAGAGGACGGCTGGGACGCATCCCGAGACCTCACTGTCTGGCCCTATCAAGGGTCTGTCTTATATATTATTCTCCTTAGGTAGCATAGTTAAAACTATATAATATTTTATAGAAGGTTCTATTGAGTTTTTTTTGAAAATTTCCTGTCTCTTTTCGCAAGAAAAACATATTATTTGTGGGAAACTTTCGATATTGTATAAACATATTTTTAAATCTTTTCAAAACGAGTTGCTACAATTTGTTTGTACAGTAGAAGCTACAGGATGATTAAAGATTTAATATGTCAATTACAGTATTTAAATAAACGATATAAGATTAATCCGGTTCAATCTGTGATTTATCAAGTTAAGCCCTATCACAACAGAGAATAGCATTAACTATGATTTGAGAATGTAGATTATACAGGGGATGATTGGATAACATTAGCTCAGGATATGGATGTACGGAGAGCTTATGTCCGCGTGGCTATGAACCTACGGTTTCGATATTGCCAATCAGTTAGTTAGAGTAAAAAAAGTATTGTATGGATTTGAGAGGTAAGGACAAATGACCAGTCTCGAACTCCAAAGCTATGCAATGTTCTGGCTAAAAACCGCCCTCGGCTATTAATAAAGTTCTTATCTCCCTTACAGCATAAATAAATAATTATGATGTGCATACCTGCAATTTTTTGGATTTACTTATGTACATATGAAGGGCACAGCGAAATAACCAGGTAAGTTACTTTTTTTTTGTCGAAATGGATTTGAGACATCAATATCTCCATAGAAATCACTATTATTTAATAGTATGAAACAGTAAAAGAAACAGTTTAGTTATGGGTTTATTTATCTGCAAAGTTTGTCAAACAGGCAAGAAAGTGTGGATGTTTTACAACTGAAAGTACGTTTTCTAGGTTTCAAGGAAAAAAGTGACTTATCTGTTTCCCCCCCCCCCATATCCTTTATATGATATTGTTAGCAAAAAATGGGAAAGTCAAAATTTATAAATTATGTTTTTCGTCTGGAAGTAATATTTTGCAGACACTGGTTGTTATAACGTTTTTCTACTGAGATTTACCAGGTAGTATATGCTTGATTCTGCTTAAGACGAACATCTTGGGAGTGTAAGAGAGAGAGAGGGCGAGATAGAACGGAGACGACGCTATGGGGCTGCCACCGGTCAGGCCACGGCGACCAATTTGTAACCTCGTTGTCACCTTCCTTTGACAGGAGCAGTAAATACGAACCAGGCAACACTGTAAATCACAAGAGCGGCCTCCTCCCCCTCAACCAAACCACACACATACATGTTCACTATGTATCAAACGCAGCCAACAATATGTTAAAAACGATCCAAGTCATACACGTATACTTACAACTAAACAAACAGGAGGCGAGACGGGAAAATTGCACTGTTGCTTCTTGTCAGCTGATGTCAAAAGGAAGCTTCAAGTGCATGACTATCCTCATTTTATCATTTCTTCTCTTTTTCTTCCTCCACTTTGTTCTCTTAATTATCTGTATTTACTCTTATTTTATGTGAATCCGAGGAATTGACTCTGTACTCACGAAAAAAAAAACTGAAAAATTATTACAAATATTCATCGACCCTACTTACTGGACACCAAAAATTACCAAAACCATATTATAAATATTAGATTATATCTAATAATAGGCCAATTCTAGCGGTAACAACATTTTTTTTCCAAACCAAACTTGGCATATAAAATAAATGAATTTAACGTTGAATTCGTTAACCAGCAAAATCGGACTAGGATGAGTGTTTAACCTGAATTAAATCTTATAAAATCACCTAGGGACAGCATTTTTTTTATTTTTCGTAACGAAAATCGGTGTGGCATTGAAAAAAAAAAAAAAAAAAAAAAGGAAGATATTTTCATATCAGCCAAGTTTGACCATTAGGAGTGGAAGTTTATCTGAAAACCGTAATTTAAAAATCGCTCAAGCGGCCGTAATGTCTTGAATGAAACGTAATTTAAAATTTTAATAAGAAGAGTAAGATCGCTTCATTAATAATAAAATGTGGACCATAAATTTGATTTGGGAAGGAATTCGTCTAGTATATGCAGTTCCTTCGAAAAGCACTTATTTTCTTATTATTGCACCTTTTACCAGATTTACACTCTTCATGGGATTTAAAACTGAAGTGAACTGATCGTCTGGAGCAGGGAACTGAAACTCTGAACCACACATTAAACTGGTAGACAGTAGCGGGGCCTTCCTGAGTCTGTTAACAGTCACCAGAATACTTGCCAAAGATAGTGTAAGATAGCACAATACAATCTGGACATTTAAGATATTATACGCCGCATGGAATTAGACTGGATCATTTATTTTTTATCATCATCAACTATGGAAGGATTGGGCAATCTTGCTTATTTTGCCTTCACAGTGTTAGAACCGTCTCTTTCTCGCGCGCTCAACATCTAATCACTCATTAGAATAGCACGTAAGTTATTTACCAGAAACGGGATTGTTTCGTTATTCATGGGACCCTGGAGGAATGGACCCTCCGACCACCACTTGCATAGTGCCTCTAACCCCAGGTCTCCCTATTCTACATCTGAAACCACTCCAAATTGTTCTGGACCATTTACGTCGTTCGGTTAGAGCTAATACAGTCGTAAGCCAAGACGTCCACGAGTCCATCGGACTTAGCCGGGAGGACTGCTACACATGAAAATGCGTCGGCAGATTCACCGACCTTCCTCCAGTCCGCCAGCCAGGAACGTGTCCTACCTCCACTTGTGAGACCGGCGAGACCTATCACAACATACAGGCCCCTCATGCGAGCATTCTATTCTGCTCAACCAGAACGCCCAACACCTGGAGACCCCACAGATGGTGCACGAGTCCATAAACTGAGCAAGGAGATACTCGGCGGGGTTAAAATTTTTAATTGTGAAATTAATTAAATTAACTTAATTTTAAAGTTTTCAATCTCGGGGCCACGAGGGATCGTGGTGTAGCCTATAATTTTTAATTCCTAGATTGTACACCGTATTCCTGCATTAAATTGCAAATCCCTCTGCAGTACATACGTTGAGAAGGCATATAGCATATTATTGATAGCGATTCGTCCTTCGGATGGGGACGTTAAGCCTTGCGATTCTTGGTGCATTTCGACAAGAGTAGGCTATATACCGGCAACGGGGTTCGCCTTCTTCCTTCTCTTCGTCATAATAATCATATTTATCATTAGACCTCGGATTTTTAGATTCTAAAAATCTTATTTTAGGTGTCTAAAAAGTTCTGATCACGTGAAAAATGAGCTCTAAACATATATTTTAGGCAGTAGGCCTACAGTAACATCTACCTGGCAGTGGACGAAACGACAATTACAGATTTGTATATGTGGAAATAATTGTTAGTGTTCGTACCAAGTCTAAAATGGTGTAGTGGGCTGCACACTCCTACGGAGAAGGAGAGGTCCACGGTTCGATTCCTGGTTCAGACATTATTTTTTCTTTTCACAATATCCTTATAATATAAGATTCAGGTTTACTAATTTTAGTACGCATTTATCATAAGTAATGCCACGAGTGATTTCCAAATTATCGATAAATTCACGACTCACGAAGTGAGGAGTGAATTTATGTAGAGAATTTGGAAATCAAGAGTGGCATTTGTTAGGACTATTTAACGAATAAAATTAAGCTGTTTACTCACAAATCATTATTTACCTATAGTTATTTAAAAATATGTATATATTTAATGTAAACGGCGATGTTTGAAAACAAATGAGAAACGATAGGTACGCTTGAACTGCTTCTTTTGTTTATCACTGCAACCAGATCATACTATTTATTGTCAAAGGAACGCAATATTGTAAGAATGCTCTCTAGTGGAGAAAAAATGAAACACATCAAACTGTATATTAATTCATTTCTGGTGTCGTATGATGTAAATATGACAATTATATTTTTCTGGATTGTTACCTGGGAAAAAATACATTTAAGAAAGTGCAAACAGTGGTTTCTTTTTTTGGTGGTATAATCAATTGCTACAAATGTTTTTATATTAACTCCCGCATGCGGCATGTGTTGACATTCATGCACTATATATACAATCTGGTAGCCGTATTTCTTAGAGGCTCAGTCACTGCAAAATAATGGTCAGACCTGTTCAGAATATTAAAAAGGAGGAGCCTCGTTTAATATGGTAATTATTACACTCATAAATATTTCGTGAAACACGACTCTGATTGGTTGTAAAACAGAAATCATTGAAACGTGATTGGCCATTGAGTCCCATTTGGGGCATGAGTTAAATAGTAATTTAAAATATATTATAAATTTGATTAATGATAAAGTTTCAAATTTGTGAAATTATATTGTATTAAATATAGTATATTGTAAATAATTATTAAATATTGACTTTCATTCGTGGTTTAGTGTGTTTAAAATTGTAAACACAGAAAAATAGTAGGTCTATGTATAAACACATTAAATCGCAGAGCTAAGTACGCACTTTAGAAGGAAATGTTAAACAAAATCAACTCACTGTTTGTTGCAAACGCCATTAGAATATAATTTTTATATCCGATGTGAAATGTGGAAACTCGTGTATTCACTGTTTAATTAAACACGGCTTGGAAGCTGGAACTTACGGCACGATGCAATGTTCTTACAGTTCAAATGATGAGTTGTGTTTCCAGTTTGTCAATGGACACAACCCGCCAAGTGACACATACACTATCGGGGTATATTCAGAGAATTCGGGAGTTAACATAGCATGCCGTGCATCTGGTTTTCAGAAAGGTCTTCGGGGCGTGTTCATTTTTTACAGCTTCTCTCTTAAAAGTCAGATTTTGTTTGAAAAGTATTTCAAGAACATACTGCTTAAGGTAATGAAAACGAATATGTAAATATTTTGGTTTCTCGGAATGAAATAGACTTATTATTCGATTTAGTGATTTAAATATAGGAATTTTAGGAATATAGGCAAAAATAGGGTCTAACGTTAATTTAGACGTTTTCAGGCACTATAGGATCACCATTTTTTGATCTTACAAATACTATTCAACGCGTAAATTCAATTTCATTTTAAGTTATCCCTTCAGGAACAAAGCAGGTTTTTGTCTAAAATCCGAGATCTAATTTTTATATTATCCATCATTCAACACACTTTACACTGTACAAATACATAAACTAACATTCATACTACACTTCTCTCTGTACATAATTTAAGAATATATTATCTACGTAAAGTGGTATGCCAAAGTGATGCGTTAATTGAAAATAGATAAAATTAACGGCAATTATCTACCCAGCACGGAATTAAAAGCCTGGATAAGTGCAGTGTGTGACATTTGAACAGATACACATTTGCATTCGTACAAAGCCCAACATTGTACATCCTTTTATCCTATGGAAAAATCTCATTTTATCTGACTGAATTTTTTTTCTCTTTCTCATATATATATATATATATATATATATATATATATATATATATATATATATACAAGATTCACTTCCGAATATTAATTACTAGCAGTTATATCCTTATAAAATTACATTTTTTATCTTTCTTATCTTTTATTAATATAATGCCAAGAAATATAAGGAGTTCAGGACTATCAGCTTGATATCACACTCTGCAAATATTCTTCTGCGAATACTGAATCGATGTTTACATTCTAAGATGGAAAGCGAATTGGAAGAAGAATTTGGCTTCAGAAAGGGAAAGGGTACGAGAGATGCAATTGGATTGATACGAACAATATAAGAAAGATATATGGAAAAAGATACAGAAGTTTATGCAGTATTTATTGACCTGGAAAAGGCCTTTGACAGAGTGAAATGCAATAAACTCCTGAAAATCGTGAAGAAAATTGGCGTGAACTGGACGAAGAGGAGGCTCATAAGTAATCTGTATGTGAAACAGCGAATAAAAGTGAAGCTAGGAGAAGAAATGTCAGAGGGAAGAGAAATTGGAAGGGGGTACGGCAAGGATGTCCTCTATCACATACTCTTTTCAACAACTACCTGGAAGACCTAAAGAAGAACTGCTCCAGGAATACGGGAGGCGTAAACATGGGAGGAAGAAGAATTAAGTGTATAAGATTTTCTGATGATATGGCTTTGCTAGCAGAAGATGCAATGACACTGAGGAACATGCTGATGAAGCTAAATGACAAGTGCGAGGTTTATGGGATGAAGATAAATATAAATAAGGCGAAGGCCATGATTTTAGGAAGGAAACTAAGGAAGATAAACATAAGGATTAAAGATGAGGCCATTCGAGCAAGTGCAGAGCTTAAAATACTTGGGTTATGCTATCAATAGTAACATGAACCGCAGTCAAGAATTAAAGCAGAGGATAGCAATGGCAAAATAAGCTTTTAACAAGTAGAGAAGCATTTTCTGCGAACCTTTGGCAAAATAATTACAGAAGAGGCTAGTGAAGTGCTTTGTGGAGTGTAGCATTGTATGGGACAGAGACTTGGACATTACAACGGAATGAGGAAAATCGACTGGAGGCTTCTGAGATGTGGATATGGAGAAGGATGAAACGTATAAAATGGACAGACAAAATAAATAATAATGATGTGCTAGACAGAGTGAGTGAAGGAAAAACAATGCTGGAATTCATAAATAAGAGGAAAAGAAATTGGATTGGCCACTGGCTAAGAAGAAAGTGCCCGCTGACGGATGTCTAGAAGGAACGGTCAACGGAAAGAAAAAGGCAGAAAAAAAGACATTAGATGATAGACGATATTAAAATAAATGGTTGGTATGCGGACACAAAAAGGAAAGCAGAGTTAAGGAAAGAGTGGAAAATGCTGAGTTTGCAGTGAAAGACCTGCTCTTGGGCAGAACACTATGTATGCATGTATATTTCATTGACAGGAGTGTTTTTTTTTTAATTTAATGTAGTTTTTTGTCTCTGTCGTAACTTACATCTCTTCTCAAATAATTAGTAGTAGTAGGGTTTCTCAAATAATTAAATCGGATGCCTGTTCCAATATTTTGTTTTATATTGTTATTTTTGAGCGCACCTCGATGATCATAACTTTTATTTTCTCATAAATGTTTTCATGTTATCTCTATATTTTTTCAATTTACTTATCACTGAATATTTATTTGTTTATTATGGAGAAAGAATAAAATCTTGTAGTGAGATCACATATTTAGGAATTAAAATAAATAAAAATGGATGTTATGAAGAGGGACCACTGCTGTGGTCTCGAGGGGTAGCGTGCTGTCTTGTCATGCAGCGTGCCCGGGTTCGATCCCCGGTCGGGACAGTTTTTCTGGGTGAGGTTTTTATCGGGGGTTTTCCTTACCTGTAAGACAAATGTCAGGAAAACTTTAAAGCCCAAACGGTCCCCGAAATCATGTGGCTATCATCATCGCCATCATCATCCTTCACCGATGTGGAAAGCAATGAAAAGCTACCACACCTACAATTCCCTAGTAAAGCTGCAAGCATAGCACGAAAATGCTATGATTGCAGTGAAGGACCTGCCTTCGGGCAGAATTACTATGGATGAATTATGAAGAGTAAATAAGAAATAGAAATAATAAAGGAAAATTTGCAATTGCTTGCCTCAATTGAATATTGCGGGATAAAAATATAATTAAAAAATTATTTTAATATATATCATACAATAGTTAAAAGTATCATCACTTACGGAGCAGAACTTTGGTCATTAACAACAAAAACAAATAAATATATTTTGGCAATGGAAATGGATTTTATACGAAGGGCAGCAAGAATTTCAAGAAGAGAAAACAAATAGGTACTCGGTTATAAGAGAGGAAATGAAGATTGAAGACACTATTTTAGATTATATTAAAACTTAGCAATTAAGATGCTATGGATAAGTCCAACGAATGAAATATTATCGGCTACCAAAATATGTTTTAGAATGGAAACCTGAGGGAAGACGAGGCAGAGGAAGACCTAAAACCTCCTGGAGTCAGAGAATATATTTATACATGAAGGAGAAAGATCTATAACCAGAAGATCGGAAGGACTGAAAAAAAAAATGGCTATTAAGAATCGGACGAAGGCAAAAGACATTAATCAACCGATGATCTGTCTATCTATTATTTGTTACTTCATTTTGAGGTTCTATGTTTTATTCTGATCGTATATTACTAGCACAATTACAACTATGTACCCGAATTACCTTCATAACATAGTAATTTGGGGTGTAAGAGGTAGTGATGTGCATTCTATAACCTCTCCTACCTAATTCTCAACCTCACCTGCACGTGGTACACCCTGCTTTTAACTAACGAGGTAATGGGGACCGAGTCACGGCGGTATAACCGTTCCATCGAATATGGAGGAAATTCCATATTTTGAACGCCTGACTAGAGGCTATAAGGTAGCAGCCCTACCACTAGTCTTGCTCTGCGGATGGTTGGTAACCAACCCAGGGGACTTCCTACTACTCGAAGAAATTTAAGCAAAGACTGGAATGATCACACTGATGACGACAAAGCAAGAAATAGGTTAATGATTAAGGATCTCAAAGTTGCAACATGGAATGTGAGAGGAATAACACATAAAGAAGAAGAGTTAGAAGTAGAGTTAGACAAAAGAAAAATTGACATTGCCATTATTTCGGAAACAAAAAAGAAGAACAAAGGATCAGAAGAATTAGGAAAATATGTAATGATTTATTCTGGAGTTCCAGCAGAGAACTGGGCATCATCAGGAGTCGCAATTTTAATAAGGAAAAATTTGCAACACAATATTTTATATTACCAATGGATTTCCCCAAAAATTGTAACAGTTAGAATAAAAATTTTAGGACATAATTTGAATATAATTGGAATTTATGCCCCTGTAGAAGGAAACGATTCAGAAACCACAGAATTTTATGATATTTTACAAGAAACCATTGACAAAGTAAATAAACAAGATTGTCTCATAATTGCTGGTGATTTTAATGCAAGAGTCGGAAATCAACCGATAAGAGAATGCATTGGATCAGAAAGGAGAACCAACTTGCAACAATAATGGTAAACTGCTAATAGATTTTTGCATATTCAATAATTTAAGAATCACAAACTCCTTCTTTAGACACAAGAAAATACACAAATATACATGGGCAGCAAGGGGATCAAATTCTATAATAGATTATGTACTAATTAATAATAAATTTAAAAAGTCTGTAAATGATACTAGAGTATACAGAGGAAGTGAAATTGATAGTGACCATTTTCTTGTTGAAAGCAAAATAAAATTATATCACAAACACATCAGCACAAGAAAATACAAGCAGACAGTACAAAATAAGACACCAAAAAAGTTTAAAATTCACTTATTGGAAGACCAAAGTACACAAATATTATATCAAACTAGAATAAAGAATAAACTTAAAACAAGCACGGGCGATATTGAAGAGGACTGGATAAATCTAAAACAAGCAATCATGGAAGCAGCATATGAGAGTCTCGGATATAAACAAATCAAAAACAAAAAGAGATTACGAACTTGGAATCCCGAATTAAAAGAAAATATTGAACAAAAGAAAAAAGCCTATAAAGTGTATTTACAAACTAAACAAGAGGAACATTATACAGAATATAAAAAACTCAGAGCTAAGGTTCGTAAATTGTCTAGAAAATACAGAAGGGATGATTGGGATAAATTTGTAAAATCCTTAGAACGTGATATTACAGGAGCACAAAGACAGGGATTTAAAATATTCAAAAAATTACAGATGGAAACAAAAGATAAAATTAATGTTAATCTGATACCAAAACAAGACTGGATTACTTACTACAAAAATCTTTGGTCAGAACCGAACACTCACACTGAAAAAATTACTTCGAATTTGACTTGTGAAAATGAAATAGAAAAACCAGACATAACAATGGACGAACTAGAAGAAGTTTTAAAGAAGGCCAAGAACAGGAAAAGTCCAGGTTTAGATGATTTAAATTTAGAACTTTTTAAGTATGGAGGAACTGCCTTGAAAGAGAAACTATTAGAACTTTTTAACAATATTTGGCATTGTCTTAATATTCCAACGGATTGGGAAACGGGTCTAGTAATTAATATACATAAAAAAGGTCAGAAAAACAAATGTGATAACTACCGAGGCATTACCTTACTCCCAACTGCATCTAAATTATATGCCAACATAATTAAAAATAAGTTATCAGTAAGTACTGAAACATTTTTGGAAGAAGAACAATGTGGATTTAGAAAAGGGAGGAGCACTATAGATGCAATATTTACCCTGCAACAAATTATGGAAAAAAGGAGAGAATTTAATCTCCCACTGTACATACTATTTAGGCCTATAGATTATGAAAAGGCATATGATAATGTAAACCGAGATAAACTTTGGCAGATACTGCATGAAGAACATATACACTCACATGTAATACGAGCCATACAAAGCTTATATCAAAATTCTAAAATCAAAATTAAATTACCAGATGGAGAAATAACAGAACAACATAAACACAGGCAAAGGTGTTCGACAAGGATGTGGACTATCTCCACTCTTATTTAATATATATATTAACAGAATAGTGCAAGAATGGAAACAAACAGTAAACAGTGGAATTTCAATAACTAGGAATAAAATAATTCAAACAATATTATATGCTGATGATCAAATAATATTATCAGATTCCGAAGATAGCTTACAAATAGCAGCATATCAATTATTCAAAATTGCCAGCAAATATAATATGAAAATTTCCACATCAAAATCCAAAACAATGGCAATGTGTGGAAAAAACATACAACGGGTGAAAATTGAGATTGATGGAAAAATTATAGAACAAGTGTCAGATTTCTCTTACTTAGGAAGTGTATTTGCAGACATTGATTCAAAATTACAAAAATATAATAAAATGAATGGGGTAATACGAAGACATTTTGGTAAACGGATGAGGACAGAGACAAAACTAAGATTACATAACGTCACATCAAAAGCTGCTCTAAAATACGGAAGTGAAATTTGGATTTTAAATAAAAGAAACTCTCATAAACTTCAAGTAAGCCAAATGCGCTTCTTACGATCATTGTTAGGAGTTAATAGACTGGATCACCAAAGGAACACTACTATCAGAGGAAAACTTGGAGTAGCAAGTTTAAATGAAGATATCCAAAGATACCAACAAGAATGGAAAAATCATCTGAGAAGAATGGCAAGAAATAGACTTCCAAAATTGGCATTCCAATATACCCCAACTGGACATAGGGACCAAGGAAGACCAAAACATCGGTGGAAAGATCAAGACCATCTTCGCTAGGTTTACCGTACAGGCCACATGGCCTAAAACGAATTTGTTCATGATGATGATGATGAACATAGTAATTATTAATTTTCAAATCTATTTGATCATCTTTAGTACTTTAGTAGAAGCTGGTATTTTTATTCAATGACGATCTTTAAAAGTCTTCTTCTTCTTCTTCTTCTTCACTTCACGGGCTAGGAAAATTCCCTGTTTCGCATCACAGTTGGTTTGTCCATCTTTTGACTGGCCTTCCTACATTCCTTGAACCTCTTGGCATGTAGTTAAATTCTGCTATTGGTAATCATGTTACATTCATTCTTCCTACATATCTAAACCAATTTTCTCTATATTCTTTTATTTTATCATTCAATGGATATATATTTAACTCTATACTTATATCTTCACTCTTTATCCGATCCATTCTTGTGCAGCCTTTTGTTCTTCTAAGGTAGTTAATTTCTAAGCTTTGTATTCTACTTTGAAATTTTTTGGTCATTACCCAAGTTTCACTCCCATAAAGTAATGCAGGAACTACCAATGTATATAAAGCTTCAATCTAGTATCTCTTCTTGTTTTGTTCTTTAGTGATCTATGTATAGTTCCACATATCATTTGGAATCTCGACAGTTTCATATTTACGGCTCTTTCAGTTTTTTGTGGCATGTGCCGCGACATTGTAAAGAAAAGAAACCTAGCAAAAATGAAATGGTTACACGAGCGAAATGAGGTAAATTTAGAACAATTGGGTAGTATTAGACGGGAAACCACCAAGTTACTAAACAGTAAAAAGAGGGAATATTTGAGAGAGAAGATTAATTATCTTGAAATGAATGCAAAAATAGGAACTTTAGAGAATTATATCAGGGAATTAGTAGAGAGAAGAAAGGGTGTCAGGCTGGAACAAACATAATTCGGAATGAAAATGGGGATACGACTGCAGATTCCAGGAGTATAATAAATAGATGGAAAAGTTACTTTAATCAGCTATTAAATGTACATACAGAACAGGACATTGAGGAGGATAATTTACAGACAGCAGAAATGCTAGTAGCAGATCCAAGTGCATTAGAGGTTGAAATGGCGATAGAAAAATTGAAGATGTATATAGCATCAGGTTCAGATGAGATCCCAGCACAAATATAAAATCAGGGAGAGAAAAAATTGATGGACAAGATACGCCGCTTATTTAGTATGATTTGGAAAAAAGAAGCTCTTCCAGATGAATGGAAAGAATCGATCACCGTACCAATTTATAAGAAAGGAGATAAAACTGATTACAACAACTACAGGGGCATCTCATTACTTTCAACTTCGTACAAAATTCTAACAAATATATTAGTAAGCAGACTTACTCCCTATATTGATGACATTCTAGGAGATCATCAATGTGGATTTAGAAGAAACAGGTCTACAACAGATCAGATTTTTAGCTTAAGACAGATTTTAGAAAAGAAATGGGAATATAATGGTACTGTACATCAACTATACATAGACTTCAAAAAGGCATACGATTCAATTAAGAGAGAGAAGTTATATAGTATCCTGCTAGAATTCGGAATTCCTAAAAAGTTAGTTAGACTTATACAAATGTTTCTAAATGGCACAAAGAGTAGGGTGCGTGTAGCCAAACAGTTTTCGGATACTTCTGAAATCCACAATGGGTTGAAGCAAGGAGATGCACTATCTCCTCTACTAATTAATTTTATACCACAGCATGCCATCAAATCTTCAGAGGATGAAGAAGGCCTACAACTCAATGGTATTAATAAGCTGTTGGTTTATGCTGATGATGTAGTAATATTGGCTGATAGCGAGGAGATACTAAAGGCCAACACGCACAAACTATTGAGTAACACTAAGAAATTGGGACTGGAAGTAAATATCAATAAAACTAAATATATGGTCACACATAGAAATACATTATATAATGGAAATGGACAGCTAATGACAAATGAGGGAAATTTTGAGTAAGCGGCTGAATTCAAATACCTAGGAACAATAATCACAAATAGGAATGTGATCAATACTAGTAAAATTCATATGAGATGCACAAGGAAATTAAACACAGGTTCAATTCTGGAAATGCGTGTTATTATGCAGGGAGACTCTTGACTTCCCAACTCCTTTCAAAAAACGTTAAACTGAAAATATATAAAACTATTATTCTACCAGTTATATTTATATGGATGCAAAACGTGGACTCTTACTTTAAGGGAGGAAAGGAGATTACGAGTATTTGAGAATAAAGTTCTTAGGAAAATTTTCGGACCAAAGAGAGATGAACAGACAGATGAATGGAAAAAACTGCATAACAGTGAATTACATGATTTTTATAGGAAGCCAGATATAATAAGAAGAGTTAAGTCTCATAGACTGTGATGGGCAGGACAAGTTGCGCGTATAGGGAATGAAAGACGTGAATGGAAGCTTCTTGTAGGAAAACCAGAGGGAAAACGCCCAGTTGGTAGACCAAGAATGAGGTGGGAGAATAACATTAACTATGATTTGAGGTAAGTAGGTTATACAGGGAATGATTGGAAAGCATTAGCTCAGGATAGGGATGTATGGAGAGCGTATGTACGCGCAGTCATTAACCTATGGGTTCGATAGCGCCAGTGAATAAGTAAGTAAGTCCAGTTTTTGTGTTTATGGTAAAATTACAACCCAAATAATTAAAATTTGTTACTTGTTCCAGATGTTTGTTTCTATTATGATTTTTGATCTTATATGTTCACTTCCCCAAATTGCCATTATTTTCGTTTTTTTTTTCTTTTGATATTTTAAAATTATATTCTTGGCATAACTGATTTAATTGATATAAAGAGTAGGCCTACTGCAAATTATTTTCATTTTCTTGAATAATAACCACATCGCCAGCATACATTAAAACATTTAATATTTCAAAACGGTCCATTCTTAAACCTACATTAACATTACTTTTCCAATTTTGGATGATGCCATTAATATATAAATAAAAAGGGTAGGTGATAAACTACACCCTTGTCCTACACCTCTATTTATTAAAAGGTAACGTCGTTTGAAACGTGATTCAAATCTGGGCGTGTAATGGCCGAAAAATTTAGCTCAAAGGCCTCTTTTTTCTAACTTGGTATTATCTTGTCTGCCATAAGTCGAGGACACAGGACACGCGGTTTTAGTTCCTTTTTCAAAAGAACATGTAGGCCTACTAAATATTTTAGCCCTCAAAAATACATTTCCCTAGCCAAGTTTTGAACCCGCGAACTTCAGTTCCAGATGAGAGGGTGGTAACGACTAGTCCTAGGACAAATACTTACATTGTCATCTTGAGTATCTAGGAACCTGTGAGTTATGTTTGCAAAATGGCTATTTAATAGTGCGTTATTTCATCCTCCATTGTATAGATTCTATCACTGATCGAAGAGGAATTTTGCCGAGCTTCCCTCACCGTAAGTCAAATACCAGAAAGCTTTAAGCCCCAAATAATACCCGAAACATTTTGTAACAATCATTATCACTCATATTTAATTTTCGTATTTGTGTGAGTAGTTGATGCATTGCCTTAAATCTTCTGTTGTCTAGGAAATGTCCTGGGTATTGAGCTGATCACACATCCAAATATGAGCTCTTTGTCATTATGTGTTAAAAAGTACACATGTGAACCAGAGTTTAATAAAATTATTTCCCAAAATGCTTGTTCCTTTAAATACCGAACGTTGTGTGAGCCACATAAATTAAATTTATTCTATGTAATTAATGTTTTTTTCTATCTTGTATAGTTTATATTTCATTTGTTAAATCTAGATTAAATTCAAAATATATTGTAAATATTAATTATATTGTAGACATATTATGTAATATTTACTTTTATTGTAACTAGATGTAATATAATTATTTTTGTATTTTTTGAAACTTGGTTGAGTGATAGGCAAGGCCTTAAGGCCTTAACTGTCAGGTAAAATAAAGCTATTATTATTATTATTATTTGTTATTATTATTATTATTATTATTATTATTATTATTATTATTATTATTATTATTATTATTATTATTATTATTATTATTATTATTATTATTATAAGTATCTACAAGGACAGTTTCTGAAAGGCAAAGAGAGAGATAGAGATTTTAGATTAAATATGCATATAGTTACCGATAGAAGTAACATGAAGACCGTGCTGAGAATAGATTTCCAAGCTTACATTCATTGACAGATATAAAAACTCCTGATGATCAAGCTTATTCCTTTTTGGTACCAAGGTCGGTGTAGGAGTTAAATGATGGTTTGCTCATGAACTTGGTATTAGTGGACACTGCAGGAAACGTGGTCATGGCCATTTTTCACACCTTGAGGCTAGTCTGACATCACATTCAATTAGTATTATCCATAACTTGAGATGAAATCTTTACCGATAAACTATTCATCAGGACTTTCCTAGTGTTAATCCAAGGGCACTTGGTGAACAACTCTCAGAATATGGTAAAGTGCATACATAATTATTTGGAATATCCTAGTTATGTAAGTTGTATCAGTCCAACATACAGAAGAGTACGTTTTGTACAATTTTAAACATGTGACTGAAATTTTCAATAATTCAGGGCACTGTCTTGTAAATCCCAATGAGATGTAACACCTAAAACAGATGGGTAAAATATGCAAAGGAAAGAGAAAAAAATCACTTTCGTTTTCTTAACGTATAAACTTCTGGACAGCATCTTTTGACACTCATATCCTGGTGCAGAACTGAATCATCAAGGACCTGTGTTGAAATAAAATTATCTCAATTAATTTCGTAATTAATCATATATTTTTATTATTAATTGAAAGTAACACCAGTTGTATTTACGGAAAACATTCTAATACAGACAACAATAGAGATCCTAGACGCAATATGATTTATATGCTCAAGTGACTCAAAAAAAAATAAGGGAGAAATGATCTGGTATAAAATATTAAAAAATGCATAATTCCAATTCCCGATATTAATTATGAAATTACATTAAAAGTATATTGACTTTTTTCTCTATAGAAAAAGATAAATGATACGCATGACCAAAATGTTAAACAAAATAAATATTTTCGTTTTGGAGAATCATAAAGCCACACAACTACATAGTTATAACCTATGTACACATCCACCACTGGCGCCGTGGTCTAGAGGTAGCGTGCTGCCTTGCCTCGCAGCGGGCCCAGCTTCGATTCCCGGTCGGGACAGGCTCTTGGGTGAGGTTTTTTTTTCGGGGTTTTTCTTCACCTACAATTCACACCTACTTTACCTAAAATTGGACCATAAATTCCACTTTTACTAAGGTATTAGTTTATCCAGTTTCTGCGTGACGGATTTTCTTCATCCCACGACCTCCCTGGTGCAAGTCAGAATGATCTAACTCAGAATATGAGTTCCACAGCAATATAACAGTCACAGGCGATGTTTTCTTATAAACATTTTAATGCCTACTATAAATAACCGTTGTGCGATTTATCTAATATATAAATATGGATGTTTGTTTGTTCGTACTTTATGCGCCGGCCATATCGTTGATCCTATTGTGATGGGGCTTTTTGCAAAATGTTCAGGAGATTCCCGGGATGAACATTGGCTATAAGAGAGTTGTGATACTCAACTCCTACACCCTTAAAAATCGCCCTTTGTAGTGTAGAATGTGAAAAGGTAGCTCTTTAGACGCTTAAATGGCTTACGCTGCCTAAACCATAACAAATACACAAAATTAATGAAAGAATTGAATACCTCAAACAGCTCTACATAAAAGTCTGCGACAGCATATGTTTATCTCTTACGGATGACTCACAATAACTATTTTTGTCTTTCATTGATGCCAAGAAGATCCAGACAAATACGTAGATTCCTGTGCAAGCATAGCAGCACATGGCGGGTATTCATTTACGGTTAACTCACAATAACGAATTTTGTCTTTTAGCTCATTTATGCCAAGAACATCGAGATAAGTATATTCCGGGGCAACACCGTGTAATTAGCACGGGGAATCTTAAAATAATTACGATATATATTTATAATTATTTTTCATTTTACCTATTCAACTAATCACAAGAAGTACATTAATTTTTGTCTTTCAACTCATTTATGCCAAGAAGATAGGGATGAGTAGTAAACAGCCGGGTAAACAGCACGCGATATCTAAACATATTATGATAGGCCTATATCTAAAAATATAAATTTATAGTTATTATTCTTTTACTTATTCAACTAAACATAAAAGCACATTAATTTTCATTTATTTAGGCGTAGCAGCGCACGCCGGGTATTAGCTAGTCTTTGGAATAAAAATATTTCAGACTGAACTAGAAGCAATTTAAATTTGGTTTCAAATAATTTCTTAATGACATAGAATATTAAATCGGTAGGAATGTGTTTATTTGATGACTTTTTATATTTTTGCTAGCAAAGCGAAACTAAAAATCATGCCTGACATGAAATCTGTAATAACTAATGTTCATTTCCGAAGCTGTGTGTTTTTCCCCGCCGATACTATTAATTAGGACTACCTATCATAATCTTCCTTACCCTATTATTACAGGTCACCTCAACCTTGAAACTTTATTATTTCAAACATGATAAGGTTATGACGAATGTAGCATTGATTGCAACCAGCTACATTTATAAACAGGTTTTGTATCCTCTTAGATTATCATGCAATTTTTCATTTGAGTGTGGAAATATCACTATTCTAATAATAAATCTGACATTAAAATTAAGTTTTTCTTAATTGAAATCCCAAAGAATGTATTTGCCGTGCATCCAAATTAAAAAAGATTAATGTTTTGTTAATAATATTTGTATCTTGCCCTTTCGGTGTTTCAGATCAAACTCGCTCGTATCCACAGTAAACATTCAACTTTTCTCTCCAGCAGCTTCAAATCAAATTACAACATAGGTGATTTTTTTCGTAAAACTTGTCATAGCACATGCAAATTAAAGTTTCTTCCCTGCTTCCCAAAATGGTTCATAGACTATAAAAATGTTTTCAAGTGAAAGATTGCAGAATAACAAACTCATACGTAACAAATAACTATTATTTATTTTAATTAAAACTCGTATACACCATACAGAAGCATTAGTTGTTACGTCAGTTATCTTTATTTTGTACAATATGGGACTAAAGTTTATTATACTGTAAACCCCAATCATGTTTTTTTAATATCTTACTGTATACTCACAATTCTTTGTTGAAATAAACTTGAAAACTTCACATAGATAACTATTTCATTCTCACTCTGTAAAACAAGATGCCATTCTAACATTACGTCTGTTACCAATATAAAAACGATTCTCTTAGTACAATTATTAAATATTGAAATTCCACATATTCTGTTAAAGAGATTGAAACCTAGTCTTTATTTACCGTATAAATGTTTTGAAGAGAAAAAGTAGTGTCCAACTATCTGAAGACTAAAAAAAAATTATGTTTTTTTTTATTTATTACGTCAGTTACCATTGAATTCACTCATACACGTATTAAAAAAACTACTGTTAAATTAGAAATTCTACCTTTAATTTTAAGTTTACTTCTTTGCAAATTCGTATCCAAACTGTCCCTTTTATCCTTACCTTCCTATAAAATGATTACCAAAATACTTGGGGGTAAAGTTGGAAAGAATGTAAGGACAATTAACCGTTCTTCTTCTCGCGAATTTGGCTAAAAATGATATTCTGGTTCTGCGGTCAATATTTTTTTTGTGACGTAAAAATTTATATTACGACTTTCATCGCGGGCCATAAGATTTAAGGCAAGTGAATGAAGCTCAAGTCTGAAATAAGAGGCATCTGAGGAACAATTTTCGATCCATTTTAAACCTTGTTTATAATTGTTACGTTACTAACCTTAGCATCGTTTAGTAAAACAAGTCTACATACAGTATGTAACATTCTTATTTGTTCAGTCGAAATTTTTATAAACAATAATTCATATTCCTTTAAATACAGATTATGAAGAAGCCGATACCGTTAAAATCTGATTTGTGTACTTACATAGTATATCCATCCATCCATAGTAATTCTGCCCGAAGGCAGGTCCTTCGCTGCAACCATAGCATTTTCATGCTATGCTTGCAGCTTTACTAGGGAATTGCAAGTGTGGTAGCTTCCCGTTGCTTTCCACACCGGTGAAGGATGATGATGATGACGATAATAATGATAAGGGTGGTGATGATGGCCATATGATTTCGGGGACCGTTTGGGCCTTAAAGTTTTCCTGACATTTGTCTTACAGGAGAGGAAAAACCCCGATAAAAACCTCACCCAGAAAAACTGCCCCGACCGGGGATCGAACCCGGGCCCGCTGCGTGACAAGGCAGCACGCTACCTCGAGACCACAGCGGTGGACATCACACAGTATATAATAATAGAGAAATACATGTATATTGGTGCAACATTGTACTTCATATTCTTATTAAATTGAAAACAATGTTTATAATACTGCTACAGTTTTATTTGTATACTATAGGAAACGTCCTTGATGAACACAGTACGTACGGTGTTACTCGACGTTAGACATGGTTAAAACCAGTCATTTGTTTACTCCTTTATTCAGTAAAATTCAATATGAATAAAGTAAAGGAGCTAGAGAGCCAACTTAAAGAAACAATAATTAATCTTGCATTGAGGGGCTACTCATTAAGAAAAATAAGATCAATTGTTAATAAACCCCACTCCAATGTGAATTATATTGTTAACAAGTTAGAAACAATGGTTAAACTGCAAATATTCCAAGGAAGTCAAAGTTTCTGAATCAGAGAGAAGAAGATTTCATTACCAGGCAAGTAAAAATCAACCCTACAATAAGTGTACCTAAAATCAAGCAATTATTGGAAAACGTATCATAAAAGAAAGTATCCCACCAAACAGTCCGTCGAGTTTTGTGGCAGCATGGCTATCGAGGCAGAATCCCTAAGAAGAAGCCATACTTAAGAAAGAGGAACCGTACATTCAATGTCTATGAGGTATAGCAAACATTTTGAGTTTCTCTTTTGATTGTCATCAATTTCATTCAGATTTGTTTATCCAAAGCGACGTAGTAGTAGTTTAAAGAATGACACTATATTTGTGGACACTGTATAATAATTTCATTATTGCCCATTCGGGTTTCTATGACTTTCTTTCTTAAACATCAATTACTCATATTTTCACTAATGCGATATTAACCAGTTATCTAGAATAATTTGGAATAATTCAACTATTAAATCAACAGGACTTACCAACAATTATTAGGAAGCACAAAATATTCATGGTTTTCTTGTAACTCTTCCGAAGTGTTGAATGCAGGCTTTCACGGCCGGTAATCATGATGTTGAGTGATTCCGGGTTCTATGGCCGTGGTCCATAGTTGGTGTTGATACCAGACGTTCGCCCTCAACTGCGGAGGGCATCTTCAGTGGCGAGTGCTTCTAGGCGTGTTTCCTGGTCGGAAGCTCTACTTAGAGTGAACGCTGCGGGTGTTGTATTGATACTAGTGGTGGGAGCAGGGTGAGCGGGCGTGGCTCTTGCTGATTGGCTAATGGTCGTCTCCTTGTTGTCCCTAGTGTTGATGCATTTATTTTCTAGTGTACGGTACCAGGCCTTAGACAGTTTAATACCTTCCTCTTTTCTGTTAATATTTTCCTTATGCTTGTGTATTTCTATAGCCTCTCGATATAATCTAGGGAAATAATAGGAAGTTGTGGCTAAAACTTGTGTATCATCGAATAGAATCTGGTGTCCATTCATAATGGCATGTTCTGCTACAGCCGATTTATCCATTTCTCCTTGTCTGCAGTTTCTTTTGTGTTCTGATAAACGGGTGGCTATACTTCTTTTTGTGGTCCCTATGTATGGTTTACCACACGAACAAGGAAGTCGATATACGCCGCAAGTGGAGAGAGGTGGCCGAGGATCCTTAGCTGAGCGAAGGCAGTCTTCTATTTTTCTTGTAGGTCTGTAAACTGTTTTTATGTTGTATTTTCGTAGGAGTTTTGTACAAAGAGTCACAGATCGTATCGGAAAACTCCTACGAAAATACAACATAAAAACAGTTTACAGACCTACAAGAAAAATAGAAGACTGCCTTCGCTCAGCTAAGGATCCTCGGCCACCTCTCTCCACTTGCGGCGTATATCGACTTCCTTGTTCGTGTGGTAAACCATACATAGGGACCACAAAAAGAAGTATAGCCACCCGTTTATCAGAACACAAAAGAAACTGCAGACAAGGAGAAATGGATAAATCGGCTGTAGCAGAACATGCCATTATGAATGGACACCAGATTCTATTCGATGATACACAAGTTTTAGCCACAACTTCCTATTATTTCCCTAGATTATATCGAGAGGCTATAGAAATACACAAGCATAAGGAAAATATTAACAGAAAAGAGGAAGGTATTAAACTGTCTAAGGCCTGGTACCGTACACTAGAAAATAAATGCATCAACACTAGGGACAACAAGGAGACGACCATTAGCCAATCAGCAAGAGCCACGCCCGCTCACCCTGCTCCCACCACTAGTATCAATACAACACCCGCAGCGTTCACTCTAAGTAGAGCTTCCGACCAGGAAACACGCCTAGAAGCACTCGCCACTGAAGATGCCCTCCGCAGTTGAGGGCGAAACGTCTGGTATCAACACCAACTATGGACCACGGCCACAGAACCCGGAATCACTCAACATCTTCCGAAGTGTGCCTTGCATTTTGCCCTGTATCAAGTCAAGTCATAACTAATTCTGCTTTCTATATAGGCCTACTTTACTTTAACTAGGTCTATTCACCTTAATTTGCATTCAGTGTTCTGATTTCCAAATAATCATCATTATCTACTTTTTTAATACTTGTATATCACTGTTCTATTATTTTCTGATAATGTAATGATTTTAATAATATATAATGATAATTTTGTTACAGCATCACAGTTGTCACAGGTTATTTGGCAACAAAAATGTGCTACTTTATTCTGAAAAAAATTGTAGTTTTGTACCGAAAGTACTATTTCGGTACGTGACATCTATCTACTGTTACCCTATCCCTTCCCTCTGTGCTGTCTGTAACCCCTCTTCTTCGGAACACTCAAATATGTGAAGCAAGTTTTTAAACAGGTTCATTCATCATTCAGTTATTTTGTCATCGTCTGGTTGACGACAGTCAGCTCGAGGAGAGCTGTATTGTTTTTTTTTTGTCCCGTAAGCCAGGGTATCCGACAGTACGGACCCTAGCCCTCGGCTGGACTAAAAGGTATGCATGAGTGCTTGTGTGAGTAAATATTGTCATTTTTCTTATTATTTCTGTATTGTCCACAAAAACTGGATTTATGTAGACTAATAAACGAGTTAATTAATTTATATTTATATTATTTATGTATGCATGTTTTCTTTAAAGTTTTGTAATGGTCAAGAGTTATTTCTGTTTAAGCATATTTTCATATTTCAACATCAGACTAATAATTGGAATATTAAATTCTATTTTAGAAAACAATAATGTTTAATTACTGTGTTTGTTAGCTATGCTATTGCTGCCTTATATTTTTCCTATATACAAGCTTTCTCTAGGTTATATTAGCTCCCCTCTTTCTTCTAGCTTTCAAGATTGTAAATATTATATTGAGTTAAATATGAGTCATTTAAATTACTACAGTATCTTTAAGAATTCTTGTTAACAATTAATATATGTTATTAAATCAACACAGGAAAGATGAACCAATCTTTGCCTCTGATGGGCCCGGGTAAAGTAAAATAGATAGCACTTACATTTATGAACTGGACGCTACAATTAGGATAGCTAATATATTAGTAGATTCTCTAGGCCAGTAAAGATCCAAATATGGTAACGTACTCTTCTGGGTTCAGGGACCAGAAGGGTCGATGACCGTTCAGTTTAGATAGAAGTAGGACTATGCCTTCTTCCTAGCTAGTGGGCCCGGTTTCCATACCCGGCTTGGTTGTGAATTTTAATTGTAAACTTTTCAATCTCGGGTCAGGAAGGGTAGTGTTTAGGACTACATTTTTTAATCGCTGTATTATGCACCAGATGCCTACACTCAATTGTAAACCCTTTGGCAGTACGGTATATCGAAAAAGCATATGATATATTTGATAGCGATTCATCTGTCCGACGAGGACGTTGAGTCTGGCGGCTGCCTTAGTGCTTTTTGGACAGAAGTAGGCTACGTGCCGGCACCGGGTTTACATTTTCTCCCTTCCCTTCATCATCATCTCTCATACAACACACTACGCTACATAAACACACCCTTATCCGACACTCCCTTCCAAACGCAATGCAAGTAGGGCTACACACCATCTTCGTAAAGTTGTCTGCCAAAGTCCATTGTACAGTCAGTTAGAATGTAGCGTGATCTATATCGACTCTTTGTATTATTTTCCGCCTTTATTAATGCCCAAATCATGTCCTTCGTGGATTATCTATTAATTCCCTAATAACAATACCATAACTCCATGGGCATATACAATAACTTCTGAGATATATGATTATAGCTTTACTGTGAGGTTCAATATTTAATATCATAAACACTAAATCAAGATTGCGACAAACAAATAAGGAGAACCGGCAATAAATACTGAACATATTATATCAAAGCAGAGAGTCTACGCTATGGGCCCGATTTTACTTAGACATGTATCATTTGCATATATTAGTATCTGCTAACCTTAGACATTTTAAGCACATTAACTTTATACTAAACTGATCTATCAAAGCTATTATAGTTATTCTAATTCCAATCATGAGTGAGGCTTCTAGGGGGAAGTAAATTGACCGAATTAACGCTATCTAACTGCCAAGAGCAGAAACCGAAGCACAGAAATTGGAGAGGATAGCATTAGAACACACACACAAATTTAAAAAAAAAGAGAAATAGTATTTTGATATAAAACTTAATACACTCCTATAAACTTATCATCTTTTTTGGATACATAATTCTAAAATAATAATAATAATAATAATAATAATAATAATAATAATAATAATAATAATAATAATAATAATAATAATAATAATAATAATAATAATAATAATAATATACTAGCGAAAATGTGTCCATCTTATTACAATAATAAGTTATGTTAACATTCTAGTATCGAAGGGTTAACAATATATAGTAATATTTTCCAATTGTTATTATTATATTTTTTAATTCTGGAAACAATTTTCTGGTATGCCAGGGAGAAAAATATTCATTTCAATTTAAGCGAAATAATTAAAAGGTCACTGCTGATGAAATTAAATTAGAAATATATTGAACCAGTACAATATTATGAACAAATATCACGAATGAAAAATATGCACAGAGCAGCATTAGGGTGTGTACCCGTAATGTATAATTCATTAACAACTCTTTAAGTTACATTTAGAAAATTGTTCGTTAATATTTTATGAAGTAGTCAGTAGTTGACATCTTCCGTGATCACTACATGTTAAATTAGTATGGACTTATTTTAGCCTGTTATCTTTTAAGCCTGCAGAGTTTACCTTAATGTACATTATTTTAGAGAAGATGTTAAGTTATTGAGAGAATTTCAATAAATACATTTATCAACTCAATTTCAAAATTAAGAGAGTCTTATTTAATATAATCTTGAGGATTATTAAATAAATTGTGCTGTGGAAGGTATTAATTATTAATGCAATTTAGAATTAGTAATCTTGTTGATACGCGACTCCAATAGTAAATTTAACAATATTTGATCCTATGATTCTCCGAAGAAGAGAGATTTTTACACAGGAATGAAGGAAATATAACTGTCACTATTGAACCCGTAGGTTCATGACCGCGCGGACATAAGCTCACCATACTTCCCTATCCTTAATTAATGTTTTCCTATCATTCCCAGCATAAACGACTTTCCTCAAATCATAGTTAATGTTATTCTCCCACCTCATTCTTGTTCTACCAACTGGTTGTTTTCCCTCTGATTTTCCTACAAGAAGCATCTATGCACGTCTTTCATACATCATTCGTGCCACATGTCCTGCCCAAAGCAGTCTACGAGACTTAAATGTTCTTATTATATCTGGCTTCCTATAAAGACCATGTAATTCACTATTATGTAATCTCCTCCATTCACCTGTCTGTTCATCCACTATTCATAGTAGTAAAGATAAAAATAAACTAAAAATAGGGGCAAAATAATAAGAAATATAATTAGAAGTTAAAGGAAATGTTTGTTCCTTACTAAATAATTTAATTGCATCTCTAAAAGGCTGTAAAATACCAATACATCCCTCTTTGGTCCAAAAATGTTCCTAAAAACTTTATTCTCAACTACTCGTAATCGAGGCAAAATATACCAATCAGAATCGTAATGCAATATGTAATCGAGCAGAGATTTTGCATCAAATATACAATCAAAAGGGAAAAAAAAATGTTTTGAGAGTTTTTTAAAGGACTGGTGCAATACTTATAACAATTCACTATTACCTTTTGATGTATTATTATCATTATTATTAGCATTATTATTATTATTATTATTATTATTATTATTATTAGCATACTTACTTACTTACTCACTGGCACTATCGAACCCGTAGGTTCATGGCCGCACGGACATAAGCTCTCCATACATCCCTATCCTGAGCTAATGCTTTCCAATCCTTCCCTGTATAATCTACTTCCCTCAAATCATAGTTAATGTTGTTCTCCCACCTCATTCTTGGTCTACCAACTGGGCGTTTTCCCTCTGGCTTTCCTACAAGAAGTTTCCATGCACGTCTTTCATTCCCCATACGTGCAACATGTCCTGCCCATCGCAGTCTACGAGACTTAACTGTTCTTATTATATCTGGCTTCCTATAAAGACCATGTAGTTCATTGTTATGTAGTCTTCTCCATTCACCTGTCTGTTCATCTCTCTTTGGTCCAAAAATTTTCCTAAGAACTTTATTCTCAAATACTCGTAATCTCCTTTCCTCCCTTAAAGTAAGAGTCCATGTTTCGCACCCATATAATATAACTGGTAGAATAATAGTTTTATATATTTTCAGCTTAATGTTTTTTGAAAGGAGTTGGGACATCAAGAGTCTCTGCAATGCATAATAGCACGCATTTCCAGAATTGAGCCTATGTTTAATTTCTTTGTGCATCTCATTCCTATTTGTGATTATTGTTCCTAGGTATTTGAATTCAGCCACTTCCTCAAAATTTCCCTCATTTGTCATTAGCTGTCCATTTCCATTATATAATGAATTTCTACGTGTGACCATATATTTAGTTTTACTGATATTTACTTCCAGTCCTAATTTCTTAGTGTTACTCAATAGTGTGTGCGTGTTGGCCTTTAGTATCTCCTCGCTATCGGCCAGTAGTACTACATCATCAGCATAAACTAACAGTTTATTAATACCATTCAGTTGTAAGCCTTCCTCATTCTCTAAAGATTTAATGGCATGCTCTAGTACAAAATTAAATAGTAGAGGAGATAGTGCATCTCCTTGCTTCAACCCATTCTGGATTTCAAAAGTGTCCGAAAACTGTTTGCCTACACGCACCCTACTCTTTGTGCCATTTAGACACATTCGTATAAGTCTAACTAACTTTTTAGGAATTCCGAACTCCAGCAGGATACTATATAACTTCTCCCTCTTAATTGAATCATATGCTTTTTTGAAGTCTACATATAGTTGATGTACAGTACCATTATATTCCCATTTCTTTTCTAAAATCTGTCTTATACTAAAAATCTGATCTGTTGTAGACCTGTTTCTTCTAAATGCACATTGATGATCTCCTAGAATGTCATCAATATAGGGAGTAAGTCTGCTTACTAATATATTTGTTAGAATTTTGTACGAAGTTGAAAGTAATGAGATGCCCCTGTAGTTGTTGCAATCAGTTTTATCTCCTTTCTTATAAATTGGTACGATAATTGATTCCTTCCATTCATCTGGAAGAGCTTCTTTTTCCCAAATCATACTAAGCAACCAGCGTATCTTGTCCATCAATTTTTCTCCCCCTGATTTTATCAGTTCTGCTGGGATCTCATCTGAACCTGATGCTTTATACATCTTCAATTTTTCAATCGCCATTTCAACCTCTAATGCACTTGGTTCTGCGACTAGCATTTCTGCTGTCTGTAACTTATCCTCCTCAATGTCCTGTTCTGTATGTACATTTAATAGCTGATTAAAGTAACTTTTCCATCTATTTAATATACTCCTGGAATCTGCAATCATATCCCCATTTTCATTCCGAATTATGTTTGTTCTAGCCTGAAACCCTTTCTTCTCTATACTAATTCCCTGATATAATTCTCTAATGTTCCTATTTTTTGCATTCATTTCAAGATCATTAATCTTCTCTCTCAAATATTCCCTCTTTTTACTCTTTAGTAACTTGGTGGTTTCCCGTCTAACACTACCCAATTGCTCTAAATTTACCTCATTTGGCTCGTGTAACCATTTCATTTTTGCTAGCTTTCTTTTCTTTACAATGTCGGCACATTCCTCATCAAACCATTTCTTGTTTTGCCTCTTTTTTAAACAACCAATGCTTTCTGATGCTGACAATTTAATAGTATCTCTTATAGCCTCCCATTCTTTATTTATATCAGTTTCTTCTTCGTTTGCCACATTGTCATCTGAAGATTCCAGTACTTCAAATCTATTAGCAATTTTGATTTGGTATTCTTGCCGCATTTAATCATTTTTCAAGTTTTTTAATTCATATTTTACAGAATCATCTTTAGCGTTTGTTCCTCTCATAAGCGATAGCCGTTGTCTGATTTTCACTCTGACCAGATGATGATCTGAATTGCAGTCTGTCCCTCTAACTGATCTAACATCAATGATGCTACTGTGCCAGCGTTTATCCACTAATACATGATCTATCTGGTTCCGAGTTTCTCCATCTGGGGACGTCCAGGTGTATTTATGAATATCCTTATGCTGAAATGTTGTGCTCTTAACAATGAGATTCTTTGATGTGGCAAATGTGACTAATCTAACCCCGTTGTCGTTACTATCTTCATGAAGACTGAATTTGCCTATTGTTGGTTTGAATATATCTTCCCGCCCCACTTTTGCATTAAAATCTCCTAAGATAATTTTCATATGATATCGTGAAAGGCTATCAAATAAGCATTCTAATTCTTCATAGAACTCATCCTTGATCTTGTCATCTTTATCTTCTGTGGGGGCATGTACATTTACAATTATAAAATCATGTTGTTTACCCTTTAGAATTATGTATGATACCCTATCACTAACAAACTTAATATCTCGGATAGCAGATAGGATCCTCCTTCTGACTAAAAAACCCGTTCCAAATGCAGGTCTTTCTGCACCACCGTAGTATAATGCAAAGCTTCCTGATTCCTGTCTACTTTCTCCCTGCCACCTAACTTCCTGTAAAACAACTATATCCACGGGCAATTTATCTAATTCCCGCGTTAATATCTCTAGTGCCCCGCTATTGTGTAAAGTCCTAACAATCCATGTTCCTAGGAACATGTCTCTGTGTTTGAGCCTTTGGCATGGGTTCCCTGACGTAGTCCCCGCCCGGAGAACCGAATGGGGACTATTTGACCTCCTGAAAATTTTACCCCAGTTGAACCCATGTCCGCATTTCTTGACGGTTCTATTTTTACGGTGAAAGATCGTCACTCTTTCGACCAAGGTACTTTTTTTCGTCTGGCTTATCACCTTCGACCAGTCCGGCATGGGGAACCCTATCGGCAGCAATGCTACCGCCGGCATAGCTCTCAGAATCATTTAAGCACACAAGCCACTCCACCATGACAAGGTAAAGATACCATGGAGGGATTATTATTAGCATTATTATTATAATTATTATTATTATTATTATTATTATTATTATTATTAGTTTTCTTTTCTCGGCAGGGTTAAGAATTTAAGGCATCGTTTGCCACTCATCTAGGTTCGAAGAAATTTATAATAATAATTTGTTTTACATTTTCGGGATCAAACCCGGCCAGGGTCGATGGATTTATTTTAGCATGGTAAAATTCAACGGACAATTCCACCGGGAGGGGCTTAAAGCCATGGTCCTGGGTCCAAAGGTTTTCGGGCTAGTAAAAGTCTACATTAGCGCCTCTCGTAAAATTTAAGCTATTTTTCTCATCAAAGTAATATCTTAATTGCCTACTATATGTCTAATTGAGGTGATGTGCTGACCACATGTCACTTACTGAAATATGTAGGGAAATAAGCGTAACTAAAATTTGTTTGGTCAAGGAACTCCCGTTAGGGGAGCACTCGTGTCTCCATGAGTGACGTATGGGATACATATATACAAACATTATTAGCCTTATAACTAATGCATAATACTTTAAAAAATATTAGATAGTAGACCTACAATATAATTCCTATATAAAATACTGTACTGTCCATTTACTCTCAATTTAAGGATTAGAATACCAGTAGAAAATTTAATGTTTTCTTTCTAATTTCTAAGAACGTTTTAACTTTTTAGAATATATCGCGTCTTGTCGCACTTAGCGGGACTCTCCGAAGGGCGTTCTAAATAAATCGGTATCTTGATAGTATCTCTTGATAGGTAACGGGTCGAGGGATTTACATATATAGGAATTCATGAGGTGAAGTCAGGACTCCTAGTAAGAATTCAGGTTACTTATACTCTACATAAAGGAAAGTCAATGACCAGGTTACAAACAGTTTAATAAAACTAGGAATACGGTAAAATGTTAGCAAGACGAAATACGAATTATGAGAACATTTCAACCATTACTACTCATTTTAACATAGTTTTAAATAAATATCAAAATGTAAGATGGAATCTGTCAATATTACTGTTGAATTTAGATGCAATATTTACTAATAATTTTAGTTCAAGAAAGCGAGATAAAACTCAATATTTTACCGTAGATTAAGAACTATAATTTTTTCCAGTATTAATTTTTCAGAGCTTAATTATTTTATAAATTAAATATTCGTAAACATTCCTGAAAGTGAAATATAACTCTACTTATGTAGACTGCCCCGCAGGACGGATGACGTGTCGCCGGGACGCACCCCGGGACCTCACTGTCCCTAGCCCTCTCTGGTTCAGTTTTTTATAGTATTCACTTGAGTTGTCTTGAAACTCTTGTCGCAAGATAAACATATTATTTCTGGAAAAACTTTCGCTATTATATAAACATATTTTTAATCTTTCTCCATGAGTTGCTACAATTTGTTTGTTCAGTAAAAGCTACAGAGTGATTTAAGATTTAATGTCAATATTTAAATAAACGATGTAAGATTAATCCGGTTAAACCCGTGATTTATCAAGTTAAGCCCTATCACAAAGTCTACTTAGATTTTAATTTCTCTATTGAAATAGTGACTATGTTGAAACAGATCCTATCAATGAAGTTCCAACATACTATGTATCTTGGCGACTGAGGAAAACACGTAAGTCAAGTTGAAAATTTTAATTGATAATAAAGTAACTAATGACATAGAATAAATTTCCTTATTCGACAGAGGAAAATTAATTACCCAACAAATTATTGTGCACTGCCGCTCAGAATTCGTTAGCGCTTAAAACATTGGAAGTCTCGCCTCTTTCGTACTGCGCATGCGAAGCTTCGTTCACACGACTGCGTTTATTTAAAAGTAGCTTAAATTCGCTTCTTTGTTTCAGTAGCCTGAAATATGTTACAGATCAGAGAGGATAATGTACTCTGAGGCTCAGAAGAATTTAATATATGTATGAATTGAGCAGAGATTTATCAAGTAAGTTTAAAATCTTAATCGTAATTTGTGTATGAACAAGAAGGTAAGAAATGCAAGCTGACTAATAACTAGCAGTTATTCATAATCGCTGATTAGTCTCTCTAACCGTAGTACATTAAGCGAATTCCGAAGGAATGTAGCTATTGAGGTTGTTCGCCTGAAAAGATTTATACATTTCCATCCATCCTTAGTAATTCTGCCCGAAGGCAGGTCTTTCACTGCAATCATAGCATTTTCATGCTATGCTTTGCAGCTAGGTGTGGTACCTTCCCGTTACTTTCCACACCGGTGAAGGATGATGATAATGATGATGATGGCCGAATGATTTTCGAGGACCGTTGAGCCCTAAGCTTCCTGACATTTGTCTTACAGGTGAGGAAAAAACCCGAGAAAACCTCACCCAGGAACCTGTCCCGACCGGGAATCGAACCCGGCCCGTTGCGGAACAAGGCAGCACGCTACCTCGAAACTACAGCGGTGGACAATAATATATATATATATATATATATTGCACATTTGGGAATTTGAGTAGCGTAAGTGGTGGTGTACTACCGTATAAAGCTAGATGTCTCGGTTTCAAATCCCAATTCAGGCGTTAATTTTTCTTTTCAAATAATATTTGGCCTTCATTACTAAATGACAAAATTAAAATTATAACAGATACACACACACACGCACACACACACACACACACACACATATATATATATATATATATATATATATATATATATATATATATATATCGGTTTTTTTACTAAATTCAGCATATATCAATCAATTACTAAGAAAAATAAGCTAGAGTTATGTGACCGAAAAAATCAGATCAGATTAAGGTTCACATAAAGCGAACATTTATAAATAGCACTGGCGCAGCAATTCTCGTAACTAGACAAAAAAATCCTCAACTCATGTTCAACTCAAGATAAGGTCGAGGGATGAGATGAGATGAAGCACCTACAGTTTAATGGCCTATGAACGACAAGGGTTCCAGCTGACAACGCCTAATGCACCGTAAAAGGGGCAGTTGAACTAATTGAAACGAAATAGATGAGATGAGTGTGGAGAAATGTGAAATTAAATTTATGGCAGAGGAAAATGGGAGAAACCCAGAGAAAACCCTGTCCAAGCTCCGTTAAGTCCACCATGAAGCCCACATAGATTGACCGATACTCGATATCGAGTCCCCAGCGGTGAGAGGTTAACATAGCCTATAACCGCTTACTCCACGGAGTTGCCTCGTAACTAGAAACATATGATTTAAGTAACAAAAGAAAAACACATTCCGTATACCATGAAAATCAGACTATATATTTGTCTTATTGAGAAATTTGCTCAGTTTATAATATTTCGGCGTGACGGTTTCATTTCATAATAATGTTTGATGCTAATAAGTAGGTATGATAAACATTTTAGAAAAAAATTAATAACCTTTCCTTGGGTACAACCTCCTTTGAAATTCGTTATAAAGACATAGTCGGAGATTTAATTTCAACCCTTAAATTTGTAATGTAGGCCTATTCTATAAGATGCATTGGATTTTTTTATTAAGAACTAGCTAATACCCGGCGTGCGCTGCTACGCCTAAATAAATGAAAATTAATCTGATTTTATGTTCAGTTGAATAAGTGAAAGGAAAAATAATTATAAATTTATATTTTTTTTAGATTCCCGGCGTTTCCCGGGAATCTACTTATCCCGATCTTCTTGACATAAATGAGCTGAAATACGAAAATTAATGTATTTTATATTTATATAAGTAATAGGTAAATAATTAATAGGAAACATTTATATCGTAATTATTTTTGGATACCCCGTGCTGTTTACCGGGCGTTGTTCGGGAATCTACTCATCCCGATCTTCTTGGCATAAATGAGCTGAAAGACAAACATTAATATAGTTCTTATGATTAGTTGAATAAGTAAAATGAAAAATAATTATAAATGTATATAGTAATTATACTAAGATTCCACATGCTGATTACCCGGTGTTGCCCGGAATCTACTTATCTCGAGCTTCTTGGCATAAATGAGCTAAAAGACAAAATTCGTTATTGTGAGTTATCCATAAAAGAATACACGCTATGTGCTGCTATGCTTGCACAGGAATCTACGTACTTGTCTCCATATTTTTGGCATCAATGAAAGACAAAAATGGTTATTGTGAGTTATCCGAAAAAGATAAACATATGCTGTAGCGGACTTTTTTGTAGAGCTTTTGGAGATATGCAATTCTGTGAACATTAATTTCGTGTATTTGTTGCGGTTTAGGCAGCGTAAGCCATTTAAGCGTCCAAAGAGCTACTTTTTTTACGTTTTCCACTACAAAGGGCGATTTTTAAAGATATAGGAGTTAAGTATCACAACTATCTTATAGCCTATGTTCATCCCGGGAATCTCCTGTATATTTTGCAAAAACCCCATCACAATCGGATCAACGGTATGGTCACGCATAAAGTACGAACAAACAAACATTCATTTTATATATTTGATTTTCTCTAATTACAGTAGTTATCCTTCAGCCCAAATGTATTTTGCTGCGCCACAGATTTATATCCTCAGCACCTTCTTCTTTGTGGTCACTGCTGATCATATTTTTTCCCACTTCATCCAACAACTGTTCCCTGAATTTCCCCCTATTCCTCCTACCTTCAAGCATTCCAATGCAGCATCTATTTAATATTTTTAATAAGACAATGTAAAAAACTTTGTGTCGAATTAAACAATGCACAATAATAACTTACACTTTCACATAATTTTGTTTTCACTGAGGTCCGATATATTTAAGCAATTCATACGATAAATTAACATTTTACAAATTTAAGAGTTAATAATAAATGAAATATGTGAAGTGTAATAGTGGAGTAACATTATACGTTGTTGAGGTCCCTCAGGACGTTCCTTTATAAACTGTTGCCTTGAAGGAACTTGAGGAGAATTGTGGGAGTGGAAGAGCACTAACTTATCTCTCTCTCTAATGTCACACCAAGTAACCAGGCCTATCCATCTTTTTCAAGCAAAGAATGAGATTAGAACGAGCAACTCAACCTCTGGATTAGGTAAAGGTAGAGCAGTGGTGGGCGAGCGGGCACCTGGCTAGGAGGGTGGGACAGACATCTAGGACAAGGGACAGAGACATTTAATATATATTACCACAACAAATATAACTGCTATTCCCTTTTGGAGATGTCACCGCATACAGTGATGGGTTTTAATCTGGGTTATTACTAGGGCCGGATTTACATGCACAAAAAATAAAAATATTTATTTTCTAATCCTGGATATTTTATCGATATTACAACTATTTTGTGTAATATACGTCCACTGCTGTGGTCTCGAGGTAGCACGTTGCATTGTCACGCAGCAGGCCTGAATTCGATTCCCGGTCGGAACAAGCCAAAAGGTCCCCGAACATCATCTGGCCAGCATCATTTTCATTTTTTACCGGTGTGGAAAGCAACGGGAAGCTACCACACCTATAATTCCCTAGTAAAGCACGAAAATGCTATGGTTGCAGTGAAAGACCTTCCCTAGGGCAGAACATTGTAGAATAGTATATAATATGAAGCTACGTAATGGTTAGATATTCTCCCTTCACTTCTGGGTAATTCCGTGTGATGTTCTAGTGGGTGAATAGCAACCATGGCTGATTTTCCTTTTCACCTGCCAAAAAGTCATTCCATCACGTCTCCATACTCAGGTCACTAATTTCGCTTCATTTCATTATATCTACCCATGCGATGGTGCAATAGACGTGGTCAGCCAGAATTCTTGTATATAAAGGGTTAAAATATTAAAATGTGTTCCTGAAATCTCAGTCGTTCACAACTAAATAAAAATAAAAATGTTCGTGTCCTTTTGGAACATTTTCAATCTTCAATTGTTGGAAAAATATATTTATAACAATTGAAGATGGAAAGTCCTACAAAGTGTTTTAACTAAACTTTTACTTAGATGAGGACGACTGAGATTTCAGGTACATATTTTAGTATTTGAAATACATTGAATCCTTTTAAATCACTGAACTTCATTCGTATCCCATCCCTCAACCTGGCGTCACGAATAGAGTAGGCTATATAATATGGGCGTATATTTTTAATGCCACCTGTTTGTCATTCAACATTTCAGGTATTCTATCCTCGCATTGGCATATTGAAACCCATTTCTGAGGTTGGTGCCAGGAGAGGCCTTAAACCTAAACTTAATTTAATGAGGTGAATATGATATTGATGATAATGACGGCCAGATGATGTTCGGGGACCTTTTGGGCCTTAAAGTACCCTGTCATGTGTCTTACGGGTGAGGAAAAACCCCGAAAAAAACCTCACCCAGGAAACTTGTCCCGAGGGGGATCGAACCCGGGCTCGCTGCGTGACAAGGCAGCACGTTACCTCGAGAGCACAGCGGTGGACTTGGGCGTATTCTTTAAACTTCTTTTTTTTTTTTTTTTTTTTTCATATTTAACAGCAATAATTTACGATTGAATTAGGAGCCTAATATCCTACTGATAAGAATATGAAAAGTTGAAATGTTCTCAAATAAATCATTGGGACTTCAACTTCGAACAATTATCTGAAATATACTTACGTTTTTTCCTTAAGAAACATTTTAAATATTGTTCCTCGTATTTCAAACACTGTGCCGTTACAGATCGAGTCCAAAGCTTTAAGATTTGTACTAAAATTTAATCGATTAGATATATTCTAAGCACATTAAGGAAGGACATGTGGGGATGAAGAATTGCCTTCATATAAAATATTTATATCAACCATAACTCATACATTTTCTTTGCTGCCTCTTTAAGAAATAAAAATTATTTCAACAGATGCAGACTTTCCTTTCAGGACCACCCACTATAAATTTTAAAAGTCTCGTATTCAGTAATGGAATTATTGTACGTTATAAATGTACTTCTATCTTAAGTTTTTTTTGTAACATTTGCTTTCCTTTCTTTCCTTCTCGACCTTTATGTTTTTGCTTTAAAAAACAGCAGATTCGATCTACAAAGTATACAATTCGAAAACGTATGTACCAATTTTTAAATACATATTATTATGCAATATATGCATAAAAAACAAGTTAAAAATTTAATTATTGCATTTCACTGTTTTAGAGATCAAAGCAATTACTTTTGCAGGATATTTAGTTCATAAAATATTGAAAACTTATAAATATATATTTAAAATTTGACAACATCTGAGTTGGAAGCTTAAAGCACGAAAAATAAATTTTCCTTCGCTGTTAGCGTGTCAAGATAGTTTAGTTAACCTACATCGGGAAAGCTTTTCAATTTTATACTATAGGCCTACATATTATTTAAATTCTTCTATTTTCTTAATTTAAATAGTAGGCCTGCTTTATTATGTATTACATTACAATATATTCTTGTGTTTATATGAACACAGGTTTAAGTTTCCAATGGTCTTGAGGCTTTCTGTTTCAGTGATACGATGATATCGTTAACCTTAAATTCGCAATGTAACCTATATTATACATTGATTTAATTTAATATTTTAAATAAAAGACTAGAAAAGCAAACGAGTACAAATTACTTAAACTTGTGTTGAATATACAATATATAGTAATAACCTACAATTACACATGATTTTGTTTTCACTGCTATCCGATACATTTAAATAACTGATACACGAGACATTTGTGTGTTTTTTTTAATTTAAGGGTTAATTAAATGTTTATACGTTTAAAAAACAAATTAATAAAAGTACCTCTACTCGTGTCTGACGTAATAAAAGGGGATGAAATCAGATGAGATCCCCATTATTTAAGGTCTGTAATATGAAAGGTTACCAGCTAACCAGGCATACCGCACTATCACAGGAGTATATGGAATTAATTGGAACGAAATGGATGACATGAGTTTAGAGAAATAGCAGAATTAAGATTTTAGCAGTGGAAAGACAAAGACCCCAAGTAAAACCTGATCTGTCAACGATTCGTCCACCACGAACCCAATATGGAGTGACCGTGACTCGAAATCCGGACCAGGAAGTGAAGGGATAGTATGTATTCACTTAAACAACGAAGCCGTCACATACATAAGTTTATAAATAAAAATAAATAGCCTAGCTTGTAAAGTCACCAAACAATACTATGAATAAATAAGAATACTGCGAAAGGAGTTGTCTATTTGATATAAACTTCCCTTGGTGAATATAATAAGAAGCTTGGATTTCTTCATAAGATTAAATAATACTAAATATAGAATTATATCATTAGTAGGGCTGGCCTTAACTCTGCCAGAATAAATAAAACTATTATTATTATTATTATTATATTATTATTATTATTATTATTATTATTATTATTATTATTATTATTATTATTATTATTATGATAAAAAATATTGGTTATAGGCTAGGCTGCATCGTACTTAGACCGCTATGTTTACAAACTGCACGTTGACACGCGCTACTCGGGACAGACTTCTAGTACAGTCCGCTTTTTGTAGGAATGAACTCATCTTTGCAAAATTTTTGTTTCGGCATTCTGATACAACCACATGTCACGTAAACAGGTGTATTACAGAGAAGAGTCGAACATACACACTCTCCGCTCCGAGCAGTCAGTGGAGACGCTCGACAAAGACACGCATTTTGTAAACAATGTGTATAGAAATTAGTTACTATCCTCATACCGCTACTTTTTTCCAGCTCTAATCATTAGTGACTTTATTCTTCTTAACAGGTAATTTATGATTTTCTTTGAAATAAAAATAAAATAGTTTTTTTTTGTTCAGAATAAACATTTACGGCGATTTTGACGAATTGGACTTCAGTTCATTGAGATGTTAAGAGATACGTCCACACACATTGTCGCAATAATAAGTTTAGATTCAACTGTAATATCTCAAATAATATATGTTTGATGCATAACATAAAATTGGCTATACATTTGTATTTTCACCGAAGCAGGTATCCATAATTTATGTATATGTCGTCTTCGTTAAGATAGTCTGGAGTAAACAAAGGAAATACGCATAGCTACATGGTTTGGAAATTATTTAAAGACAAACATCACTTCATTCTCCATCTATTGTTTTATGAATATAGGAGGAGTATGGGGTCTTTACCAATGCAATGTGGGGTGAGAACGTAAACATTGAAATGTTAACTTGGCTATATTGTATGAAAATATACCTTTAATTTTCGATCATAACAAATCGATGTTGGCTGATAGTACATTGGAACCTGAATCCATATCCTAAGCAATTTCTGATTGGTTGTACTACATCGAACCCTTCCTTAGCCTGAAGAGAGTAGTGCCTATTATGTATTAACATCTTCTTCTTCTTCTTCGTCGTCACGGTTTAGGCTTATTTACTAGCCTGTTCGGCTCCAAATTGCTACTGTTTCCTTCTTTTCTTTGATCTTCCCTGACTTCATCTTCCTCGTGGTAAATAGCTGTATGCTGCTTTTGGTATTCTATTCTCAGTCATCCTTGCCAAGTGTTCTTTCAAGTTTCTTCTGTATTTCTCTATTGTTGTGTATTAACATAGTTCTCTATTTTTCTCAACAATGTTTAGAAACGAAACGTTCTAATTTTTTAACAGTTGAGTTACAAGACTTAGTAGCCTATATCCTCTTCGCCAATTGATTATTTCAAGATCAAGCTAAAATATTAACGGTTAATTTACTTTCCCAAAGTTTGTATTATTTTGTTCTGCAGCAGATGTAATTTGTTTTGTAATTTTTCAAAGCTTTGAATAAAAAAACTTGATTTTTGTAGAAAATTGAATGTTTTTTACACGCTTTATATTAGCTTGACCTGTATCTATCTATCTATCTATCTATGTAACGGAATCTTTCAATGCGATTTTCACCCACTTAAAATCATTGGATCGACTTGAAACGTTGTATACTTGTAAAGGACCCATGACAATACAGTAATTTCACTTTATTTCTAAACACCTGACCAGAATCATCAGAAAATTAAAAAAAAGTGATTTTGTATCTATGTAACGGAATCTTTGAACACGATTTTCACCCACTTAGAAACGTTGGATCGACTTGAAACTTAGTATACTCGTAAACGACCCGTGACAATACATTTTTCATTTTTTTAGTTCGGTGTTTTCTAATAAAGCGTGTTGTTTTAGTTTTTTAAAACTATTATTTGTTACACGCTTTGTGTTAGCTTGACCTGTATCTATCTATGTAACGGAATCTTTCAACGCGATTTTCACCCACTTAAAATCATTTGATCGACTTGAAACTTTTTACACTTGTAAAGGACCAATGACAATACAATAATTTCATAAATGGTTTCTAAAATCCTGGCCAGAATCATCTGAAAAATAAAAAAAAAATAAAAACCGGTATAATAGGTTGCGGACTTATCAACGTTTTGGGCAATCGTTATAAGAACCGTAAACTGTAGTGGTATATAATTTCAGTAATCCGTAGGTCGCTGGTTCAAATTCGGCCCGGAGGACTTTTTTTAGAAGAGTATTACTTTTAGCTCATACTACAATAGTATCGAATTTAAAGATATTTACATTTTTATCTTATTCTGTAAAATATTAAAACTAAAAATAAAAATTAAATAATAGTTTAAAAAACTAAAACAACACGCTTTATTAGAAAGCCGAACTAAAAAATGAAAAATAATTTTAATTTCCAACACGCTTGGGATAAAATTAAGTGGTCAACAAAAAAATCATCTCCAACACATTTAAAATAAAACTATAGTTCTCTACAAAAAAAATAAATTTACCATCAAAAGCATGGGGTGCTCTATATCAATTAATATATTTGATAATAAACAGATATTGGTAAAAGTAAAGTCTCTAAGAAGAAAATGTAAAAACGATAAAAAGCACCCCACGCTTTTGATGGTATTTTGTTGTTGTTGTTGATAACTCTAGTTTTATTCTATGTGTTGGAGATGAGTTTTTTGTTGACCACTTTAATTTTATCCCAAGCGTGTTGGAAATTAAAATTATTTTTCATTTTTTAGTTCTGTTTTCTAATAAAGCGTGTTGTTTTAGTTTTTTAAACATATTATTTACTTTCTTGCATTCATATGTATTTTATATATAGTGATGCGTAATGCATTCTTCAATAAAATAAATGTAAGGCAATCTTTACGTTACTCTTCAATAGTAACAAATAATAAACACTGTTTTGTATACTTCATTCAGAATTTGATACATACGTACCGGGAAGATTTGACGTCATACTGAGTACACGACTCAGACGGACGTGATGTTGTAGCTGCATTTTACTTGTAAAACGGATGTATACAAATTATACTAGGTTAAAATTATTTATGTTTTGTTATAGCCACCTGTAAATGCAATATTTACAAACATGCTCATAAGAAATAGAACAGAGCCAAAAGTGGAAGTTACTTTTAACGCTTCTCTTTAAAATAAAATTAGCTGACAATTTATTATTGTTTTCATTGCGTCAATTTTTTTCCTGGGTGCAGGACAAACAAAAGTTCAACATACGGTAATGATTAATTTAGATATTACACCTAGCATTTCAGCATAATCCTATTTTTCTAAATGAATTACGCTTACGTTTTATAGGTTACCGGTACCATGAATCTTGAAAGTAATAAAAAATATTATCTTCACTTATAGAAGTATGGAGTGCGAAATTAAGCAATGACAAAACTAAACACGAACTGATTAAAATTTTGACATACTCAAGTAAAATTATTTGCTTTTGATTTGGAGAGAAAAACAGTAGCTTAACTGATGACTCTAAAATCAATAGATATATTATTATAAATAAATTTCATTCTATAACATTTTCTCATGAATACGCTTCGGAGTTAAAGTTTTTTGTCTATTTTTTCCTAGATTAATAAAATCCAATGAAGGAAGTATAAGTTTCGGAAAAGTTACATTAAAAGGTAGAGTTTAATTTTGCATATTAGTACTATTTGTTTTATAATTCTTAGCCCAAATAGAAATGATATGTGTTTTGGATTTAAAATCGTCCTTATTTTATTTTAATTAAATTTATAGTTTATAATTCGTCCCACTTCAGCTTGCCAGATCCCCGAAAATTTCTGGAGATCTTCGTAATTTTTAACTTTCCGAGAAATAAGAAATTAAATTGTTATAGGCTATCAGATTTTTAATTTTAAGAAATCAACTTTAAGCAAAAATCAATATCTGATAAATATTAAACCTGATAGATCATCATCATCATCGTCTTCATATGTTTCATGTGATTGATGCTGGTGGAACCGTTACTGTCTCATCCCAGGTTTTTCTGGTAGAACTATTCCCAAATTTCTTCGTCCTTTTGGTGTTAAGCACGAATTTGTCTAGGTTATTATTGGGACCCATCATTTGAACATGTTATTTTCACTGAAGTCTTTAGTACTGAAAATAATTAACTATAGGTTCTATTTAGTTCTTTCAGGATTAGTACTGTGGTCTCGGAACTTCATTGCCTCTTACGCAGGAAGTCCTGATTCAATCCCCGTCGGTTTAACTTTCCTGGGTGAGATTTTTTCTGAGTTTTTCCCCACCTATCAGACAAATGTGGGGAACTTGAAGAAGATTTTCGGGCTGTAGGCCGTGGCCGTGAGGCTTGTAGTTCCCCGATGTTTCGCCAGAGACTGGAACTACAAGCCTCACGACCACGGCCTACAGCCCGAAAATCTTTTTCAAGATCATCATAGCACCTCCGGCCGTGAAAGTCTACGTCAATACAAATGTGGGGAAACTTTGAAGCCCACATTGTCCCCGAACATAATCTAGCCTTCATGATTATCCACATCTTATTGGCATCGTTTAGTATGAATGAATTAATGAATGGATAGTTCGTCCTGTCTTAAATGTTTGGTATTGTCTCGGAGGTGTCACTGACATTAAGCTTATTATTCTTTAAGAGAAACCGTATATCCTTATGTGGTAAAAAATTGTGGTTTCTTCCAGACACGTCGTTTACTCGTAAGGTCCGGGGTGGTGTAGGCATATAAAAGTACCTTCAAAGGGAGTGTTTTAAAATAAGAAAAAGAGAAACAGAGAGGAGGGAGATTAAACTGGATAGATGTATTTGATAATGAATAATACTTAAAGTTATCAGTTTGAATTTTGCTGTTTGGCTGAACATAAAATGTGTAACACTTAAAAAAGGGGTAGGCCTAGATTTTCTCTGGATAAACGTTAGTGATTTCACAATTTATACAACCATTTTACTGTTAATAACCATATCCATTCTATAAAATAACTAAACAAAACGGAAAGTTGGAAGACCTCCTATCAGATGGACGGATAATTTGAAACAAACCTGAGAGTAATGGCACTGAAAATTTGGCGAAAGAAAGCTGGATAAAGAAGAGAATGGAGGCGTTTAGTAGGGGCGGTCAAGGCCTGTAATAGGCTATGGTGCCTGCGGCGATGATGGTTTGCTGTTAATATCAGTAATACTATACATTTTTAAAAGCATAAATTAGTACTTTATAGTCTTTTTTATTTTTAAAGCTTTTTTTAGGTGCCTAAATATATATTTTGGAGCCTAAATATGAAAGTCTACAAATGAATGAGAAAGTAGATAGTTTACATTAAATAGGCCTATTTCAATTGCTTGTACGTGTGATTTTTATGAGGGCAGTGAGTAACAAAAAAATATTATTAATATAATAAAATTCATAGCTCCAAAATACAATGCATTGTCCCAATATAAATATGATTATGTGAAAATAATTACAAACTAAATTAAGAGATGCGCTAGTTCTAGGAGGTTTTGATCTAACAGTCGGCTGATGGCATGTCATCTATATGTGTCAATCGTATAGAGGAACTTCGGGCAATATGGACCCCTAATTTGAATTTGTTCTTCTTCTTTTAATTAAGGGATTTGAATTTTGTTTAATTACAGTGATTATCATTAGTGTTGTAACTATGAAATAGCATTGTTATTTTATTAAAATATGAAAACATCTTCATAATTTATAAACTTTTTTACATTATAATAAAGGTCCACTGTAACCTCTATATTCGGGTAAAGTGGACCCCAGAGTCCATCCTAGCCTTTATACTACTTTTAAGTTTATTTACTCAGACAGGCTCAAATTAATCTAATAGTATTTCTGGCTGATCTAATTAAAAAGCGTTGATATATATTTAATGCTTTAAAAATTATTGTTGATTAAACACTCACACTTTATTCATTTGCAGACAGTGACGGTCTTTGGGCTTAGTAAAATTACAAGGATATTAAATAAAAATAATTAAGTGCATGGTTTTTACAGTGACAAAATATACGTATTCATGTAAAGTGGGTCCAGGTCCATTTTAACCGCCTCGTGAAGGGTCTACATTAACCGAATTCCTTTGTTATGTTTACTTATTTTATACAGTAGCTAAGTCACATTATATCAAATCTGTACCGGAGCTCGGTGGTAGGCAAAAGATCTCAGGGTTATGAACTCTTTATAAGCAAAAGAACAACGTATAAATGTACACTCAATTTTAACGAATCCAAGAACTCTTTATTTTCGGAGAAATACACTTTTGTTAATACAGTTACAAGTTTTATCTACGAGTGGAGTCGATGAAATTCTTAGAGGTCCACGTGCTCGAGTCAATATTTTTAAAGTCCAAATGCTTAACGGACTATAACTTTAAATTTAACTATTTCTCGGACGAATCTAATATTAACACTGAATCGGAGATCGCGGTCTGCAGGTCTACGATGTTCCAACACTGAACACAGAGTCACTGAGAGTGATTGAGAGTATTTTGATATAAGTTCTCGCTTATAAAGGCGGTGGCTCCCCCCACTTTTCTCGAATCCACTCCTTACAATTGAATATATATTTATGTTTCATAATATTATTTACTAGTATGTATAACATTTCTAAGAACTGGGTAAATTGGTTCTTTGTTATTTAATAGAAAAATGTTTATCAATTTCTTTGTAAGCTGTCAATGTTAAGAGATTATCTTTTCTAGAGGTGAATGAATGTCTTTTGTTGTCTGTACTAGGCAGGTAGTAATTCTTTATCATCATTTCTTGGAATTCCTTAGTAGCGTTAATTGGTTTCTAAGAATTGGTCAATAGATTTTTAATATTTTAAATAGCTAACTAATGTTATCTTTTCTTATTAGTTGTATAGACTGCTAATTGGAATTCTTTTGACAATACCCTTTTTGTGTTCCTATATTATTTGTAAGTTGTGTAGTAGGTAGAGTTCTGACAATACCTCTTTATTTGTCATTTGTATAGCAGGTAGCGTTTTACAGTATTTTATTCTAGACAAATGTAGGTGGAATTTTTACCTATATATTTTTACTTTTCCACATACATATTTTATAGCGATATTAGTAATATATTCTATTTTCATTTTTTTTAATAGATTTATTTAATTTTAATAACAATTTAATATATTTCGGAATATTTTAGTTTCAGCTCCATGCATATTAGAGTTGTATCTTAGTTTATATGTCTCCTTACATATTAATCGCTACAAATCAAACCCGTCAGTATATTAAAACAACATCCATATAATATAATATATTTAGGAGATTTTTCAATATTTATAATATTCGTTACAGAAATGAATTAATTCTTAGCTTGAAAAACTTATAAAATGGTAATTTTAATAAATATCACAAATAAACCCTTCTTCGCACAAAGAATAAAAGAAACTGGCATTGAACACGTCAGAGTTGGTGAGGGGAAGAGGTTAAATATTTTCTGTTCGAGGGCAGCACCAATTAAAGAAGATATTAACAGGGTCCACTCAAACCGAAGGGTCCAAATTACCAGAACTTACTCTAAGCGTATGCTCATCCAACCGGCACACAGTGTGATATTTTGAGAATCTAGCTGGACAAAAGTCAATTTAGGTACATGTCTTAACTGGTCTTTTGCGAAATAAATTCAAAGCAAACAAGTTATATTACATACAACCCAGTACATTTTCTGGGATCTCCCACTAAACAGTAATAGGTATAAACAGGTCGGAACGGCCGGCTACCTGAGCCTTACCGACCAACCACTCCCTGCTATCATGTTATTCGTCTGAGTTTGCTCGATGAATACGCTTTGTTTCTGTGTGCTAGTGGTGATTTTGTACTATTATCGTTTTTGTGGGAGTCTCAAGGTATATTCTCATATTTTATTTTGTTAGTATGTATTTTGGTTTAATCATAAATATTAAATTAAATTAACAGAGGGTATTTATTTGATCAAAACAGTACTTCTTTAGTTTCATCTAGGGATTTAGTTTAAAGTAAAGTGATCCCACGACAGGCCTCAGGAGGCCCTTGGGGTAGCAGGAGGTTAAGGCTCCCACTTTTCTAGACAATCGGCACTTGATGCCAGCCGGGTTGTCAGCCCTGCGTGACGGCCGCCTTTACCCCCAGAACAAGCGTCTGGTATTCATTTCCGTTCGAGGCTGAGTCAACCCCAGGACTATAGTGCCGCCAGAGGGTTTGGGTCAGTTTAAAAATCCTGACCCTCGATCTTCCGGCTTGTAGCGCAGTGCCTTAACCACTACGCTAGGGATTTAGTTTATTTCCCCGCATTTCCCTGTGCACTGGGTATATTTTTCTGAAAGGTCTATTTCTACACTACAAGAAACATGTTCATTTGCTTGCGAAAGTTTGCGAACTCTTACAAAGTTTTCTTATTTTCAGAATGACTGCACAAATTTATCGTCGTTCGTTTTTTGACGTTTGGTTTTATAACGCCAAAGAATCGTCATATTTTGCAAGAACTTGGTGTTCAGTCAGTTTCGGAAGATATTTTGAAGAGTTTAAGAGCAACAATCAGTAGAGTTAGTTTTTTTTAATTATATGTCTAAAACATTCAGAATATTTTTTTTATTTATTCATTTATATTTCACCACCTAATAACACAAAAATATGGGACAAAATAATTTTGTCCAGCTATATTTTCAAAATACCACACTGTGCGGCGTAGGAATGAGGTGTAGTCAACAGATCGCATCCCGAATCCCTTTCTTGAACCTGTAACCGCTAGTTTTTGTAATTACCCAAATTCTTCACGATGCCGAGTGGAAACCTAACCGGTTCAATATATGGCCAATATTCCATGGAAAAAAAAATCTACTGTGCTCTGTTATCCGCCAAGGTGTAATGCCTTACAGATTCCGATCATTGTATACAGTAATCTAAAAATATAGTCAAACATTGTAAAAACAGTTAAAATATAAAAATATAATGTAAGAAATCAATTAAAAATAATAATATATCAAAATAAAGTCAGTCAAGCAGGAACTGCGTAAACAAAGCGAAATCCTTCACAAGTTGAATTTATTTATGCTCCAATTCTATTGTTTACGGAATATATAGTTCATAGTTTATTAAATCGTATTTGGGCTGTACAATTTCCACGCGAGGAAACAAATATCGCCTATTTGAGCGATTGTTAATTTTAGCTTTCTGGTAACTGACCATTGCTAATGATCGGGGTTTATCTATTTTTGGAGAGTGACTCCCTCATTTCATAAGAGTGGCATATACCAAGTTTCATGGTGAAAAATAAAAAAAGATGCTGTGTTAGAGCGTTTTTAAATTTTCGCTCAGGTTAACCTCCACTCCCAATAGTCTGTTTTTTGTTGTTTAACGAACTCGACCTTACTTGTCTTTATTGACCATACTTTTCTTAATTAATTGCTGTATGCCAAGTTTGGTTCCGATAAAAACAAAAATTTCTACTGCTAGAATAGATAACATATCTCTAGACATATAAAATGTTTTTCAAGAAATAACATTTTCACGAGAACACCTCAATAGCTTCATTCTTCAGAATTTGCTAAAACAAGTAGAAGTAGAATAAATTTTTATTGGTCCTTACATATTCACAATGACTCGATTATTTGAAAAGCATATAGAATTTCACATCCCAACATATATAGGATTTATAGATTATGAAAAAGCTTATGATATGGTAAATAGAAATGAATTATGGGCTATAATGACAAATAAAGGTATTCCACAACATTTGATTATGTCTATACAAAATTTATATGTAAATAATAAAATTGTAAATAGACAGGGGTTTTAAATCTAAACATCAAAAAATGGTAACAATAAATCGTGGTGTCAGACAAGGGAGTCCTTTATCACCTTCTCTTTTTAATTTATATATAGATAAGTTATGTTAAAGTGGCAGATTAATTTAAATAAACATTTTAAAAAATAATAATAAACTGTTGGATCCAATATTATTTGCTGATGATCAAGTAGTAATTTCCAGTTCAGAAGATGATATACAAAGATATATTTTTAATTTGGAAAAAATAAGTGCCAATTACAATTTAAAAAATTTCAAAGAATAAAACTAAAATTTTAGCATTTAAAGGACAAGATACCTTAAGAGCAAAAATAGTAATTGATAATAAATTTTAGAGCAGGTAAACAGTTTTAAATATCTAGGTTTCAATTTATCATATGTTATATTGAATATATTAATGACAAATAAATAAATTTAATCTAATGTGTGGCACTATTAAAAGAACCCTTAAAACACAAGGAAAAAAAATTAAATTTTATAAAGTAACGGCTGTTCCTGTATTGATGTATGGATCAGAATGTTGGACGATCATTAAAATACAAGAATAAATATTGGAAGCAGCTGAGATGCGATTTTTAAGAAATATAGCAGGATATCCTCTGCTGGATAAGAAAAGAAATGAAGATATAAGAAAGGAACTAAATACTTTCATACTTACAGACCGAATAATTAAATATAGGAACGGCTGGAAAGAACATATTGATAGAATGCCAGAAGGAAGATTTCCAAAATTATTGTTAAATTATAAACCGTATGGAAGGAGAAATGTTGGTCGCCCACACAGAAGATGGTCTGAACAATTTTAACAATTCTAGCTTTCATGAAACCGGAACGAGCCAACAGGCTTAATCCCAGGATGATGATGATGATAAAATATCTGGTGTGTAGGCTCTAATATTTTCATACAATTTTTATAACATGAAATTCTAGTCCCTAAGGAATATTATCAAGTAAACCTGCTCTATTTTGAAGCTATTTTAAGGTGATATTTCAGTACCTTAATGACAAGACGATTTTTTATGTTTTAGGCAAATATTCATTTGTAATGGATAAAAGAAGTTGGATTTGGATAGCCGAGCGGTTAAGGTAGGAAGCCTTGGCGCAGAGCTAACGGAACTTGCGCTGGTTCGAGTCTCCATAGGGGAAGAAATTTTCTCATGGTATTTCGGTCAGTATGGGACCGGTGCCCACCCAGCATCGTGAGGCAATTGGGTAGCTACAATAAGTAGCGGCTCCAGGTTGAGGAACCAGCTATAACGGCTGGGGGACTCGACATGCTAACCACATGTCACCCCTACACTGGCTGTTGATCATCTACCTCTGTGATTGACACATGTGGATGTGAAGGGCCAGCAGCCGGATGGTAAAAGGGCAACCGCTGAAAAGTGGAACCGGAATGATACTTCCTATTTGCCTATGCCATTTTACGATCAATTCCTAATAAACTGGGAGGGGTAGTTGCTCTCGCAATATCAATTGCTATTTTATTTATTCTACCATTATTTAGTTCCAACTTTCGAGGAATTCAATTTTACCCTATTAACCAAATTATATTCTGAACAGACCCTCAATCGGAATCGGATTTGGATAAGGATGATAGTGTTAATCGAATCCTAATGGAACAGTGTTTTGTACTGGAATCTGTTATAATAGACTTCCATTTAAATTTCAACTTAGTTGGAGTTTTTATATGCTTTGAAAATTCTGTTTTTTTATTTATTTCTAAAATTATTAAATAATTGCATAAAATCTTGAACAAAATTTATAATTATACACGTAATTATTTTCCAATTGACGAAATCCATACCGTTAAATTACTTTACAGAATCAAAGATACTCACTGCATTGAAAATTCTTCAAAGTGGAAGAAAAAAGTCGTGTATCTTTGAACCAACATAAAAAGAATAATTTTACGCTTCTGCAAAGCGCTAGTAATCATGAATTACATTTATTCTTATGTGAAAATAAACTCTAAAACTTGAAGGTAAATTCCACTGCAAAGTATAACGTAGCCTACACGTCTCACACCTTTCGATGCATTTATCTTTAACCCATGAAAAAGTAAATTATACATAAAATATAATATTTGTATAGCGTCTCCCCTAATAACAGTGGAATCCCGTTAATCCTAATTAAACTGTACCGGGGCCTGTTCGGTTTAATACATTTTCGATTTAAAGGAAAAATAGTTTCGAGAATACTGAATTATGCTGGAATGTTAGAGCATTTGATTACGAATCATTGTTTATTTGCGACCTTGGAACGTTCTACAATATGTTACCGGGGTAGCACTGATTTTGTTTACAATATTGCCAGGCCATTAATTAACAACACGATAAATTCAGTTGTTATATGTGTTTTTATAATTACCAATTTTTGTTTAAAATTCATAAAACGTCTAATATGGCCGAACTGTAATTGAAATGAAATGGGTTAGTAGTAATTATTTAGCAGATGAGCCCTAAATTTTACTCCAGCATAAAATCCCATACATTGAGACGAAGAATACATGGCGGCTGATAGAGCGATTTTTTAATTTCGGGTTTCAGGTAAAACTCCACTTCTGATAAGAGGAGTTCGCTGATTTTTGGAAATTCGATTTATTTTAATAGCATTACTGAGATTGGTTGAGAAACATCGAAAATACGATGGCTAAAGCGATTTTTAAATTATAGTTTCAGGCGAATTCCTACAGTTTATTGACCTATTTTGCTGGTTAACGAACTCAACCTTACTTTTTTTAATTAATTGCATATATGCCAAGTTTGATTTCAATTAAACAAAAATTGCTGCCGCTATAGCATTAACACACACACACGCACACACACACATATATATATATATATATATATATATATATATATATATATGAATAAGAAAGTTTTCTTGGGTTTTCCGCGTCTTGGATTCAAGTTCGGCCCCTGGCCACTGACTCCGACGTTTCGGCATGATCCCACATGCCATTATCAAGGAATGATAAGTTCGAGTCACAGGTTTAGGTCTTATATAATTAAACAAATAGAGTTTTCGCTGTAGTCCGTTTCCGAAGACGTACACCTAGTCTAGTCTAAAACAAGATGGACAGCGCAGAGTGCGGCTCCCTCAAGCGGCTACTTTGCTGCCTGTCAACCGAAGTTGACTGGGGACGAAGCCTGTGGCCATTAACCCCAAAAATTTTGAATAATAAGTAATGCCGGTAAGCAGTACTTATAAATGTAGATGTTCACTAATTCCTCACTCGCATCCCTCACATGGATGAAGATACGTGTAGCTGTGTAGTGCTCCGTTCTGATTGGTTGATTTACCGAAGTCGGTATATATGTTTAAAATTTATTAAAATCCGATAAAATGGGATTTTTATTATTAATAATAGTTAGTATTATAATGTACTAATGTATATGTTATTTTGGAAATGTTAATAATGAAATAATTAATGTTTAAAAGTGTGTGGTGTCTGACCAATCACAGTCGAGCACATGGCATTCCCTGGTGGTCACCCATACAGGTACTCTGCCTTGCTCAGATCACCGTGACTAACCGGCTATATGTTGGCGGGCGATGAGCCTGCTGTAAGTGGTCTCGCATTTGCGGTGAATATTAATGGACTTAGAAAAATTTTTTCATTATAATTTTGGACATAGAATTTTTATCGAGGTCTATTTGAGCGCTATAGTGCACTTTACCATGACCTCTGAAGTGATATTGCAGCCGTTAAGTGATTGTTCCTACATTCTTATGGAATATAGGACTTGTATATTTTTCCTGATTTATTGATTTATGGACTTGCAGTTTTTTTTCTAAATTTTTATACGTAGTCGATCCTTTGAAGCTCGCATCCGAAGAGGTACGAAGGCAGCAGTCGTCTGGGTGAGAAGGCATTGGCTAACAGTCCCAAATTGAAATGAAATCTCTCTCAACATCCACTTTCCGGTCAGTAAGGAAATAATGAATTTACTGATGGAGCAAAGGGGACTACTCCGGTATTTACCTTAACGCCAAGGAAACCATCAGAAACCTTGACAGAGTAGCTGTTGAAAATAATAATTTAGATTGAATTGTTTCAGGATAGGTTAATTAATTTAATGTGTTTTAGAATTTAATTTTGTGAAATTGCCCTTAATTTTGAATTTTGAATATTTAATGGGATGTATGATAATTTACTGGTGGAATCAAGTGGCCTACTCCGACATTTGTCTTAGCGTCAAGGAAACCACCGAAACCATTGACAGAGTAGGTTTGAAGTTAGTGAGAATTATCCAAATGTGGCCAAAATCAGTCAGGGCCTCCGGCTCTTATAGGTGACTGGCCGGCAACAACCTTTTTATCTCATTTTAGGTCGGTTCTTGAGGCGAATAGCCGACCGAAATCGCCTAAATGAGAGTTAGCGTCTTCTCGGACGTTATTTGCATCTTTGCTATCTTCTGCTGTAATTAGTAGGCCATCTAGTTCGTCGCCGTTGGGGAGGAGGAGGAGGACTATATCTATCAATTGGGAGGGAATAGTCTTCTCTCGGAGGATAGTTGAAATCCTCTTCTGGACTATGATGTTGGTCTTGTCTTTCCAGAGGAAGATTGAAGTCCTCCTGTTTTTCTTGACTGTTGGTTTTCACCAATTCAAGATCCCATCCATCAAATTGACCTTTTTCCCAACTCATGGTTAAGGATAGGTTGAATGAACCTGTTCTCTTTTCATCATATAGTTGGTCTACAATTTTGCCGAATGCATGCATAATATTTGTTGTGCTGCTGATATGTTGGGCATTTATCCCAGCATAGGCATTGTGGGAAGTGTCTATCATTTTATCCTTCTTTTCGGGGTTTAATGATATCTGACACTCTTTATCTGTTCGCTGTGGAAGCAGTATTTCGATCTCTGGGGCAGTCTGAGTGCTTACAGAGACGTTTTGTGGTTTATGATTGTTTTCAATTTGACCTTGGTCCTCTGTTTGAGAGGCTTTTGATTTCTTTTTAATCTTTTTAGGAATCACTGGCGCTGGAGCTGCTGGCTCTACAGGGGCAGTGCTTTTCTTCCTGGCAGCAGGAGCTAGCTCGACTGGAACAGCCGAAGAAGGGACATTAGATTTTTTTTTGGACTTTTTATCCTGGACTGGAGGAGGCGGAGGAATACGCGCGTCCTTGTTTTTTTGCATTCGTCTGTATTCCACTACTTTGACTTTGTGAAAGCAAAGAGTAGAAATTTCGAATACTTCGCGGACTGTGGACTCATCTACTAGGACTGCCGTGAACATTGGCAGCGGTCCTTTGGTCCTCGCAGAAATCATATTTGATACTTTGAGGACCCGGTGTCCGAGACTTTCCAAATCCTCCTGTATATATGATGAGTCCATTTGTGGGTCAAGCCCTTTTATAACGATTCTAGACGTACACCTAGTCTAGTCTAAAACAAGATGTACAGCGCAGAGTGCGGCTCCCTCAAGCGGCTACTTTGCTGCCTGTCAACCGAAGTTGACTGGGGACGAAGCCTGTGGCCATTAACCCCAAAAATTTTGAATAATAAGTAATGCCGGTAAGCAGTACTTATAAATGTAGATGTTCACTAATTCCTCACTCGCATCCCTCACATGGATGAAGATACGTGTAGCTGTGTAGTGCTCCGTTCTGATTGGTTGATTTACCGAAGTCGGTATATATGTTTAAAATTTATTAAAAATCCGATAAAATGGGATTTTTATTATTAATAATAGTTAGTATTATAATGTACTAATGTATAATGTTATTTTGGAAATGTTAATAATGAAATAATTAATGTTTAAAAGTGTGTGGTGTCTGACCAATCACAGTCGAGCACATGGCATTCCCTGGTGGTCACCCATACAGGTACTCTGCCTTGCTCAGATCACCGTGACTAACCGGCTATATGTTGGCGGGCGATGAGCCTGCTGTAAGTGGTCTCGCATTTGCGGTGAATATTAATGGACTTAGAAAAATTTTTTCATTATAATTTTGGACATAGAATTTTTATCGAGGTCTATTTGAGCGCTATAGTGCACTTTACCATGACCTCTGAAGTGATATTGCAGCCGTTAAGTGATTGTTCCTACATTCTTATGGAATATAGGACTTGTATATTTTTCCTGATTTATTGATTTATGGACTTGCAGTTTTTTTTCTAAATTTTTATACGTAGTCGATCCTTTGAAGCTCGCATCCGAAGAGGTACGAAGGCAGCAGTCGTCTGGGTGAGAAGGCATTGGCTAACAGTCCCAAATTGAAATGAAATCTCTCTCAACATCCACTTTCCCGGTCAGTAAGGAAATAATGAATTTACTGATGGAGCAAAGGGGACTACTCCGGTATTTACCTTAACGCCAAGGAAAACCATCAGAAACCTTGACAGAGTAGCTGTTGAAAATAATAATTTAGATTGAATTGTTTCAGGATAGGTTAATTAATTTAATGTGTTTTTAGAATTTAATTTTGTGAAATTGCCCTTAATTTTGAATTTTGAATATTTAATGGGATGTATGATAATTACTGGTGGAATCAAGTGGCCTACTCCGACATTTGTCTTAGCGTCAAGGAAACCACCGAAACCATTGACAGAGTAGGTTTGAAGTTAGTGAGAATTATCCAAATGTGGCCAAAATCAGTCAGGGCCTCCGGCTCTTATAGGTGACTGGCCGGCAACAACCTTTTTATCTCATTTTAGGTCGGTTCTTGAGGCGAATAGCCGACCGAAATCGCCTAAATGAGAGTTAGCGTCTTCTCGGACGTTATTTGCATCTTTGCTATCTTCTGCTGTAATTAGTAGGCCATCTAGTTCGTCGCCGTTGGGGAGGAGGAGGAGGACTATATCTATCAATTGGGAGGGAATAGTCTTCTCTCGGAGGATGGTGCCAACAGAGAGAGAACAGTGGAATATTCTGAGTGCGGCAGACAGCCAAAAGGCTGTTGCGGCTACAGATTTCCTTTAGGATGGCCGAGGCCATCCTCGGGTACCAGGGCTATTCGCCCTTTTGCCCCGTTAATTTTGAAAGAGAGAGCCGAAAAGATAATAATTAAGTGAGTTAAATGTGAGACCATGGCAGTGTGAGAGGTAGCGTGTGTGTGTTTGAGTGTATCAAAGGTGTTCGTGCGTGTCGGAGAGAGGGTCATTGCAGTCGGAGTACAGCCGATCCATTGGGTTAGGCGCTTCTTGAGGTAGGCGTCGAAGGTGCTATTTCAGTCCCATTTGATCGGAGTACAATTCCCCGCCCGGCTCAGTGGTGAAAGAATGAGGTTACTGGTGGGAACTAGGGGACTACTCCGGTATTCACCTTGTCGCTATGGAAACACCGAAACCAATAGCAGAGTAGCTTGTTAAAGAAAAATTTTGGTATGAGAAATAAAAAGATTGTAATTTTAGGTTCGAGGGAATAATTTAGAATATAAATTTTGAATTTAGAATATATTGGGGATGAATTAAATTTACTGGTGGAGACTAGGGGCCCACTCCGACATTCGTCTTAGCGCCAAGGAAAACCACCGAAAACCTTGGCAGAGTAGGGGTGAAGTTAAGTAATAGGTTATCGAAAGATGGCCAAAATCGGTCCGGGCCGTCCGGTTCTTAAGGTGCATAGCCGGTAATTCACCTATTGTAGTCGCATTTGCGCTAATGGGAGTCCCTAGAAGGAGTAAGCTTCAGAGCGTTGCTCCGAGGTGGGTTCGTGGAGGTGATGATTTCACTGTCGATAGCATCAATGTTATCTTTATCCCAGGTTAGATAGATTGTTAAGTTCATCTTAGTTTGTCCCGGATGGAGGTTTTCTTCAATGGTTGAGTAAAATTTGTGGACGAGAGTCCGACAGACTTGATTACCGTAGAGGGGGCATTCCGTCCAACATGTACAGAGGGCATCTGTTCCCACTGTGCTGTCGACCATTATAGGCCTTCGTACAACCTCCTGAGGGGCTGTAGATTCGTACGGTACCGGGACAGTTTGAGTGCCCACGGCCGTTTTTCTTTCGGGCTTAGCTGTGGCCAAGCCTGCGTTCTCGGTTTGTGGGGCCGTTGATGTCCGTGTCACTGCTGGTTTCGTGAATAAATCCCTGCTTTGTGGAGGAATTGGTGTAGGAGCACGGGAGGCCTTTGAGCCTGTGCTGTGAGTGAAGGCAGCAGGAGCGAACTCTACTGGGACTGCCTGTTTATCAGTATCTGGAGTGGTCTGAACTACTATTTTTCTCCTTCTAGGGGATTCAGGTCGGAGGGCAATGGGCACCTCCGAACCTGTGCTATTGGGTAGGGCAGCAGGAGCAAGCTCAACTGAGACTGCCTGTTGATCAGCAGCAGGAATTGCCTGTACTGCTCTTTTGGGGCGCGCGGCAGGCTTGGGGACCTTTGCACGGCGGTACGCTTCCACTTTTACTTTGTAGTGGCATATGCGTTTTATTCTAAGAATATCCTCTGCGTTGGATCCTTCCGCCAGGACTGCGATAAAGATTGGCAGCGGCCTCTTAGTCCTCCCAGAGGTCATGTTGACCACCTGAAAGACTTCGAGGCCATGACCCTTGAGGTCGTCCTGGATCTCGGTTGGATCCACGCCCGAGTCGATTCCTTTCACTACAAATTTACGCGCTGTAGCCCGCGATTTTTTATTCCCTTCGCAGCAGGGAATTTGACGCTGCAGCAGCAGCTGTCGGTATTTGTAATAGGCCGACAGTGAAGTCAGCCTAACCCTTGTGCCGAGCGGCGTTGGTTCGCAAATGAATGCGCGCGGCTCGATTTCTGCGAAAACCCTGTTCGCGGCTGCTAACTCGACGGTAAATTCCCGACGTATCAGCAGTGGAGAGGGTTTCGATTGTAATTGGCGCGAGTCCTGTGACCCCGAACCCCCAGTGGGCCCACCGTCGTTGGACGGTAAGTCCTCCGGAGACCGGTCGACTCGAGTCCCCGAACCCCCGGTGGCCCCGCCATCATTGGACGGTGAGTCCCCCGGAGGCCGGTCGACTCTCGAGACCTGAGTCCCTGAACCCCCGGCGGCCCCGCCGTCGTTGGGCGGCGAGTCCTCCCGAGGCCGGTCGACTGTCATCGGTATCTCGGCTTGTCTGGCAGGAGATGCTGCAGTTTGTGGCGTCGATGGCTGTGTATTTCCCCGCTTGGGATTTCTGGCGCGTTCGCTGCGCGATTGGTGGAGTGGGAGCGTCGTTTCGGCTCGTTCTCTTCTTCTTATTGGGCTTTCCCATTGTGTGAGGGTTCTTATTTAAGTTTTGGGAAATGGTATCACCGGTTGGAGGTGCCCTGACAAAGACCCTGGGATAGGGGCCGAGCATAGGGGCAGAAGGGATAAGGCCTATTGCCTTTTGAGGTAAAGGTGCTAACAGGGGGGGGTGGGTAGGTATGAAGAACCCTCGCTGAAAAAGAAATGCTGTCGGGACAGTTTGCTATGCTGCCTGACCACGTGACGCTGCCGCTAGGGGCGCTGGGCGCAGTCGCTGAGCACGATTGTGTGCGAGGGAGTCGTTCCCGGATGCCGTCCGTTGAGGCTTCGCTTGCCGGTATGCAGGAGCGCTTCTAGGACGATCAGGAGCTCCGTCCTCTTCCACTGCTGGCCATCGAAATCGAATCTCTCTCGGAGGATCATCCAAGGTTGTTCTTATGTAGTTAAACATTTTCAGTTTTCAGTGCGGTCCGTTTCCGAAGCCGTACACCAACAAGAACAACAAGAATGAGTGGTATATGCTGAATGCGGCGACTGATAAATACCAGCCGCGGCTACAGCTAACCTTTTGGATGGTCTAATTGTCCATTAGCCATCCGCGGGTTCCAAGACATTGTCTTTTAGTCCCGCTAATTTTGAAGTTAAGGCCGAAAAGGGGGGAAATTAAATTTAGGGATTGATGTCACCATGGCAGTGTTGGTGTTGGTGTTACTCGCACGTCAGTTTGGGTATAAATATTGGTGTTGGTATAAGTGTAAAGTTAGCCCACCCGGCTTGATATAGGAGGAGTGAAGTTACTGGTGGAGGCAAGGGGACTACTCCGGCATTTGCCTGAACGCTAAGGAAACCACCTAAACCATTAGCAGAGTAGCTTAAGAAACGAGAAATTTTGTTATTAGTTTCGAATTTGAATTTTAATTTAGGAGATAATTTGGGTCGTATATTCGGAATTTAGAATTTAGAAATGTTTGGAGTAAGTAAGATTACTGGTGGAGATTAGGGACCTACTCCGACATTTGTCTTTACGCTAAGGAAAACCACCGAAAACCTTAGCAGAGTAGGGGTGAAGTTAAGTAAAGAGTTTCGAAAAATGGCCAAAATCGATCCTGTTTCCTGGTTGTCCGGTTCTTAAGGTGAATAACCGGTAAATCACCTTTGCGATGGATTATCCATCATGTCAAGCTTGCTTGCGCATTAGGTAATGGATAACACGTCAAAATTGCTCAATGTTGAACCTTGATATTTTAGAATGATGTGAAGGAAAGCATTTGGTTCGCATTCCGAGATAGGTTTCTCTAATGCAGCGAAGATAAGGTGTGCAAGTTGGTTATCTCGTTTTCCTTCATATGCCGGGCAGTCATCCCAGCACAGGCAAACTCGTGGTGCATCCACTCCTCTGTTTTTACGGTGAGGCCGTTTTCTTTCGACCTGAGGGGCCGATTTATCCGGGACAGTTTGAGTGCCTGCGGTTTGGGTTGTTTTAGGTTCGACCGAAGTGGCCGTCGTTTCAAACGGATCCGGGACAGTTTGAGTGCCCGCGGATCGTTGAGTTTTAGGCTCGGATGTGGCCGAGTCTAGGTCCTCTGTCTGTGAGGCCTGTGTTGCCTGGGTCTTTCGTGGTCCAGTCATTTTCTTTTCTTTTCAGTGCCTGTGAGAGCATCTGTATTAGCGGTGACGGTCACCCCTCCAGGGAGTTCAGGCCGAAGAGCGATGGACTCCTCTGTGCCTAATCTATTGGGAATGGCAGCAGGAGCGGACTCAACTGGTACTGCCTTTTTATTGATAGCCGGATCATCCTGGACTATCGCCTTCTTTCGCGATGCGCCGTTGGGTGGTGGCTTCATGCGCCGGTACTGTTCAATTTTACTTTGTAGTGGCACAATCGCTTGAGTTCTGTCACCCCGCAAACTGTGGGCCCTTCCGCCAGGACCGCCAGAAACATAGGCAACGGCCTCTTAGTCCTCCCAGATGTCATGTTGACAACCGATAGGACCTTGAAGCCAAGCCCGTCCAGGCAGTCCCGGATTTCAGAAGTTTCCACTTCGGGATCGACTCCTTTAACAACGAATTTCCGAGTTGGTATCCGCGGTTTCTTGTTTTCCTCGCGATGAGGAACATTACGCCGAAGCAGCAGCTGTCGGTACTTATAGTAGGCTGCCATTGAAGTCAGCCTTACCCTTGTCCCGAATCCTTCAAACTTGCAAATGAATGCATGTGGTTCGGTTTTTGCGAACTCCTTGTTCGCCGCTGCGAGAGCTACGGTAAATTGCCGACTCACCAGCAGGGAAGGAGGTTTCGACTTACTTGGTTGCGAGTCCATCGTCCTCGGACCCCCAGATGAGCCCCGCTGGCCGGCGGGAGGACCTCTGGGGATGGGAGGACATTAGGAGTGGACTCGACTTCAATAGTAGCACTGGCTACATTATTTTCTTGTCTACGCCGCGTACGCTGCGCGATTGGAGTGCACTCGGATGAGCTTTCGCTCGTTCCAGGCCTACGTGGTCCCATATTGGGCTGGTGTTATAGGTATGGGAGGTGGTTGACAGGTTGGAAGTGCCCTGACAAAGACCTTGGGTAAGAGGCCGAGCTAGGGGCAGATGGGATAAGACCTAGTGCCTTTTGAGGTTATAAGGTACTAACGGGTATAGTTAGGTTTGGTAACCCTAAAGCTGTCGGGCAAGCCTTGGCTATAGGTTAGCTGCGTTGACGCAGTCGCTGGTTCCGATATTGCTATCGGTCCTCAAACCCAGTCACCGCTGGGTGAGTGCTTGATCGCCGGTCCGCTAGGAGCGCTTCTCTCGGTGCTGGAGACAACCTTCCACTTCCGCTGCTGGCCGACGAATCGAATGGAATGAATCGAAGCCGTACACCCATACAAAGTTCAGTTCTTATGTGGTTAACCACCTTCAGTTTTCAGTGTGGTCCGTTTCGGAAGCCGTACACCCATCCAAGCGTCGACCACGCTCGATGTTGCCCAACCGTTGTTTTCTTCGTATCTTCTTCGCTGTTCTAGGGATGACATGGTGAGCAGCGAGAGCAGTTTTCCATGTAGATGGTAATCTTTGGGCATCATCTCGGGTGTTCATAGTATGTGGCCTTTTTTCAATCTCTATTGCTTCTCTGTAGATCCTTGATTTTTCATGATCTATTTTAGCCAACGTTCTAGATCCGGTGAGGTCGATCTTGTGACCCCTCTGTTTCATGTGTTGCACGAGAGTTGGTGTAGGTTCTTGACGATTTATTGCAGCCTTATGTTCTTGAATTCGGCAGGAAATTCGTCTGTTGGTACGTCCTACATACGTTTGTTCGCAAGAGGTGCAAGGGATCTCGTAGATGCCTTGTGATTCTAGAGGTATATTATCTTTAGCACACCTAAGTAAATTGGAGATGGTGTTTTCCGAGTGAAATATAGTTTTAATTTGATGTTTTTGTAGTACTCGGCTTATTTTATCCGTAGTGCCTTGCACATATGGTAAGAAGGCAGTGCCTAAGGTCTGCTCTTTCTTCTCCGATGTGCTTGGTGCGTTTCCTGCTCGTTTTAAACACTCTTTTCACTGCATGTTCGGGATAACCATTTGCTAGAAGTGCCCGTTTCAGTTGTTTTTCTTCTTCATGAAGATGATCTTGGTCTGTAAGTCGCAGTGATCGGATGACGAGAGTGTTGATTACTGAATTTATTTGTGCCGGGTGATGGTGTGATGCGGCGTTCAAATATCTATCAGTATGAGTAGATTTCCGGTATACTGTGTGTGCTAATCTTCCATCAGGCCTTCTTATCACAAGTACATCTAGAAATGGTAGTCGCTGTTCTTGTTCAACTTCCATAGTGAATTTGATCTGATCATGTTGGCTGTTTAAGTGCGTCAGGAATTCGTTGAGAGCTGATCTACCGTGAGGCCAGATTACAAAAGTATCATCAACGTATCTTAACCATAGTTTTGGCTTAAGTGTTGAAGATTCAATGGCCTTTCTTTCTAAACAAGTCATAAATAAATTAGAGATAACAGGCGAAAGAGGAGATCCCATTGGTGCTCCTTGTACTTGTTTATACATCTGGCCTTTGTACCTGAAGTAGGTGTTATTTAAACAATGATGAGTCAACTCAATGATGTAGTCTGGTGGCTTGATCTCTGATTTGATGAATTCTATAGCTTCGTTGACAGGTACTTGAGTGAATAGAGAAACGACGTCAAAGCTTACTAGAAGATCGTCAGGTTGGATTTCTTGATTCTGAAGATGTTGTAGGAAATGATCAGCATTCTTCACATAAGAATCAGCTTCTTCTGCGTATGGTTAAAAATATTTAGCTAAATATTTAGCTATGTTTTGCAGTGGTGAGCCAATGGAGCTGACGATGGGTCGAAGAGGAATATCAGCTTTGTGGATTTTAGGAAGGCCGTAGATTTTTGGGCAAAGTGAAGATTTCTCTCGTGGTATTAGTCGCCTCTTCAACTCTTCATCTATAGGTGTATCAAGAATCTTCTTCTTCTTGAACGGGCACTTCTAGCAAATGGTTATCCCGAACATGCAGTGAAAGAGTGTTTAAACGAGCAGGAAATGCACCAAGCACATCGGAGAAGAAAGAGCAGACCTTAGGCACTGCCTTCTTACCATATGTGCAAGGCACTACGGATAAAATAAGCCGAGTACTACAAAAACATCAAATTAAAACTATATTTCACTCGGAAAACACCATCTCCAATTTACTTAGGTGTGCTAAAGATAATATACCTCTAGAATCACAAGGCATCTACGAGATCCCTTGCACCTCTTGCGAACAAACGTATGTAGGACGTACCAACAGACGATTTCCTGCCGAATTCAAGAACATAAGGCTGCAATAAATCGTCAAGAACCTACATCAACTCTCGTGCAACACATGAAACAGAGGGGTCACAAGATCGACCTCAACGGATCTAGAACGTTGGCTAAAATAGATCATGAAAAATCAAGGATCTACAGAGAAGCAATAGAGATTGAAAAAAGGCCACATACTATGAACACCCGAGATGATGCCCAAAGATTACCATCTACATGGAAAACTGCTCTCGCTGCTCACCATTCTTCATCCCTAGAACAGCGAAGAAGATACGAAGAAACAACGGTTGGGCAACATCGAGCGTGGTCGACGCTTGGATGGGTGTACGGCTTCCGAAACGGACCACACTGAAAACTGAAGGTGGTTAACCACATAAGAACTGAACTTTGTATGGGTGTACGGCTTCGGAAACGGACCGCACTGAAAACTGAAAATGTTTAACTACATAAGAACAACCTTGGATGGGTGTACGTCTTGATTGACCAGAGAGAGTCGAGTGCCAGCAGCCGAAGAGGAAGGTTCTCCAGGTGCAGCAGGGAAGGGGTCTCCGAGCACCGCGCAGCGTAGCCTCGCCCAACCGCCGCCAGGGGGGTCGAACCTCCGGCCTGCGAACTGCTGATCCAGTCACCACGTGGCGCTAGCCACGTGCTTTGAGCTAACCGTCAGACGCCATTTTCTTTTTCAGGGGAGGGTTCTCCATTACCTACCTTCTTACCTGGTTAGTACCTACTACCCAAGAAGGCACTAGGCCTTGTCCTGTCGGCCCCTAGCTAGACCTAGAACCCAAGGTGTTTGTCAGGGCAACTCCTACCTGTGTACCAACAATTCCAACCATCAAAATGAACCCTCAACATATTAGGAAAGTGTCTCGACGACCTGGATATTCCATTTATGGCAATTCTCCACCAACAGCGCATAGGACACGCAGCAAAACAGTCCCAAAGTCACAAAGTCAGAATAAATCTGATAAAATCTCGACTCCAAAACCACAAAATGTTGGTCAAAAATCCTGCACAATAGACTCTCCGCCTCCAGTCACTTCACCAACTAATATTGGAGGAGAAACTGAAGTCACAGAGTCGCAGGAACAGCGCGTAGGCGTAACAAAACCTTCAGCATTGCTGATAAGACGAGAATATCTCGCTCAACTTCAAGCAATGCACAAGGCACTTAATCCAACTGTTGGAGCTGCAGTAAAATGCCAAGTTACACGGTTGGGTACTCGAGTGTTGTTGACTTCACTGACAGCTCACTCTGAGTACAAAAAACTGCTGGAGCAGCATGAAATACCTTATCAAGAAGGTACAAAAAAGAAAATACAAACACGTAGATTCGTGGTAAAAGGAATTGACCCTCAGTGGAACCATCAGAAATCCAGAAGGATCTCAGTGATCTCGGATTCCAGGTTCTAAAAGTAGTCAATATGACCTCTGCTAGAACCAAGGGCCCGCTGCCTATGTTTATGGCAGTTCTGGTGGATGATTCCTCAGTAGGCGAGGCTGAAAAGGTAACACGTCTCTGTTTCTACAAAGTAAAAATAGAAGGTTACCGAAGAATAACTATCAAAAAACAGTCCTCTGAACAGGCAGTCGTAGATGAACCCATTCCTCCTGCTAGTGAATTCCTCCCAACTCAGACACAAAGAGTAGAGCCAGCAGCTCCTCTTGTCGAAAAACATGGACCTAATAAAGGAAAAAAGGCAGTTCAAGTTGAAATTATTCCTGCTGCCAAAAAAGAAACAGTGCGAGGGAATAAAATTCCTCAAACTGTAAACAAAAAACATAAAAAATCAGTCCAAACTGACAAGCCAAAAGTCACAAGTACATATTCTCAGACAGAGAATATTGTTACGCGTGAATTAAATCCTGAAACAGTTGATAATGGCACATCAACTGATCAAGTGACACAAACCAAAGCTGAAATCAAATTCAGCAAAAGAACTCAAACACGGATTGAGACAAAAGATCAGGTAATGAATACTGATCATACTTGCACATGTAATCCTGGATGTCCTACATTTATCACGGACCTACAGTGATACATTATTTCTCTAGAGTCATTGCAAATATGATTGAAGAGAGAAAACAAGCAAAAACTCTTACCCTGAAAATGGTCAGTACTACAGAGAAAATAATAGGATGGCATGTCATTCACGAAGGCAAACATCCTATTAAAACATACTTCCCACATAATTATCGACAAGACAGGTGATTTTGACGGCTATTCGCCTAAAAGAACCGTCCTAAAAATAATTTCAAATAGGTGAAAAACCAGCTATTCACCTCTAAAAGCTGGAAGGCCCTACCGATTTGGCCATATTTCGATCAATTTTCACTAACTTCAAACCTACTCTGTCAACGGTTTCGGTGGTTTCCTTGACGCTAAGACAAATGTCGGAGTAGGCCACTTGATTCCACCAGTAAATTATTATATATCCCATTAAATATTCAAAATTCAAAATTAAGGGCAATTTCACAAAATTAAATTCTAAAACACATTAAATTAATTAACCTATCCTGAAACAATTCAATCTAAATTATTATTTTCAACAACTACTCTGTCAAGGTTTCTGATGGTTTCCTTGGCGTTAAGGTAAATACCGGAGTAGTCCCCTTTGCTCCATCAGTAAATTCATTATTTCCTTACTGACCGGGAAAGTGGATGTTGAGAGAGATTTCATTTCAATTTGGGACTGTTAGCCAATGCCTTCTCACCCAGACGACTGCTGCCTTCGTACCTCTTCGGATGCGAGCTTCAAAGGATTGACTACGTATAAAAATTTAGAAAAAAAACTGCAAGTCCATAAATCAATAAATCAGGAAAAATATACAAGTCCTATATTCCATAAGAATGTAGGAACAATCACTTAACGGCTGCAATATCACTTCAGTGGTCATGGTAAAGTGCACTATAGCGCTCAAGTAGACCTCGATAAAAATTCTATGTCCAAAATTATAATGAAAAAATTTTTCTAAGTCCATTAATATTCACCGCAAATGCGGAGACCACTTACAGCAGGCTCATCGCCCGCCAACATATAGCCGGTTAGTCACGGTGATCTGAGCAAGGCAGAGTACCTGTATGGGTGACCACCAGGGAATGCCATGTGCTCGACTGTGATTGGTCAGACACCACACACTTTTAAACATTAATTATTTCATTATTAACATTTCCAAAATAACATTATACATTAGTACATTATAATACTAACTATTATTAATAATAAAAATCCCATTTTATCGGATTTTAATAAATTTTAAACATATATACCGACTTCGGTAAATCAACCAATCAGAACGGAGCACTACACAGCTACACGTATCTTCATCCATGTGAGGGATGCGAGTGAGGAATTAGTGAACATCTACATTTATAAGTATTGCTTACCGGCATTACTTATTATTCAAAATTTTTGGGGTTAATGGCCACAGGCTTCGTCCCCAGTCAACTTCGGTTGACAGGCAGCAAAGTAGCCGCTTGAGGGAGCCGCACTCTGCGCTGTCCATCTTGTTTTAGACTAGACTATGTGTACGTCTTCGGAAACGGACTACAGCGAAAACTCTATTTGTTTAATTATATAAGACCTAAACCTGTGACTCGAACTTATCATTCCTTGATAATGGCATGTGGGATCATGCCGAAACGTCGGAGTCAGTGGCCAGGGGCCGAACTTGAATCCAAGACGCGGAAACCCCAAGAAAACTTTCTTATTCATACTTATATCCGCGAAAATCTGCAATATAACATATATATATATATATATATATATATATATATGATCGATGAATATCTGTAATTTTTTTCAAATATATTTTTATGAGAACATTCTCAATAGCTTTATTCTTTCGGAATTCGGTAAAAGGTAAAGTGATCCCATTACAGATTTAGGAGGCCCTTGGGGAAGTAGGAAGTTAAGGCTTCTACATGTCCAGACAAACGGTACGAGATATCAGCTGGATGTCAGCCCTGGGTAACGGCTGTCTTTACTCACAAAAATATGCTTGATTTTCATTTATGTTAGAGGTTGAGATGATCTCAGAGTCATGGTGCCGACAGATGGTTTAAAAATCCTAACCACACGGGACTCAAACACTCGACCTTCTTACTTATAGCATATTGCCTTAACCAACCATGCTACAACGTGCCTCCAAGTTTTCTCGTGTTGTCAAGTGAAATTTGTGATGCATAACAATCTCTCATATTGATTTACTGTATGTATAACTAATATTCATTTTTATTAAAAATTGTTTCCATTTTTCAGATTGGGTTGAAATTGAAAAATGATAGGAAACGACTTAGATAAATAATCCAGCGTAACTTTAGAACACGTAATTTTAACGATGTAACTTACAAGCTGGACAAGGTTCCATAGGAGTTAGAGACCCCTAGTACCCCATGTCATGGGCGAGATTAAAAATAATCTAAAATGACCAATATTATTGTCATATTGATGGTTTTTAGGATCTAAATTGAACTTTTACCTCTAACACCCTAAGAGGTTTACAGAGTAATGAAGGGTGAAAACTAAAATGGCAAAAGTTACAGACAAGGTCGCTAAGCTGACTGGTGACAATTCAGATAATATTTAAGATCACGTTTAACCCTAGGATCCCATGTGGGCGAGGGGGTGAGATTTTAAATTCCGATATTAATGACGAATTCAGAGTTTTCGGGGATGCTAAACCGATTGATGACAGTACTGATGCTTTTAAGATCAATTTTGATCCTTGCATCCTTAAGAGTTGAGAAGTGGTGGAAAATAAAATATCCAAAATGATCGAGATTTGTGTCGAAACCATGGTTTCTGGGATCGCTTTTCTGATTGGTGATACACTCGATGATATTAAAAGCCATTTTGATTTCCAGTACCACTAAGTAAGAGGAGGTGAGAAGTGATTAAAAATAACATTTCAAATTAAAAAGTGGCCAATATTGGTGTCAAATCCAAATGTTCCGGGGTCGCGATACTAATTGATCACAGTCCCAACGATATTTAAGCCCAGATTTGGCTCTTAGCATCCCAAAGCATCCAAAATTATAAAATGAGCGAGATTAGTTACATATCTGTAGTTTTCGAAGTTGCTAAACCTGATTGTTGAATATTCAGGTGTTGAGCCCAAGTTTGAACCCTGGCACCCGTACGTGATGAGAAGGGGTGAAAATTTGTAAGTCTAAAATTACCGAGATTATTATAGTTTTCGGGATAGCTGAGATCATTGGTGTAAGTCCGATGCTATTAAAGCTCAAATTTTACTCAAGTTACTCTTTAACTTTAAGGGGTTTGAAGTTGGAAAATAAAGTATTCAAAATGACCGAGGTTAGTGTCTAAATAATAATAATAATAATAATAATAATAATAATATAATAATAATAATAATAATAATAATAATAATAATAATAATAATAATGCTTTATTTAGCTGGCAGAGTTAAGGCCATAAGGCCTTCTCTTCCACTCAACCAGCGAATAGTAGAATTATACAAAAATTACATACATATTACAATTTTAAGATATTATTAAAATACGGACTAAACAAAATACAATGATGATGTGATCTAATACTAGCTAATACTAACAAAAACATAGAATATAATAAAATTAAAATGATATAAAATAAAGTATGTAGCTTCCTAGATGATTATTTATAAAATTCTCTATATAGTTGTTATGCAGTTAATGTTTTCATTGTGTCGAACTTAAGATATCAGTTAATTTGGATTTAAATAATGATAGCGATTGGCAGTCCCTGACATGACTGGAAAATGAGTTCCATTTGCGAGTCATAGATATTGTGTAAGATTCAGAGTATAGACATGTCCTGTGCTGTGCTATTAGAAGTAAGGAAGAGTCTTGTGATATTGTTCCTAAATTGTGATGAGCCGATAAATTTTTAAAACGTGTTGTTAAATAACTTGGTAAATATGTGTGCAGAATTTGGAATAGTAAGGTATGTGAATGTAAAGTTCTTCTGTCATTTAGGCGTAGCCATGATAAGGTCTGAAATGAAGGAGACACATGGTCATAACGACGGAGACTGAATATAAATCGAATGCAGGCATTATGAGCACGCTGTAGTATGTCGGATCAGTTGTCAGATTAGTCAGTAATATGTCGCAGTGTGGCATTATAAGTGTCTGTACAAGTATTTGTTTTAGTTTTGTAGTAAGGAAGTTTTTAAAACTATTTAGGGAGTGAAGAATTGAGAACACTTTCTTGCAGGTGTTATTCACCTGGATTTTCCAGTCTAGGTGTTGCTCCATGTAGATACCCAGATTTTTTACTACTGAGCTGTAGGGGATGTTTTTGTCATTTAGGACAATGGTAGGGATATTTTCGTAATTTATAATGCTTTGGATTCGCCGATGTCCTATAATTATCCACTGTGTCTTCTCAGCATTCAGATTAAGTCCATGTTTCCTCGACCATTGGGAAATTGGATATAGGTCACTATTTAGTTTGTCTAGTGTGTCATGTACATCGTCAGAATGGGAGTGAATGTAAATTTGCAAATCGTCAGCGTATAGGTGATGTCGACAATTAGTACGTCTAGTGGATATGTCGTTAATATAGATGGAGAACAGAAGTGGTCCTAACACTGAAACTTGTTGGACGCCACCCTTCAGTGATAGCCAGGATGATAAAGTTCTGCATTGGATACACATTGCTGGCGATCATGAAGGTAGGATCCAACCTGTTAACAGCATTGTCCGAAAGATTCAGAGTGCGTAATTTTGCTATTAATATGTCAGTGTTAACAGTGTCGAAAGCTTTACTGAAGTCCAAGAGTGTAAATATTGTCATGTGGCCACTGTCCATTGCTTCCCGCGCATCTTCGGTAACTTTAAAAAATGCTGTTGCCGTACTATGGCCTGTCCTAAAACCTGATTGGTGAGGGTCGGGTATGTTATCTGTGTTAAGGTAATCAGTTAATTGTCCATGAACAATGCGCTCCAAGGCCTTAGATAGGACTGGGAGGATGCTGATTGGTCTAAAGTCGTTTGGTGTTACAGGTAATTTCATTTTAGGGATTGGTCTGACTATAGCTTTTTTACAAAATTCGGGGTAAGTTGAGGTCATGATTGAGGAGTATGACATGGAGTATTTTCTTTAAAAAGTCGATACTTATATTGTCTATACCTTGTGTCTTAGTTCTAATGCGGTCCATGGATAGTTTAACGTCGATTGGCATTATATAGGAAAAGAAGAATTTTTCACGGGAAAGTGAAATCATAATTTAGGAGATTTTGATTACGTATAAGCCTATATTTAACCACTTAGGTGGAGAGGATGAGAAGGGGGTGAAAAAATAAAATTTCAACGAGTGGCCGACATTAGTGTCAAATCACAGTTTTCGGAGTCGAGATTCTAATTTGTCACAGTTTCGATTATAACTAAGCTCATGCTTGACCCCTAGCACCACAAAGAGGTAAAATAACATGACAACAGTGAACGAGATTAGTCTTACGTAAATCCACATTTTTTGGAGTTTCTGAAAGCTGTTAGGTGAATGTGCAGATACCCTAAGCTCAAGTTTAAATTTAGCACATCTGTGGGTGAGAGGTGTAAAACAAATGGTATACCCACAATTGCCGAGGTTAGTGTCTAACACATAATCTAGTGTCACTAAGCTCATTGGTGACAGTGCGATGACAAATAAGCCCAAATTTGAACCCTTAGCTTCTCTAGGGGGTGGGGAGGGGCAAAAAATAACACGTATAAAATGATGATGATTAGTGTCTAATCCATATTTTTCGGGGTCGATATTTCATTGCTGACAGTCCGGATGACATTTAAGAGCAAGTTTGACCCCTAGCGTCATTAGCGTGGTGAGAGTGAGGGATGACATATAATGACTATTTAACTCATACTTCAAATGGGTGTCAATCACAAATCACGTTTCAATGAATTTTGTTTTACAACCAATCACAGTCGTGTTTCACCTCGATATTTATCGAATTCTGTTTACCAAAATAAAGGAACCTCCTCCTTTTTAATATTCTGAACAACATTATTTTGCAGTGACTTACTCTCGAACAAATACGTTCAATATAGCAAATAATAAACATATTCCTTTGATCTACACATTTGATAATTGTGTGTTCAATAATAGTGTTTTTAAATGATGATTTTGCTGAGCTGTTTCCTAAAAAAATAATTAACCTTTAATGTTTGTTATAATTTACTGTTTGATGTGTTTAATTTTGTCTCTACTTGGGTGAATTCTTACAATATTGCGATCCTATTTCGCAATAAATAATATGGTCAAGTTCCAGTGATTAACAAATTAAACATAACCAAACATTTCTCATTTGTTTTCGAACAACGCCGTTTACATTAAATATATAAATATTTTAAAATAATTATATTTAAATAATGATTTCTGAGTAAACAGCTTAATTTGATTCTTTAAATTTCCACGGATGCAGCACTTGTCATTGCTGGTATTCCTCCTCACACCTAAGTGCTCTTTATTCCGCTGGCTTAAACAATATTAAAAGAAATCGTTTACTTTTGATACTGATTATGCTATGTTTCTCATGGCTGCTGGACATCCTGCCACACAATATGACAATCTATACGTGCAAAGCTGTGGAAACACCCATACATGTACCATTTACACGGACGGATCAAGATTGACTACAGGAGAAGAGGAAATACAAGTTGGATATGCTTATGTAGTTTATTGTGAAGACAGTGAAGTTTTCTTCAAACTGTTCAAACTCTCCCCTACCTGTTCTGTTTTCCAAGCTGAACTATATGCTATAAAAGAAGCAGTACAGTGGTGTCTTCAACACAAATGTAGTGCATGTATTTTTAGTGACTCGCAGGCTGCTCTTCAATCGATCGCAGATCAATTTAATTTAAATCCGAACTCAGTAGAAATTAAAAATAACATAAAAAATTACACAAAACACCTGTGCCTGTTTGGATACGAGAGGAACTGTGGGAAATGAACGTGCTGATCAACTAGCTAAATCTGCAACATCTTCTGAGCTCCATTATTCATTTTCAAAGTGTCCAATATTCTACGTTAAAAATAAACTGTTGGACTATTTAATCACTGATTGGAACGAACATTGGATAAGGAGTGCAAATGGTGCTTTGACTAAAGATCTCTTCTTTCCTACAGTACATCATAGGCTAAATATAAAACATTTAATTCCAAATTTCATCTTAACACAACTTATGACTGGCCATGGAAAATTTGGAAGTTATTTTAGGAGATTTAATATTAACCTAGACAGTGATCATAATTGTAAATGTCAAGAATCAATGCAATCTGTAAAACATGCTTTATTTGATTGTCCTATATTCGAAAGACAACGATTCTGGTTAAACTTACTTATAAATGATGATGAGGCTTCTGCCTCAATGTGTGAAGTGATTTTCAAGATCCAAAATTATTATAAACATTTTATGAAATTCATAACACACATTCAGAACAATATGCAGTATTTTTAAGACACTTATAGACGATTTATATAATTCATAACATTTATTCAAAACCGTAAGATAATATTTCTGTTTCACAATGTATAGTATAATATTGTTACAATAAGCTACAACCCTGACATGCCTATGTGGCGAATAGGGTTTCAAAATATTTGGAGATTCAATAATAAAAAATAGCCCAAACAAATCCCACTCTTGATTTCCAAATCCTCTAGATAATTTGGAAATCACTCATGGTATTACTTATGATAAAGGAAGGACATTGTTGTCAAATCCATAGTTTTCGGGATCATTGATATGAACAGTGACAATGGCTATGTCGTTTGAAACACCATCTGCATGGGGAGAGGTGAAAAAAGGTAAAAATAATATTTCTAAATTGTCCGAGAATCCACTAAGAATTCACTGGAGTCACTAAGGTGATTGGTGCTAAGACGATTGGGATAGATAAATACGCCAGGCAGTCAACTAGTAAATTTTTTTTTTAAATCCATTATTTAAATGTGCAGCTATAGAAATTGAATTCAGAACTGTATGCAGTCTGCAGTTTATAGGAACGGTAACAACTATAAATAACAAAGTCGTAGGCCAAGGTCTTGATAAATCCATCTTGAATTCCGAGTTGGAAAGATCATAGCATATTATTTATATAGTTTATTATAACACAGACTTTGTTATTAATATTATATACAGAAACGGATTGATTGCACATATTTTCAATAAAAAAAGGTTCCAATGTGTTTATAATAAAAAAGGTAGAGAACCAGATTGGAGCTTTGAAGTTAAGTATTTCTCTAGCATATATATCAAAGTTGAATCCTCCCTGCTGCGAAATAAGAAACCCCCTATAGTTCACACAAATATTAAACTCCCTATTCTGGCCATTATATAGCAATGTGTTAGAGCATGCGCATCGAACCAGGTATCACAAATAGGATGTAGTAAATAAAAATGAAGGGGATAAAAAGAAGAAGGAATATTTTTTATCCTTTCCAATATAATTACTACATGTTAATTAGATCATAAATAATCCTCTGCACTTTATACGATTAACCCCTTGTGATACTCGGTGCGTGATTGGCAATCGTTATATTATAAAAAAGAAAGCTTCTTCCTTTTAGAATGAGGTTAAAAAAGTTGCAGCCAACTCTTGGCAATAAATATTCCTTCCAGTGAATCGAAATAGGTGGGAAAATTATTGAGTTATATCATGCATTGGATGACTATTTCACTATTACCTCAGTGGAGTCCATATTTTACACATTAATTGAAAACTTGTATAAATATTTCTTCCAAGTTGAACATATTTATATCTATCATTTTTATGATTTACTCTCATTCTCATTGACAGTTTGAATATAGGAAAGTTAAAGTACCAACTCTGGCATCAAGTAATTATTTTTGTCTTACAGAAAAATTGTCCACCGCTGTGGTCTCGAGGCAGCGTGCTGCCTTGTCACGCAATGGGCCCGGGTTCGATCCCCGCTCGGAACAAGTTTCCTGTGTGAGGTTCTTTTTCGGGGTTTTCCCTCACCTGTAGGACAAATGTCAGGATACTTCAAGGCCCAAACGGTCCCCGAACGTCACCTAGCCATCATTATCATCAATATCATAATCACCTCATTACATTAACTTTAGGTTTAAGGCCCCTCCTGGCACATCATTACCCATCGTTATCACCCATATCATTGGGGCAGCGTAACCCCGCCTTCCAGGCGCCCCAACCGCAGAAGTGGGTTACAATACGCCAATGCCAGGAGAGAATACCTGAAATGTCGAATGACAAATAGGTGGCATTGAACAAAAAAAATAATATTTTCATCTGACATCCCATGAGTCCGATCTCGATTCTCAGCTATCCATAGAATTCTTCTTATTCTTCTAATTATCTTATTATTATTAATTTTATTTTTCTGAGCATATGTATTGGAAATAACAGCACTCAGCCCTGGGAGGACTAATGGATTTGAGACGAAAAGTAGAGAAATAGAATTGGAATTAATCCTACGAGATATTAACCATCTGGATTATTGAACTTGCATCTGCCAGGCGGTGAGATTTCAGTTCGGTTTGGTTTGTAAGAGTTGTACGACGGATAAAAGTGAAACTAAACTTTACGAGAAATGGAAACTTGAAATTGACAAAAATACTTTTTCAATCGTATTTTTAATATATGGTTTAAGACCCCTCCATGGTATCTTTACCTTCTCGTGGTGGAGTGGCCTGCGTGCTTAAATGATCCTGAGAGCTATGCCGGCGGTAGCATTGCTGCCGATAGGGTTACCCATGCTGGACTGGTCGAAGGTGATAAGCCAGACGAAAAAAGTACCTTGGTCGAAAGAGTGACGATCTTTCACCGTAAAAATACAACCGTCAAGAAATGCGGACATGGGTTCAACTGGGGTAAAATTTTCCGGAGTTCAAATAGTCCCCCATTCGGTTCTCCGGGCGGGGACTACTTCAGGGAACCCATGCCAAAGGCTCAAACACAGGGACATGTTCCTAGGAACATGGAATGTTAGGACTTTATACAATAGCGGGGCACTAGAGATATTAACGCGGGAATTAGATAAATCACCCTTGGATATAGTCGCTTTACAGGAAGTTAGGTGGCCAGGAGAAGGTAGTCAGGAATCAGGAAGCTTTGCATTATACTACGGGGGTGCAGAAAGACCTGCATTTGGAACGGGTTTTTTAGTCAGAAGGAGGATCCTATCCGCTATCCGAGATATTAAGTTTGTTAGTGTTAGAATATCATACATAATTCTAAAGGGTAAATGACAAGATTTTATAAATGTAAATGTACATGCCCCCACAGAAGATAAAGATGACAAGATCAAGGATGAGTTCTATGAAGAATTAGAATGCTTATTTGATAGCCTTTCACGATATCATATGAAAATTGTCTTAGGAGATTTTAATGCAAAAGTGGGGCGGGAAGATATATTCAAACCAACAATAGGCAAATTCAGTCTTCATGAAGATAGTAACGACAACGGGGTTAGATTAGTCACATTTGCCACATCAAAGAATCTCATTGTTAAGAGCACAACATTTCAGCATAAGGATATTCATAAATACACCTGGACGTCCCCAGATGGAGAAACTTGGAACCAGAGATCATGTATTAGTGGATAAACGCTGGCACAGTGGCATCATTGTTGTTAGATCAGTTAGAGGGACAGACTGCAATTCGGATCATCATCTGGTCAGAGTGAAAATCAGACAACGGCTATCGCTTATGAGAGGAACAAACGCTAAAGATGATTCTGTAAAATTTGAATTAAAAAACTTGAAAAATGATGAAATGCGGCAAGAATACCAAATCAAAATTGCTAATAGATTTGAAGTACTGGAATCTTCAGATGACAATGTGGCAAACGAAGAAGAAACTGATATAAATAAAGAATGGGAGGCTATAAGAGATACTATTAAATTGTCAGCATCAGAAAGCATTGGTTGTTTAAAAAAGAGGCAAAACAAGAAATGGTTTGATGAGGAATGTGCCGACATTGTAAAGAAAAGAAAGCTAGCAAAAATGAAATGGTTACACGAGGCAAATGAGGTAAATTAGAGCAATTGGGTAGTATTAGACGGGAAACCACCAAGTTACTAAAGAGTAAAAAGAGGGAATATTTGAGAGAGAAGATTAATGATCTTGAAATGAACACAAAAAATAGGAACATTAGAGAATTATATCAGGGAATTAGTATAGAGAAGAAAGGGTTTCAGGCTAGAACAAACATAATTCGGAATGAAAATGGGGATATGATTGCAGATTCCAGGAGTATATTAAATAGATGGAAAAGTTACTTTAATCAGCTATTAAATGTACATACAGAACAGGACATTGAGGAGGATAATTTACAGACAGCAGAAATGCTAGTCGCAGAACCAAGTGCATTAGAGGTTGAAATGGCAATTGAAAAATTGAAGATGTATAAAGCATCAGGTTCAGATGAGATCCCAGCAGAAATGATAAAATCAGGGGGAGAAAAAATTGATGGACAAGATACGCTGGTTGCTTAGTATGATTTGGAAAAAAGAAGCTCTTCCAGATGAATGGAAGGAATCAATTATCGTACCAATTTATAAGAAAGGAGATAAAACTGATTGCAACAACTACAGGGGCATCTCATTACTTTCAACTTCGTACAAAATTCTTACAAATATATTAGTAAGCAGACTTACTCCCTATATTGATGACATTCTAGGAGATCATCAATGTGCATTTAGAAGAAACAGGTCTACAACAGATCAGATTTTTAGTATAAGACAGATTTTAGAAAAGAAATGGGAATATAATGGTACTGTACATCAACTATATGTAGACTTAAAAAAAGCATATGATTCAATTAAGAGGGAGAAGTTATATAGTATCCTGCTGGAGTTCGGAATTCCTAAAAAGTTAGTTAGACTTATACAATTGTGTCTAAATGGCACAAAGAGTAGGTGCGTGTAGGCAAACAGTTTTCGGACACTTTTCAAATCCAGAATGGGTTGAAGCACGGAGATGCACTATCTCCTCTACTATTTAATTTTGTACTAGAGCATGTCATCAAATCTTTAGAGGATGAAGAAGGACTAGAATGCAATGGTATTAATAAGCTGTTGGTTTATGCTGATGATGTAGTAATATTGGCCGATAGCGAGGAGATACTAAAGGACAACACGCACACACTATTGAGTAACACTAAGAAATTAGGACTGGAAGTAAATATCAATAAAACTAAATATATGGTCACACGTAGAAATTCATTATATAATGGAAATGGACAGCTAATGACAAATGAGGGACATTTTGAGGAAGTGGCTGAATTCAAATACCTAGGAACAATAATCACAAATAGGGATGAGATGCACAAAGAAATTAAACATAGGCTCAATTCTGCAAATGAGTGCTATTATGCATTGCAGAGACTCTTGATGTCCCAACTCCTTTCAAAAAACGTTAAACTGAAAATATATAAAACTATTATTCTACCAGTTATATTATATGGGTGCGAAACATGGACTCTTACTTTAAGGGAGGAAAGGAGATTACAAGTAGGCCTATTTGAGAATAAAGTACTTAGGAAAATTTTTGGACCAAAGAGAGATGAACAGACAGGTGAATGGAGAAGACTACATAACAATGAACTACATGGTCTTTATAGGAAGCCAGATATAATAAGAACAGTTAAGTCTCGTAGACTGCGATGGGCAGGACATGTTGCACGTATGGGGAATGAAAGACTTGCATGGAAGCTTCTTGTAGGAAAGCCAGAGGGAAAACGCCCAGTTGGTAGACCAAGAATGAGGTGGGAGAATAACATTAACTATGATTTGAGGGAAGTAGATTATACAGGGAATGATTGGAAAGCATTAGCTCAGGATAGGGATGTATGGAGAGCTTATGTCCGCGCGGCCAAGAACCTACGGGTTGGATAGTGGCAGTGAGTAAGTAAGTAAGTAATATATGGTTTAAGAATTTAACAGTAAATTCAACTGGCTCCCCTTCAATCAGTTTTTTTTTCAAATGTATTCATATAAATACCGACTGTATATAGGCTACTTTCATCATCACCATCATCGAACTGATTCATTATTGCGATCTCTTAAAACTAAATTGATTGTTTCCATTCATGTCTTGGCCTATCCAATCTATTCTTGTTGAAGCTGGTGCTAAAATACTTTCTGTTTTAAATCTATATATGTTTCTGTTTTTCTAAATTCGATTATAAGGTAACTTATGTTGTAATGAGATCGAATTTCTGCTTTAGCCACAATAAACCGGATTGAAAGAAATTCGGAGTATAAATAAATTTACCAAAATCATAATTTGTTTCCTTTATATGTCACGCAATTGTATTTTTGATAAATATATAGCCTATACTCATTTGAAAATATTCTTAAATGCCATAGATAAATTAAAAATAAGACAAATCCTTGTTCCAAGGCAAGCATTTTACCAGAAAAATCAACACTGAACTGCTTACAATTTGAAGAAGTGACAGAAGTGTATGTATTTGTAATTATTAATTTTTGCGCATATATAGGCCTATATAATTAATTTTTGCATATACGTAGGCCTATATATATATATATATATATATATATATATATATATATATATATATATATATATATATAGTGTTGATTCTTCTGGTAAAATGCTTGCCATGGAACAAGGATCTGATTTATTTTAATAGGCCTATATTTATCTATGACATTTAAGAATATTTTCAAATGAGTATACATGCCTGTACTGTATCTAGAACTAGTAATTGACTGACTTTTCCAAGACTTTAGAAGAAAAGAAAATTATTCAAAAGTCTTTAGAGTGCAAGAATTAAGTTATATTTCGATTACAATATGCTATCGAGAAGTTGAGAATTCAAGTTCTCATAAGACTACGTTGAATAAAATAGAAGTCCCGGGGTAGAGATCAATGTTATGAAAGACCAAGTTATTAATATTCAAAACACAGTTATAAATCTGGATCGACCCCCAGTCTCTAAGCTGACTTGTGAAAAGACCAACACTGTGAACCATTCATTCAGCATTGAAATATATTAGGGATTGACTACAGAAACTCCATTTTAAATCTAAAGAGATTATGGAAGGCTGTGTACCTGAATGCTGCCAAATCCTGTCCCATTATTAACAAGAGTTTAGCATATGAAGCACACCTTGAATTCATTATAATTTTAACTTATAGAAATAAATACTCGATCCATAATATTCACTCCTCCATAAATAAAAGTGACATTGCAAGATTCCTGTTCCACTCCTATTTTATCCTGAACTATGACTTTCTACTTTATTTATAAAATCTTATTTTTCTTATCGCCATCAATATTGTTAATAAATATATTACATCACATCCCCGATGAGTTAAAGCAGATTGAAGCGATTATGAATCTATGATTTATTGTTAAACTTATCCAGAGCATAGGGCCTGAACGAAGTACAAAGTAAAATGTTAAAATATATACCTTTTAGCAGGTATCGTCCTGAATTGTGTTAAAATATTTAAAATTAATAACTGTAATTTTACATATTTTTAACACAGTTGAGGACGATAGTACCTGAGGCAAGGGACCAGAGGCAGGGAGCATAACCACTAGTCCACCGCGGCCGACCATAAGAATTTAAATAGCGTAAAAATTCTCGGCCCAAAATAGTATTATTATTTAATCCAGAATATAATAATAAGAATAGATTCAAATTAGACATCTAGCAATAACAGACGCACACACCCATACAAACAAACATAGATACAACTGAACTATTTTCTCCAGGGGGTAGCATTTGGGACTTGTGTCCAGGATAATCCGGGTTTAAATCCCGGTACCAAACGAATTGAGGATAATTTTTTACCTGTTCTTCCTCGGTCGACTAAGTTGATTTTTTTTGGCAGTACAAATTTCATGAAATTCACTATTTCATTACTTTTTAAATATTTTTATTTGGGAATTTAACCACAATACAGTGGTTTTCCAAACCTTCAAGAAATTCGTCTTCTCTATTTCTAGCGGTCCTGAACATCTTCGTTTGCAATGCCCCGTTTACTCATACTTCTTCTCACATCTTCCATCCAACCTTCTTTAGGTCTTCCCTTCTTATTTTCTCATCTATTCTCCACTCCAAGATCTTCTTAGGGATTCTATCAGAAGCCATCCTTTGTAGATGTTCGTACCATCTTTGTCGTCTTTCTTCAATTGTCTTTCTTCTTCTTCTTCTTCTTCTTCTTCCTTTCAAGTATTAGGCCAAGGCCTGTTACGATCCTATAGAAAATTTTCCCTCCAGCGTTTCATAAGACGGTCATGTGATCTTCGTCCTCTTGGTATATAATTATAAACAGCTTTGGGGATCCGATTTGAACTCATTCGTTCTAGATGGTGTTTCCAATTTAGTTGGTACTGTTTAATATATTCCAAAATTGGCGTAGTCTTCAATTCTTTTAAGATATCGGTGTTCCTTTTCCGATCCCATCTGGTGTAACCCGCTGTTCTGCGCATGAATCTCATTTCACAAGCCGTTATTCTGCTTTCATGTTTTTTTAGTGTCCATGCTTCACTACCATAGGTCAACACTGGTCTAGCCAAAGTGTTATATAAACGTAATCTGTTTTTTTTTTGTACAAGGGATGATTTCATAACTTGATTAATAATTCCCAAACTTTTATTATTACTAGTAATTTTTTCAGGGATATCCTTTTCATCCCAGATAGAGAGATAATATCCAAGATATTTAAATTGATTAGATCTCTCTAAAATTTTATTCTGGAGACAGATTTTACTTTGTATGGGGTCCTTCTCATGAAATTCCATAATTTTAGTTTTGTTAATTGATATTTCCATATTAAATTTGGCACATATTTTTTAAAATTATAAATTGATCTTTACAAATCAATTTCGGAAAGTGCCAGAAGAGCTAAATCGTCTGCAAAAAAGAAGAATAGCTTCGAGTTTGAGGTTCCTATTGATGTGTACATATCCTCGTGTTTTCCTCCATTCGTTTATTAATTTAATCATATATATATATATATATATATATATATGTAGCGTAGTGGTTAAGGCACTGCGCTACAAGCCGGAAGGTCGAGGGTTCGAGTCCCGGTGGGGTCAGGATTTTTAAACTGACCCAAACCTTCTGGCGGCACTATGGCCCTGGGGTCGACTCAGCCTCTAACTGAAATGAGTACCAGACGCTTGTTCAGGGGTAAAGGCGGCCGTCACGCAGGGCTGACAACCCGGCTGACATCAAGTGCCGATTGTCAAGAAAAAGTGGGAGCCTTAACCTCCTACTACCCTAAGGGCCTCCTGAGGCCTGTAGTGGGATCACTTTACCTTTATATATAATGAAAAGCACTGGTGAAAGTCCACATCCCTGTTTTACTCCAGTGTTGATCTATTCCCAAGAAAATAATTTGTCATCTTGTTTAACAGAGATTTCATTATCTTTATAGATGTTGAAGATATTAGTAATATATTGTTGTGGAACGTTATCATCAGCTAAAATTTGTAGTAATATATTTCTGTCTACTTTGTCAAAAGCCTTTATGAAGTCAACGGAGGCGATATAAGTTTTTATATTGAATTCCTAGTGCTTTTCTAATAGTAGTTTTAGAGTGAAGAATCCATCTGTACAAGATCTACCCTTTCTGAATCCATTCTGCTCTTCTCCAATTATGTTTTCATATTTTTTTCAATGTAGGCTATTCTTAACTATGTTAGCAACACATATATGTTAACAATCTTAACAATTCTAGCTTTCATGAAACCTTAACGAGCCAACAGGCTTAATCCTTGGATGATGATGATGATATTTATTTTAACTTTCATAATTTTCCTAATTGCACAATATATATATAAAATCTGGACTTAAGCACTGATTTTCTCCATAAATTCAACTCTGTTGCTAATAACTTGTTAGTTTGCTACATTTTAATTATCCATGCCTGTGATCCATAAAACATAATACTCTCTACAATAGTCCTATAGAATTTTTTATTCTGTAAAGGATGTTTTTTTTTACTCCATAATATCGAGTTCAACATACCAATTACTCTCCGCCCATCTGCTATTCTTTTTTTCTACCATCCCATTATATATTAGAATAGATTTATTTAGCCTGGTGGAGTTAAAGGCCATGTGACCTTCTCTTCCACTCACCAGGACATACATATGTTACATATAAATACAACAAATTACAATAATAGTACATAATAAACAATATATTATCTGTCAAATTGAATAATAATGAAAATATTGTCTAATAATACAATAAAATTAAATACAATTAAAATTAAACTAATAATAGAATTTATACAGAAAGGAATAACAGCTCGAATCTACTACATATAAAAAGAAAATAAAAAATACAAAGAAAGTAATAAACTGTAATGAATTAATCTATCGCTTATTATACACATCTTAAAACTATTTATAATAAATAATGAAAAAACAAATTATTCATTTTTAAAATGTAATATTGAGTTGTTTCTGTTAATAATTTTATTTTCATTTTTTTTTCTGAAAGATGGTAAAATTTGGCAATGTTATAATTCTCCATGGCGCGACTGGCCTCGAAGGACCTAGGCCTTCTGGCATCACATGTTAATTACATAGGTAGACTATCATCTAGCCAGTATAGGGTTGATATGTGATTAGCATATCAGGTCCCCAGCCGTTACAGCGATTTTATGAACCTGGAGCCGCTACTTATTTTAGCTGTCCAAATGCCTCACGATGCTTGGTGGGCACCGGTACATACTGGCCGAAATTTCATGAGAAGATTTCTTCCCCCCATGGGGACCCGATCCAGCTCAATCCCCGTAGCTCTGCGCGAAAGCATCTTACCGTAACCACTCGGCTACGACGCGGGACATTTCATTATATCAACAAAATTAAAATCAGCGAACAATAGGAAACTCATGACAAACGTAACAATGAAATCAAGCAGGTTACTGATTAGACCTAAAGATCATAAACTCAATAATATCTAGATGTTAAAGCGTCTATGAATAAGATTTAAGTGAAAAATAGATACATATTTCTCATTGATTAATGATAATCTCCTTTCAAAAATCCATAGGCTATGATTGAACAAAAACCTCAGAGGTCTGTATTTTTTTTTAATTTAAGAATTTAAGGATATTTAATATACTACGAAATCTCATTGATTGATATAATTGACTTTAGAAGAAAACATATGTTTACCAGAGATTCAAGTGCTAAATGTGGAAGCATTGTTAGTTTTTAAATACTCTATTAACGTCTTGTTTTTTTTTTTTTTGTGAGGTCTGATGTCATGGACAGTTTGAGATAATTCCATTTCGTATGACCACCACATGGTTATTAACAGTCACCCATCACCCTATCACCATTTATCTAGAACTACAAATAAAAATAATAATCGATGTAACTAAAATTCGATTGCAAGAGCCAAATAAAACAACAAAACCAAAATAACTATCTGAAAAATAAAAATGTATTATCTACCTATAAAATACTATAAATCTCCTGGGAATATATAGAAGGTCTCTCATACAATTTTTTAACGTCAATACATCCAACCATAATGTAAAGGTTGCAGCCTATATATACTATTGAAGTAATATTTCTTTCCATTCACTCCGTGCCCAATCAGAAATTACCGGACATGGCGCCCAGCATGGGGGCAGCTTGTGAGTTAGAAAAATAACCACCAGGCCAAGATTCCTAGACAGAGAGAGGGAGATGAAATTGTGCCATCATCTCGATTCCTTTTTTATTCTCCATGCCACCTTCTAACAAGGACACAGTAGCCATACATCTTTTAAAAGTTCGTCACGATAACATTTCAACGTTCTGTACTGTACAGTTCATAAATACTGCAACCTAATATCAAACAGATCAGTGCAATAGCTCCCTAACTTTATCGTGGGTCTCTAGGGATCCGTCAGCAGTTATCAGGTGATCCGCGATTGTGGGTCTTAATATATTTAAATATGCAATTTAATCACAGTTTTCTTCAATGGTGATTAATGGCATAGTCCATTGTTAAGCCATAGCCTCTTCGCCTTTGTCAGGAGTTTATTGACCAAGTTCATTTTAGTTACCTTATTAGCTCAAAGATGTCATGAGTTGCATGCGGTCAACACACCGATTTAATGAGACATCTAGCAGGCAACTAAGGTATTACTAGGATATTTGAGATCGGTAAATTTTGCTTAGAGGACTCTTTGTTCAGGCTTAAGGGTTTTTTTCGAGCCTGAAAATCTTCAGACTTGGGACCCACGGCACCTTGGACTTGCTCCTTGGATGTTCCATCCTTAAAAAATCCATCGACTGCGGCCGGGTTTGAACCCGCGACCCTCGGACCAGAGGCAAGGACCATAACCACTAGTCTACCGCGGCCGATTGTTTTTATTTTTTCAATGCAACTATATAATTCCACAAGATACTACAGGACAATTTGAGAAAATAATTATTTTTATATATTAACCATCTAAATTTGTTGCAGATGCTAATTAGGTAATATCCACATAATATAAATTTGGAGGTTAAAATATAGGATGTATATGACAATTCGAGAATTTTCATTAATTCCAAAGGAATACTCGATAAAGAAAAAAGCTTGGTAAAGACAGGATTAGTGGACATTTGCGCACAGCGTACACATATGCTCGCCGCGAACACGAACGGCGCGCGCGCGGCGCGTGTTATGTTCGTCGAAATTATTAATTTCAACGAACCTCCTGCGATCCATAGGAAACCCACAAACCTTCAGTAGACATTTTACAGAGCAGGTGTAACCAACCATGTCTATTCCCTTTCCGTTCTCCCGCTTGTACTGCATTCTTTCCCAAAAATAGGGACTTTTTTTTAAAATGCCGCGGGACGCGGGACAAATTGTTAAAAATCGGGACTGTCCCGCCAAAATCGGGACTGTCCCGCCAAAATCGGGACGTCTGGTCACGCTTATTACTTATTACATCTTATAACTTTATTTATACTTTTTCAAATATTATAGCATTAAAGGAATTTAAAAAAATATATGATTTGTATATATATATGTTTAAAATTATTAAGAATCTATCTCACCATAACATGGCCTTAATTTTTAATAAAGATGTACATGATTATTATACTAGAGGTTGTACTTTATTGCACAAAGATACTAGTTTCTCAACAAAAAAAAAGGTATAAAAGGAATTCGTTATGCATTAATCAACCATTACAATAACTTACCTATTGAATATCAACATTTCACGAATGTTAAACATTTTTCTAATTGTATTAAAAAATATTTTTTCTCATTGCTTTCTTAGTTAATTTTATTATTATTAATATTATCCTGTTTAAATATTGTATTTATATGTGTATATATATATTGTGCATCTATAGTAGTTTGTATTACTTAAACTTATGCCTGAATTTGTTTTCTTGTTTTTATTGTTAATTGTTTTATGGCCATTATTTTTTGTATATTGCCCCTTAACATGAGCAATCTTGCTCTTTGGAGTCTTTGAAGAAATAAATAAATAATTAGTAATAAATGTGTTTATATATTGTATTGTTTTGTGATACTTCATACATAATATTATGAAATGAACGTCTTAAATAAATAATGTTTTCTAAATAATTCTAATTTATTCATACAATTACAGTACACACGAAAAAAAAAACACATAACATTGAAAAAAAAAACAGGCATCTCCTTTCAATGATTTTTAAAAATGATCCTTATGTTGAGGATCCCACAATAATTGCTTGCTTCTATAAATATCAATAAGTTTTAACATGTTTTCCTCTGACCACTCCATACTCAAATAATAGGTGCGCACCGAAAACAACGAACCTCTCAGGTACCCGTCCAAATCTAAACAGCGAACCATCAAAGTGTTTGTGGAAAAAACCGACAATGAGTGGATCGTGGTGAGAGACGCGCGTTCACGCGCACCTTAAAACCCCGTCCAAATCTGACGAACATGGTGCGCGCGCGCCGCGCAAGTGTGTACGTACCTTAAGACTAATATCTATATTTGTATTATTCAGTCTCAATCCATATAAATTATGGGTTCAGAAACATTAACCTTCATATACATTTGTGCACTACAATAGATTTTAGTAAATTCTATGTCAATACGAAGTATGTATTATTTCAATTTAATTTAATAATATATAATTAATATCTTTTTTATTTTTTTATAGTTGCTGGTATTTGTTTTCATTTCTTTAAGTGGAAACCCGTTCGTCCCACAGACATAGTATTTATAAATAATGCACGAATTAAATTTACAGTAGAGTAACATATGCCGTATTTAGAAATATACCAACTGCTGATGTTTGATTTATTTATTTTTTGTAAGGCAGTCTGTCTAGGAGAAAGACAACTCGAAAATTAAACTCTGGTCCTCCAGGTTGGGGGTTTTACGGTTGGGCTGGTAACCTACCCAAGTAAAAAAAATATTACTCAGAAGTCTCAAGTGCGAGAACACGAAACCCGGACAGATTCAAAAGAAGAAGAAATATAGAATATATATATTGAAGCATTTTAATGCCAATAGTCCTTTATTTTAAATTTATAAACATTCAAACCAATGTTATTTTATTTGAAATATTTACATATTATAACCCAATAGAGAGCGATTCAATATGTTGGCTATACTAAAAATTCTATAAAATATTCCTCGCTAATTTCTATAGCGAACATATCACTAATAACAAAACAAAGTAGCCTAATTCATTTCAGTTGAACAACATAAAGTAGTGATTTTAATACAAACAATGATAACATAATTATCTAATTATAACTATAATCATTTAAAGTATTTTATTCCAAGAGTTGTATAGCTACATCTGAAATATAAAATTAGTTTATCTTGACATCGAGGATCTATGCCACTTTTTTATTAAAATTTATTTTGATTTTTATAAATCATATTATGCTCGTTTAACCATAAATTTCTTCTTCTTCTTCTTCGCGGTTTAGGCTTATTTACTAGCCTGTTCCGGCTCCAAATTGCTGCTCTTTCCATAGATTTATTATTCTAAATATGAAACATTATACGCGTGTATATATATATGCGTGTGTGTGTGGTACCTTCCTGTAGCCTAGCATAAAAATGCTATGATTGCAGTGAAAGACCTGCCCTCGGGCAGAATTACTATATTGTACATCTGATACAATGTTTCCCTTAAATTACAATTACAGATATTGTTCTTTTATTATTATTTATGCCAATTGTTGAACATCTAATTATAAATCGTTGATAATTGCAGGTGCATGTTTAAAGTTTCGTGTCTAGAACAGTACCTGTCCTGCCTGTTTTGATCAATTTCATCTAATTTCTCTTTCTCCTCCCCTCCAGTGTCATGCTGTGAAAAGCTTATTGAAAAAGTCTTTGGAAATCCATTGAATGGAGACTTCGATTTCTGAAGAACATTTTCTCAGCTGACCTATTTTGTACAAACCAAACTGTTATTCTGTGTCCTTGCAATCCAATGACAGGTGCTTTCACTCGAATTAAGGGGGGCGGATTAAGGGATTTTCAGGTAACACTCTCAAGAATTTCTTATATCAGAGAATAATAGATTTTTTGTCAACTCTATGAAAAAGTTAGTTTGGATCTATAGAATACTACGAATGTTCAGAGTTTGATTCCAATCAGTATTAAATGTTCCGGAATATATTATTAACAAATATGTTATTATTTTTAACATTTTAACTACTATGTCCCGTGAATACTTTCGTATAAAATATACAACTTGTATTATATCCGATTAATTATATATTTCATTTTGTAACGGAAATTTGATTGAAACTCTACGAGCACAGTCTTCATGGCATTCGTATTATTATTTATAATAACTATTATTGGCATAACATATATTATTTTATTAAATTATGCTTTTACATTTTGCAATAAAATTATTTAATATTTTTTTAAATTTTATTTTGCAAAAAATAAACTGAAAAAATACATATTTATATAATTACCGTATATTGTAAATTTGAAACTAAAACCTTTAATCACATTTCAAGTTCTTACTTACTTAGATATATGGTTATGTTCCATCTTTATTTATTTATTTACATTTCAAATATATTTTAAGGCTATTTCACGTTTGCATTTACTATCTGTTTCACACATTTCTGTAGGCCTAAGTTGATACAGCCTTTCATTTTAATAATGTTTTTGCTTAATACGAAAGTTTATCTTAATCTAAACACACACACACACATATATATGATCAATATCGTTCATAGAATATTAAATATTGTTCCGCCAAGCATACATTGGTCTACCTCTACCACATAACTTTTATAATTCTTGTAATATACACTTCTCTTGTTGTTTTGAAAATAAAGTCTTATGATTAGGGCCCGGATTTTGATGAAATGTCATATTTTTTATGATTTTTCAGTGTCAGAGACATTGCAGAGTAATAATTAAGTGCATTGTGCAAAAAATGTTAGATATATGAGGTTTTTATAGGTCATTAAAATGCATTTTTTCCACGTTTTTCTGATGAAGTCATTTTACAAATTTTATTTGTTATTTTAGTTCATTATATTTATTTTTCGTACTTTCATACGTCAGTTTTTAAATGATCTATGGTTAAATGTTCATTGTATGTATGTTTTGATATCTTGTTTTTTGTGCTCAGGCAAGTCCGTGAGAAACTACAGTGCGTTGCCTCAATATAACGTGAAACCACAGTCTCTGCCTTCACGTGGTTTGATTCGGGACTTCCCCTTCAATGCGGGAATCTTTCGATTTGTAATATTTCCGTTTGTCTCACGAGAGTAGCGTTTCTGTAAGGTTGTGTTGATTTTCGTACAGTGCAAAATGCCAAAACAAAAAGTGTCTAGTGCTATCCGTTTAAGACAGTATGTAACAGAATTCTGTGAACAAGTATTTTCTACTGAAGGGAGTGTATTATTTTGCAAGGTGTGCGAAATTAAAGTCGCTGCAGATAAACGTTTCACAGTACATCAACATATCGGGCGCGAGAAACATTTGCGGGCTCCTAAAAATGTGAACGAAAGAAAAGTGTCTCAATTACTGTTTAAAAAATTTGCTTCCACATCAAATAGCAAGACATCTCTATTTTTTAAAGAATTATGTGACGTGTTTTTCAGGGCAAATATTCAAATTAGAAAAACTAAACAATTCTAAACGACGCGATTTTCTTTAACGCCATGGGTCATTATATTCCAGACGAATCAACATTGCGTAAAAACTATTTAATAATATGTTATGAAGACACATTAAACCATATGAAACCGTGCTAGCTGACAACCGCCGATCGTTCACTTTTGATAACTTAAGGATGACCATGGTTGTGTATTGCAATGCCAACTAAGGTATGTTCAGTTAATAACTTTTAATATTAGTTTAATAGAAGTGAGATTGACCTAGTGATAATTATTATTTTTTTAATTATTTTATATTACTACTAAGAACAGGAATTGCTTTAGAATAGTTACCCCAATCAATAATAATCATTATTTATCTTAGGCCATTTCTAATTATTAAATTCATAGTTATTAATTAGTTATTTATTATTAAATTTATAATTTTCATTAGGTCATTTTTTTACACTTTTAAGTAATTTTAAGGGAGTATTATAGTTAATTTTTTAACATTTTAAGGTCATAAACATCCGGGCCCTACTTATGATATATCTTCCGTCAGTTGAAATAAATTATTATTATTATTATTATTATTATTATTATTATTATTATTATTATTATTATTATTATTATTATTATTATTATTATTATTATTATTATTATTATTATTATTATTTGAAATAAATGCGTTACAGAAAATTGAAGAAAGATAGAATCCATAAAAAAATCTTAGAATCGAGAATAGATGGTAAAATAAAAAAGCGAAGGAGTAAGAAGAAGTATGAGTGAATTGGGACTTACATATGAGGATATTCAGAATCGCTACAAACGGAGAATGCGAATTTCTTCAGGTTAACGGAAAACCATTGTTTTTCTGGATAAATTCAGAAATAAATTTGTTGTTATTATTATTATTATTATTATTATTATTATTATTATTATTATTATTGTTATATAAAATAGAAATGAGTTTCAACTTCAAGATACGGATGTAGAATATACATTTGACACTCCAGAGATAACAGAAGATGAAGTTAAAAGAGCTTTGAAAGAGGCAAAAAATGGGAGAGCACCAGGACCAGGAAATATTCAGACGGAACTCCTAAAACATGGAGGAGATATTTTAGTAATATTCTTAACAAAACTTTTTAATAAAATTGAAATTGGAGAAGATATCCCAGAAGACTGGAATTTATCGTACATTTTACTCCTATTTTTTAAAAAAAAAAGGTGATAAAAAACTGTGTTCCAATTACAGAGGTATAAGCGTTCGTACCTTCAACAGCTAGGATTTTTAGTAAAATTATAAATTTTAAACTTACGGAGATAAAAGATAACTTAAGAGAAGAACAATGTGGATTCCGGAGTGGAAGATCATCTATTGATAATATTTTCTGTATTAGACAATTACAAGAGAAAATCCTAGCAAAGAATAAAGAACTACATATGACCTTTATTGATTTAGAGATGGCATATGATAGTGTACCTCGACAATTGTCATGGATGGCAATGAGAAATATGAATATATGTGATAAATGGATTAATATTGTTAGGAGGATCTATAGTAATACAAAAGCTAAAGAAAAATACAGAATTATTTAACAGAGGCATTCACAATGAATAAAGGCCTTAAGCAGGGATGCAGTTTGTCACCAATTCTTTTTAACATTTATTTAGACCAGGCTCTTAACTTGTGGTATAAAAAATGTTCTGAAATGGGTATTCCTATAGGAGGAAAATTACTGCATTCATTGTTGTTTGCAGATGATCAAATAATTTTTGAAGGGCATGAAGATGATATGAAATATATGATAAATAAACTAATGGAAGAATATAAAAAATGGGGACTGAATATAAATTTACAGAAAACAGAATATATGTGTTTGGGAAAGGATGTGGACGACCTCATATTTGAAACAGGGAAAATAAAAAAATGTGAATTTTAATTTTAGTTTCCTTTGTAATATTTTTGTTCCTAATTACTCCATGTAATGTCTTAGTTGCATTTTTTGCCATTGCAATTTTAGCCTGTACATCTCTCTTCGATTATTTTAGAAGAAGCCTCCAAAAAACAAGACAGGATAAAATAAGAAATGAATTCCTTTGGAGAGAAATGAAGGTCACCACATCTGTTGTTAAGAGGATTGAAAATCAAACGCTAAAATGGTATGGCCATGTACAAAGAATGGAAAATGAAAGATGGCCAAAAATATATGCCAATGGTCATCCCCTGGAAGAAATAAACGTGGCAGACCAAGATGGAAATGGAAAACCTACGTCAGAACAATAATGGAGGACAGGAATTTGGAAGAGGGAGATTGGAATTATTATTTTTTAAATGGAAACTGAAGACGGCAAACCTATAAGTGGGGGAAAGCCGAAGAAGAAGTAGATTATTATTATTATTGTTAATTAATCAATTGAGTTGGTGTTTACTTGATGAAAATCCATATTTATTGATTAAATAAAAATAAAACGTAGTTTTATTTGATTTTCATATTTATTGTCACTGAATTATATAATAAATATGAAAATCAAATAAAACTACGTTTTATTTTTATTTAATTAATAATTATTATTGTTATTACTATTATTATTATTATTATTATTATTAAAACATTGCGTAAAAACTATTTAATAATATGTTATGAAGACACATTAAACCATATGAAACCGTGTTAGCTGACAACCGCCGATCGTTCACTTTTGATAACTTAAGGTGTATTGCAATGCCAACTAAAGTATGTTTAGTTAATAACTTTTAATATTAGTTTAATAGAAGTGAGATTGACCTAGTGATAATTGGAAACTGATGACGGCAAACCTATAAGTGGGGGAAAGCCGAAGAAGATTATTATTATTATTATTATTATTATTATTATTATTATTATTAGTATTATTATTTATTATTATTATTATTATTATTATTATTATTATTATTATTATTATTGAAAAATTCAAATATTTAGGATTAATTTTAGAATCAGATGGGAAATTGAGAAAATAATTAATGATGGTAGAAAAGTAATTGGAATGTTAAATTCAGTGATATGGAGTAAAAATATTATAAATAAAACCAAGACATTGATATTTAAACCATTAGTACAAAGTGTTATGTTGTATTGTGCAGGTACCAGGGCTTTAGGTAGACATTAAGCAAATAACTTATTGACAACAGAGATGGATTTTTGATGAGGGGCATCAAGAAAATGAAGAAAGGAGAAAATTCGTAACCAGAAAATTAGAGAAATAATTAATGTTAAACATAATATTATAGAAGTAATAGAAGAACGAAGATTGAAATGGTATGAACATCTGAAGAGGATGGAGAATAATATAATCCCAAGAATGATGCTGGATTGAAATGCTGAAGGCAGGAGGAGGAGAAGGAGGAGGGAACCCAGGGAACAGTGGATGGATGAAGTGAGAAGAAACATGATCAGCAGAGATCTCAAAGAAGAAGATGCTGAGAATAGAAATCTGTGGCGGAGCAAAATACATTTGGTCTGAAGGATAACTACTGCAATGTATAAAAAATCCTTAATAAAAATTATTATTATTATTATTAAATTATAATTTAGTTTCTCTCGTTTCTTCTGATACATTTTTTTGTGGCTGACACTGTGTAACTGACCTAATGATAAGAATAATTATTTTGTGTGTGTGTGAGTATGTGTACGTGTATAGGTTAGATGTGAATCACTCTGTATAAAGAACTGAAGGGTAAAGGTGTTTTACATTCAGTTTCTTTTTCTCTTGGAAGTAGCCATAAATAAGCGATATATCATGAACAGCTATTAGTGAACGGAAAATAAAAAGATAAATTTCTCTTTAGGCATTAATTGAATGTATAGCAATATATTTTAATACGCCAAGTGCAGGTGATGAGGGGAAGGGAATGGAAAGATATGAAATATATAGCATAAATAGTTATAAAATAATACATATATCTACAGTGGGTGTTACAAAGAAAATCGACGTAATATATTCCAAACGTCTTGATCGAATTGACGGTCCAACCATTTACATCATTTTGATACCAGAGGCAAATAAAGGCAATTAAAGGAAGCAATGAATATATGTAGTCCAATTTATAAAGTAGTGGGTCTATTATCAGGTATCTTTTAGTTAGCAATTGATCATGCCGGTATCCAGGACTTCAAAAATACGTCCCACATGCACTACAGTGATCAGATGACAACTCACAAATTATGTGGAGCTATATTATAAGATGCCTCCACATACTAAGTTATCTGTGCAAGATTACCTGTCTGTTTCTTCAATTAAATAGGTCCTTTCAATTAAATTCGTCATCTACACGAAGGTCACAAGGTGGGAATTACTCTTTTACTTAGCCTAAGTTTATTTTTTGAAACTTTGAGTTTAAGGTTAACTTAACTTGGTAACCATGATAATAAACAAACATGGCTGATCAGAGTTAGTTTACGATCAAGAGGAAATTAAATCTGTTTTGTAATAAGTATCGTTAATTTCGGGAAGTGGCTGAATTCAAATACCTAGGAACAATAATCGCAAATAGGAATGAGATGCACAAAGAAATTAAACATAGGCTCAATTCTGGAAATGCGTGCTATTATGCATTGCAGAGACTCTTGATGTCCCAACTCCTTTCAAGAAACGTTAAACTGAAAATATATAAAACTATTATTCTACCAGTTATATTATATGGATGCGAAACATGGACTCTTACTTTAAGGGAGGAAAGGAGATTACAAGTATTTGAGAATAAAGTACTTAGGAAAATTTTTGGACCAAAAAGAGATGAACAGACAGGAGAATGGAGAAGACTTCATAACAATGAACTACATTGTCTTTATAGGAATACAGATATAATAAGAACAGTTAAGTCTCGTAGACTGCGATCGGCAGGACATGTTGCACGTATGGGGAATGAAAGACTTGCATGGAAGCTTCTTGTAGGAAAGCCAGAGGGAAAACGCCCAGTTGGTAGACCAAGAATGAGGTGGGAGAATAACATTAACTATGATTTGAGGGAAGTAGATTACACAGGGAATGATTGGAAAGCATTAGCTCAGGATAGGGATGTATGGAGAGCTTATGTCCGCGCGGCCATGAACCTACTGGTTCGATAGTGCCAGTGAGTAAGTAAGTAAGTAAGTAAGTATCGTTAATTTAGGTAGAATAAAAGCTCCTTATTCATGGTTCCATTATTTGCGGGTTAAAAAATTGCGATACAGTTCTTGTATTCGCAGCTAAAAATTTATTCTCGGATCCAGTAGGTATATTAGGATTCGCATCCTTTATTAACGCAGGCACGTGCCAAGGCGACTTTTACAAAGAGCGATTCAAACAAAATGGACAAATTAATATCAAAGTAAAACAAGCCTTATTGTCACTAAGCCTAAAGTTCGTTGTTAAAAGCCGTCACCGCGTGCCGCTATGTCCGTTATAAATGCCGCCCTTGCCACGATCGGTATTCTATTGTTTCAACTTGTCATTCGTTGCAATAATTTTGATTGAATAACACGTGTCTCCTCTGCTTTGTTGCCAATTTATAATATCGAGTTTTCCTTTTAGTTGTGAAGCGAGAAAATAAATAGTGTTGCCGCTTAAAGTAAGAAATAGAAATACTTGACTGTTTACGCGTTGGCGAGTCGTTTGCATCTATAACGCGCTGTTTCAGTTAGTGAATCAACTATACGATTCATCAAGAAATCCGAAGACAAAATAAGGAATTCTATTGCTGAATCCAAGCTGATTATCAATCAGAATTGAAAGACAAAACAGGAAAAAAATTACTATGTTCTTTAAAACCTTGCTCTAAGCCTGACAGTAATAATTAATAGAAATTATTCAAAATCTCTCATTAAATTGATTTCATTTTGATAATTTTCATTTTATTTTGGAACCTTGGAACGTATTCCCTATATACCCATGCAAATTACCGTTCCATATTCACGGTTTCTGCATTCACGGCGTATTTACGGAACATATCCCCCACGAATAAGGAGCTTTTACTGTAGGCCTATATCTTACTTTAAATTGGAAGTATGCATATAATTTTATACCTCATAAAGAGGAAAACGAGACTTTGGTGGCTTAATTCCATTATCATCATTATTATTATTATTATTACTATTATTATTATTATTATTTTATTATTATTATTATTAGTAGTAGTAGTAGTAGTAGTAGTAGTAGTAGTAGTAGTAGTAGTAGTAGTAGTATTATATCATCATCATCATCAGTATCATTGTTTATTGTTATCATTTTATCATTACCATTACCATTATTATCACTGCTATTATTATTGTTATTATTATTATTATTATTATTATTATTATTATTATTATTATTATTATTATTATTATTATTATTATTGTGAAAACTGGCTTAAGTAATTAGATGAAGTGTACAACTTAACGACTCGTGAGTCTTCTCGTCAATTAAGAAAATTTGTTTTCATGTTTCCTACGTGACTGCGGTTGTTTGTGTTCCCTTCATAACTAACAAATTATCGCCTTACCATGATGGACGGTTGGGTATTGGAGACATTAGCCTCTAACAATTGAATTAGTATCCTACTATTTGCAAATAAATCAGAGAGAGTAGAATGCAGCGGCGGCCACACAATGTTTTCAACCACCGTTTGAGCCAAGAGTCACTCTCGCTATTGAAAATTAATGTGTGTTACAGATACGGAATGGCTGCATAACTCGAAAGAGAGGAATGACATTGAAGATGTGCAAGATTTATGTAATGTTCGTTGCTTGTGTCTTTCATAATGTGCATAATACACGATGTTCATGGCCTTCTAACAAATGTGCTGTGTCAGTAAAACTATCACGCTATATTTTTTATAGGGAAAAGGTTTTTATTAAAAAAATATATATATATATATATATATATATATATATATATATTTATTTATATATGTTCCACGAATATGTACAAACTCCATGGCGTGACTAGCCTAGAAAAACATTGAGCTGGTATCACATCCACATGTCAATTTACAGAGGTTGATTAGTATTTTATTTAAATCTAAGGCCCGTAGCACTACCATTCAAATCTGAACGTGAAAGGACCGAAAAATTTTGATCAGAGCCAATTTTTTCAAGGTGTAAGTTCATTTAGGTGCCATAAATATCCGACAGGGAACCCCAGTCGGGTTTGAACCCGCTAACATCGAAATCAGAGACGAGCATAACATTCAGTCCACCAGGACTGACAATTAAGGAAATGGGTGATTATCCAGCCAGTGTAGGAGTGACACGTGGTTAACGAAGTCGGTCTCCCGGGCATTATACCTGGTTTTCTCAACCTGGAACTTCAAATTATCGTAACTACCTAAATTCTTCAAGATGCTAGATTCGCATTGGTCATTATGTGTATATATATATATATATATATATATATATATATATATATATATAACAATTTAAAATAATCTAACCTCGATAAATTAAATGTTTTAATTTACTTTTTCAAAACGACGTACTAAGGAGGTTGGGTAGGATGATAGCATATGAGTCTAGCATTAGCATGTTTTCGGTTCAAACCCTGGTGCCCGCCAGCTTTAATTTGTTTCAGTCAACAAGAAAAATAATCCCATTATCAGGACATTAAGTGACATTATTAAAATTAAATCAGCGAACATCTACAATAAATATAACGATGAAATTACATTAGCCATCGAATGCAACGAAAGATTGTACACGTGACTTGGCCATAGATGGTAAAAAGCACTTCAAAGTAATGATGGAATATAAAAGAAAATCCAACATGTTTCGATCCCTTCGTTCTGTATTATTATTCATTATTTCAGCATCAAAAATTACTTTAAAACGAAAATTGAATAGATATGGCGATATTGAGAAATAGGCTTAAAGCGCTGCTTCTGTACGTTGTTTTCAAAGTGTCGCTCGCTACGTCAACGTTATCCCTCCGTATTTGTGCGAGGTTAGTTGTATCATATACACAAGGGAGAGGGGAATCTTTATCTCTCTATCTATCTTCGGGTTTTTACAGCTGCTGCCGTCTTCCCGTGCCAAACCTCCAAAGCCTACGGTCTTGGGCATCTTCGATGCTTAGCCCTCTAGCTTGCATTACTGTCTTCATGTTTTCCTTCCATGTTAACCTTGATCTTCCTCTTTTCTTCTTTCTATTCGGATGCCATTCATATAGTTGCTTCGGCTATCGCTCATCTTCCATTCTTAAAACATGTCCTAACCACTTTAATTCCTTTTCCTCAATTCTTTCAATTATGCTTTCTTCTGCTTCCATTATGTTTCTAACTTCCTTATTTGTGACACGTTCTAATTTAGACTTTCTGGCACTTCCTCGTAAATAATCCATTTCTAGAGCTATTAGTCTGTTCTTGTAGGCCTAGTACTTATTGATTGTCCATACCTCACTTCCGTACATTGCAACAGATTCCACCAATGTTTTACCAATCTATTTTTTTGTGTCTTTCCAAATATGCTTATCCCACCATATGGAATTTAATGATGATATTATTTTGCTACTCAATTCAATTCTATGTTTTATGTTCTCTTTTCCTATACCTTCGATGTTATCCATAATCATTCCCAAATATTTAGTTTGTTTCACTTGCTTTATTTGGATTCCTTCTTCCAATATTAAATTTTCTCTTTCATTGCTATTTATTGTCAGATATTCTGTTTTTTGTAAATTTACTGTGAGACCCCATGATTCATATGTGTTTTTCAACCTTTTTATCATGAATTCCATATCAAATTTGTCTTGCGCTAAAACCAGTTGATCATCGGCAAATTGTAATGTCAGCAAAAATCTGTTGCCTATTGGGATCCCCATACCTTTGCAGCTTTGTTTCCATTTCGTTAATATAAATTCTACATAAATATTAAATAAAATTGGTGATAGACTGCACCCTTGTTTCAATCCCTTTGAGGTTTTTATAGGATTAGACATTATATTTCCCATTTTAACATAAGCGGAGTTGTCTTTATAGATTTGTTTAATAATTTCTATTAGGTTTCTGTCAATATTGTATTTCTCCAATACTTCCCATAATTTGTTCCTCGGAATTGAGTCATAAGCTTTCTCTAAATCTATCATTGTCAAATGGGTTTCTTCTCCAACTGCAGTCCGTTTTTCAATTAAATGTTGTATTTTATTGATTTTATTAAACACAATGTGTACATTTAGAATTTTCACCAGTCTTTTGTAATTTTGGTGAGAGGCTGAGTTCTGCTTTGGCATTTCATTAGGTGGTACCTGGAGCATGGCTCGTCGCAAAGCTTACATCTGCAGTCCTCCTTCGGGTCGTGGTATGACGGATTCTGACATATTTTCCAGTGGAAACCATGCGCGGCGAAGCGTGTGTATAGGTGGCGAAGTTGGAAGTTCGGTCCTTTCCACACATCGGTTTTCATTGTTTCTGTGTCCATTATTTCCATCGGTATTGCATTGGCTTTGTTTTGTCTCTCTTTGATGGCGTCTTTATATGCCTGGGTTTCTGGTAGATTGAAGCGAAGCTTGATGTCCTCAATGAAGTAGGATTCATGTGCTATTCTGTAGGCGTAGCTGTTTCTTGTGTACTTTGAGAGTGACAAGGCCCTCTTGAGATATCTGGCTTTGACATTCTCCAATTTCTTGAGGTTTTTCGCTGTTAGGTGAATCCAAATTATCTGAATACCGTATGTGGCCGCTGGTGCTACCTTGAGTTGGAACAGTGCCATTGCCGTTGGCAGGGACAGTCTCTCAAGCTTGGGGATGTCGAACATCGAATTTATTGCCGCTGTGGTCCTGTCTTGTATATGCATGGTGAACGTGGTTCCAGTGGTCTGCAACGTCGAATTTAAACTAATCTAGGAATTATGGACAACTGTGGTTCAATAGTGTCAAATGGACAGTCAGTCAGCCAGGCAGCCTGTCTGTCAGCGTAAGTAACAGTTTAATGTTATAGATATCGGCGACACCATTGAACAGTGGAGGGCCAGCATTGGAAGTTGGACCAGGGGGCATCGACCCTATGGTCTTAAAATCCGAAACAATTTTTATTAACCGAATTTAAACTAATCTAGAAATTATGGACAACTGTGGTTCAATAGTGCCAAATGGACAGTCAGTCAGCCAGGCAGCCTGATTGTCAGCGTAAGTAACAGTTTAATGTTATAGATATCGGCGACACCATTGAACAATGGAGGGCCAGCATTGGAAGTTGGACCAGGGGCCATCGCCCTAGGGCCTTAAAATCCGAAACCATTTTTATTAACCGAATTTAAACTAATCTAGGAATTATGGACAACTGTGGTTCAATAGTGTCAAATGGTCAGTCAGCCAGTCTTTCAGCGTGTGTTGTATTGCAAATATATTGTCAACACATGACCTTCCTGGTCTGAATCCATTTTGATCTTCTCCTAATTTGTCTTTAACATCTTTTTGTAACTTTGTTTTTAATAACTTCGTAAATATTCTATATAATGTGTTATTTATACTTAGTCCTCTGTAGTTTTTTGCGTCTCTTCTATCGCCCTTCTTGTATATTGGTACAATGTAGCTTATTTTCCATTCATCAGGAATCTTCTGTATTCATTAAAAAATAAAGTATAAGCCGGTTTATTCGAACTTGTCGCATATTAATAAAAATTTCAACATTTTATCACAGTGTTTGTCCTTTAAATATTGTGTAAAATTAAAACTTCTTTGTAATGAGATTGCTTTCTATATTGTAATTTCATATACATAAGAGGATTCAGTTCAAAGAAGGGTTAAAAGTAACACATAATAAAACAAACTGTATCTCTGATTCTGATTACCTGACAGTATTATTTTTTTAATGAGGATACTTCTCCTTCGTAGTTTAACGTCTCACCATATAGGTACATTTACATGTCCCCGCCTCCCGGGCCTTCGGTGTCATAATACGTCAGGAAAGCGATTATTTAAATTTTGGATCTCACTTACTTTTTTGACCACACAAGGACATGGAGGGCCTCTCCGAATGAGTGGTCAGCTCAATACAGGACCTCCTCTGAGGCAATACGAATATTTAAGACAAAACTCATTTTTCAATCACACATTCATACTAAACATAGTGAACATAATAATGCTAATCATGATGGCCAGATGATGTTCGGTGACCGTTTGTCCATTAACGTTTCCTGACAGTTGTTTAACAGGTGACGAAAAACTGCAAAGAAAAAGTTATTACCGATTAAACGTACCCCGATCCCTGGTCCGCTGTGAACAAGCCACTGATGCTAATTCCAGACCTATAGAAGGACAATTAAGATACTTCATTTAGCTTTAAATATAGATATAATTACAACAAAAACTAATCGTCATCTCAGTCAAAAAATTAATTTATTAAGTCCACATTTCAATCTCCTTGTGTGAAACGTTGACATAATAAATTAATTTTTTGACTAAGATAACGATTAGTTCTTGTTGAAATTATTATTATTATTATTATTATTATTATTATTATTATTATTATTATTATTATTATTATTATATTATTATTATTATTATATTAACTACTCTCAGTGAATAAAATTTAATAAACATATATATATATATATATATATATTTGTATTTATATATATATATATATATATACATATCCATCCATAGTAATTCTGCCCGAAGGCAGGTCCTTCACTGCAATCATAGCATTTTCATACTATGCTCGCAGCTTTACTAGGGAATTGTGTAGGTGTGGTAGCTTCCCGTTGCTTTCCACACCGGTGAAGGATGATGAGATGATGATGATGAGATGATAATGATAAGGATGATGATGATGGTCATATGATTTCGGGGACCGTTTGGGCCTTAAAGTTTTCCTGACATTTGTCTTACAGGTGAGGAAAAACCATATATATATATATCCCTTAAATACCCTAAATCATGTACTGTAATTCTTTTTTTATAAAGGCTTGGCATTGGCTTACCTTAATTGATGTATAGTTTTCTCATCTTCTCTACTTCACTACTAACTACTTAACTCACTAGCACTCTAGAACCCGTGGGTACTACGCCGCACGAACATAAGTTCTCCATACATCGCTATCATGAGCTGATGTTCTCCAAGCATTCCCTGTATAATCTACCACCCTCAAATCATCATCTTCTCTACTAAATACGAAAATGTTAATTTAACTGCAGGTAGTCATTTACGTCACACACTAGTGTTAGTAACACTAAGAAATTGGGACTGGAAGTAAACATCAATATAACTAAATATGTGTTCACGCATAGAAATACATCATATAATGGAAATGGGCAATTAATGACAAATGAGGGAAGTTTTGAAAAAGTGGATGAATTAAAATACCTTAGGAACAATAATTACAAACTTAAATGAGACGCATAAAGAAATTAAACATAGGCACAATTTTAGAAATATATGTCATTATGCATTACAGGGACTCTTGTCGTCTCAATTTCTTTCTCTAAAAAAATAATTAAAATGAAAATGTTATATTGTATGCGCGCGAAACATGGAATCTTGCTTTACAAAAAGAGAAAAGATTACGAGTTTTTGAGATTAAAGTTCCTAGGAAATTTTTTGGACCAAAGAAAAATGAACAGACATGCGAATAGAAGACGATACAACAGTGAGCTACACGATCTTTATAAATAAACACATATAATAAGAATGACACGAATGGGGATTGAAAGAGGGGCATGGAAACTTGATGTAAACCAGGGAGAAAACGATCAGTTAGTAGACCATGAATGAGGCGAGAGAATAATATTAACCATGATTTAAAGGAAGTAGATTATATAGAAGATGATTGGAAAGCATTTTAGCTGAGGATAGTGATATATGTCCGCGCGGCCATGAACCTGTGGGTTCGATAGTGACAGTCGGTATTGATTTACATATATAAAAATCTGCCCTATCAGTTTTATTATTGAGACTCTAATATTTTAAAAATATTATGAATATATTGAATTAATATTTAACAATTGTTAATAAACTGTTGATGAAAATGTGGTTTCTGAAATATTATTTTCAGTGTGTCCTGAAACTTCATATTCATAATTCAATAGGTTCCTGAGAAGTTAGACATGTGTACCAATAATAAGATCTTCAGGAATTATAAATCTATCGCCTGAGCCAACTCGTTCAATTCATTTTTACTTTAGATATTGATCTGAAAATCTGTTTTGGTCCACCATTCTATTAATTGAAATTGTGTTTTTATTATTAGACTAAGATTATCATAAGTAATGCCACGAGTGATTTCCAAATTATCGATAAATTCACGACTCACTAAGTGAGGAGTGAATTTATCTAGAGAATTTGGAAATCAAGAGTGGCATTTGTTAGGACTATTTAACGAATAAAATTAAGCTGTTTACTCACAAATCGTTATTTAACTGTAGTTATTTTAAAATATTTATATATTTAATGTAAACGGCGATGTTTGAAAACAAATGAGAAACGATAGGTACGCTTCATCTGCTTCTTTTGTTTATCACTGCAACTAGATCATACTATTCATTGCCAAAGGAACGCAATATTGTAAGAATGCTCTCTAGTGGAGAAAAAATGAAACACATCAAACTGTATATTAATTCATTTCTGATGTAGTATGATATAAATATGACAATTATATTTTTCTGGATTGTTACCTGGGAAAAAATACATTTAAGAAAGTGCAAACAGTGGTTTCTTTTTTTTTTGGTGGTATAATCAATTGCTACAAATGTTTTTATATTAACTCCCGCATGCGGCATGTGTTGACATTCATGCACTATATATACAATCTGGTAGCCGTATTTCTCATGGGCTCAGTCACTGCAAAATAATGGTCAGACCTGTTCAGAATATTAAAAAGGAGAAGCTTTCTTTAATATGGTAATTATAACACTGATAAATATTTCGCGAAACACGACTCTGATTGGTTGTAAAACAGAAATCATTTAAACATGATTGGTCATTGACTCCCATTTGGGGCATGAGTTAAATATTCATTATTATTATTATTTATTTATTATTATTATTTCTTTATTATTATTATTATTATTATTATTATTATTAGTAGTAGTAGTAGTAGTAGTAGTAGTAGTAGTAGTAGTAGTAGTAGTAGTATTGAACAAGAATAAATTCACAAAATTAATACATTTAAATATTTGGGATCTATTTTATAAGCTCGTGGAATCAGCCGAAATCGAACAAAAATAAAATAAATAAAATAAAGCATAGGTAGAAAAATAATTGGTATGCTGAGTCCAGTTCTTTGGAGCAAAAAAATTGTAAAAAACACTTAAAGAATAATTTACAATCCATTCTATCAAAGCGTAATTAACGTTATATCGTTATATGGAGCTGAAACTTGAACAAATACAAAAACAAGAATGGATAAAACTGGAAACCAAATAATTAGAAAGCTTTGAAAGTGGATAATAACATTCCTGGAGTAACTGAAGAACAAAAATTGAGATAATTTGGACACTTTAAAAGTATGGGGAAATACATAATTCCAAAAATGATTTTGAAATGGAACGCTAAAGGCGTAAGGAGAAGAAGAAAAGCACGAGCATAATATATGTATGGAATCACGAGAAGTATGAATAGAATGTAATTGACGGAAGAAGGTGCGGAAGAAAGGAATTTTTGGAAGAATAAAATTTCATTTATGTTGAAAGAAAAGCTACTGCCGTGCAGAAAAAGAATCTTAATAAAATTATTTTTGTTGCTATTATTTTCATGTTATGATTATCATTTGTTTTATTACTTACTTACTCACTGGCACTATCCAACCCGTAGGTTTATGGCCGCGCGGGCATAAGCTCTCCATACATCCCTATCCTGAGCTAATGCTTTCCAATCATTCCCTGTATAATCTACTTCCCTCAAATCATAGTTAATGTTATTCTCCCAATTCATTCTTGGTCTACCAACTGGGCGTTTTCCCTCTGGCTTTCCTACAAGATGCTTCCATGCAAGTCTTTCATTCCCCATACGTGCAACATGTCCTGCCCATTTATTATTATAACTATATACTTCATTATTATTGTTATTTTAATTTTTATTAGCGTTATTTATTATTGTTAATTATTATTATTATATTATTACTATTATTATTATTATTATTATTATTATTATATATCAATTATCATCTTCATGGTAGGCCGTCGGCCTGTTCCGCTCTCAGAATTCATCTCCCAATCGTCTTCTAGGACGTGCCACATCTCTATAGCCTTGAAATTGGTACAACAGTGCTTGTTTTGTTAGCCTAGAAGAGGCCGTTCTTAAAATATGCTCATGCCATTTTTGTTTATAGTTTTGTATTTTTTCATTTAGATTAAACATTTTGAGTTCTTATCTAATTGTTTCACTAGGAATGTGGTCTCTTAGAGTATATCCATTATTATTATTATTATTATTATTATTATTATTATTATTATTATTATTATTATTAACATTATTATTATTGTTATTATTATTATTATTATTACTATTATTATTATTGTTATTATTATTATTGTTATTATTATTATTATTATTATTATTATTATTATTATTATTATTATTTATTAATTTCGATAATCTAAATTGCGAGAGTATTTAGAATGATGAGTGACGGGCGTTTAAATGTATTATGATCCATGCTGAAACTCATCTTATTATATACGAGAAGTGAGTTACTTGTTTTCATTTAGCGAGACTAAGCAGGAAGAGAACCTAAATGATTCAGGAGCGGAGAAATTTCGCTGTTGACATTGAAGATGGAAGCAAGGCAAAGCAAGACAGGGACAAAATAAAGAGGTTGTGGACAGGAGATTGATATGGCAGCAACTCCTTACACACATATTAACAAGGAGTAAGTGAAGTAAGTAACTGAATGAGCAGGACATCCTCACGACAATGACGCAATCATTCAGTGGCGGCTCTTATGTACCTAAGTAGAAGCTGTTGTGGAAAACACTTTTATTGCATTAGCCCATTATTATCAATCAGTATTTTTCAAAGTGTGCTTTTTTATGTAAAATTAGGGTTATTACTAAATCTGAATACATATATAAACAGATCACACAAAGTCATCTGTAGGCCTATATCCCTGTCACTGTTATGTACAATGTTACTAAGGCGGCTCCGTGGCACAAATGGTTAATCACTCATCCTCCATCTCTGGGTCCCGAGTTCGCGTCTGGGTTATTCTATATGTGGGGTTCATGGTGGACGAATCGGAGTCATGACACATTTTCCTCGGGGTTTCTCCCGTATTCTCCCGCCAAAAAGTTTATTTCACTACTTCTCCATAGTTATTTCATCCATTCGTTTCATTTAATTTCATATGTCCCTGTGATGGTCAGTCGGCATCTTCGTATATCACATAACTTCAATAACAAGGGTTTAATATCATCTAATCCCTCGGCCTGCATTACATCTGATATTAGTTGGATACCTGCATTAAAAAAAAACATGGTTCCTCAGGCCTAGAAGCCTCTTGACTTACAATCCGGCTGCTGGCTTCATATTCACATGTGTTAAACAATGTCATTAACATCTTCCTGCTCCCATAATGTCATCAACCTTCCCAGTAACGATGGGTTGCAGTCTGGCTTATAGAGCTGGACATCGCATTAGGTGACAATTATTCATTCCGTCTCTTGTTCACACAGGTTCCTAATCGGTGGAGGTTCATCGTCAGGTAGTTATATCTAGTGCTTAACCTAAATTCTGCTAATGATTCACTTCTCGGCCTATCTGCTGTTTCTGATTGTGTTTGTCTATAAGTCCTCCATTGTGCTTTCTTGGAAGTAATTAATTCATGCAGAATTCAATTCATTTTTTATCACAAAGTTAACTCCATTTTGAATATTTCCTGATAGATGGTTTGCAATATTATAATTTCCTTCTTTACAATGACATCAGTGTGTTCATTTCCTATGAAGCCGAAATTGAGGAATCAACTGAAGAAACTTGGTTATGTTCGTCTCTTTTAATAAAAAATAACGGTCTCTTCCATTCACGGAATTTCGGCTGTTTTGGAGGCTCTATTTGCAATGACATGAATTGCTGATTGTCAATCTGATATTATTATGAATGCTTTGGAGAATCCGAAATGTTGGGAAATTAATTGACCAAGTGTTATTTTTATTTCATCTAATTTTCCATCAAATGCCCTTCTATAATCTCAGATTAGTTATATTTAGTATTTAGTATTTATATATTTAGTCATTCAGGACAACCATATTGTTATATTAAAATACAAAACGCAATTAAATTTGATAATAATTCGTTAATAATTTGGCGAAACTAACAAATTATTATAATCGTGAAATTTATAATACCCTACCAATGACAATTAAAACTAATTCTAATAACAATAAATAGTACATTGCGATACGAGTGTGGTAAACACTTCATACGGATCGAGGAAAAGTTTAAAAAACGAGGCGCTTGCGCCGAGTTTTTTTAAACTTCCGAGATTTTGTATGTGTTTACCACATGAGTATTGCATACTAGTTTTTACACTATGTGTATTTATTTTAGTATTTATTTTCGTGATTAGCATATTAGCTAAAATATTAATAAACATAATTGAAGATAAATGTTAGACTTCAGAAGGTGAATCGACTATATGTGTTGCTATGGAGAAATAATAAGTATTGTTAGTCATGTCGCCATCTTATATTTGTTAAAACTGTAAAACCAATTTGATTTGGGATTTATTTCTGATTATAGAGAAAGTTTTAGACGATGTGTGAAGTGATGATGAAATAGAATAGGCGTGGAAAGCTGGATGTGATGAATTAATACCGAAATTAATACAAATTGCAGTATCGCTATCAATATTTCGAAATAAATGTTTTTAATTACCGCACTAGTGATTTTGTTCATTTATAAATTATTGCGATTTCTTTTGTTTTCATAGCAACCAAGATTGTATGCGGGAATGTCAAATTACTATGCACACCACAATAACAGTATATATACAATATTAGTTTACACAGTGCAAAAAGAAACAAACGAAGATGAATGATAAAACAGACTGTATCCGTAACTTGTGTAATATTAAAAAAACAAGGAAATATTCATTCAACTAATTTAATTACATATTTGTATGCATATATTGGCTTGAAATATGGACCAATTTTATTTCAAACGGAAGTAAAAACACGAAGATTTAATTACAGTGGGGTGTGTAAGCTAATTTGTTGTTATTGTAAGTCATTTTTAATGGTATAACATTATTGCGGACTATGACATCAGAAATTCATTCTCTGGTAAATGAAACTTTAAAATATAGTAATAAGCAGTGTGATGAGGAGTAATATAAAGGACACTTAAAATGAGCATCATAAGGTGCGCGCAAACGATTTGATAAATGTGGGCGTAGAATTGTATAGAGACTATTTAACTCATGCCCCAAATGGGAGTCAATGACCAATCCTATTTCAATGATTTTTTATTTACAAACATTCACAATCCTTTTTCACCTCGATTTTATCAGTTTAATTTTATCACTTTAAAATCAAGCTCCTCCTTTTTTTAACATTCTGAATAGGTCATATCATTATTTTGCAGTGATTGCATGTGGCTACCAGATTGTATATATAGTGTATGTAAGTGTTATCCATGTTTTCTTGTTGTTGTCAGATTCTTTTTCTAGTTTAGTTATGTTGGTTATGTTGTTCTTCCTTTTTTGTTTTTTTTTACGAGCTTATCTATGAATTCTTCATTATAGCCATTGGTTTTTGCCATATACTTAATGTAGTTGAGTTCTTGGATATAATTGTCTTTGCTTAATGGGAGTTTCAACATTCTACTGACTAAGCTATTAAATGTACTAATTTTCTGTTGAAAAGGCTGTGTAGAATTTTTGTTTATGGCCAGAGGCATTGTTTGTGGGTTTCCGGTAGATACCGATTTCTAGTTTATTGTTGTGTAGATGTTTGGTTATAGACAAATGTAAGTAGTTTATGCTGTTATTAACTTCTATTTCTTCGGTAAAAGTGATTTTTTCATGCATGTTGTTTAAGTCTTGTAGTATTACTTTTTCTCTTCTGTTTTCATTTTCATATATTACTAGTACATCATCGACATATCGTGTTATTAGTTTTATGTTGAATTTGTGTATTAGTTCCTCAAAGTGTTTATTTTCCAGTTCTTGTAGGAAGATTTCTGTCATTATTCCAGATGTAGGACTCCCCATCGGGATCCCGTCTTCTTGAATAAATAGTTCATTGTTAAATTGGAAGTAATTTTGCTTTATTGTTGTTGTTATTAGTTTGTTTAACTGATTGATATAGTTATCTTCAAGTTTACTGTCTGTTAGTTTTTGTTTTATTATGTTTGCTGTTTCGTTTATCGGGATGTTAGTGTAGAGGTCTTTTATGTCGAATGACGTCATTTTAGTATTCCTATTGATTTCTAAATGCTGTAGTTTGTCTGCTAGTTCAAATGAGTTCTTAATTGTGTAACGATTTTCAAGTTTGACATCATTTTTCATTTTCTGAGCGACTAATTTGGAAATTTTATAGTTAGGAGCATTCATGTAATTAACAACTGGTCTTATGGGAATGTTGTCTTTATGGATTTTTGGAAGGGCTTTCATTACTGGTGGTGAGGGAGTATTATTTACCCATTTGGCGTTTTTGTATTTATTATGTTCATTATTGGTTGTGTTGGTGATTATAGGGCACGATTTTAGTGCTTCTTTTATTTGTCTGCTATACTTTCCTGTCGGATCTTTTTCAATTTTTTTTGAAATTGTTTTCTTTTATAAATTGCTTGGTTTTATTGGTGTATTCTTCCTTTTCCATAATAACTATTGTGTTGCCCCTTGTCGGCTTTTGTGTGTATTATATTATTGTTCCTAAATTTTGTTTTTATTTTAGAAATGTTCTTGAAAGTTTGTTTATCTTTGATGTTTATTGTTGGTGGAGTTTCTATTATGACTAGCTGCTTCGTATCTAATATGATTTTTGTTATTAATGTTAAGTTTATTTATTGCAATTTCAGTTTCAGTAATTAAATTTTGTTGTGTTCTTTTTGCGTTGTGTGTAGGGAAATTGAATTTGTATCCCTTTTCTAGCAAGTCTGTTTCCTGTTTGTTGAATTTTATTTTTGTAAGGTTTGTAATTCTTTTGTCTTCAAAATTGTGTGATTTGTTATGTTTTAGATATGTGTTGCAAAGACAATTATATCCAAGAACTCAACTACATTAAGTATATGGCAAAAATCAATGGCTGTAATGAATAATTAATAGATAAGCTCGTAAAAAAACAAAAAAGGAAGAACAACATAACCAACATAACTAAACTAGAAAAAGAATCTGACAACAACAAGAAAACATGGATAACACTTACATACACAGGAAAGGAAACGACAAAATTAGCCAATGCACTAAAGAAAGCCGATAAAAACGTAAAAATAGCATACAGAACCAATAACAAATTAAACAACATAATAAACAATAACATTGAAGAAAATAACATTTCCAACAGCAAAGGAGTTTATAAACTGACATGTAAGGACTGCAACAAATTTTATATAGGAAGGACAACCAGGAGTTTTAACATCAGATTCAAAAAACATTTTCGAGACTTCATTCACGCAGAAGGGAAATCAAGCTATGCAAAACACGTTATCCATGAAGGACATCGCATGTTAAATATTGAAAACACCCTAACAGTAATGCACAGAGAAAATAATCCAGCGAAGATAAACGTACTCGAAGAGATGGAAATCATGAAAGCAGCTCACAACGACAGCCTGATAAACGAAAACGAACCCAATACATGCAACCCCCTCTACCAGATCTTCAGTGAAACACCAGTTTTGAATCCTGCCGATGATGGGACAAGTCCCGAAAGCGCTACAGTTAAATGATTAATTAAGTTGAGGAGACGGACCTTTCAGGTGAATATTCTATAATTTTATATTAATCTTAATATTATTCTGCTTATAATGTTATAGTGTTTATGTTATTTATAGTTATTACAAATATGTTAATAAGGTCTGTCATTTGGGTGACAAGTGCTCTGCATTAAATAAATAACAATTGTAGCATGGTTTTAATGTTGTTTACTTTGAATAACACAGAGAAAGTGCAAGAGGATAGATTTGCTGCTGAAGTCAAGATCACATTCGTGCTTCAGTCCGTTCGAAAAGTGAACAACTCGGCGAGTTGATCCTTTTTCGAAATGACTACCTGAAAGGTAAAGTCAGAAAGTGGTAAAAGAATTGTGTATTTGATCTATTCTCACGTGGAATCGATGTAAGGACATATGTAAACATGGAATAACGAAAAAAGTGAATTTCAGAAAAAATCGTAGATGATCCCTTTTCGAAATGACTGATTCATATATAGTCGTTGCGCCTGCAAAACCGGCTATGTGAAGGGAAAGTAATTTTACAGGAGGAACAAAAAAAAATCCTAAATTTTTATTTTTCCACCTACGACTTGAGCCATTTTATTTCTTATATATTCAGCAACACTGCACAGAAAGTTATATCAATATAATTTAAATCAAACAAATATAATAAAGGAAATCATTTCTGACACTTCACATAACCGATTAGAATTGCGCCTATTTTACACATAGCCAATTTGTAGATGTGAAATTAATGTTATTTATAATGTTATAATTCAATATGCGTATGTTTGTGAGTTTAAGTAGAATAAAAATGTTAACATTTATTGACATTGACATTTATTGATATAAAAAGTATAATTATAATTAATTTATTATGCAAGGATTCTTTCCAAGTTAGTGGGAGGTTAGGTATGAAATGAGGATTGGATTCCTCGGAAGTTGGAATTAAAGAAAGGAAGAATAAATAGGATAGCAATAGACATTGCGAGTGCAATATCTCCCCCTAATGGATATGACTTCATCAATGCAAGTTATGACAAAATCGGTTGGCGTAGACGTTCTAATTTCCACTGAGGCCCCAAATTTAATATCAGCTATAGCAGAAAATTATATGGGTATGGAATACTTTAACAATGAGATTTATATGAATGTCCCTAGCGAAAATGTAAACAAAGAAACTGATAGTTATTTTGGAAAGAAAAAATATACCAGATCAGAAACTAGGGAGCTAAGAAAAAAAGGATGGCAATGCTTACAAAATTACAGAACGTCAGGAGAGGAAACTTCTACCCTAGGCCTGCTCACACAATGTAAGAAAAACAGGTGAAAGCAGTTTCACGTGTCATAAAGTTGACGAAAATGTACGAAAAATGGTGCACTAGACAGTTTGGAATTTTAATACGTGGGAAGAGAAAAAATGTATATTAATGGACTAGTGAACTTTCAGCCAGTTATTGGAAGAAGAAAAGGTAAAGAAGGAGACAATTCTATCATGCAGTATGTTAAGACTCTTATCTACCATTGAAAATGGATAAAAAGTTAGAGTCTGTCGTGATTTTTTGTGTGGCACGAGGGAGAAGGAAGAGTAACAGCCAACGAATTCACAACCTGCATTGTTGATTTCATAGAGAAACATTCCACATACGAAAAGATTATTCTGATATTCGATGGTTGTCTATACCAGAACAAAAATAAAATCTTGACAAGTGCTTTGGCAGAACTAACACGAAAATTTGAGGTTAAAATTGAACAAATTATCATAAGTAATGCCACAAGTGATTTCCAAATTATCGATAAATTCACGACTCACGAAGTTAAATTTTTAACTGAATTTGTTTATTTATTTATTATCAATTTTGTCTTCAGTCAATATCTGGTCTTGAGAATGACAGCTTGGCTGTGGAAACTTGTTGACCATTTTAAAACATTAATTGGTGAAATGGGCATATTGACTGTATATATATTTTAATATTTTATCACCAAGAAGATCACTTGTGTATTAAATATTATTTATTGCCAAATAAAATCGCAATATTGTAAGTGTGCATCCAAGTGGAGAAATAATGAAACACATCAAACTATATATCATAATCAACATTACGGGTTATTCATTTATTTTTTTAGTAAACAACTCAGTAAAATCAAGGAATCTTTTCATTATTTGCTATATTCAATGTATTTGTTGGAGAAAAATAATGCTTTGACCTGTTCAGAACATTAAAAAGAAGGAGCTTTCTTTATCATAAAAGCAGGAGCTGATAAAGAGAAATCGATAAAGAGCGAGGTGAAACACGACTGTGATTGGTTGTAAATCAAAAATCATTGTAACGTGATTGGTCATTGACTCCCATTTGGGGCATGAGTTAAATAGTCCTGGAGAAGGGGCACACAATGATGGAAGTTGATAGTGTCCACTCAGCATTAGAGCGGCTGTTTTACCCAGCAATTTACACCCTTGCACATTATGTCAGTAGGATGGAGGAAGCAAGAAACAAGAAGAAAGGTGCCCATCCATATGTAATAAACCATTTGGATTATTTATTTTTCAAAATTTTTGAAGCCCTTCCACATAATTTTGCATCAATAAGAGCAGGAAAGAAAACAGGTGGTCCTACCGTCACAGACATAAGAGCTCTATTCTACACAGAATGGGAGGTTTCCTACGTCAACCACCGGGATGAATGACAGCCACTTCCACAACGAAGACAGAGAATAAATGAGACTGATTCTCAAAATCTCTATCATAAACCTCTAAAATTAGACAAAACAAAATGTCTAAGTCATCAGGCTCTGAAAGTGTTTATGAACAAGGAATAGCATTTTTTCTATCCATCCATCCATTCATAGTAATTCTACCCGAGGGCAGGTCTTTCACTGCTATGCTTGCAGCTTTACTAGGGTATTTTAGGTGTGGTAGATTCCCGTTGCTTTCCACACCGGTGAAGGATGATAATGATGATAATGACAAGGATGGCCATATGATTTCGGGGACCGTTTGGGCCTTAAGTTTTCCTGGCATTTGTCTTACAGGTAAGGAAAAACCCCGATAAAAACCTCACCCAGAAAAACTGCCTCAACCGGGAATCGAACCCGGGCCCGCTGCGTGACAAGGCAGCACGCTATCTCGTGACCACAGCGGTGGACATTTTTTTCTATTATGATCTAAAATATCACTGAACTGTAGTTTTTCGAACAGTATAATACATTTTCATATTAGACTAATATTATGTTGTGTATTAACATTGCTATGGAAAATAGTTTTCTTTTAATGTATAACAGTATAATGTATTTCGTGTTGGTGTAGTTATTAATAATTTGTAACACGGTAAAAAATATATGATATAACTTGTCAATTGTGTACTGAATTAAAACTTTGTGAATGTTTTCTTTCACAGTACAGCAGTATAATAAAGATTTAAAAGGTTGTGCATAATCAGCTAATAAGTCAAGTCGGCTATGTGCGTTACTTTCCTGGCCTGAATCAGATATCTGATCTTGCAGGAACAGTTTTCAGTAGCAGCACATAGCCAACTTTGCTAATTGTCTGTACAAGCTCGACTTTGAAAGATTCACGTACACGAATTTGAGGGACAATTCTAGCCTGTTTCTTGCTTCTTTTGGTGTAAATAACTCATTTTCGTCAAAACGTGCACATAGCCGATTTTGCAGGCGCAACGACGATATATATATATATATATATATATATATATATATATATGTGTGTGTGTGTGTGTGTGTGTGTGTGTGTGTGTGTGTGTGTATTTTATAAAGCGTCACTGCTATAAAGTTAAAATATTCCCTTTAATTTGCTTACTTGTGATAATAGCTACCAGACGGCAGTGGAGACCGAGTTCCCACTATATCTAGTAACAATGAGAATAATATATATATATATATATATATATATATATATATATAAGAAAAATGAATGTTTTACTAGACTTGCTCGGTAGCGTAATCGGTAGCGCACTGGGATATAAATCCAGAGGTCCGGGTTCAGGTCCCGTCTGAGCATTTATTTTTCTTATCATGTTATATATATATATATATATATATATATATATATATCCATCCATCCATAGTAATTCTGCCCGAAGGCAGGTCCTTCATTGCAATCATAGCATTTTCATCCTATGCTTGCAGCTTTACTAGGGAATCGTAGGTGTGGTAGCTTCCCGTTGCTTTCCACACCTGTGAAGGATGATGATGATGATAATGGTAATGATAAGGATGATGATGATGGCCATATGATTTCGGGGACCGTTTGGGCCTTAACGTTTTCCTGACATTTGTCTTACAGGTGAGGAAAAACCCGATAAAAACCTCACCCGAAAAAACTGCCCCGACTGGGGATCGAACCCGGCCCGCTGCGTGACAAGGCAGCACGCTACCACGCTAGTTATTAAAATAACTAGAGTTAAATAATGATTTGTGAGTAAACAGCTCAATTGTATTCGTTAAATAGTCCTAACAAATGCCACTCTTGATTTCCAAATTCTCTAGATAAATTCACTCCTCACTTCGTGAGTCGTGAAATTATCGATAATTTGGAAATCACTCGTGGCATTACTTATAAAAAGATAATAAGTACTCGTAGATTGATGCTTCTCCGTTATCGTGGATGAAGTCACGATAAATTGTTCCAGGAATGGTGTAAACTGAACACATTAATATATTGACAACATTTTGTGACTCAGCAAGCTCTAATACATTTATTTGCTTGGAACTAAATTCACTTCTGTTTATGGGAGTAATGGCATACATCGGATGAAATATAGGCTATATATATATATATATATATATATATATATATATATATCAATCGGGACAAATTTCTTGTATGTTTTTCTTTTTCGTGTTTTTTTTTCACATATAAGATAAGTAGTTTCCAAATACCATCTGGCCATCTTAAACACTCATATCATACTTGCCATATGACTGAATGACTTTTTGTTTTAATTGTATATTTGGTTTCGAATATCCCGATACTGAATTGGTTACTTATCAGGGAGGTACACAATGTCCTTGTGCGATCAGAAAAAGCATGTGTTTCCAAAATCCCTCTTCTGTCATGTCATATCTCTGCATGAACATGTGGTCCGGGTGGTGAAGGTTACACAAAATTATCTATATAATAAAAGAGTATACAACTATATATTTAATAACCTTCAAAACTTAGAAATTAGTGCAGTGTACCATCACTATAAGCCTAATCACAAAAACCACGCCAGTAATAGAAATTGAGCACTGAGGTTATTTTCTAGATGAACATAGGGCGTCAGTCTAACACAATGTCAATGAGATCATAAAATATATATATATATACGGTTTTAACAATGCTGATACGTTTTTCCGGCACCAATGATTGGTCTTCAATTTCGCTTTATAATTTTCCTCCATTCGTCTCTACTATAACACATTTCTTCCTCTATGTCCCAGTCTTTCAAAGCTACTCTAATCCCTTGGATTCACGTGAGATTTGGTCGTCCTTTCCTACTCGTTCCTGATGGTGTCCATTCTATTATTTTTTTGGTAATCTTTCATCCTCCATTCGCCTAATATGCCCGTACCATTTTAGTTGTTTTCTTGAGTACATTCTAAAATTGAGTTTTGTACAGTCATATTCTCTTTTATAACTTCATTTCTAATTTTCTCTCTCCTTGATACTCTAGCACAGGCTTGTCATAATTCAGAGCTCCAAGTCCCGTGCGGAGCGCGGTACTAACTCTGGACCATGCATTCTACTTCCGGCGGGACTTGTACGAAAAATTATCATTGTCATGAACGCTTATAACAGGAGGAATCGAAATATAAAATAATGCAGAAACAGGAGTAAAGCATTTATTAATGAATAGTATTAATTGATTTACAGTATTAAATAATACCTCAAAAGATTTTAATCTGAAATATTTAATATCTGCCTAAAAAATGAAGAACCAACAGGCCTCTACGTACAAATAAAATAAAATATACCCGTATGAATACGTTTAAAATGGTCATGTGTTTCTACACCATTTTAACAAACATGATTTAATATTTCTTGGTACAGGAAAAAAAATATATTTATTGTTCCTTCTATAGGAAATAAAATCACTTCTTTTCAGGGTGCTACTTCCCGGGCATACTTACTTGATACATTACTTTTTTATATATTTTATTATATTCTTTATATAACACTTTCCTCATTAGAGAATTGCCACAAGGACAAAGTGATAGAGACAATTAATTTTCGAAATTGATAAAATACATTAAAATTTTCAAATTGTATTGAAGTATATTCTATGAAGTAGAAATTTTGTAAACATGTTTTTGTAAATTGAAATTGATCCTCTAATGGCAGCGATGGCAATTTTAGAAAGATACACTCTGTCCAATCTAAGAAATTCCAAAAATTTAGCTAAGAATCCTGGTATAGTACCTTTTGCCCCGATCATCAATTCTGTGACAGTTATACTTTTCAGAGTCAACTTCCTCAGGTTGGCTACTATGAGTATCAAAACGGATTTTGGGATCTAATATCATACCAATTTTAAATGGTGATCTAAATGCAATAATATTTATTCGTGTATTACTCACATTTACTAATTTAATATTAAAAATATAAAATTAGTACCTGATAAACCAGTCGTCCTCGTCTAAAATAAAGTTCTGTTTGAAAACTTCGTCAAGTAGTTAAAAATATGACGGCCTTTCAAAACAATGTTTCATCTTGTGCGTTTCAACTGGTATTATCGCCTCACGATGATGGTTGTCCGTTTATGTAAAAGCGGGTGGCGCGACAACGCTTGACTATGATTAACGTGCGGAAATATTATAGTGGCGGTAGTCGGCATTTTTGTATTTAAATTATATATAACACCTGCGGGGAAACAAAGCGAGCATCTGGGTAACTATAATATTGAGGCTATAATACTAATGTTGTTGTGCAAGTTGTACAACGGGTTCAGGTCTGCGGGCGTGTTCTTGTTGAGCAAGTCTTTACAATCAGTTTCTTTTAAAATTCCTATGTCTTCTAGGATGCGAATCTTGTTGCTGTTATTCTTTGTGTGTAATATTAACATAATATTATCGATTTTGCCGAACTGATGACCCGTTTCTAGTATATGTTTGGCAAAACTTGATTTTTCTTCCTTATTAATATTTTTATGTTAACATAAAAATATCATAACATAAAAAATTACACAAAACACCTGTGCCTGTCTTGGATACGAGGGCACCAGGGAACTGTGGGAAATGAACGTGCTGATCAATTAGCTAAATCTGCAGCATCTTCTGAGCTTCATTATTCATTTTTAAAGTGTACAATATCCTACGTTAAAAAAACTGTTAGACTGATTGGAATGAACATTAAAAATGAATGCAAATGGTGCTGTACTAAAGAGCTTTTCTGTCCTACAGTACACCATAGGCTAAATATAAAACATTCAATTCCAAATTTCATTTACACACAATTTATGACTGGCCATCAAAAATGTCGAAGTTATTTTAGGAGATTTAATATTAACTCAGACAGTGATCATAATTATTGCAAATGACAAGAATAATATCAATACAATCTCTAAAACATGTTTTATTTGATTACCCTATATTCGAAAGACGATTCCGGTTAAACTTACTTTTAAATGATGATGAGGCTTCTGCCGCAATGTGTGAAGTGATTTTTAAGAACCAAAAGTATTATACAAATTTTATGAAATTAGTAACACACATTCATAACAATATGTAGTATTTTCTAAGACACTTATAGACGATTTATGTAATTCTAAACACTCATTCAAAACCATGAGAGATTATTTCTGTTTTACAATGTATGGTATAACATTGTTTTAACAAGGTACAACCCTATGTAACATGCCTTTGTGGCGAAATAGGGTTTCAAAATATTTGGAGATTCAATAATAATAATAATAATAATAATAATAATAATAATAATAATAATAATAATAATAATAATATAATAATTGTATTAATAATAATCATAATAACAATAAATATTTTTTTATTGTTCAGTATATCTTGTGTTAAAATTCCTTGTTATTCTACCGATGTAAAACTTACCGTAATTTTGTACTTTAGTTTATAAACGTCTTTATTTTCGTATTTATTTGTTACTTCAATACTTTTTGATACGATGTTGTTGAGTTTGTTATTAGTTTTAAAGGCGATTGTTATGTTTTGTCTTGTTTTTTCAACGAATTAGCTAATTTAACCGTTTCAAAATTGGGAGAGATATTATGTACCGAAAAAAATACGAAGACTTGATTCTCGCAAGGTCTCCTTGCTGAACGTAGCCATGCTCAAGGTCTCCTTGCTGAACGTAGCCATGCTCAAGGTCTCCTTGCTGAACGTAGCCATGCTCAAGGTCTCCTTGCTGAACGTAGCCATGCTCAAGGTCTCCTTGCTGAACGTAGCCATGCTCAAGGTCTCCTTGCTGAACGTAGCCATGCTCATAATTGCGTTTGACGATTGAAATTGAACTAAGTCACCAGGTAGTGTTACCTGTCCAGCGGAGCGCTCCTGGTACATATCGGAGCGCACCGTTTCACGGAACTTCTGTTTACATCGCTGCCCTAGCAGATCTTCTCCAATAGCCCATTTCTGCTGTCATTAATTTTCTTTTCGTCTGATAATTTAAAGTCCAGACCTCTGAATCATAAGTCATAATACTTCTAACTATTATTTAAAAAATTGTAACTGTAGTTTCTCTTTTGGGTATGTTTATCCCATAATATTCCATTCAGGGCAGATATTACATATTTTCCTGAGTTTATCTTTGATCTTATTTCCTTTTCCTGCTTTCCATCTTCTGTAATTTCTACCCTCAAATATTTGTATTCCTCTATGTATTTAATTAGAGATAATGATACAATTTTAATTAATAGCACCTTTTTGATGATGTTTACAATATGTGTTTTATAGCCATAGTTTGAGTTTAGTAATTCAATATTTTTGAATAGTTTGAGAGTTAAGAAAAATCTTAAGAATTTATTATGTGGATCTGTAAGTGGATACAGTTTACTTAATTTTAACAAAATAACAGATTTTAAATTAATTCATAATTGAATATTTTATAAATGCATGTAGAATTTACTCCACGTTAATCATATTTAAAAAAAACATATCAATAAACATTTTCCATTATGTTAGCAATGTTTAGTTTTACTGAAAATGTCAACAAAGTTTGCTTAGAAGCTTATTTCGAAATAGCTATTTTATACGACAGGACAGGATCCATCAATTTATGTATAATAATATAATTATTAATAATACACAAATGTTTACGAGTATTTGAGAATCAAGTTCTTAGGAACCTTTTGGACCAAAGAGAGACGAACAGGAAAGTGAATATGAAGGCTGAACAATAATGACCTACGTGTTCTTTATTGGAAACTAGATATAATAGGAACGTCAAGTCTGATAGACTGCGATGGACAGGACATATGCCATGAATGGGAAATGAATGAGGGGCATGGAAACTTCTTGTAGGAAAAGCAGTAAGAAGCACCCAGTAGGTGGGCCAAGAATAAAATGGAAAACTAATATTAATCATGATTTTAGAAAGGTGAATTATGTAGAGAATGGTTGGAAAACATACCTCACAGGACAGGGTTGCATGACCGTGAAACTCCGGGTTCAATAATACCAGTGAGTTAGTTAACAATGATAATAATAATAATAATAATAAAAATAATTATTATTATATTATTTATAATATTTTACCTAATAATGAGATTTCTTAATAGGTTATTTGACATAATCATCTGAATTGATATTCAATTAATAGATTACATTAATTTAAAAATACAAGTAAATTTTCAGCAACGAAGAGAAATTTCAATTTTTTTAAATTTCGTTATATGAGAAAGCGATTTATAATATTTAGCTTTCCAAATGCAAAAGTATTTTATATCTGCCTAATATGAAGCAGTGTCATTTTTAATGATTAATAGAATTAATATCAATTAGAAGTTCAAATGGTATTTTTATTTTATTATATATGAAATAATGTACTCTTAATGGTTAAAAAAAAAATGTAACAGCATGAACTGCGTATGTTAGTAATTTGATTCACTTTTAAAATAAATGAAAATGGGAACAAAATTAGATCTCATAATTAGGGACCCGAATTTGTACGTAATGTTTTTTTTTTCCTTAATATATGTTTCTACATCTATGTAATGCCCCGATGAAAGTCCAATAAGGGTGTATTCAATTTTTCGCGTAAGAATGCCGTTCTTTATAAACAGGACATGTGAATAAATATTTTCAACATATTTCCTATAAATATATAGGCCCTAAATTTTAGTACGTTTTCAGTCGTTATGTAGATAGATATTTCGGTAATTTCTCTATAAATACATATTTCTCATATTAATAAAATTGATATGAAAACAATTTAGTAGGCTTGCTAATATATTTCTGTTGATTCAGTAGCACGTGTCCGGTGACTACGGTAGATTACATCATACATCCCCTCTTTGTAAATGTGAAGTTATACGCTGATTGTAATTTAGCATTTTTTGTTTGTTTATTATTAGAATCAGATCACTAGTGCAATTTGGGTATATTCTGATGTTTAGCTGCATTTAATAAGTTACCATGTTATTTTTTATATTTAAATTACGAGTTTTCTCATGTTTTTATCATTTCAAAAGTATTTTTCAGTTTTTAGTACATGTTTTTGGAATATTAGTATATAAAAATGATTTTTAAGTTTTTACTCGCAATGGATACAAATTCGGATCCTGCTAATAACATCTAAATTACGATTAATTTAAATGAAAAAGGTAAAAGACTGTAAGGTAAGGAAATAATGAATGTGCTGTTAAGTCGCTAATGTCCGCTGGAAAGGTCTAGTATATTCCATCGAAGAAACCATTACAGTACATTATGTGTTGAAATGTAACCATAGAAACCGCCACTGCTAATAAAGAGGCCAAGGCATAAACACAGAGACATCGGACACATTTGAGTCCAAATTTCCTGCCTCAACCATCCTTCCACTGTCTCCCAATCTATGTTACAAGTTAGTCAACTTAATGTTTTCAACCCCCTTCACTCTCCTTATGCTGGCCAACAGCCACTCTCCATCAGAAGGCTCTCTGCGAGCATTACGGGGAGTGGGAAGACTTGTCATAGCTAATATAAGCCTGATGCAAATTAGACGGAGGTGTGGAACTTAGTGACACTTGCACTACCCCAAAACGACTTACATCAGAAATGTTACCGGCAAGAGAAGAGTGAACTAGCTAATAATATATGATATTCCTTGCTTTCTCTGTTGAAATATATTCAATATGACTGGCAACTGGAGAGAACGTTCAAAACTGACAGGCCATCTCCTTCTGAATTAATCTAAAGCCAGGTTGTACGATATCTTCAAGAATATCCCTAGTTAGCCTCTCCTGGGATCTGTACCAGGTTTTCACTAAATTGCCAGCCGAGTCAGACAGCTGAATTCAATATTAGAGTTCAACTGGGCCAATGAGAGAAACTGATCCATTAAACATCTTCAATTCAAATCCCGTGAAGATTAAGTAGGACTGTATTTCGTATCGGAGATTGTTTTTGCTATCCACAAATCAGTCATTTGTCACTACTTTATGCAATATTAATTATAGCAAATTATATATATATATATATATATATATATAGGGCCTATTAATAAAAAGTCAGTAGTATAATTTGATAAAACGTATAAATTCCATTAATTAGGATTTTGTTAATTGTTTTCTATTTTGGTATCTTCTAATGAATAAAATTTGTAGTTTTTGAACGACTGATATAATATATTTTTTTGTTTTACCATAATGAACTTTCTTGTTAAATGTTAATAATGTCACGGAAGTGGCCGTGGATTGAGCTAATCACTCATTCGGGGAGACCTTCCATGTCCTTAATTAGTCAAAACAATATGTGTGACCAAAAGTTTAAAATCCCTCTCCCAACAAGTCTTGCCAGTATATGGCCAGGGTGGCGTGAGGCTCTTAAATTGTTTACACAGTAAGAGATTATAACACGAGGAAAATAACTTTTGAATGAAAATTTTCAAGAGTTAATTGTCTTTAATATCCATACCCGGGAATGACAATATCACTTCACTTATAGCCTATATATATATACTTATGATACCAGGATAAATCAAAATACCATGGTATGAGCATATCTACCGCGGAATTTTTAAAATATAAGAGATTATTGATACACTTTCCTTTACATACAAGCATCTATGGATTTTAGCTCTGTCCCCGATGGAAAGCAAGACATTTCATTGATCATGGCCAGGATAAAATCCACATATTCGGATCTAGAGTTCCCGATACTACGAAAATTAGACATCACTTAATAAAGTAGGTAATACATTTACTAACTATGTGATTTCACCGTAATGATGAACCTAATATCATTTAAACATAATTGTTATTTGATAACTTTTTTAATACTTTTTACTTAACTGCCTATCACTGCCATTATTTAAATCTAAATTGATTGATATTTTAAGTTCATGAGGAAAATACTACCTGTATAACGATTATATTCAGCACTTTTGTAGATACAAAAGTTAATCTAAGATGTAAAATACAATTTGAATTATCTTAATTTTATGGGGACATGATAGTCTGAGCATATGGTTGGTATGCAGCAGTGAAATCAAAACATGAAGGATTTTGGGTACATTTTTCTCAGAAACCCCTTGTAGTATAGAATTATAATCTTCTGTGCTTATTGTCATTATAATTAGCAATATGCATAGCTAAAATAATTGGATTGTCTCTATTGGTTCAATGGGGGAAAAAATATTTGCATATGGATAATAAAATTTTCTCAAAATGTTATTTTTAGATATTTAGATACCATTTTCTCAAACACTACTAGAGGTAGAAAGCTGAAATTTTGCATACTTCTATTCCACGTTTTTATGAATATGTGCCGCCACTTTCACAAAGTTATAATAAAATGCATGGATTTTAGACTCTGAAAAGGATGACAAAATAGTATTAATATTTATTTATTTATTTTCCAAAAGCAAATTATTTTTTTCCCCATTGAACCAATACAGATAATCTAATTATTTTGGCCATGCATATTGTTTATTATAATAATAATTAGCACAGAAAATTATGATTATATACTACAAGGGGTTTCTGAGAAAAATGTACCCAAACTCCTTCATGTTTATAGCATATAAAAGTATATATATTTCAGATTAATGTTTTTTTTATAAAATCAAGTAAATAAGGTAGAGATATCAACTAAAATCCAAAATATTCTCAAATTGGTTGTGTGCCTGGTGTAAAATTTTCAGGCTTATTTATTTACAAGTTCATAAGAAATAGTAATTTGATTTCACTGCTGCATAGTAACCATGTGCTTAGACTACCCTGTCCCCTTAATAGAGTTTATTTTATTCTTTGTTTTGTTAATATCAGTATTAGACTATTTTAACATTATGTAGGCCCTATTGTTTACGTTACGTTAATGTTTTTAAATTATATAAATGTATGATTAATTTATTATTTACTGGTTAAGTGCAAGAGAAGGCCTTACGGTCGTAACTCTACCAGATGAATTATATAAATAAATAATAATAGTAATAATAATAATAATTATTATTATTATTGTATTTATTATTATTATTATTATTATTATTATATATTATGAAATGCTTAGTGCCGCCCTACAAGAGAATTTATTAATTCCAATTTATTGAAGGTTAAATAAAAATTAACTTTAAAAAATTTCATCTCCGATAGAGGATAAAACCATCGTTCAAACAAAGGTGTTGTACTTCAAGGTCTACTTCTATGTACAATTACAAGATAATACCAAAGTTACTGAATCTAATACAATTTAAATATCACATAAAGAAATGCCTTTGCGTCGAGGAATGTAAACTGCGGCTAATAAAAAATATACGGTTATCTAAATAAAAGTAGCTCTTTGCATTATGGAACCTGTAGATTTAATGCCGCATTGACTAATCACTCCATAGCATCTATCCTCAACCAACCGACTCCTGTTCATATATCCAAATCCAGTTCCCTAAGATCCATCTGAATATTACCCTCCCGTCTACGCCAAGGATTTCATAATGGTATTTTCCCAACTAACTAACTATATAATATATAAATATTAGTAACTAACTAAATAATTGACCAATTCTATCGATATGAAGCTCATATATATCTCTACCTATCTTTGGGTTTTTACAGCTGCTGCCGTCTTCCGTGCTAACCTCCAAAGCCTACGATCTTGGGCATCTTCAATGCTTAGCCCTCTTGCTTGCATCACTGGCTTTATGTTTTCCTTCCACGTTAACTTAGGTCGGTTGCCATTGATATAGTTGCTTCGTCTATCGCTCATCTTCCATTCTTAAAATATGTCCTAACCACTTTAATTCCTTCTCCTCAATTCTTATTTGTGACAATGTTCTAGTTTTGACTTTCTGGCACTTCTGCGTAAATAATCCATTTCTAGAGCTATTAGTCTGTTCTTGTAGGCCTAGTACTTATTGATTGTCCATACCTCACTTCCATACATTGCAACAGATTCCACCAATGTTTTACTAATATATTTGTTTTTTGTCTTTCCAAATATGCGTATCCCACCATATGGAATTTAATGATGATATTATTTTGCTACTCAACTCAATTCTATGATTTTCGTTCTCTTTGACTATACCTTCAATATTATCCATAATAGGCTATTATTCCCAAATATTTAGTTTGTTTCACTTGCTTTATTTGAATCCCTTCTTCCAATATTAAATTATCTCTTTCATTGCTATTTACTGCCTAATATTATGCTTTTTTAATTTATTATGAGACCCCATGATTCATATGTGTTAAGCTCATAGATATAATGTTGAATTCACTACAATCCTCCCCTGATTCTTATCCTCAGCTAACTTAATCCAGTTCTTATCTCTGTTATCCATTTCCAACGATCCATCCAAATATATCGTTCAAGCTATGCCTAAACCTTCCTAATGGTCTTTTCTCCAAGGGTTTCCCAATAATTTTTTAAGCATTTCTACTGTCACCAATCAAGCTACATGACTGCCCATCAGATGAAAGTAACTCTTAAAAGCACATAGCCCAGAGTCTATGTTTAATTATACCTGTTGGCTGGTGCCGTCGTCCTCAACTGTGTTAAAATTTTATATTTAAAATGTTATATGGAGGCCTTTCGGAAGTTAACTTCCATCATCAGCAAGGTGAGTGTTTTTGCTACTAGTTGTTGTTTACGACGTTGTAGTCTTGAAGTGTCTTAGTAGCAATTGACTTGTTTTTGACGATCTCATATAATAGGTTGTATTACTGGGTGTGTGTTCTCATTGAGTAGTAATGTATTGTTTATTTTTTTATAATTTGAAGGTCTTCAAATATATGTATCTTTGCTGGAAGTTTTACTTTGTGAAGAACTATAGTTAGAGTGTTTTCTAATGTGTCCACTCGCTGATCAGCGTTATATGTTTGGCATAGCTTGATTTGCCACTCGCGTACATAACATCTTTGAGGTGTTGTTTATAGTTTGTGTTAATTGCTAAATTATTTGACAATGTCAATAAGATAGGAGACAATGATTAAATAGCAATATACAGGTGTAAATAAATTATACCTCATAAATTTAACTACATATAGAGCGGTAATTTATAAGCATTTTCAGATAATGAAATAATGGTCTGCGTGTGAAAATGGGCGAGTTATAGGGAATCAAACTAAACTACATTTGATACATATAAATCAACAGGAGAGCATACTAGTAGAGAAAATTATACTGGAATAACTTCATATATTAATTCCGAGATCTTGATTGCTAATAATTCATCAACAACGTTTATGAAATATTGGGTTATCAAATTCCTTAAAATTTCGATCTGAGCAGATGATTGCACGCCACTGCACTCTGCTTAGTAGAATCCATACAACGTGAGCCTTGGTATAGAGTGAAACATACAGAATCTGTGTAGTTAACTTGTGGCTTAGTGGTCAAGTGATGGATTTAATATTCGAACACCGATGGTTCAGATCACGACAGACGAATTTTTTCTCTCTTTATTTCGTTCTATCTTCACTGTGATATGTTGACACTGAAATTGTTTAGTATGGGCATGCGGAAAATTCCTATCCTCCTATTGGTCACTGTGTGTGTACTGTGATATGTTGACACTGAAATTTGTTTAGTATGGACATGCGTAAAATTCCTATTCTTCTATTGATTATTACATTAACATCTGGTTAGAAGGTACTTCAGCATCAGTTCAGTTGCGTTATATAAAAGCATCATGAAACATCTTTACAGTTATGCTGAACTTACCGATATGCATCTGATTTATGGTGCAGCACAAGGTAATGGTGTAAGAGCTGCTGCTATGTACGCGGAGCGGTATCCGGCTAGACGCCAACCTCACCGAACAACCCTCGAGTCTGTTGATAGGCATTTGCGGAGCATGAGACGTGAAGGTAAATAGAGTAGACGCCGGTGCAAGACGTACGCATCGCACTGCAGATTTTGAAGAAAATGTTCTTCATAGCGTGAAAGAGGAACCTTCTATTAGTACTCGTGCTATCGGACGTGTAATGGGTACGAACCATCAAAGTGTATGGGAAGTCCTGCATGAAGACCAGCTCTATCCCCTTCATCTGTAAAAAGTACAAGTCTTACAGCCAATGGACTTCGCTCAACGGGCCAAATTTTGTAATTGGCCTTGCTGCAGCCACCGCACTTTTTTCCTCGGATTTATTCACTGATGAGGCAGTATTTAATAGGGATGGGCTGGTTCTGAACTCGAAGAACAGTCATGTGTGGGATTATGAAAACCCTCATGCCATATTCCAGAGAATTCACCAGCAGAGATTTTCGGTGAACGTATGGGTAGCCATAATTCCTGAACACATCATTGGCCCCTATCTTCTTCCCTAGAGATGAAATTGTGTCATTTTTAAGTATTTTTAGAGCACGTCCTACCTACATTACTAGAAGAAATTTCTCTCCACATCAGGATTAACATGTGGTTTCAGCACGATGGTGTTCCTCCCCATTTCTGCCGGAATGTGCGAAATCATTTGGATCAGTGTATCGTGGCCGTTGGATAGGAAGATGTAGTCCAACTGTAGAGTGGCCACCTCGCTCTCCAGATCTCAGTCCACTTGATTATTTTTTTGTGGGGACATCTGAAAACACTGGTGTATGCGACCCCAGTTGATACAGATGAATTGTTAGTTGCACGCATAATCGCAGCATGTGATGTGATCCGTGAGACACTTGGTATCTTGAACGGTGTACGAGAATCCTTTCGTCGCCGATGTCGTTTGTGTTGTGAGAATGGAGGTCACCAATTTGAACAATTTCTTTAATGAGTATGCAGGTGCTTTACCTTTTTTTCTGGTTTACTCAAATGCGTTGCTTTTATTTCCCAATAACATTATATATGCCATTGGGTACATACACTATACCTCTTCATGTTATTAATCACTGCACGATCATTTATCTAAGTACATAAGTACTGTACTGTACAATTACACATTTTATTTACGAAATCTATTGCAGTCTACAGTATGCGTATTATTATTACAACCTTTCAAAAACTTGTCTGTACAATACGTACATAGACTCGTATAACTGCGCCGACATTCCATTACCGTATTCTGTAAAATAATGAATAAACAATTAAACCAGAAGTAAATCTACGCACGTAACTAATTTACAGTACGCACTTAATGAAAGAAAAAAGAAAAAAATGTACAGGTACTGTAGGTAGTTTCGAACGTGTTGCATAAACTTACGTTTGCGTCGGTATTAGACTGCTATAACCACTAAGCTAAAGACACATTCTTGTTGTAAGTTAGTCTCTGTATCAAACTATTGATATTTTAATTCGAAATAATCAGTGGCGTGCCAACCATTTTACAAATTGAATCATAACTTGGACATTTTTATTCGTAGACCATTCGTTCATTATCTCAAAATGCTTATATAATACCCCTCTATACGTGGTTAAATTTGTGCTGTATAATTCATTTACACCCTGTATATCTCTTACTTTAAGTCAGTATTTTACTTCTCAGTGTGTTGGATTTTATTCTAGGTATTGTAACGTTTTCGCGTTTTCAAAAGAATTATTGCCTATAACTAATATTCATTATATGCTGTATTTCGTTTATGGCACATCTTCATTACTTAGTTTTCCCATGTTTAAATCTAAACCTTTTGCTGGGCATATTTAAAAAAGCTTTCTCCGTTTCTTGCTATCTCATTAACATTGTCTCTTATTCGACTCATATCAACATTGGCAAAAATCTGGTGAACCGCATTAATATTAAAACACAGATTATTCTTACTATTTTTTAAAAATATTTATTTAGCGTGGTGGAGTTGAGGTCATGCGACCTACTCTTCCACTCACCAAGGCAAACATATGTTACGTTAGAGTACAGAAATCACAATAAAAAATGGTACTGGTCAAACTAAACCATAATATAAGTAATATCTGATAACACAATAAAGTTAGTGATAATTTAAATTAAAAGTAACAATAAAATATATATTGTAGATGAAAAAAATACAAGAAGGAATATGTAATGTATTAAATTATTGCTTATACAACTCAATGGTGTTAATAATATGTTAGTTTATATTGATCATGTAGCATTATTAGGCAAGAGCGAGGAGATACTAAGGACCAACAACATTCTGTTGTTGACGAAATTGGGGCTGAAGTAAACATAAAAAAAATCAATAAAACTAAACATATAGTTACACATAAAAATAAAATATATAATGGAAATGTACAATTAATGATAAATGATGGAAATTTTGGAGAAGTGCCTGAATTCTAATGCATAGGAACAATCATTACAAAGAGGAATGAAGCGCAGAAAGAAATTGAACATGGGCTCAATTCTGGAAATGCATGCTAATTGCATTACAGGGACTCTTGAAGTTCCAACTTCTCTCAAAAAAATATTACACTGAAAATATATAAACTGTTATTCTCCCAGTTATATTATATGGTTGCAAAACATGGACTCGTACTTTGAGGGAGGAGAAAAGATTAGGAGTATTTGAGAATAAAGTTCTTAGGACAATTCTTAGGAAAATTTTTGAACCACAGAGAGATGAACAGACATGCGAATGGAGAAAACTAGATAACAGCGAGTTACATGATCTTTATAGAAAACCAGATATAATAAGAAGATTTAAGAATGGTATATTGCGATGGCCAGACATATGACACTAATGGGGAATAAAAGAGGGTCATGGAGACTCCTTATAAGAACATGAGAAGGAAATCTTCAAGTATGTAGGCCAACAATGAGGTGGGAGAATAACATTAACCATGATTTGATGGAAGTAGATTATACAGGGGGTGATTGGAAAACATTAGTTCACGATAGGAATGTATGGAGAGCTTATGTCCCCGCTGCCAGAAACAAATGGGTTCAATAGAGCCAGTGAGTTAGTTCATTTTAATACTATTCGAATGCAATAGATTATCCATTCTTTAATATTTGGTAAATAATATACAATACGAGAAAACATATTGAAATATATTTACGCATAGGCCTATAATCAATAAATGAATCTGACATTTCTTAGACACCTCTACGTATCTAATTTTTCTCAGAAATGCATAACTTTAACAGATCAATATTTCATGTAGGCTAATTATTTACTTATGAATATGTATCCGTAATTATTTTTCAAAATATCTTCATAAGTAATGCCACGAGCGATTTCCAAATTATTGATAAATCCACGACTCACGAAGTGAGGTTGAATTTATCTAGAGAGTTCGGAAATCAAGAGTGGCATTTGGTAGGACTATTTAATGAATAAAATTAAGCTGTTTACTCACAAATAATTATTTAAATATAGTTATTTTAAAATATTTATATATTTAATGTAAACGGTGATGTTTGAAAACAAACGAGAAATGTTTGTTATGTTTATTTTGTTCATCACTGTAACCAGATCATATTTATTGCCAAATAGAATCGCAATAATATAAAAATGCACCCTAGTGGAGAAAAAATGAAACACATCAAACTGTTTATAACCAACATTATAGGTTATTAATTAGTTTCTGATGTCCAATGATGTAAATATGTAAATTCTATTTTCTGGAACGTTAATACCTGGGAAATAATACGTTTAAAAATGTGCAAACAGTGTTTTCTTCTTTTTTTTGTGGTATAATCAATTGCTTCGAATGTTTACCTAGTATATATCGCAAGCAGAATCTGGTTATATTCGTGCACTACATATACAATCTGGGAGCCACTTGGTAAAATGAGAGTGATAAAATCGAGGTGAAAATGACTCTGATTGGTTGTAAATTAAAATTCTATGAAATGTGATTGGTCATTGATTGTCATTTGGGGCATGAGTTAAAGAGCCAAGATAAAGCTGTCCATAAGAATAATATGTAATAATATTAAAGAAGGAAATAGTTATCACATTATTTTCCCTGAACTGTAAAGACGAATTTCTCATGTTCGGCTCTTATAAATATAATCATCCAGAACATAATATGTTACAATTTTAGTGTACCTACTAAATTGCGACTTTTATTTCATCAATAAAAAAAGAGCGATATTTAGTATGTACATTTTTTTTTTTTTTTTGCGTTTGGAAAATTATTTAAGACCTCCTTAATTGAATATTGTCACATGCAACGTATGTCGCTTTTTTCTTATGTAGGCCTACTCGATACTTTATCACGTGCCATTTAGATGACATAATTATTAACTTCAAAGAAGACAAGAATGTATTATGTTGCCAACTATACTCTTTATACTAATAGGAAAAGAAAAAAAATTAATCAAGAAGGATAATTATGTATTATAAACCAACCAAATATAACAATTAGGCTAAACTGAGTAGCCTATTGCATATGTAAAAGAAATTCCTATACAAATATTAATATTTTAATAAAACAAACTGCACATATTTTAATAAAAAACTACGATCAGTTTGAATTTTGTTCAACATAAGTTAGCATAAGATTTTTTGAAATGTTTTTATTTTTGGTTGTACTTTCTGTTCATTTCAGCAGAGTTTGTATGTTTCTCAAAGTAATCATTTAAATATATGCTCCTCAATTGTAAACAAAGTAAATAGATTTGCTTCGTGCAGAAAACAGTAATGATAAAATGCAGCCATTTTCTTTAATATTTTCAAAATAAGAATAAAATACAGAATTTTTGTCAATAGATTTTTACCCTACTAATGCCCTGTAGCCGTACTTTCAATTATACATAGGCTATACATTTGTAATTCAAATTCTTCACTTTTATTGGAAGTAAATTTGGTGACAAAACTAAGGGATATTGCTATTTGACATTAATGAATTTACGGGTTTCTCAATATCTCATAAACTGAACTTTATTATCTCATATACTGTAGCGCTCCAAACAAAATGTTTCCTACTTGCGCTAGCCTGCTACTTATGCTCTCGCTCTCCCTCTCTTTCTCTCCAGTTCTCTCTCTCTCTCTCTCTCTCTCTCTCTCCCTGACAGACCTAAGTTGCCCTTGGTCTACCAACCGGTACTGGCCTCACACCCACTTGTGTTAATGCCAGAGATGGATGGTTTAACCAGTGTAGGGGTGAATGTCGTGTTCCCCAGCTGTTACATCTGGTTTTCTCAAAACTTGGAAACGTGATTATTGTACCTACCCAAATTCCTCACGATGCTGGGTGGGCGATCCATACTGGCGGAAAATTCAAGAAAAAAAGTTGTTCCCATGGAGACTCGAACCAGCACAAGCCCCGCTCGTCTACGAAGTGCCACACTTCATCTCTTCTTAGTCTAATTACAATTTTAAATATTTGATCGGAGAATTTGGATAATTCATCTAATATTTTATGGGCCTAATAATTAATATATACGATTTACAAAAATTGAAATATAGACCAAGATAGTTAGAATTGTAATTCTGTGTGATGGCGTAAGTTATTAGACCAGCTTGTTACACCTACCTGGAAGCAAACAATTCATTTGAAGATTGTATAATTGAAACCAGAAGGATGTCGAATGGCGTAGAAACTAGGAAAATACAATGCTTATAATGGTAATAACATTGACGACAAATGTGAGCAGATAACATTTCCAACACTGTCTGTGTGTGTGCTTTGCATCAGCAGCTTGTCTTTGCTCTCCAAGTAGAGATCACCAACTCTAAACGACAGGAAATGGAACAAGCAGGCGCCAACGTGACATCTATCGGATGTTAAAGGAAGTGAAATCCATTAATATTATTATCCTTCACTTCAAGCTCACTCTCTCCGTCTTTCTCTTTCCATTCCTTGCCATTTAACAACCCCAAAAGCGACGGAACATCAATAATTCACACCTATGAGCATCTTATGCAGATCAGTTACCCCTTCTCCAAGGCTTCCATTTCATATTCAACTCAAGAATCCACACTGTGTCGACAGCTAATGTCGGTGACGAAGTGGATCAAGGGAAGCGACATTAAGAAGAGATGACGACATGGCCAGAAAGAATTTTTAATGGAGAAATTGAAGAAGAAAATGTTGTGACTTGGATGAAATTCAAATTTTAATAACATAGTCATAACAGTGGGCGAATGTGAACTGTCATTTGTTTTCCTAGAAAATGTGAACAGTGTAGCGTCGCCTTGAATTGATTAATTTTCAACATGGTCTCACATTTGATTGGACACAATTAACCAAGACGCCATTAAACTTGACTGTGTAAGTTATTCAAATTAACTTTAGGAGGAAGACTCGTAGAAAAAAATCACCAGTTTAAGAAATTGCTTCATGTAACGTGGAATGAAGATTATGGGACAAGCTACGTAGCACGAAAAATTATTGGTTAATTCTCAACGAATAAATTAAAGATCTAAGAAATAATGACCACTCAAACTGTAGACGTTATTTTACTACATTCACGAACAAATCTCATATATATAATTTCCTGGTTTAGAATTCATACCTACAAAAGCCATTTCACGTAAATAAAATATATTTAACCTGATTTTTCATTGAATTATTGGTCCATCACGTAGCGTTTTATATGAGAATTGACCTTCCTTGTTTTTCAAATTTATATTTTTATTTTGTATTCAGACATGTCGATCATATTTTAACCATACTCTACATAGGTTATTTGTGGGTTAATATAAATTAGTGGGTTTTTATATTGGATTATATTTTAGGTATGTTTTTTTTTTAATGTAGCCAAAGAAACTTTTCAAAACTTTTTTCTCGAGTGCATGAAGATGCCTTCCAGAGCTGTGCAACGAACCTTATCATAATCGGAGATTACTGTTTTTAGGAAATCTCCAGGGATGTTTGATTATAAGATGGATTGGAAGAACTGAAGAATTGCCCAGTACTGGTAACTGTCCAAATCTCACAACACCTCATTATCTCATCAAAGCGTCCAAAACATGTGATAAATATTGATGCCAGTCATTGTAATGGAACCTTCGAAAAATCCGATGGTGTAACTCTAATTTTCGTCAATTGTAAACTTATGTATTATGTATATTTAAATATGAGATAATGGTTATATAAACATTAATTAAACTTAAGTATTAATATGCTAATGTCCCAATATTTAATCATTATGATGGGTGTTCGGTTTTCAGTAAGTTTGTAATAAACTTGGGATGTGTTTAGGTGGTTTCAAATGGAACCATTTTTTCTCATAAACTCGTATCCAATAATGCTTCGGTACAAAGCTACCCATGACTATTATAAAATTAAATTAGTTTATTTTATTAGCAGAATGGTTTATCTGGAACTACAAAACTATTATTTTTAAATAAAATTAGTACACATTTCACATAAAATATTACTATAAAATTAATTACAAATTATACCTTGTCGGCGAATGTTTACAAACTTGACGTATATCACTCGCATTTTATGTTTTATGCATATTTTTCCCTATGTAATAAATAAAAAAAACGTTTGATGTACGTAGGTTTATACATTTCATGAAAAGTTAAATCGCCTGGATGAGTTTGACAGTGCCTTAAAATGCCTAAATTGCCTATTAGCACTTTTTTTCGAGCCTAAAATTGTCTATTTTTACACGCTTTATATTAGCTTGACCTGTATATGTCTATCTATGTAACGGAATCTTTCAACCGATTTTCACCCACATAAAAACATTGGATCGACTTGAAACTTTGTATACTTGTAAAGGACCAATGACAATACAAGAATTTCATAAATGTTTTTAAGATCCTGGCCAGGATCATCAGGACATCAAAAAAATAAAGACCGGTATAATAGGTTGCGGACGTATCGACTTTTTAGTCCATCGTTGTAAGAAATTAATATTATGTCCTGTGGTAACTCAGTTGGTAGAGCGGTAGACTGTAGTGGTATATAATTTCAGTAATCCATAGTTCACTGGTTCAAATCCGGCCCCGATGATTTTTTTAGAAGAGTATTACTTTTAGCTCATACTACAATAGTATCGAATTTAAAGATATTTACATTTTTATCTTATTCTGTAAAATATTAATGATAATTTTGTAAACTTACCACGTTGTAATTTATCCAAAAAATATGAGAAGTATGCAATTAACTGTAACTATCTGTATTAAAATATTCAAAAGTATTATAATAAAGTTAGATAATGATTTAAAAAATATAATATTATATTCGTGCCTAAATACTACAAATATCGTAAGGAATTAAATTTTAATGGGATTCCGGTTTATGACAATCAAATTAAACTAAAAATTAAAAAAATAAATAATAATTTAAAAAATCTAAAACAACATGCTTTATTAGATAACCAAACTCAAAATTAAAAAAATAAATAATAATAACACAATTCATTAATTTAACATGTCTGAAGAAGGAACAGTGTACCGAAACAGCTGTAACTAAATTATATCTTAATAAATATGAAAATCAAATAAAACTGTAAGCTTTATTTTTATTTAATTAAATAAATAAATAATAGTTTTAAAGAACTAAAACAACTTTATTAGAAATCCGAACTAAAAAATGAAAAATAATTTTATTTTCCAACACGCTTGGGATAAAATTAATGTGGTCAACAAAAAAAATCATCTCCAACACCATCTAGAATAAAACTAGAGTTATATACAAAAAAAATAATTTTACCATCAGAAGCGTGGGGTGCTTTTTAGGGTTTTTACCTTTTCTTCTTAGAGACTTCACTTTTACCAATATCTGTTCATTATCAAACATATTAATTGATATAGAGCACCTCACGCTTTTGATGTTAAAATTATGTTTTGTAGATAACTCTAATTTTATTCTAGATGTGTTGGAGATTTTTTTTTTTACCACTTTAATTTTTTCCCAAGTGTGTTGGAAATTAAAATGATTTTTCATATTTTAGTTCGGGTTTCTAATAAAGCGTGTTGTTTTAGTTTTTAAAACTATTATTCATTAATTAAATGTATATAGGCCTACTTCTTCTCAGTCCAACGGAAATTTCTCTAGTTCTTAGGAGCTTTATCAGACCATCCAAAATACGTGAAACATGAAAATTATATCTTAGTTTGTGATCAATAAATATATGTATTACAATTAATTTACTAAACTTGTTTTATTAATTTCATATCCTTATATCCATTTTGTCGATAATTATGATAATTAAATTACGTGATAATATACATTTCTAAATCTTAAAGTAATATTGTTTAATACTTTTTTTTTGTTTTAAAGCCTATTTTAGATGCCTAAATTTTCAGCGTTTAGAGCTAAAGGTCCGAGATATATACCTCATATCGCCTGTGATTTAAATAATATTCTCAGAATAACTCGAGCGCTAGGATTCCAAGACATAATACAGTCCTTCCACTCGAATTTTGGTTGGATTCCTCGTGATCACGTGATTATCTTTAAACGTTCAATCACATCAACATTGTTGAGATTGATTGTTACAGTATACTTTAATGATGCCAGCTCCAGTTCAAGCAATATGGGTATTGTAGCTGATTGTTGAAAAATTAGGGACAGAGGTGAACACTATTCTATGTAGTGGTGGGTGTATTGTCAAAATAAGAATGTATTAACACTGAACTTTGTTAGCTGGCATTCTATAATTTCATGCAAACATTATTTCTCCACTGAATGTCATAGGAAGAAGAATTGTTATTTACATTGGTATAAAGGGTCTACATTTTTGTATCTCTAATAGGCTAATGCTATAGGCTATGTCAATACTTGAAGAAATTCAAGATTTTGAATGGCTACCTATTGGCCTAAACTTATATGACTTCATCTCTCGTAGCACGAGAGATGTCCAGATGATATTCAAGTTCTCTCCATGCGTTTGGTAACATCTCCTGAGTGACAGTTGCAGAAACAGCTACAATTATGTTACTCAAATCTCAAAATCCGCAACTGGAATTCTATAGCCGAAGTATTTTATGCATTTCCAATAAAATGAGTGTAAATATATTAGATGTTCTGCGCTCGAAAGCGTTTATGAAAGTGTTGAATTACTGCTCTGATACTTTCTTACCACTCCGTTTTTCAAGAAGGCAGTCGGTCTTAAGATGTTTTGTGCCAAACGGTTATTTTTATGTCTCTTGGTTGATTGCACAGGCCATTTTTGTCTAAATCGTACTTGTACTGCCAACGAAAACTTGGATTCGGCAAGCCAATAACAATACTGAACAACTTCTCGCATTACATTACAAACACTATTTTTATTATCAACAAACCCAACAAGATCAAAGACTTCCTAATTATATCAACATGAAAGCTTTCAAACTTCTATAATTTCCGTAAATTTCAATTTCATATTTTTATTCTCATTGGCAGTGCTTATCCCGGGCGCAAGGTATGTTATAGGCCTAATGAGATAGTTGAGTATATTCTACATAGTTACTTTGCTTTCTTTCTGCAATGCAAAAAAAAAAGCCGAAATAAGAAAAAGATAAAAAAGAAAGAATAAGACATTTATGAAAGTCAGTGTGAATATTTTGTGGGTAATTCAATAGCTCCACAACAAGTTTGTAGCCCTCATTTTTTTCCCAAGTTGAGTTTTAGATGCGAAAAGTTTGTTAATGGCATATGGGACCTTTTTACATGAAAAAGTCAACTTTAAAAATGGGATTATTAATTTGTCTAGGCAGGTATTCATTTGAAGAACATATATTGATATGGTTTGGCCATATACAAATAATGGAGTAAGCACGAATTCTGAAAATGATCCTAGAATGAAATGCGTAAGTAAAGCAGAGAAAACCCGCGATTAACAGATGAAGTCATGATTTTGACATAATAAAATGCTCAAGACTGAAATTTGTGTCCTAAGGTTGTTGGAGATTGTTATATTTTACAAATGTCCTTGAATAAAAAATATGTAATTAAAATTTTATCTCGAATTTGAAGTTTTGATCAGCTCCCCCGGGAGGAGTGCGATAAGTAAAAATTACATATAAGGTAAGAGATAAAGAAGAAGAAGAAGATTTAGTTTCAACTGTAGATATGGTATTTAGTTCCTTCTTCTTCATGTCACATCCATATCGTGATTTTCTGTTTCATGTTCTATTCACCGAATCATCAGTATTAATAACGGCATTGAAAACTTTAATACCCCGCATAATTAATTAATAGAATCGAAACTGGTAAAATGTGTTGTTTTATTATAGCTCGAAGGAAAGAATAATTTTATAGGAAATGTTTCGAAGGTCATGTACAGAAAAGGTTACAACACTTTAATATAGGATGGAATTTATAATCATTGCTTCAAGTTTCGCAATCTTTATTTTCTTTGGCGGAAACAGCAAACATGCTTTTTATAATATAATGTACGTAATAACGACCGTAAAGACGAACATCGACATAAATTATCTATTTCAAAACGTTCATCATCAACACATAAATAAAAAATCTTGGAATAAAATTAATGTGAATTACTATTTACTTCTTTTCAAACTATTATATTTTTGTCCTTCAATAGACATCAATAAAGTAAACAATTTTATGTGAATTTATTTTGCCTATAGGCCCTAATTTATAAGAATTGACACTTGCATATGCATATATAAGCGGTTATGAGAGAGTTGTTTTCTTCAAAATCGTTCGGGCTCTTTGTTTAATACGGTTCAATAAGTGACACTCCATCTTGTTCAACTTAGCAACGATATCCATTGAAAAGTTAGAAAATATTACTACTTAAGACATCAAGGTTGCAAATAATGTTTTAAGATGTAGTTTAATTATATTTAGTATATAACTCTTTTAATTTTAAAAAATCAGAATGAACTAGAGAAGTAATAAACATTTTTACGAGAACTACAGATCACTTCTTTATATATATATATATATATATATATATATATAATATAGTAATTCTGCCCTTGGGCAGGTCTTTCACTGCAATCATTGCAGCTTCAATAAGGAATTATAGGTGTGGTAGATTCCAATTGCTTTCAAACATCGGGCGAAGGATGATGATGACAATGACCGGATGATTTTCGGGGACCGTTGGATCGTAATCTTCCTCACATTTGTCTTACAGATGAGAAAAAAACGAAAAAACATCACTCAGCAGCTTGTCCCGACCGGTAATCGAACCCGGGTCCGCTGCGTGACGAAGCAGCACGCTACCTCGAGACCACTGAGGAGGAGTATATATATATATATATAAGACTAATAAATTTTAATTAGGAAATTAAATTAATTACATATTTCGGGGCTTCATGACAACATATACACAATTCTCATATCCATTATATTTAATACTTAAAATTGGTTTCATCAAAGTTTCTTCAGTGAGTTCAATTTAGATTACCAAGTCAAAACTAGTTTTTTTAATTAAAATAATTTTGTTAATTAAATAAAAATAAAACGTAGTTTTATTTGATTTTTATATTTATTATATAATTCAGTGACTTCTGTTTCGGTATACTGTACCTTCTTCAGACATGGTTTTAACTGACTTTAGGTTTTTTCATAGTAGCACATAAAACATAGAAAAATTCTCAGAAAATTCTCAAGTAAGACTATTTTGAAGATTATGCCGACTAGTTTTCAGCAATGTTTCTGTATTCGACAAGTAAGTTCTAAGGGTCTGTAGGTGTGTGATTGTATGGTGTTGAGGGACAAGGTGATAAATATGCATGCAAAGGTAAGATTTTTGTAGAATTGATTTCCGATGTATTATCCTTGATCTAACTTTAACATCTGGAAATGAATTACGTCATTTAAGCCATGGGTACCAATCTCAAAAATAAAAATTATGTTTTCATTTGAAAATGTATGTTGAAAGTACGAGGAGAAACAAATATAATTACATTGTTAAAATAATAAGGAAAATAATGGAACAATTCAAGTTGTACGTACTGGACACAATGCTGGTGGAGGATGGAAAATTAGAGAGGTTAATTAACGAATGAGGAAGGCGATTGATGTATATTATCAGTTGAAAGAGTGTTTTCGTAGGAAAGAAGTGAGTTTCTGAGAATAACAAGATACAAATATATATGACAGTATTCTTATCTATGGTGCAGAACTTTGGACTATGTTACAGAAATACGAAAGTAAAGTGACTTGTTCAAAGATAAAATACCTTCGGAAGATAATGGATAAAACCAGAATAGATTTAATGCGAAATTGAGCGATTAAGGAGAGATAGAATCGCCAGTTCACGTCATGGACACAATGTAAGAATGAGTGAATATAGGAAGACTAAACAGATGTTTGAAGCTAGACCGGAAGGTATACAAAGAAGATGATGTCCTAGAAAGGAATGGAATCAATAGTACAGATTTATCAGAGAACGGAGAGTCTGTACAAGTCAAGCAGCTCTCGTAAAATAGGAATTACTTTGAGAGGTATAAGAGATAGTTAAAGAAAATATTTTAAAACATATAAAATAACTCACACACGCCTCCAAAAACACTTCATTAACTTTATATAGGCTAATAGTGCGTCCAATAATAAGTTAAATAAATAATAATATTTAACTAGTGGCCTAAACAAACCCAAAGATTCCAAAATAGTTAAGTAATGCAATCAAAACTTTTGATTCATTCAACAGAAAATTTCATTTACTGATCATTATCATATATACACACTTGGAGAAATGATTATATAGTTTTCAGAGCCAAATGAAATCTAACAGGTTAGACAATTATTAATAGGCTGTAACAAATAAGCAGGTAACGGTATTGCAATTATTTTAAATAAAAAATCCACATTTGGACTTTGAATAAATATAAAAAGCTAATTATTAAACGAAAAACAGAACCATTTTGAAATCGAGTACCACGGGAAAAAGTAGATATTATTCTTTAGATACCAAAGTTTGATTAATTGTACTGTACAAGTTCTACAGCGAATGTCCGACCTGATGGACTAGCGTTTATCACGCTTAAATCTGGTTCCAGGTTCGTGGATGGAATTCATATAAAATGGTTTTAAGGACATAAATATCCCTCTGGAATAAAAGTAAAGCCATGGATGTATTAACATACATTTATGATACCTGAAAGAACCTTAAACCTGAAAAAGAGGTCTCTAGGCAAAATTTATCAGTTTTTATATCCAGATTTGAATTGCGATTCTAATGACCTGAGAAGTCGAAGTAAGTACAGCGGAAGGCGGTAAATAGATATAAATGCTGTAAACTTTATTTAGGTAGGACTTTTTTGTACTCTTCGATATTTGTAAGTTTTATTTGTCAATATTTGAAAAAGTAAGTAAAAAGATAACATTTGTCCTACTACAGGCTTTAGGAGGTACTAGATCTCAGCCTGATTGACAATCGACTTTACCCAGAACATACGTTTGGTACTCATTTCCGTTAGAGTTTGAGACGATCCCGGTGAGAATTAGTGCCGCCAGAAAGTTTAGACCACTTTAAAAACCCTGACCCCATCGGACTCGGATGGCTTTAGGAATTGCCTTAATCAACTACGTTAAGTTTACTGCGATATTAATCGCAACTCATTTGTCTTGCTTCATTATGATTTGAGCGGCATTTGGACAAATTGGCAAGTGTAAACAATTGCTCACACTGTTATTCAGTTATAATTAAAGGTATCAGTAAAGGCTCGTTTTCCTCTCACTGCACACTAATTCACTGTACTCACGGGCAGACAAACTTAAATACACTGAGGAAGCATCGAAATGTGCAGTTGGGAGATTAACATTTTTGTGAGAGAGCCATACATATTGGTGAACATCTATGTACACGTAAGATTGTTTTAAGAGGACGGTTTACGGATATCACTCGATATCTCTAGAACACAAAGAAGCAAGATGAAATAAACTGAAGGAGCATTGAATGGTAGAGTTGGGAGACATAGGCCTAACTGATTTTACGAGATCTTAATAAAACTTAATAAACATCATTGATTGTTTTGTAAATTAAGGTGATATGTTTCTGGAAATAACTCGATATCAATAGAACACGTATAAGCAACCTGGAAGAAACTGAGGAAGCGTCGAATTGTAAAGTTCAGAGACTTTCTGCGAGATAGTCGTACATCTTCGTTATCATTACAAAGAGATAAGATTACCTTGAAAACTAAGATGACTGGTTTCTGGATATCTTTCAATGTCATTAAAATAGACGGACAAGGAACCTGGAAGAAACTAAGGAAGCGTCGGATTGCAGAGTAGGGAGACATGATTGATTTATGCGAGACAGTCGTACACCGTGTTGAACATGTGTATACATAGGGTAACATTCCCGCCCAAATGTTAGATGCTAGGCGTCACTAGCAATATATGACTTATCATTGTGTGCTGGGAGGGAGGAGGTGTCACACAATAGGGGTGTAGCTGCCGGTGTGATGATGTCTACACCTATTCCTAGGTCAGTTGCTGCCACATTAATATTCCTCGTGCGTCCACTGACTTTTTAACACGATCACTGCCCGCACACGAACTTGATAATACTGATCCTAATAATAATAATAATAATAATAATAATAATAATAATAATAATAATAATAATAATAATAATAATAATAATAATAAATATTATTTATTATTTTCTTCTTCCTTCCTTCCAAGTATTAGGCCAAGGCCTGTTACGATCCTATAGAAAATTTTCCCTTCGGCGTTTCATAGGATGGCCCAGAGATCTTCGTCCTCTTGGTATATAATAATTATATACAGCTTTGGGGATCCTATTTGAACTCATTTTCTCAAGATGGTGTTTCAAATTTAGTTGGTATTGTTTAATATATGTCAAAATTGGCGTAGTCTTCATTCTTTTAAGATATCGGTGTTCCTTTTCCGATCCCATCTGGCGTAACCCGCTGTTCTGCGCATGAATCTCATTTCACAAGCCGTTATTCTGCTTTCATGTTGTCTTTTTAGTGTCCATGCTTCACTACCATAGTTCAACTCTGATCTAGACAAAGTGTTATATAAAAGTAATTTAATATTTTTTTGTACAAGAGATGGTTTCATAACTTGATTAATAATTCACAAACTTTTATTATAACTAGTAATTTTTTCAGGGATATCCTTTTCATCCCAGATGGAGAGATATTATCCAAGATATTTAAATTGATTAGATCTCTCTCAAATTTTATTCTGGAGACAGATTTTACTTTGTATGGAGTCCTTCCCACGAAATGCCATAATTTTAGTTTTGTTAATTGGTGATAATAATAATAATAATTATTATTATTATTATTATTATTATTATATTTATTCTCACAGGTTTAAAAGCCTTAAGCCCATAACTCCACTCAAACAGCACAAATTTACAAACTAATCTACACTAACTCACTGGCACTATCATATCCGTAGGTTCATGACCGAGTGGACATAAAGCTATCCATACATACTTATTTTGAAGTAATGTTTTCCATTCATCCTCTGTATAATCTACTCCCCTCACATAATGGTTAATGCTATTTCCCCACCTCATTCTTGGCATACCTACTGGTTTTCCTACAAAGAAGTTTCCATACGCTCTCATTCGTTCCCAATTTGTGCCACATGTTCTGCCCATCGTAGTTACGAAACCCATCTGTTCTTAATATATCTGGTTTCCCATAAAAGATCATTTAACTCACTCATATAAAGTCCATAGTCAAGTACCACTTTATTTTTTAGTAAGTTTAGATAGGGGCAAAATTAACCGCTAAATGACCTCAGATTTTGATATAATATATCTTCGTTATTGTTTATTATATTTTTCTTACGCCGTCTCCTTCGGAGTCATTGGTTTTGTTTTACTCGCTGATAAAATTGTATCCCGTTAACAAGACATGGAGGTTGTGATTCTAAAGCAAGACATGGAAAAGAGAAAAGGGAAGCTATTTCAAATGAGGATAAATAAACAACGATGGCTAAAAAAATCTTTCGAAAAACATTACCCGAAAAGGGTATTCGGGGAAGGTCAAGAAGATCTTTGTACCAGAAAGTTTAAAGAAGTTATTTATTCGAAGATACTCAAGAAGATACCCTTATTCGTGAAGGCTGTGGAGACTGAGAACGTAAGGCGGTTTCAGCATCAAAATCTCTTAATAATAATAATAAAGTCCCTCACTCTGCAGCTTCCTCCATCCACCGTTTTATCCTTTATATTACCATATATTCATCTTAGGAACCTATCTTCGAAAAAGTTTAGATTGTTTCCTTTCCTTACATTAAGAGATCGTGTTTCATACCAATACAGAATGAAACCACTTTTATGTAGGGCCTATCGTAAATCTACGACTCGGGACAGACGATGTTATTTCCTCTTCGAAGGACGCGATACCCATTTCTCAAAGAAGTCAAAGTTTCCACAAATATTCGATAGAAGTTACATCTACGAAGGAAAAACATGTTTCACTAAGCATATAATAGAAACAGGTCATCAGTACAACATAATTTATAACACAATGTCAATCTTACTCAAAGAAAACGGAATCAACATCCTTGAAAACATTGAAATTTTAAAAGAAGCAAAGAACACAAACATTCTAAACGAGAACACATCCAAGAACCTGAATTTTTCAGGCTGAAGATGTAACATGTGTCTGAAAGGCCTACATTGTTTGTTTGACAAAGTTCATAAACAGGAGTTTGTTTTAGTTGAAGACGAATGATACATCTAGTTCAGATTTTAAGATTATAACATTTTACTTATTAACTTGAACGGTGGTTAACCATCAGTTTTAAAAGTACTGAAATTACATCCTTCTACGAAATATATTCTGAGTATTCATGCACTTGATAGACAAAGAAAATTCGATGACACTCCTAGGGAGCCCTTGGCTTACTAACCGGCTGCTGGCCTCACATCCGCATTCCTTAATTAGAGATGTTAAAGATCACCTAGCCAGTATAAGGGTGACATGTGATCAGCATGTCGGATTTCTCAGTCATTATAATTAGTTTTCTCAACCTGGAACCGCTGCTTAATGCAACTACCTAAATTCCTCACTATGCTGAAACTATATCGGCTCCAAAATCGCCGAAATTCCACAATACATGTTCTCCCATCATGTGGACTCGAATCAACGCCTTAAACTGCTAGGGTACTGCACTTTATAGACATTATCTTAATACTGACGATATAGGACATTCTTCTTCTTCTACTTCAAGGTTAAGCCTGTAAGTCTATGCTGACTCAAAAAGCATATCCCTTCAACTGGTCATGGGGCGTCCAACGGTACCTTTACCTCTTGAATTATATTACAAAGCCTGTTTTGATAGACGAGATGTCTCCTTTCGGTTCATATGTTAAAACAATTTAATTTGTTGCTCTCAATTTATTTGTATAGGATATTCTGAATCTCAGAAATGCACGTGTTATCGTACAAATCTTTCAGAATTTCTATCTGATATTGGGAGGCACGGAAGTTTTTTCTAGATTTTTTTAGATTTATTTATTTAGCCTGGTGGAGTTAAGACCATGTGGCCTTCTCTTCCACTCACCAGGGCAAACATATATTACATCAGAATATAACAATCACAATGAACTCTAATATCAAATACTAAATAAAAATTTGACCAAAAAGATAATATTTATTATATTACGATCTATAATGCAACCAGTCAATGTTAGTTAAAATTAAGACTAAAACTAATAATAAAGTGTATACAAGCAAGACATATTAAATTGTTCCTGTCTAATGTTTATAAAAAACAAAGAAAAATAATGAGATATAGAAAACTAATTTTACGTTTGTACAATATTTAAAACAAAACAAAAGAAAGTATTTGTTAATCTTTATATTATTTTCATAGATGATTAAATTTATTAATTGTTAAAAGAATACTATCAGTAAGGTGTATAAAGTAGTTTGTTATTAAATAATTCTTTAATTTGTTTTTGAAGGATGTTATAGTTTGACAGTCTCTGACATAGGTCGGAACGGAATTCCATGTTTTGGTAAGTGAGACCGTAAAAGATAATGAATAATATACAGTGTGATGAGGAGGGATATAAAGGACAATGTGCTGATGGGATCGAGTGCAAGATTATGTGTGTCGGATAGTCTGATGAAGCGGCGTCATAAATAATTAGGCGATGATGTGTGAAGTATTTTATAGAGAAGGGATAGGGAATGGACAGTTCTAGGATCTCTTAGACGAAGCCACGATAATTGTTCCAGGGACGGTGTAACATGGTCAAATTTGCGAATACCACAAATAAAACGTGCGCAAGAATTATGAACACGTTGAAGTCTTTGAGTGAAAATAATATTTAAGTCTGTAAAAAGAGTGCCACAATAATCAAAATGGGGCATTGCAAGTGTTTCTACTAACATTTTCCTAAGAGCGAATGGTATACAATTTCTTACGCGATTTAATGAATGTATTATTGAGAAGACTGTTTTGCATGTATGGTTTATAAGTAAAAATGAAAATGTATATTCATAGACAATAATAACTGCTTTGACTTTCCGATTTTTTCAGCAAAATATTTACAAATTGAGTTTCAATTTCACATTATTCAGGGTTGTTTAGATTGAAATTATAATGATCAGTGTCCATTAACTTTTGTGCTTCCTAATGTGAACTACTCTAACGCTGTCTTGGGATTAAAAGTAGAACCAAGGCGTTAAGTTCCATATAGAGTATTAATATTAACACACAAAAGAAACCCTCAAAGAACGGATATTGAATGAAGAAATGAAAGAAAAAATACATTATTAAGGATTGGAACAGTAGGGTGGAGCACTATGATTTTTTGACGGTCTACGCCCCTATATTTAACCCCATAGCCTATTATATTACCACCAAACAGCTAATAAACAATACGAAGGCGTGAGGTGTGATAATAAATTGAAGCTAGGATTATTCCTGTTGATATAATGCTACATTATAATACGCCTATGCTCTCCCTTACAGTATCGGATATCTTTAGGGAGTATTAAATATATACTCAAGTCGAAAATTAAATCTATCGCCACATCGAGAGAAAAAAAAAAGTCCTCGTTTTATTGTATTCCGAGAGCTTTCTATGTGGAGGTAAAGCAAATGGGTGTAAATAAATGTAAATAAAGGCAATATGAATATTGTAATTCAAATACATGCTCAAGTGTAGCCCATTCATTATGAAAACTTCCAAGTTAAGTTCATATAGAATGACTCCAGATTATGAATTAGCTGCACTATTTAATTACCACATGGACGAGTAGTTGAGACAGAATGCGTCTGACTGGACACTTTAAATTCGATCATGGCCATAATTAGTGACTGGATCATTCCATGGCAGATGTGTCAATGCTAATCGTAAACTTTCGCAGTATTGCCAGACTTCGCCCGCTCCCTACTTCTCAGTTTAACATTTAAACATAATCATACTAATATGAAGACTTATCTGTTTGAAATATATTTACTCAATCTTATTGAAATTCGTATCATATTTTCTTCTCATACCGTTTAGCATATAATTCGCCTGTTTTTAATTAAAAGAGACACTTGTAACATCTAGAGAACTATAGCATCTAAAAACATTTGGGTTTCACTGTTATGAAGATAAAAATAAATAATTTATGTAGAACATAAATCGTACATTGAATATACATAGGCTTTCCGGACTCATTAAAAGATATTTGCATCAGTGTGTTACGAAATCTCAACTAGGCAATACTGCTGGGCGGAGAAGTCAAGCTATTTGTATGCGTTTCTTCAGTAATTCCCCCATTATCAGCAATCAAATAATCCGCTCACTTTAGTGGAGGTTTACAGACTTTTCTTCACTCTTTCATGCCTAGACTGGACCACTCATATTTCTTGGGGATAAAATATGGCAGTGTGTAGCTCTAGCCTCTCAGTCTTTCCTGTACTGATAAGTCATGATCATGCCATTCCGCATTCAAGAATCTTCATGGTTTTTCCTGAACTGTTCTGGTCTAAAAGGTTTTCTTCGAAGGGTTTAACGTCGTCTGTTTCTATGATGGGAACATGAATTCCATCATAATCATCAGAATATCTTGGATACTATTGTTAAACCATGTAGACATTTTCTTAAAAAAAAACAATGTCGAATAAAATCCCATATTATATGGCTGCCAATTTTTTTTTCTGATAGCATTACTTTACTTAAGCTAAGAGTAGTAGATAATGTGCTATGATGTTAGTCATAATTAGAGCTCGGACCTCATTGCCTTTTCATTGTCGTTTCACTTTCAAACAGTTGACTACACAGGTAGTTAGTTCTGTCCCGTGCGCAGTGCCACAGTCATTGGTGTCTTTGTTGTGCTGTGCTCCTACAAGTATAGCAGTCAAATCAAAATGCCGATCACCACGATCTGATCAATGGTTACAAGATGCCGAAAACAAACACACAGAAGATGAATTTACTCGTACGTGAGTCGGCCCTGAGTATTTTTGGCTAAAAGAAGATAAAATATTTTGTAAATTGTGTAATGTAGAGTTGAGGTGGGAGAAAAGAATTTTTATGAAGAGCCATTGCAAATCTAAAACACACATTGGGAATGTAAAACATAAGCTTGACAATGAAATACAGTCATCTGCACAAGGAGTTTTAGACACTTGTAATCAGCGTGAATTTTACTAGTATTTGTGCCAAACGATGGTTTCCGCGAATATTCCTTTCAATAAAATGCAAAATCCAGCTTACAATTTTTTGAGAAATATACGGGAAGAAAAATTCCTTGTGAAACAACTTTACGCAGATATTATTTATCTCCTTTTTATGAAGACGTTCTGAAATACATTTAGAAATACTGCGGCAGATAAGAAAATATGGGTGTCAATCGATGAAACCCATGATGCGTCCGAAAAGTCTGTAGGAAATGTGATAGTGGCGATATTATCACCTGAAAACCCTGGAATAATTTTTTGTTAACTACCGAGATCTTAAATAAAGTCAACCATTCTGAAATCGACCAATGAAATAAAAAAATAGACAATGTTTTTCTATTTGTAACAGACGCAGCCCCTTATCCTATATGTTCAAAACAGCTTCCAGGATTAAAAACGATATCCGAAAATGATACATCTAACTTGTTTGGCCCATGGACTTCACCGAGTAGCCGAAGGAATTAGGTTTCATTTCTCTGATGTGAACCATTTTGCATCAAACATGAAGAAAATATTTTTAAAAGCCCCTTCTAGGAAACAGAAATTTAAGGAAATTGCACCACAAATCCCTTTGTCACCTCAACCTGTTTTAACTCTGTGGGGGACTTGGTTTCAGACCACTGCATACTACTTACAGCATTATCAAGTGATTGTTCAAGTAGTTAATAAATGTAATGCTGAAGAAAGTTCGGCGATAAAAATTGTGAAATCCCTGATGTCAGGACATCTGTATCAAAATTTGCAGGTAATCAACATCTAAAAAAGATAAATACCTTTAATAATTAAAAATTGGAATCTTCACATATAGCATAAAACTGGTAGAAAATTTATCGCGACATTTTGATGACACAGGAGGTAGTTTGGCATCTGAAATTGCAAAACAGAAATTGCAAAGTGTATTGCTGAAAAAACCCTGGATACTCAGCTATTTGTAATATAAAGGATTTTCTAATGGACAACAAGAACGCATGTACTCTCTCCATGTTAGATACCTGTGATATACCCTAATTTCGTTTTGCACCAGTTACCTCATGTGAAGTAGAAATGAGTTTTTCTAAATATAAAATTTGCTTGAACAGTCACCGAAGACGTTTTTCTTTTGAAACCTTACAGAAATACATTATTATTCATTGTAACAGCTCTACAGAAGTGAAATAACTAACAGGGTTTTAAAATATTATGTACAGTGTACACACTTTTTGTGTTACCTCTTTATTTAAAACTATACGAAGAAAATAATTGTGCAGAAATAATGAACTCGTTATTTTTTGTAATACTGTATGCAGCATTGTATTTATAGATGCACGAAGAGAATTGATGTACGGAAAGGGTTGTAAGGGGTAGTGACGTGTGTATAACCTCTCCTACCCAATTCTCATCCTCACCTTCTCGTGGTACAACCTGTTTTCACAAACGAGGCTCTGAGGACCGAGTCACGGCGGTATAACCGTTCCATCAGGTACTGAGTAAATGCGGTATCCTAATGTCTGTCCAGAGACTAAAAGGTAGCAGCCCTACCATTGGACTACTTAGCGTCGGGCCAGTAACCTGTCCTAAGGAACTTCAAAACTACTTTCAAGTCTCAACACAAAAAAAGCCAGAAGGAATTGAAATATGACGACCCACAGGTAAATGCAAAAATATCTAAATTTTTAAGAATTTTAGGGTTAATAAATTCTATCTTCAAGCCACAGTTAGTCCAAAAGCATTCAAGACTGAAAGTGTACAAAACACTGGCTCTTCCAACTCTTTTGTATGGTAGCGAAGTATGGACGTTGAAACAGAAGGATATACAGAGACTTAGATCTGCTGAAATGAGATATCTTCGGAGGACTGCAGGATACACACTATTAGATCACAAAAAAAATGAAGACATCTTAGAAGAATTACACATGGAATCTTTAGAAAACAAAATTTCTGATTATAAGTCAAGATGGATACAACATGTTCATCGAATGGAAGATCTCAGAATACCCAAACTAATGTTAAGATATCAACCTGCAGGAAGAAGAAGACCAGGACGTCCACTCAAAAGACTTCTGGATGGTGTTTCTCTTGAGGCCGAAACAGGTCAACAAATGGCCTAAATTCGTGAATGTACTATGATGATGATGATGAAATTATAAATCTGTTTAACGTTTTGTTGTTGTACTGTAGCATTTAATTTAAAAAGTTGAAAAATGTTTACGCGACAAAATAAACTTGTAATCCACAATTAGCTACTTATTTAATTACCCGCCTATACCTCCTGTAAACAGTACAGCACAAATGCCATACTAGTTAGACTGGTGCTTCTACACTCCCTACCACTCTCTCATCAAGCAATATTATGTATAGTAAGAGTATATAACTTCATGTCCGAGTCCTAGTCATAATATTCAGTGCAGGTAATAATATTTATTCTTTGATATGTTAATTCTATGCGCTGTATTATTGTGGCTTCAAAAACTTCTCTCTCTCTCTCTCTCTCTCTCTCTCTCTCTCTCTCTCTCTCTCTCTCTCTCTCTCTCTCTCTCTCTCTCTCTCTCTCTCTCTCTCTCTCTCTCTCTCTCTCTCTCTCTCTCCCTCGCTCTCTCTCATATATATATATATATATATATATATATATATATATATATATATATACACAGTAAAACCTGTTTATGAAGGAGGAACGACGGTTCCTTAAATATATTTCCGTCTTGGCAGTTTTCCTTCTTATAAAGGGTTCCCAAATTACAAGCTTCAAATTTATCACGCAGTATAAGGACTTTATATGCACGTTTTAAAGACATAACGTATTGACTGAAATACAGACAAAATAGTGTATGTAACACAGTTCATTTTCCACGGCAATACAAAACAACTTTATTACACAAAAGCGAGAAGGAACTCAACTACAGGAAGGCTGAAGAAGAGTTTCCCAACTGGCTCGCAGGTAACCAAAGAAGGCAAGCAAAAACGAGGGATTCCCCTCTGTCAAGGGTATCCCCGCAATACATGGCAACACAAGAAGGTAAAACGATATACTGCAGAAAGTGTCATATGCAGAATTTTCACGTGTGATTAATACTGTAATTAGAACGTGTCTATGAACAATTTTCCGTCTTACTTAGGTAAAAATTAACTATTGATACTTTAAAAACCATTCCGTTTCCGCGTTATGAAGATTTCCGACTTATACAGGACGATATCACATATAAAATCGTACCGTTCTGGAGATTTTTTTCCGTCTTTACAGGTTTCCTTCTTATAAAGGTTCCGGCTAAGACATGTTTTACTGTCTGTATATATATATATATATATATATCGGCCCCTATGCGTAAGGAATTTAATCATAAATATAGAGAATACTTTTTGAAGCTATACATATAGGCCCTTATGCATTAGGAATTTAATCATAAATATATAGAAAGAAGTTTTTTGACGTCACAATGATAAAGCGAGCGCATAGAATTAACAGATGACAATACCAAAGAATGCACAATCTAGGATGCATCAGGATAGGTGGATCTAAGCAGTGATAGTATAGGATCCAAGAACGGGAAAAAGAAGCAGAGGATGCCTACGCTAGAGATGGTCTCAGAAGCTTATATAGAAGGTATTGGTGTACAATGGACGACAAAAGCCAGTGACAGGCTTAATTGGAAAAAGCCAATACTAGATTTAGTTAGATAATAAGGCAAAAATAGAGCATTACGTAAAGAGTACATAGAACATAGAAAAGACACCTCACAGGTATCGGCTCAATCCTGAGAGAAAAATAATGAGCTAGCCTTACTTGAGAATTGAGGCCCTTGACCTTAAGGGAAATTACGGTCTTATATATATTGCATATACTCCGTAATACTCAAGATTTGAGAGATAGTATAAGGGACGAAAACGTAGATATAAAACAGTTGAACAGGCCCCTCTATAATAATGTTACCGCCAATTGTAATTAATTGAATATTCACTGTTATTTATGTAATTTTCCCCAAATTCCTCCTAAGTAGTTAACAACTTCGTGGCTTTGATATAGAATATTGTTCCGTCAAAAATGAATGACACAAAATTGTTGATTACATACTTATTCGAGGTAAACCTTTGATTATTGAATTAATATGTCACAAAATGTACTATACTATAATCTAGAATTTGTTTGACATTCTTCGAAATCATCAATTTTGCGTTGCCATAATTTCATAGCAGATCTGTACTTCGTTCAAGTAAACGGACGGAATATATAATTATTATTATTTTACGACTTAAATTATTTAATAAATTAGTTTTGGTCTATTCTATCTCGCCTATAAGTTCTAATAATTAGTTTTGTTACACTCTATGCAACGAGTAACAGTTATTTTTATATTGTCATATCTTTACCTTCATTGTTTTCTTTGGCGTGTTTTATTACAATTTTTAAACCATCACCTACAATCAGCATTTGCAGCTAGTGTCTTCTAAAAAGTGTGAAGGTACTCCGTCACCAGCCTTTAAGCCTATAAGGACGTGCATGAACCACAACTCTTAGACAATGCACCAAACGGAGAGAAGGTGGCTAGTTCCATTCTCCGGTCTAATTTATCGTCAGGAGTGTTTTATAGGAGACTGAGTACGATCCATAGTAGACTTGACATGAACTACTGAAATATAATCTACACTCCCTCCGCTACTTCGGATAGAAACTGGCCTATCCATAGCTTAGTCAGAAGCATTGCCTCACGAAAGTGCATGCTAATAAAATAATTCCAATGTCATCAAATGAGACGTCTTAAAAAATGCATGAAAATTATTCCTGATTAAACAATATCTATGAATATTTTTAACGTATTCCGTCATATTTAAGATAAGATCGCGCACTTTATACCTTGCTCTAGCTACGGGATCAGATGGGTCGAGCCCTAATGCGGGAAGAATTTTTTCATGGAATTTCGGGACCGCTAGCATTGTGGCATAGGTTGAGAAAAAGAGCTATAACGGCGGGGACTCGACATCCTCACCACGTGTGGCCCCTATAGTGCCAGGATGATCCGTTATTGACACATGTGAACGTGAGACCAGCAGCCGTCTGTTAGGCCAAGGATCTTAAGTCTGTCCTCCCCTGAAATTTGTTAGTTAGGTTTTTGTTTTGTTATTTAAGATAAAGGAAACATTAAGAATATTTACAAACAACTGGATAATGTTAAATAATTATACTGAAATAAATGTGTTTTCATTTCTATTGCACCTGCATTTCTGAATATACTTGACTCCCATCCCTCCTACCAATGCCCTTGCATTTATCTTCCATACAAAACCAATCCCATATTTGCATTAAATGGTTTCAGTGAAGTAAACACTACGTACTGTATGAGTATTGTGCGTTACAGAAATGTTATGTTTTTCTAATGAAGAATGTAATATTTCGCTATAACATATCTGGAATATGTATTTTTATCCTCATATTCCCAGTGAAGAAATTTGTTCATATAATTTTATTTTTAAAATTATTAAATTCCTGTGATAAAAGAGTATTTCTTGATAGTCAGCAAGTCTACAGAAACGTATATCCAGGTTAATGTTACAAATATTTGTAGGCCTAAAATATATTAATATTTCTTTAATTTCAAGTCAGTATTTCTAAGTAATTTAGCAACTGATAACTGGCACATAAAGAAAAGTTACAAATGTTGCTCACATTCGACAGTAAAAACCACGGCTTTTAATATTCCTACTTTCACTGTTCGAAAACGAGACACTGTAGTTTTATAATGGTGCTGAAGGGCAATACCAGGTCATAAAATTCTGTAACCAATAGGCAACATGTTAGTTTTATTATCAGCTATGTCTGAGGCGTGTTCTTCTGCTGATGATTGAAAATCAGATATTTCTTTCTGAAGCTTCATGAGAAACTGTAAATTTTCAAAATAATTAAATACAAAAACCTTACAATCATTTAATTTTATATAATCTACCTATAGAATATAGTTTATTTGATTGAGTCACGTGAACTAAAATGTATTTAATAGTTGAAGCAGTTTACATAATGTATGCCTTATCACTAACCTTGTGTAGGTTTATTTTATTAGAGAACCTATCGTTGTGTATTAGGAATGAGTGGAAATGAAAAATATTCTACGATGTTACATAGTCTGTTATGGTGTTTCTACATTCGACACTTCGAGCATTCACTAGATTTTAGCTGGACCCAGGGTCTTAAAGGAAGGGCTATAACCCTCCCTTTGACTTTATTTTGCCATAGGTTGTCACATACTCTCAGAGTCGTGAGGAAGTGCACGAATGTGTCCTTCCCCCCCCCCCCGATCACACAAGCACGTATTCTAAACACCTGTGGTTTTCCAGACCAGACTATTTTTTTCTTTCCTAAATAAGATGAGGTGAAGAGTGATATGTAATGAATGATTGAATAAATGAAGGTGATATGACGTGACAGGGAAGGGAAGAGAAGTGGAAAGTGTTAGTGGGATGAACTTCGTGAAACGGGAGAATTCCAAGAAAACCCCAAAAATTCCAGTATGAAACACTACAAATGTCCTTCTGAAACCTCCAGGATTCGAACCTGGAATCACAATAGGGACAGCCGCACGTGTTTACTCCCCTCTATCGAGACTGCTATTTAATAGTTACTAACAATATAATTTGCTAAGTTTTGATAATAAAAAACTGATTAAGTCAATTCATTACACTTTCATTTATTACGAGTGTAATACAACATTAAATATAACAGATTTTAATAAACCGTTGTAATAAACATCATTCAAGCAGGACGTTGTGTGCAAGATACAGACCACAGCCTGACTATACTGCACGGGCAGAAGAACCTCGTCAAGGTTGGACGAACTGGAAGAGATAAAGATTTTAAATGAAAACAATAACTATTTTTTAAACGAGAACGCACCCGTTCACAATAGATAATCACACATTTATTAAGTCAGCAGCAAGACAACCTTTTGCTGAGGATGTAACTCGTCCCTAAAACACTAAGTATTTTAAATGTTTTATTAGTTGACCTAATTTTATAAGTATTATATTATATTATGTTATGTTATGGTATGTTATGTTACGTTATGTTATCTTATATTATATTATATTATATTTATATTATATTATATTATATTATATTATATTATATTATATTATATTATATTATATTATATTATATTATATTATATTATATTATATTATATTATATTATATTATATTATATTATATTATATTATATTATATTATATTATATTATATTATATTATATTATATTATATTATATTATATTATATTATATGACCACTCAAAAATACATTATACGAAAACAAGTGTAACTAAATTAGTATGGTTCAAATTCTTTCTTGTAGGGGGAGAGTGCCTAAATCTCTGTAAAGGGAAAAACATAGGCTTACAATACAAAAACATATTACATTATATTATATTATATTATATTATATTATATTATATTATATTATATTATATTATATTATATTATATTATATTATATAATATATTATATTTAATTATATTATATTATATTATATTATATTATATTATATTTATATTATATTATCTTATATTATATTATATTATTTTATTTTATGTTATGTTATGTTATGTTTATGTTATGTTATGTTATGTTATGTTATGTTATGTTATGTTATGTTATGTTATTATGTTATGTTATGTTATGTTATGTTATGTTATGTTATGTTATGTTATGTTATGTTATGTTATGTTATGTTATGTTATGTTATGTTATGTTATGTTATGTTATGTTATGTTATGTTATGTTATGTTATGTTATGTTATGTTATGTTATGTTATGTTATGTTATGTTATGTTACGTTATGTTACGTTACGTTACGTTACGTTACGTTACGTTACGTTACGTTACGTTACGTTACGTTACGTTACGTTACGTTACGTTACGTTACGTTACGTTACGTTACGTTTACGTTACGTTACGTTACGTTACGTTACGTTACGTTACGTTACGTTACGTTACGTTACGTTACGTTACATTACATTACATTACATTACATTACATTACATTACATTACATTACATTACATTACATAATACATTACATTACATTATATTATATTATATTAATTATATTATTATATTATATTATATTATATTATATTATATTATATTATATTATATTATATTATATTATATTATATTATATTATATTTTTATATCTATTAAATATTCATCATCATAGGCCTCATGGATTGGACAATTTGATCCGTTTCCTTTCCAGAATTTATATCTGTTCTCACGAAAGCTTTTCAAGTATTCCAATTCTTATTTCCTCTGATCTGCACCTATATGACTTCAATGGAATTAATTTTGGTTTGTTTGCATTCGTTGTAAGTAAATCTAAATCAATTAAGAGGGAAAAGTAAACTTCTGGAGAACGGGATTTTTAAAAAGTTAGTTAGGCCTATACGAATGTTTCTAACCTAAATGGCAAAAAAAAAACAGTAGGATGCGTGCAAGCAAACATTTTTCGGATAGTTTTTAAATTCACAATGGGTTAAAGGAGATCCATTAGCACCTTTACTATTCAATTTTGTATTAGAGCATGCCATCAAATTTTTAGAGGATGAAGAAGGCCTACAAACTCAATGGCATTAAGAAGTTGTTACTCTACGCTAATGTGTAGTATTATTGGACGACAGTGAGGACATTACTAAAGGCCAACGCACACACACTTGTAATGAGTAACACTAAGAAATTGGGACTCGAAGTAAACATCAATAAAACTAAATATGTGGACACACTTAGAAATATATTGTATAGTAGAAATTGACAGCTAATGACAAAATAATTAAATTTTGAAGAAGTGGCTGAATTCAAATACCGTACTTAGATATAATAATTACAAATAGAAATGAGGTGCACGCAGAAATTAAACATAGGCCCAATTCTGGAAACGCACGCTATTATGTATTACAGGGACTCTTGCGGTCCCAACTCCTTTAAAAACGTTAAATTGAAATATATAAAACTGTTATTCTCCCAGGTATATTATATGGATGCGAAACATGGACTCTTACTTTAAGGGAGCAAAGAAGATTACGAGCATTTGAGAAAATAGTTCGTAAGAAATATTTTGGACCAAAGAGAGATGAACAGACAGGCGAATGGAGAAAACTACATAACAGTGAGCTACATGATATTTATAGGAAGCCAGATATAATAAGAACAGTTAACTCTCATAGACTGTGATGGCAGGACATGTGGTACGAATGGAGAATGAAAGAGGTGCGTGGAAGCTTCTTGTAGGAAAACCAGAGGAAAAAGTCCAGTAGATAGACTAAGAATGATATGGTATAATACCAGTAATTAAGATTAGTCATGATTGGAAAATGTTGGCTCAGGATAGGGATGTGTGGAGAGCTTATGTCCGCGCTGCCATGAACCTACGAGTTCGATAGAGCTAGTGTGTTAGTTTGTTAGTTAATTATAAATTTAATTACATAATTGATATATTATAACAGTGCCAATATATTTAAAATGGTCCTTAGGCTCTGTAATCAAACTCAGTTTCAGGAATGCTTTATAAGTTTACCATTTATGTTGTGTTTTTTTTCAAAGCGTTCATTGCGTCATTCACGAGGGGGGGGGGAGAAATCTACTCACTCTTGCTTTACTCAAAATAAAACAGTAGTTAAAACTCTAAATTGTCATTGACTCTGTGTATATATATATATATATATATATATATATATATATATATAATTCAATGTTTGTTTGTTCGTATTCCATTCGCGGCCATAACGTTGATCCGATTTTGAAGGGTTTTTTTGCAAAATGTTCAGGAGATTCCCGGGATACATAGGTTATAAGGGAATTATTATATTTAACTCCTACATCCCATCCAAATTAACAACTATTTACAAAATTAAACACCAAACTCACACTCATTAATCACACTCAATAATATTCATCAACACTACACCAACCTGCTCAAACACCAATTATACATTTTTATAACATCTTCTATGATAACACAACTGATATATATATATATATATATATATATATATATATATATATTCATACCTGTGAGAGGTAAAACTATTTTAAAAATGAAAAACAGCTTCATTGGACGTAAAAACTTCAGCCCGGTAGACCAACTTAAGAGTAAAACTGTAAATGTTCGTTTGTTCAAAATATCAAATCTCCGAAAGTTCTCTACCGATTGCTTTGAAATTTTGACACAAGGTTGCATTCGAATACGCGCATGTTTGTACATGCGAGAGTTTAAGGTATCTTAAAAAAATTAAAAACAGCTCCATCTATTGGACGTAAAAGCAACTTCTACCCGGAAGAACAACTTAAGAGTAAAACTGTAAATGTTCGTTTGTTCAAAATCTGAAATCTCGGAAAGTTCTTTACCGATTGCTTTGAAATTTTGATATTAGGTTACATTCGAATACGCGCGTGTTTATATATTATATTTATTTATTTATTTATTTGAGGTCTTTACTCATTTGAGTTGGGGTCTTATTTGTTTTAAGTTGTACAAGATTAGGCGTTTATACTGTAATAATTGCTGAGTGGGCCTCTAATTCAAATTATTCTTTATTAGGTGGATTGCGGGTAGTAGCTCAAACAATCTCCTACATCAAAAATACTTAGAAATAAATTTAAATTTAAATTTCACCCAAAAACCTACCTATTAAATGTATTTATTTATTTATTTATTTATAGATGTCATACCTGTGAGAGATAAAAATATATTTAAAAAATGAAAACTATCTATCGGATGCAAAAGCAACTTCAACTTGGAAGATGAAGTTAAGAGTAAAAATGTAAATGTTCTTTTGTTCAAAATCTCAAATATCCGAAAGTTCTTTACCGGTTGCTTTGAAATTTTGACACAACGTTGCATTCGAATATGCGCGTGTTTACATATACATATGTGTGTGTCTTACCTGTGACATGTAAAAATACGGTTTCTTGAAAAATGAAAACAGGTCTATCTATTGGACGTAAAAACAACACACTATACTACATATTTTACGGCAATGAATAACAATCTTTCCATTTAACCTGGCAGAGTACAACTAGTATATATATATATATATATATATATCAATTAGGAAAAACCAGGTAAGTCTTCAAAGTGATTTTTTACAGGAGAGCAAAAACTAGTTGAATGACTTACATCAAAGAGTGCATACATCGAAAATTCAATGCTTAATAACACCGTCACTATTCGCTTGACGACTTACCCGTTTTTACCGAACGTGCATCGGACCAAAAGCTATCGGGAGATGTTAATAACTCATTTTAGACCAAAAGTTGACTGACCCGGTTTTTCCTAACTGATGTATATATATATATATATATATATATATATATATACATTTAAGTTCTCCGAAATAATAACAAAAGCAGTATATATGAGGAGCTTTTTCAACATGTCTCTTGGTCACACTATGATTGTTGTCCAGCGGCTCGCTTTGTTTCCCCCGCAGCTGTTATATGTAATTAAATACAAAGATGCAGACTACCGGCACTATAATAATTCCGCATGTTAATAGTTGTCAATCACTGTCATGCGACACTCTCGTTTATATAAACGGACAACCATCATAGTGGGGCGATAAATACCAAAAATGACTTTTTGTGTCTCTTTTTGTGTATAATAACGGGTTTTCTGTTATTGTTGTTATCACTCTATCATCATCATCTGCCTTTCAAGTATTAGACCCAGTGGCCCGTTACGGTCTCCCGCCATCTCCGAGAAGGTCGACCCACAGATCTTCTGCCTCGAGGAATGTAGTGAAGAATTTGATTTGGTATTCTGTGACGATCCATGCGCTGAATATGGGCTAGCCAATTGTTTCTATATTCTTGGAGGTATTCAGATATAGGTACACTCTATTGATTTTTATATTGTAGTTAGTCGATGTAATTTTGGTGGCATTGTCCCTTTGTTCACAGTAATATGTTATTCTTAAGTAATTTTTACATTATTGGTTCGTGCATGTTGGTGTACATTCGATTTGATGTCTAGCTTGCCAAATGGGTTTGGATCAGTTTGAATCACATGATGAGAGAGAATTGTTGTGAATTCTAAGTATTTAGAGATGTGTGCCCATTCTTTTTCAATGACGATGGTCAATTTGTTTTATTTAGGGAAGAAATCTATCATTTATTACGATTCCTAGAATCGATGGATCCTCATATGTGATAAATTTTAATTAGTGATTTAAAATGTCATCAAACAATGAACAAATTGTGCCACACAGTTATGGAAATGATTGATTGTGAAACGAATTAAGTTCATCACTTGCGGCCTTGTCGAGTTATTAATCACTAATACATATGGATCTTCAACACTATATTTTAATTTGCTACCAGCCTGGATAAAATATGAACACCATTCTTGTTATTATTACTCTATGTACAAGAATTACTATTTGGCTTGGAATATAGTTTTTTAATTATTAAAATTATGGCTAACTTGCTTTGTTTAGAGCAAGTTAACGACATTAGATTACTTCTGACAAATTTATGAAAATTGACAAAATAACTTTAGAAAATAACTTCATCATTTTATATATATATATATATATATATATATATATATATATGATATGAAAAGAAAAAAGAATGCTTGATTCGGGATTTGAACTCGAGTCTCTAAAGTCTGTACCTTTAGCGCTCTAACCAACTGAGCTACCCAAGAATTCCAAGACAAACATACAATTTTCTTATACATGTAGTATTCTCAATTCACACAAGAGGTAGCGGAAAGATCTTCCGACTGCCATCTATCGGCTAACATAACAGTTAAGCAAATTATTAAAGAGAATATTTACTTCATAGCAGTAACGCTTGTATATATAGATATTATAAATATATTTTTAACATTTGACAATGAAGGCAAATATGATATGAAAAGAAAAAATAATGCTTGAGTGGGGATTTGAACTCGAGTCTCTAAAGTCTGTACCTTTAGCGCTCTAACCAACTGAGCTACCCAAGAATTCCAAGACAAACATACAATGTTCTTATACATGTAGTATTCTCAATTCACACAAGAGGTAGCGGAAAGATCTTCGGACTGCCATCTATCGGCTAACATAACAGTTAAGCAAATTATTAAAGATAATATTTACTTTATAGCAGTAACGCTTGTATATATATATATATATATATATATAGATATTATAAATATATTTTTGACATTTGGCAATGAAGGCAAATATGATATGAAAAGAAAAAAGAATGCTTGAGTCGGGATTTGAACTCGAGTCTCTAAAGTCTGTACCTTTATATATATATATATATATATATATATATATATATAGGAGTAAGAAGCTTTAACTCGAATAATGATCAAATAGAATACAGTTGGTACATAGATAATTTCCCAAGCCTTCTTCTTAGTACTGTGAATAAGTTGAATTATTCCAACACTCCCCGAGTTACAAAAAAAAAAAGGTTTATTGGTATCTCGTAACAACTGTGATTGTTTTCGGTTAAAATAATGTCTCCCTGAAAAGTAGCTATTTCACATTTCTAACGTATTCCCTGTGACTACAGGTAAGGTTTATGACATATTTTATTAAAATAATTAAGGTAAAGTTTGGAAATTCTTAGATAGTATTTTAAATTTCTCCTAAAATTTACCAATAGTTTTTATTCATTTTGAAGCTAAATTATAAGGTAGATATTTATTTATTCCTGAAAACACTACTATTACAATCACAGAATCAAAGGACTTTTTTTTTGTTGTTTCGGGACTGTTTCTGTTATTTACACAGGTATCCTCAATGAAAATATACAATTTGTTTCTTCCACTCTTCCAGGTCTTGCGTGTCTGCTTCTGTCATATTTCTCTTCATCATGTTGCCTTGAAACCCCTTATCCACGTTCGCTTTGGTCTACCACGTTTCCCTTTTCCTATCCGAGGCTATATATTTTGGTTTTTTAGCATTTTTTTACAATGTATGAGGAGCTGGTCCATAGCATCAACCCTCAACCTGGAGGACCAGAGACTTTTTCTGGAGTCTATCATAGATCAGTTGCTTTCATTGCAGCTGATCCACACTTTATTGTCTTATCCACCGTCTGCACCATACCGTAGGTCTCCTACTCTGCTGCATCGCCGTTGGGGTCTTCACCGTAACTCTGGCTGGGGACCCTTACAAAGTACTATGAGCCGGGCGAGCTGAACGAATGTTTTTTTTACGAGGTGTTACTCCTCCCCTTCCTCCTTTCTCATCCGGACTTGGGACCGGCAATGGTGGAGTTGGATTTAAAATCAAATATTAAAATAATCCTTAAATTATTACGAAACAGCTTTAATTGGAATCTTGGGTGTCAGGAAAGTATGCGAAGGGATCAAAGTTAATTATTGTACTTTTATACTTTATTATTAATACAAATGTTAATTTAGTTACTGTTATATTATCAAGTAATCATGTTTGTGACATTGAATCATAAAAGTGATTGTTTACATTCCTGCAAAGAAAAATGCGCACTACTATGTTGATACTAGAGAGTGCGTTACTTTATTTTTATTTTGCAGTTAAAAACCGAAAATACATTTCCGTTGTTATTTAATTTGAAATATTCATTTCCCAATACTTTTTACTATATTTGAAACATCGAACATTTTGCTACAAATTTCTACAAACTCTATTTCATAGTTAGTTAGATATTGAAACTCCAACCCACAATTTGCTTTGACGACTGCTTAATATCACGAATAGTTTTCTTAGGATTTGACCTGGAAACATCGCGAAATTAGTGGAAAATTCAGCGTCTATAACCCTACTCATACAGTTGATCGTTTTTTCTTTATTAATTTTTAAATCGAGACTCAAGTTCTGAATACCTAAGATATAGGACTTTACAATTCAGAAACAAGAAGAAAATGTTAAATCTGGGAAGTGACGTCATGTCCTCTATTTCATCGATTCACAATGGTCAGCAAATCAATGTCAGGTGTAATTTACAATCACATAGGGAGCGACATTCCCACATACTGATTTAAGAAGCACGGTCTCCTAGCATAAATCTTTAAAGAAGGGTCCATTCATGTGTCCGAACCAAACTTGATATCGGTAGAAAATTAAATTCAATACGCTTAATTATTACACTTGTAACAATAAATCAAACCAGTTTTCTCATCCCAACAACACTGCATCTAACAACACATGAAACGTTTTCCGTTTTTGAAATTTTAAAAAGAGATCCTAATACAAATACTTATGTCATGGAGCAAGATAATGAAAAGCGTCAACTTAATTTCAAGTTAATGTTATTACAGGATGGAAGTAACGTAAGTGTAAAGATTTTAAGTAAGAATTCCTTGTGTAGAAATAATAAAAATGTCTTGTGCACTTTGGATTGAAAAAGGTATATGTTTTTTTTGAAAAAAAATAGTTGTACAGAAATTTATTGGTGTACTAATTTTTAATGTTGGCGAATATTGGTCTCATTTTCACACAATACATATGGAATGTGAAATATTAAAACAATATTAATTGGAACTTTTTGATCTCATGGTCTGTTTCAGCACAAATTAAATTGAAATTGAACAAACACTCTGATTAATATTACAAAGGGAAACTGATAACCCTTTACTGACCTTACACTTTATATGGCCTTACTTACTTTATAACTGATAGTTATAGGACAATGAAATAAATTCCTCGTTGTAAAGCTTCCTCGATTCTCTCTCCTTATGGGATAAAATATTCTCTCAGAATCCTATTTTCGAATACGTTTAGCTGTTTTTTCCCTTAATATAAATGGTCATATTCCATACACATATTGTTGTAGCAAAGACAAGTTTTTCATAAAAATGATTGCCTGTAATTACCTTGTGATAATAATCTGCCTATTTTTATACAAACAAATATTTTAGAATCGATATCTTATATGTTAAAGCATATAAAAATAGTTTAATCATTAAAATTAATGTACGTAAGATGATTGAAACATCTTATCTATGAATTTTTTAAAAGTGTAAATGAATTTTGATATCATTGGTCATTCGACCAATACAGCCCTACAGACTAAATACAGCCCTACAGACTAAATACGTAGATAGAAAATAACAATTAAAAGTTAAAATCTATGAGCTTCAAGAACAATTCAAGTTTCAATAATGACATAAAATAATCTCGAACTCCTTTGTTTATGAGGACTTGGTATCGACCTCGATAAAAACGGGAATAATAAAAAGCGGTGAAATAAATTCTAACAATTTAACAAGTGAAATCTTGTTCACAAACAGTCGATTGCAATTTTATTGCTAAATTCTCCATCTATATAATGTGACTACTTTTTTTAACCGCAACCGATCGTTAAATTAAAGAACGAGAATTTAAAAAAAAAAGTATTAGAGTTGTAGCACGCCCAGAGGCATTATTGGCTTCAACGAACCGTATCTAAGGGTCATTAGCAGTTTTTCCCCGATACCAAGTATACAGCTAATGATCGAACAGCGCATAAAAAGTGATCTGAAATCATTACATCAACCAGACAATCAAACACGGTGAAAGTCTAGCCGCAGTGATAACCAATTCTCACCTCTTCTCAACATTAATATATTCCTGGATGCTTTATATAAACATAGTTTTATCTCCTCCTTCACAATCTTCTAAAGCAGTGGTTTTCAAGCACTCTGTTGGATATTAAACTTTATGCGACCCATAAGTTAAATTAGTACATTCTAATCACTGCGTCCCGCGCCGTAGCTCAGCAGTTTAAGGCACAGCTACGGGAATTGTGCTGGTTCGAGTCCACACGTGGGAAAATGCCTATGTATTGCCTTAATTTAGATTTAGATTTAGATTCATTAATCAACTATGCTACGGTATGCATTTTCTATTATTTAATTGCTTAATTACATTTCATATATGGGTTCAAAACTCAATAATTATAGATAGATAGATCATCGATTGATTAATGTCTTTGACATCGTCCGATTCCTAATAGCCAGTTTTGTCCGTCCATCCAATCTTCTGGTTGTAGATGTTTCTCCTTCATACATAAACATATTCCCTGACTCCAGGAGGTTTTAGGTCTTCCTCTGCTTCGTCTTACCTCAGGTTTCCATTCCAAAACAGATTTTGGTAGTCGATCCTCTTCCATTCGCTGGACATGTCCGTACCATCTTAATTGCTGAGTTTTAATATAATCTAAAATAGTGTCTTCAATCTTCATTTTCTCCCTTATAACTGAGTTCCTAATTTTTTCTCTTCTTGAAATTCTTGCGGCCCTTCGTATAAAATCCATTTCCGTTGCCAAAAGGTGCTTATTTGTTTTTGTTGTTAATGGCCAAAGTTCTGATCCATAAGTAAAGATGCTTTTAACAATTGTATGATATATATTCATTTTATTTTTATTACTTATATTTTTATCCCACAATATTCCATTGAGGCAAGCAATTGCAAATTTTCCTTTATTATTTCTATTTCTTATTTCCTCTTCATAACTCCCATTTTTATTTATTTTAATTCCTAAATATGTGATCTCACTACAAGATTTTATTGATTCTCCAGTCTCCAAAATTAAATTTTGTTCTGGTTAACTCAATAATTATAATTACTTATTATTTAAAAAATGTATGTACTAAATTAAAAGAGACAATAAAGATATATAAAATTATACAAAACTATTTACTTTAGAGATATTTCGAACCCATATTGACATATATTTTTTTCTCTTTTTTTTCTGTATGCCCTGTAGTATTACTGGATAATAATTCATATCCGAAATCTAAATTTTCTCTACAGTAGTAGGCCTACGCCTCTTTAATATAGCTGATCCGATTGACTTTTCTTCAAAGGAGAGGCACAGTTTTAATAAAAACTACGTAACAGACTCACAAAATAAACATAAACTAAATTCCATTGCGCGACAGGCCTAGAAGGCCCTTTCTAAAAGCCGGCTGCTAGCCTAACAAACACCTGTACTATTCATATAGGTAAACGTTAATTTATCTAGTACAGGAGTCACATATGGTCAGCACATCGGATCCCCAGTTGTTACAGCTGATTTTCTCAATCTGGACCCGCAGCTACCCGAATTCATCACGATGCTGGGTGGGTGCCGGTCCCATACTGACCGAAATTCTATGAGAAAATTTCTTTCCCCATGGAGACTCGAATCAGAGTAAGTCCCGTAGTTCTGTGTCAAGACATCTGGTGTTTAAACCACTCGGCTAAGGAGCTTAAAGTGAATGGCAAATAATGTAACGAATGTGCGAAAACATGAATAATGAAAAATAAATTAAAAGGAAGGTACAAAAGGAGGAAACAATGGAAAAATGTAGGCTTAGAACATGATAAAGGGGACTTTACGCTAAGATAAACATCAACAAATGAAACTCGACAATGTGAAATTATATAGGCATAGTGGTTATGTTCCTTGCCTCTAGATCCGAGGGACGCGGGTTCAGACGGTCATGGTGTATTTATTTTTTAGGATGGAAAAGTCGCAGGGACAAGTTCTCCGGGAGGGACTTTAAGCAGATTTTCAGGCTCGTAAAAGATCCTTAAGTCTGAACAAAAGGGTATCTAAACAAAATTTGCCGAATATTCCCATCCCAGTACTACCTTAGTTTCCTAGATATCACTATGAGGCAGAATACTGACCTCGAGTCACTCAATGGCATCTATCCGAAAACAAGTATAACTAATTTATTACGATTGAATGTCTCCCATTGAGGGAAGAACGCCTATGTGCCATTGAGAGACACAAGGACTTATAAAAATTAGTAATATACTTTTTTGTATAAGATAAAGATATTTAAATTACAAGAGGGACTATTAACGTGTTCATGTACCCTTCTTGCTGTAAAAAAGTGACAAAGTCATCAATGTTTTGAAGTTACTACGTGTGCAAACCGAATCACGGTGATACAGACTGTTTTTTATCAGGAGGAATTTCAGACCATATAGCACAAAGCTTTTGTGTTGGTGAAATTTGCGAATCGAATCTCAAGGCCGTCTGTTGAGGCTAAATAATATGAGTATTCATGATTTTCTATGGTGTTATGGTTCATTGTAATATATCATGAACACCTTTTTCCATTTTCTAATTTGCTACCAAATTAAAATTAACCAAGTCCTACAATTAAATAGATCTCATTTGAAATTAAAAACTGTTTTTTTCTTTTAATATTTAAATTAATAAATCAATTACATGCGCTATGATTATAAAAAATATGGCTGCATGATTCTTCGTGTCAGATCTAAATTAAAAAAAACAATATTCTCATAACTTAGGTCAAATTGACATTTCCATTTTTATTTGTTTCTATTGAGTACAATCATTGTGTTTATAACAAACGCAATGAGATCACTCAATGCTTCTTATTCCCATTCTGAATTGCAGTTGACGCTGGACTCTATTTTTAACAGATATTTTATATTTTTCAATATGGTTAATGAAAATTATGAACAAGTTATCAATGTCCATTCTCTCGGATTAACTTGTCCTAGTGCATGCCAACGCAATTCTTCTTGATTTAGTTTTTCTTGCAATATTACTGCGTATTATTAATGTAACCAATTCTCTGTTAGTTTTAATTTTTCATATACCACCTTTTATTTTATTATTCTAAATAATTTTCCTGTAATATTATATTCATAAACCAATAACAAATTAAATATCAAATAAATATAATAAATTCACATTTATAGATCCAATAAATTAATTTTATTATCTAGATTGCAAATAAATAATTACTTCAACCAATAGGAGATATAGATATCGATTCAAATATTATTCTAATCTTTCGAGATGGATTGGATATAATAAAAAGATGAAACAAATAGTCGGTTCACAACCTCAACTAATCAGATTATGAATATCCAATAATAGATGATGGGATTGTGTGCGCCAAGATTTGGAAAATATATATAAGCAATTGAAGGGAACCAGATAAGTCACTTTTTTGTCCAAATGTGACTTTGAGGTGTCATTAGATAGTCATATGCTTACTTACCCCCAAATATTGGCATTCAGGTAAAGAAGTATGAATCTTGTACAACTAAAAGTTGGTTTTCTAAATTTCAAAAAACAAGTAACTTACCTGTTTCTTTCCCTGCTCTCTTCAATTGGAAGCAGTTTTCTATGGAGAGTGATATCTGGAAGAGACTAATCGGGGCGGTGAAACCTGATCGGGCCCTAGTCCCAATGAAGTGGAAGAAAAAGAAAAGAAGAAGAAGAAGATATATTTATTCATAAGATTTTGACATTAAAATGACAATTTACCCTCTTACTAATAATCCATATATAACTTTTATACAAGGTTTATACACATCTCAGTTGAAAATTCTTACTAATGAACACCGTATTAGCTGTTCAGTGTATAAGAGGCGTACAACTTTACACGGGAATCGTTATACATGCCTCCAGCCTTGTTTAAGGATTGTATAACTAACAAAATGTCGGACTTCAAGATCAACTGATTGTTTTCTTATGATACTGATGAAAGTTTCCTTAAATTTAACCCAAAATGCAACACTTCAACAGCTGTTTGATGGATGCACAGGGCATAAATTATATTAATAAAGCTCTGGGTAGGAAAATAATGGCATCATAAAATGTCTTTCGTTACACTCATTCTCGATTAGGCCTAATAATATTTTTTTAATTGAACATTGATTCACAAAAGAATATGTTCTACAATAATTGCTGTAGACAAGATTTAACCTGAATGTAGTTTAAATGCTTCATAATATTATTTTAAGAAAACTTTCTTGCATCTTTAATACATAACACACACACCGATATAAAAATGTATTTAATTATAGATGTACTATTATTGCAGCAAGTTACATGTTAACTTGGTAGTGTTGAGGCTAGAGCTTCTGACTACAGTCCGTGAGAACATAGGTTCGGTTCCCGATCGAACTACACTGATTTTTTTTTTTCGCTTAAAGCGTTATTTTGTTGTCGGTAACATTTCCTACTTTTTGAACGTTTTCTACGCATCTTAAAACATTGCACATAATTCATAAGTAATGGGAAAAACTTTTATTAGTTTCCAAGAATTGTTCGAAATTCTTGACGTTAGATAGCAGCACATTATCTGTGAAACCAATTCTACGATATATTTGACATAGCGTAAAGGAAAATGTAAATAAATTAAAACACACTTATTTTTTCCGTACCTCCCCAATTAGGAAATCTCTATTAATTCTTATCCATATTAATTTCTTACACAATTAATCACGTTGTTTTATTTCTGTTAGAAACTGCGCGTCATTTTGTTCTAACGTCATTATGATGACGAATATGTGACGTATTGTGTATAACTGTTGTTTTGTTATATAGCTCCGGCACAACGTTTATTAGTAAGGAAATTATACGTGATCTACATAAGGTTTATATATTGTATAATTAAATAACTGATGAAAGCCTGTATAAGAGATATTTATTAGTAAGACTGTTAAAGTGTAAGCAGAAACCTCGATGCATGCAGAAGTTGGTATGATCATGTGAGCCGATTTAATACCATAAAATACCCTCATCTACAATCCAGAAGAATAAGAAATATTGGCAGACCTAAGAAATGTCGGAGAGATCAACCGTATCCACGAAGTGGAACAGGCTCAATGGTCTAATCTGGACAACAAATATACAAATGCAAGAATTACAATGTATACAATATACAAATTATAATACATTAAAAAAATCTTTAAAACTGCAAAGTATATTCATTTACATATATTTCTATACGTTAAACGGAAACAAATCAATTAATACTATGTGCAATGTACGCGAAGATAATATCTAAAACAAAGTTAAAACAAACATAAATTAATATTATGTGCATTGCACGTGAAGATAATATCCAAAACAAAGTTAAAACAAACATAAATTAATATTATGTGCATTGCACGTGAAGATAATATCCAAAACAAAGTTAAAACAAACATAAATTAATATTATGGGCATTGCACTTGAAGATAATATCTAAAACAAAGTTAAAACAAACAATTAATATTATGTGCATTGCACGTGAAAATAATATCTAACTGTTACAGCTTGTGATGCGTGCCATAAATGTGCTTGGAAAGAAACGGAAGGATTGATCTTCGTAGCGTGGTTTTAATTCTATATTATGGGTTTCCTCTAGATTTTAGCTAGGACTGGGATATAAGGTAATACCATACCTACGAGCGGCCACGCTACTGGTTTATCTAGAGAATGGATAACTTCCTTAGTTAAATGGGATGATATATATTAAGCAAAACATTAATATTTTTTTTAAACGGAAAACTTCGTATTAACACAAATTATCTATGCAATAAAATTCTAAATAGTTAAAACATCATACAAATATAGTTTCACCGCCGTTCAAAAAGCAAAAAGGTGCCAAAACTAAACCCTGGAGAGAGAGGATGAGAGAGTGGTTTTTGTTAATTTAGATTAATATACTAACCTAATGATACCGTATTTTAATTTAGACATGACTTATTGAATCACGTTTATTCCTTGAATCTAATACAGACAAATATTTCGAAGTTCAAGTATTTCGATTGTATGTTTGAAACTTAATAATGTATTTAGTAATGCTCATTTGTAATAAATAATTAAGGTGAAAAGCATTTGTTTGTAATTTTAAGATGTTGGAGTTATCTTGTAAAACACAAACTTTACTCACCCCAGGCTCGAAGCCATCCCCGTCCAGCTCCGTATTCACGATCTAAGGTCCAACGTCACAGGAGCGAAGACGCCCCTCTCTCTAAACTACTCTATTTATATCGTCCATGTGTTTACAGTTTAGCTACCTTAGTGCAATAATATTTTTGCTATTAGGAAAAAGGAATTCGCTTTCACTTTCTGCCTATGTGTGCCAGCAAACATTCCAAGGTACAAATTGTATGATAAATATATGTCCTGATTGAATTTAATGGATGTATTTCATATTTATTTCGGTATCAATTTAGGCCCATTTTATAACGTTTCATTAGGTTAAGCCCTTTTCTAACACTAACATAAAATTAAAACAAATATAAATAATTAATATGTGCATTGCATGTGAAGATAATTATCTAAAACAAAGTTAAAACAAATATAAATTAATATTATGTGCAATGCACGTGAAGATAATATCTAAAACAAAATTAAAACAAACATAAATTAATAATAGGTGAATTGCGCGTGAAGATAATATCTAAAACAAAGTTAAAACAAACATAAATAATAATATGTGAATTACATGTAAAGATAATATCTGAAACATAGTTAAAACAAACATAAATCAATATTACGTGCATTGCACGTGAAGATAATATCTAAACCAAAATTAAAACAAATATGAATTAATATTATGTGCAATGCACGTGAAGATAATATCTAAAACAAATTGTTGAAACAAACATAAATTAATATTATGTGCATTGCACGTGAAGATAATATCAAAAAAAAGTTAAAACAAACATAAATTAATATTATGTGCATTGCACGTGAAGATAATATCCAAAACAAAGTTAAAACAAACATAAATTTAGATTTTTTAAAAATATTCTAACGTCCGGCAGCCCCACAGTTCCTGTGGTAAACAATTACAGTATGCGGGAAGTGGATATAATACATGATGTGGAGTGATGGGATGTCCTATCTTGCGGTATGTTAAGCATGAAGTTATAGTGTGATCATGTGTTTAAATTATGGTTGGTGGATTAGATACTAGAAACAGAGACTAAACAGTTTGGAGTCGAAGTATATTGAATCTTAAATAAGAGGAGTAAACACTGTAATTTTCTCCTACCTTGAAGACGGAGCCATGGCATTTCCTCGAAAAATGGAGAAATGTGACAATATTTTCGGGCATTAAACAGAAATCTGATACACATATTATGAACACGCTGCAGTTTATCTAATAGTCCGTCGCTAAGTAGGTTTTATTAAGCAGAATATTTTACAATAGAATATACAAATTCGTGTGCCTAAAATAATTTATATTTTATTCATTCAGTATTCTCTATCTATCCAATCCAGTTCTTGTAGTTATTTTCTTCAATCGTATCAGCAACGTTCCCTATTCATGTTTTTCTGGGCCTTCCCTTTTTTATCCTTCCGGATTCCATTCAAATACCAGCTTGGGTATTACTTCCTGTGAAAAGAGTGTGTCGAAACCATTGAGTTTTTATAAACAACAAAATCTGCTATATAATCACACTATATATATATATATATATATATATGTCCATTTTGCCTAATTACTTCAATTACACACACACACTCACACTCCAAGCGCGATAGACCTAGAAGGCCCTTGGCCTACCTTCCGGCTGCTGGCCTCACATCCATGTGTTAATCACAGATGTAGACGATCATAAATCAGTGTAGTAGTGACATGTGGTCAGCATGTCGGGTCCCTCAGCCGTTTAGCTGGTCTTCTCAACCTGGAGTCGCTACTTATTGAAACTACCCAAATGCCTCACGATGCTGGGTGGGCACTGGTCCCATACTGGCCAAAATTCCATGAGAAAATATCTTTCCCCACGGAGACTCGAACCAGCGTAAGTCCCATAGGTCTGCGCCAAGGCTTCTTTGCCTTAACCACTCGGCTATGGCGCGGGACAGTTACTTCAATTACACTTTTTCTAAATGTTAGTGCTTGTCGATCCCTTTAAAAATCTATTATATTGACAGTAGTTTATTCTTGATAAAGTAAAGTGCTTTAAAATATTAAGGTAAAATTAATGTTACACATTATGAAAATTAATTCAATGATACAAGCTAGTGTATGAATTACACATCAAGATGCCATTAATATTCATTCTTTGTGTTATAACTATGATTACAGTTAACACGTACTCTTTATCTCCTACTGTCTTACACAATCTAATACCTATTCTATCTGATTCCAGCAGGTATCGAAAGTTTCTTGCGTTCTCTAATCGATTACTGATTGTTACTTTTCCGATCTCAAGCATGAGGCAAGGGGGAACATTTTTCAGAATATTGTGCCTTAAAGGCATAACAACACCTGCCTTTTCCTTTGTAATATGCCGACATAAGGGCATGGCTGTAGCAATTGTAGCCTACTTGCCAACCTACTAACGAATTTCATGGCTTTATTGAACATTATCACGTGATGAAGTGATCAGACTGGATTTTTCTGTTCCCTCATGCAATAAACACAAATAATATCTATCGGTTACCAGTTTTCTCTAATGAGTACGATAATTAGTTATGTACACAAGAGATACTGCCTATAACCAAATATTGTTTATAATAGTTATTAATTAATGGTATATGAGCCATAAGTGGTGCTTTATTTGTATCATTATCTCAGGCACTATGTTCATTCTAAGCCGTGAGTCAAGAGTAAGATTTTAGGGTTCCTGAAAGAACTTCAAGCATAAATTACAACAAACTAATATACAAGAAATTCTTTGTGATAAAATATGTTAGCTAAGCTATCGTCACCCGTCGAAGCCTTTTACGTGTTTTTGTTTGGTGATTTAGTATTTTATTGATAATAATGTGTAACATAATTTTGCAACTACTGAACAAAATTTAACCAGTCTCTCCCATCCACGCAATACTTTGGTTGCCTACAATGTGTCCCTTTGAAGTGATAAGCTAACCACTTGTCCCTCGGTGAAATCTGTAAGGAAATATGTGTAAATAAATTGGCTTGGTTAAGAATTACTTCCACAAGCTGCCCCCCCCCAACCACGTAGAGGATATACGAGTATAATCTTTGTCCGTGGAAAATGCAGAGAAAGTTGTTCGAAATAAGTCATCTGCGCAGGAGGCGTGCAAAATGCACGGCAAAGGAGGTCAGAGTATGAAGTGCTGAAGGGAGAACAGATCACGTGACATTATTGAAGTGCTGGAGGGAGAACAGATCACGTGACATTATTTCGCTTCGCTGTAGAGTTTCAAGCGAGAAAGATGTCTAATTGGAAAGCTGGCACGGTCTTGCGTTCTGGAGAACGCAAGATTATACTCAACTTTTTGGGGGGGCGGGGTCACAATCTTGTTCATACAACCATTTAAAATAATCTAACAGCGAAACAAGTGGAAACAATTCTCTCAAAGGCTATATAAAACAGGATAAAACTCATTTAATGAGCTTTTGCTTTTCACAGGAATTATAATTTTATAATATATTGAATATAAAAAACAAATAACTTTTTCTGTGAGGCAATACAAAAATATACATTAAAATAATTTTTAGCAACTGAAAATTAAACCGAAATCGGTTTGAAAAATAAATTTGCAAAAAGTGAAAGCTTTCAAATCTTTTGTTAATTTCTTAAGTGTGAATTTTCGTGACTTAATTTTATTTTCTCCGTCACATGAAAATTTATTTTGATTACATTTTCAAGCACTATAGAAATAATAAAACTCTTAAATTCGATTAATTGAACTGGGTGTCATCAATGGTTCTTAGGATGCCTCAGGTAAGTAAACACCAAAACTTCTGCTTCGTTGCAAATTGGACAAGGCATAATATAAAACATATTTAAAAATAATATTGTAATTTCCTAAAAAATGCTAATTATTATATTAATAATATTATTATTATTGTTATTATTATTATTCTAAATCACATTAAAAGATAAACATTATTTATGCTCATAATACCTAATGTTTAATATATAACTGTTTTCGTTCTAAATAAACTCTTTCATTTTTACTTTCTTCTAATGTTATTAGGATTTGTTCATTTCTGCGCCAATTTTTTTGTTTCAAAATTGAAGTTTCAAGTTTTCAAGATGATGCGTGAAAAAAATCCTAACAGTTTTGACATTTCAAGTTTTTATTATTTTATTGTGTTAATCCCATATGAAAATAAAACATTTTGTATTGAAATTTAACATAATAGTATATTCATTTTACCAATACTGGTAAGCTTTAAGATTTTTTAAGCATTGTTGAATTCTCGCAACGGAATTGTTATGCAGAACTCGGAGGGATCGTAACAGTCCAGCGTGGAAAGTAAAGCGCATGCGCTCTTAGGCTCCGCCCTATCCCCACAAACACGATGCGCGAATTTCTCTACATTTGCGCGGATGGAGATTAGACAGACAGACAAACGAATTTTACCGACAAATGTTGAAATTAATTTTTCCGGACAAAGCGTTAGTAGATCATAGTTAACATAGTGAGAAACATATGTGCCTCAGCCGAGGTTTGATTCCATGATCTACAATTTTACATGCTGGTGCTCTACTACTGAGCTACTTATGCACACTCCAGGAGCATGTACAAATTTGTCTCTTTTTATCCCCGAATTCCCCATAATGCAAGTAGTGAAACTGTGTACATTAGACTTAATGGAGGTACTTCAACTGCGAGAGATTGCATCGCCAGCTAATTATGAACCTGATACTAAAATTAATGTTTTATGTAAACCTTGCTCTGGCACAAATGTTTTCTCCTTTTATAAGTTACATGCCAACAAATGTTCGGAGGTAATTTAGTTATGTTGGTTGAGTGTGTTTATTGAATGAAGTTACTGTCTCCAATAATGTATTTAAAAAAAGTATCCATGGATGAAACGTTTCTTTTAATTCAGCACTACGGTATTTACGCCCATATGTGTTGCCCATCAAACAATTTTCTATATAGGCCTATATTTTTTTTTATTCTGAATAGGAATATTGTGTTGAGTTCGCGGATATTCTAATTAATTAGGGAGAGTGAGAAATGCATATTATGTGTTATCATTAATCTTGACATATCTTCAAAATTATTTCAATTATTAATTCCAAGTTGATTATTATTATCTATCGTAACTAATAACATTCTAAGAAGTTATAACCAAGTTTTTGTTAAGTTATTTTTCACATCATTGTTGGCTTGATTAAGCCTTAGGCCTAATAATAGTTTGGTAGAGTTTCAACAAATGGACCATAATTTTCAGTGGCTCATCATGTGTATTAGTTGATACAGTGCGATCAGTATAGCATTGGACAGCAGACGCTGTGTAAGCTTCGTCATCGCACAGCACAAATCACGCCTTTACAAAACTGGTGGGATCAGCAATCTTACACTGGTTTTGCGGCAGCACCACATCCCTAGGGATGACTCAGTATATGAAGGAAATTAGTATCAGACGTATTCTCTGGGCCGTCACGCAGGGATCATAACTCAGCTAACAACAAGCAGGGTCTAAAAAACCTTAATCTCTTACTACCCCAAGAATCTCATAAGACCTGTATGGGACCACTTTATCAATGTTTATTCATTCAACTTTAAGCTTATTTTCCTAGTTAAGATTTTCACCGGACCTTTTCCTAAGTGGTAATATTATGTTAAGACATCAAAATTTTTCATCGGATATAATTTAGTCATACATAATTACAACCAAAGTCATGTTCATTGGTCTGCCAATGGTGACGGTCTCCGATTTATTTTACTACGTGGCTATAGTTAAAAAATTCAAATATGTTTTAATAAACTTTTTATTCGGATGGTACTTTTTAAACATATGTTAAATGAAAGTTATTTTCGGCATTTAATTGGCGAATATCCAAATAATGCATTTAATTTTAACATTTAAGCTGTCAGTAGGCCTATGTTCATTTTTATTCAGTAATTATTAAATTTTATTAGTGAACATAATTTCGAAAACTATAACATATTGTGAATGGTCCATTCTTAGGAACTCAATGGCCCATTCGAAGAAATGGGTTGACTTATGTGAACCCATAACTGATTTTTTAAAAACAAATATTTGCAAAGAATATAAGATGAGTAATTCCATAAATATTGTTTTACTTCCCTTCTTTACTTTGACAAGGTTTGGTCATATCGCATATTATAAATTTGGATTATATCAGTATAGACTATGTATGCTATGTCTATTATGTGTATTCATGTGTAGGCCCTGTCTGCTGTTGTGTACCGGTATTTGTTTATTGGTAAATTCATAGAATATTTATTAATAAATGGAATATGAAAAAATGATTGAGGATTAAACGGATCGTGAAAATAAAATTCCAATTTAGCACTTATCTTGAGAACTAAATAAACCTGTGAGAAACCCCTCTCAGGTTGGTTAGCCCCGATATCTGAACTCGGAACCTCCGGAATACGAGTTTCAAATGATACAATCTGAGCCAACCCTTCACTCAATTGTTTGTGCATCCTTTAATAATAATTTGCGCCATATTTCACTACATTATGTCGATATTTAAACATTTCATTAGTCTGAACCCCACAGAGTAATTTGATGTCGATATGTGAAATATTAAAATAAATTGTCCGCTGTCATTTTTTTAAATTCAGTAAGAAATGAGAAGACAATATTAAATCGCCTGAAGTTATTTATTATTTAAGGAGAGATTCTTAAAGATATACACCACACTTATTTTTCCTGGTTTCTTATTGCAGTACACTAGGTCATGTAAACGGTTCGTTGAAGTTGTATTAAGATTAATAGAATAACTTCATATTACATTAAAAATGAACATGAGTGAATATTTGATATAACACATGAAGATTACCAATAAAAATAAGTTGTCATCAACGTAGGACAAATGCTAGATGACGCGAATGAAGTGTTTACAAATAATTTAAATCAAACATATATTACTTTATGGGAGGAGAAAGGATTATACGTATTTGAGAATAAAGTTCTTAGGAAAAATGTTGGACCAAAGGTAGATGAACAGACATTCGAGTGGAGAAGACCACATATCAGTGAACTACTTGATCTTTATGGGAAACCAGTTATAATAAAAACAGTTAGGTCTCGTATATAGCAACGGACAAGACATGAGGCGCAAAATGAAAACGAAGGAGGAACATGGAAACTCCTTATATGAAAACCAGAGAAAAAGTTCCATGTAGGTAAGCCAAGAATGAGGTGGAAGAATAATATTAACCTTGATTTGAAGGAATTAGGTTATTATACAGGGGATGACGAAAATATTAGCTCAAGATAGGGGTGTATGGAGAATTTATGTCCACGCGGCTATGAACCTATAGGTTCGATATTGCCAGTGAGTTAGTTAAACATATGTGCGAATACTTTAATGTAAAAATACACTACACTATCAAAATACACAGATATGAGAGCAATTACATTTTCTCTACTATTAAGTATTTTCTTGTTTTTAACTGGAGTTCGTCATGATCGCCTCTGGTTCCGTGGTTCATAAGTCCATGTAAGGGTCCTGAGTAAGGTTTCATTCGGAAGGGAAGAAAATCAATGTAACCCATGTAGTAGATTTACCTCACATAAAAGTACCTTAACCCTGAAATAAGAGGCTTCTGAACAAAACATTTTCCATCCTTTCATATCAATATAGGGATACTAATGAATTTAGCTGTTGAAGAGCGTCATTAAATACGTTTTTTTCTCTTGTTCAATTTCTTAAACTTTGTAGTATTACGATAAATATTCTTACATACATACACACACACACACACACACACATCCATAGATCCGATAGAAAACTGACAATTATCATGCAGAAAAAAAAATCACACAACCATATTATGAATGGAACACGGGCATAATTTGAAATAAGTGCTTTATTCTTTTAATAATTACAAGTAGAAACTTTAAATGGATGTCAGAGACACTTCATTTATTTATCTACTTTTATAAGTTAACTGTAAACGCTTGAACACCTAAGTCCGTATTGCGTATTTATCTATTACTTTTTATGATAATTAATGACAGTTTGAAATAATTATTATGATGGATTGGTCCTGGTTATGAATTTCAACTTGGCATTTGCCTTGAGGACTGAGGAAAATAGGAAAAAACTAGGTTTGGGCGGCCTCGAAGTTTGAATCCGGGACCTCCTGTCTCAAGTCTGAAACGCTATCTCTTGAGCCAACTTGCTCGGTATATACTTTATTATATTACGTAATTATTTTATCCACCTCACCAATAAATTTAATAATAAAGGATAATGCATGGCATGCATCTACATTCCAGCATCTTAATCTGCAGGTAGAAAAACTGACCCCAAGACCAGGAAGCCGATGGAGGAGAGGTGCATTGCTCAGAGTAGGCCTATATCTGTGCCAAGATATTCAAACATTCTGTAAACCTGCTCATCTGAGAAGATTGTAACACTTCGGAATGCTTATAAAGTTAAATATTTGGGAAAAGAAAGAGAATGTGTCATTGTTTTTAACGGCGATCACCTGTTGTGTCCTTGAACGCCAACAAATTTACGTTCTTTAGCGAGGAATTTGGTTACACGTTAAAATATATCTACATAGCTTTAACTTATATGCATTTATAATAGTTTCTCTCCTCTTATCTAGATGAATATATTCACTAAATTAAAATAGACAAAAATATTTCAAATTCCAAGAAAATAATAGTATAAAGATCACCAGTGATTGAAAAAAAAATCTCCATTATGAAATGGCGGATTTTTTATTTCAATTACATTTTAAGATAGTTAAATATATTTTGTCATATCGCACTTAAGATAGTTGCGTTGAACCATTACACGTTTTTTGTTGTGTGCAATGGTCTCGCCCAGTGGCTGAGCGTTTTATGCCAAATGATCTTTTAGGCCTGTCGCGCCATGGAGTTTTGTATATATACTCAAGTCAAATGGCAAGTAGATGGTATTAAAGTGGAATATTTGTTCCGTTAGTGTGCACATATAACAATTGCAGCACATGCCAGTTTAGCTGATTATTTTATTTCAGTTTGGCATTACTGTTAAGTATGTATTTTCAAGAAGACTAATATCGCTACCCACAATTATTTTAGACAATTGCAATGATTAACCTGAATAGTGCAGCTTAAATTATAACATCAAGCAAGAAAATATAATTAAGGCCGACTTTATATGTATTCGTCGACCTCGGTGGCCTTGTGGTTATGTTTCTTGCTTTGTCCCGAGGGTCGCGGGTTCAAACCAGGCCGGGCTCCTTCAATTTTTAGAGTGAAAAAATCCTCGGGACAATTCCTCCGGGAGTCTGAAAATGTTCAGGTGCATAAAAAACCGCAAGCCTGAATAAAAATGTCTGTGTGTAAAATTTGTCCGAACTTCTTCCATCCAAGTAGACCCTAATACCCTAGTTGCCTAAAATATGTCTCATTGAGATGATGTGCTAACCAAGTGTCACTCGTTGACATCTATAGATAAATAACTAACTCACTTGCACTATCAAACCCGTAGGTTCATGACCGCGCGGACATAAGCTCTCCATATATTCTATAGATAAATAAGCGTAAGTAAATTAGCCTGGTTAATAAAATTTCGTTAGGGAGCACCCATGTCCGCATGCGGGACGTATGGGCTATACAGTACATACATACTCTATGTATTTACAATAATGTTACGCTCTCTCCATTCTTCTGTATCTACACTAACTGAGTTGTCACACGTCGGGTAACAATCGGTTGTGAAGAGTACTGAAAAGTAACTTGTAATAAACAATTACACCTCTGATTCTAATTACCTGACATTATTAAAATAGTTGTCTTAATTAACGATACCGGTACGTTTATCTTTAAAAATATGCATATTTTTACAAAATCTAAATAATTCAGTCTAAATTAATTTTTAAATATTTTAGCTAACGAACATCTATACTGAGTTACAGTTTTCTCATCTTCTATAATAATTAATACAAGTGGAATTTTAACTACAAGTAGAAATTTGTCATAAGTAATGTCATGAGTGTTTTCCAGTTTATCTAGAGGATTTTGAAATCAAGACTGGAAATTATTAGTACTATTTAACGAATAAAATTAAGCTGTTTACTCAAAAGTCATTATTTAAATACAGTTACCGGTGTTTTAAAATATTTATATATTTAATGTAAACGGCGATGTTTGAAAACAAATCAGAAATGTTAGGTATATTCACTGCAACTTGATCATATTATTTATTGCCAAATATGATCGCAATATTGTAAGAATGCACACTAGTGGGGAAATAATGAAACACACCAAACTGTATATTATAATCATTATAGGTTATTAATTTATTTTTTTAGTAAACAACTCAGTAATATCAACAAATCTGTTCATTATTTGCTGTGTTCAATGTATTTGTTGAAGAAAAATAATGATCAGACCTGGTCAGATTATTAAAATGGAGGAGCTTACTATATCAGAAAAGCAGGAGCTGATAAAGAGAAATCGATAAAGAGCGAGTTGAAACGCGACTGTCATTGGTTGTAAAACAATATTCATTGCAACGTGATTACCATTTGGGGCATGAGTTAAATAGATACATACATATAAATATTGAGAAATGTAACTTAATTAGTGCAAGAAAATTAATATTATGAGGTAATTAGAATTAGCTATATATACCTATATATATATATAGGGAAGTTCGGGTAATGTGGACCATTCTTTGAGTGGACCTGTTAATGTCTTCTTTAATTGGCGCTGCCCTGGAACAGAAAATATTTTAACTTCTCCCCCTTATCAACTTTGACGGGTTCAAGACTGTTTCTTTTATTCTTTGTGCTAAGAAGGATTTATTTGTGATATTTATGAAAATGGCCACTTAAAATGTTTTTCAAGCTAAGAATTAATTCTTAATTTCTGCTATTGAATATTACAATGTTGAAGAAACTTCTAAATATATTATATTATGTAGATGCTGTTTTAATATACTGACGGGTTTGGTTTGGTATTATGTGACATGGCGGCTGTATAATATAATTAAACATAACAAAGGAATTCGGCTAATGCGGACCCTCCACGAGGACCTGGGTCCACTTTACACGAATACGTATATTTTATCAATGAGGTTACTATCTGTAAAAAACATTAATTTAATTATTTTTATTTAATACTGTATCCTTGTAATTTTACTAAACCCAAAGACCGTAGATTTCTACAGTTGAATGACGTGTGAATGTTACAATCAACAATAATTTTTCAAAACATTAAATTAATATCATCCACCGCTGTGGTCTCGAGGTAGTGTGCTGCCTTGACACGCAGCGGGCCCGGGTTCGATTCTCGGTCGGGACAAGGCTCCTGGGTGAGTTTTTTTGAGGGGAGGGGTTTTCCTCACCTCTAAGACAAATGTCACGAAGCTTTGGGCCCAACGGTCCCCGAAAATCCTCAGACTCGGGACCCACGGCTTAAAGACCCTCCCGGAGGACTTGCTCCTTGGATTTTTCCAGTTATGGAATATAAGGAATAAAAAATCCCAGTTTTCACTCTTGGTCGTAATTGATTTCATCCAGGATATAATATTTGTGTTAGTTCAGAAGTATAGCTATTTATTTTATTGTAGAGGAACTTCGGGTAATTTCGACCCCTGTTTTGAATTTGTTTTTCTTCTTTTAATTAAGGTATTTGAATTTTATTTAATTACAGTGATGTGTTGTAACTATGAAATAGCATTGCTATTTTATACAAATATGGAAACATCTTCATAATTTATAAACATTTTACATTACACGAAAAGTCCACTTTATCCTTCGTATTCCGGTAAAGTGGACCATACAGTCCACCTTAGCTTTTAGTCTATTTTTAAGTTTATTAATTTATACAGACAGGCACAGATTAATTTGAAAATATTTATGACTGATCATAATTAAGAAGCGTTGATATTTATTTAATGTTTAGAAAAATTATTATTGATTATAACATTCACACATCATTGAACTGCAGAAAGCGACGGTCTTTGGGTTTATTAAAATTACAAGGATATTAAATAAAATTAATTAAGTGAATGGTTTTTACAGATAGCATCCTCATTGTTAAAATATACGGATTCGTGTAAAAGTGGACCCGGTCTTCGTGGAGGGTCCGCATTAACCGAATTAATTTGTTATGTTTTCTTATTTTATACAGCCACCATGTCACATAATTTCAAACCAAACCCGTCGGTATATTAAAACAGCATCTACATAATATAATATATTTAGGAGTTTTTTTTTAACATTTGTAATATTCAGTAGCAGAATTTAAGAATTTATTCTTAGCTTTAAAAACTTTTAAAGTGGTAATTTTCATAAATATCATAAATAAACCCTTCTTAGCATAAATAATAAAAGAAACTGGCCTTGAACCGGTCAAAATTGATGAAGGAAATAAGTTAAAATATTTTCTGTTCGAGGGCAGCACCAATTAAAAAAGATATTAAAAGGGTCCACTGATACAGAATGGTCCACATTACCCGAACTTCCCTATACTTATAAGCGAAAACGCTCTATAAACTTGAGAAATGTTTACAGTGTTTTTATAAGTCTCTGCTGTGTTAGTATCTTGCGTTTTAACATTTAAAATGATATGAACTCCATAACAAGCTCCCTAATTTTATTTAAGTACTTTTAATCTAATTACAGTACATGTTAACTAATATGAAAATAATGCGTTCATGAACAGGGACTATGATTTCTGGCACTTACTGCACTATAGCAATTCCAATTAACCACAATATTAACTTATAACAAAGTAGTGTATTCGTGCTCTGAATGTGTATGATTTCCAGCACTTACCAATGCACTTGGCGTAAGAAAAATTGCAGTAATTTTGTACTAATCTGAATAGATGCGGTTTTCTATTTTTACTACAATCCGTTACCATGGCAAATGGCGAGAAACAAATTCAAAGTCATAAAATTCTCTGCTCAAAAGTCATTTCATTTCATTTACTATGGTCATCGAATTAAATGCCCACAAATAATGATGACATTTATTAAAAAAAAAAAGGAAGCCGGTTTTTACGTTCAAAATATTGTCAAGTAAAAAAGTCACTATTAATGATCATTAGATTTGCTTGTACAAAATTACATCATTAATATTTCTTGTCATATACAATGGTACAGGAACCAATGTACTGTATATTGAAGATGTTTCGTAAAATATTTGTGTAGTGTATTCTGAAATAAACATTTTTAACCACAAAAAAAGTTATACAAAGAAACAAATTGAGATTAGCAAGAAAAAAAGTCTGGTAGTGGAGAGTCAAATCTTTTAAAGTCAAGTCACCAAATTTAATTGTGTTAAGGCCATAAATCGCGCGCGGATCCTGTTGGGTAAGCATGAGAAGATAGTGAACAGGTATAAAAAAGAAACAGGTAAAGATGATCGAAAGAACAGGTTTTTTTTTTCTTTCTCTCGGATGGATTCCAGATACCAATACTATGAGTCTTCTTGGGCATTCGTTCATCATTTATTTGTCGCTTGCATACACTTCTAAGAATGCCTAATCTACTGCCATGTCGACTAAATGTCCTATTATAGGATGTACATTTAATTAACTATATAAAAGAAAATATTTCAATGTAAAAAATAATTACTAAGTCGGAAAAAATATAATAAACCAAAACAATTTAAGTTTGTTTAAATTATTTACAAAGACGAACAGACAGGTGAATGGAGAAGACTACATAACAATGAACTACATGGTCTTCAAAGGAAGGCGGATATAATAACAGTTAAGTCTCGTAGACTGCGATGGGCAGGACATGTTGCACGTATGGGGAATGAAAGACTTGCATTTAAGCTTCTTGTAGGAAAGCCAGAGGGAAAACGCCCAGTTGGTAGACCAAGAATGAGGTGGGAGAATAACATTAACTATGATTTGAGGGAAGTAGATTAAACAGGGAATGATTGGAAAGCATTAGCTCAGGATAGGGATGTATGGAGAGCTTATGTCCGTGCGGCCATGAACCTACGGGTTCGATAGTGCCAGTGAGTAAGAAAGTAATTTAAAATATTGTAAATTTATTAAATACACTATTTAAAACCACGCTTAAAAATGTACTATATTTTTATATTCATCTATTTCCTGTACATTCTTCGCAAGTCTATTTGTGGTTATTTTTTACCCTTTCAAAAATAATAACCAGCTTTACTGTATTCCTAGGGATAATAAAAGTAGCAATATCATATTAATTTTTAACCCTTAAATTGCCAACAAATTCTGCAAGAGATATTATTTAATTTACTAAAAAAATAATGAAGCAATAGAAAACAAAGAGTAGAAATTACTTAAATCTGTGTCAAATTACACAACAAAAATAATAAGAAAGAGTTGCACATAACTTTTTTTTTTCACTGCGGTCTGACAAATTTAAATAATTGGCACGAGAAATTGTGTTTTGTCAATTCAAGAGTATTAATTCTGTTTTTAAGCTATTTTGCTATAACAATAATTTAATTTGTTCAGTTATAATATCGGAAGACTAAAATGGTATAGACACATAAGAAGAATGCAGGATGGAAGACTACCAAAGGCTGTCTGTAGATGAAAAATTGAAAGAAGCAGCAGAAAAGGAAGACCAAGAACAACCTGGAAGAATAACATTAAAAATTCAATGAAAAAAATTGGTGTAACAATTGAAGACACAGAGTACAGAGAACGACGGAGAATATTAATTAAGGGAAATTTGTGAATGTTTGTTGCAAACTTATAGTCTATAAGTCCGTTTCATTACAGTATTACTCTTTTAATTAATTACTAAGATAAGTTGGAGAAAACTCTCAAATATGAGGAAAATTCTCAAAATGGATGAAGTTATAATATCGTGAAACAAATAGACCTAATCAAAATAACAACAATTAAGTAACCATTTCTCAGTCAGATATTCAATTTATTCAAGTCGACGTTTCAATCTCCTTGTGTGAGATGATTTTCAAGACAATTGACATTCCATTTTTTTAATTATTAGTTATCGTTGTTATTATTATTAACTACTCTCAGTGAATAACATTTATAAAAACATAGGCCCATTAAAAACCTACTGAAGTTCTTGAGTTCAAACTAGAAAACACTCCAATACCGAACACTGGTTTGTAAATAAAACTACTTCCCATTTAAAACAAACAGTGTAGAATCCGCGTGAAATAACCTTGTTCTTCTTCTTCTTCTTAAACATAATTGGTAGAATTTTCATCCTGTTTATTACCAAAATCACTCCTCGGAGGAAGACGTTTTGGATGTTAAATAACCGTAGATATTAAATAAGTTCTTCCCCGCGCCGTAGCCGAACGGTTTAAGTTTAAGACCTATTGTATGCTATGGAAATTGCGCTGGTTCGAGTCCTCATGGGGGGGATTTTCTTTTCAAAGAATTTTGGTCAGTATCGGACCGGTGCCCATCATGAGGAATTCAGGTAACTACAATAAGTAGCGGCTCCAGGCTGAGAAAACAAGCTATAATGGTTGAGCGATCCGAGGTGCTGACTACATGTCGCCCCTATGCTGACGGATGATCGTTCACCTCTGTGATTATCACATGTAAATGCGAGGCTAGCAGCCGGTTGGTGGGCTAAGGCGTTCTAGACCTATCGTGCCACGGTGTTATTAACACATCTCTAAATAATAATATATCATTCTCAGTGCTCTAGTGCATCTAGTCTCGAGAATCGCGGGTTCAAACACGGCTGGGGTTGATGGATATTTTTTATTAAAAAATCCAAGGGACCAGACCTTGGGGAAGGTTAAGCCGTGGTCCCGTGTCGGAAGATTTTTAGGTTTTGTAAAAGTGCATCTGAGCAAACTTTAACGTCCTTCTTCCATCCAAATAATACCTTAGGTGTTTACTAGAAGTCTCATTGAGGCGATGTGCTAACCACATGCCAAACACTGAAGTCTGTAGGCAAATAAGAGTAATTAAACAATTATTTTGGTTAATAAACCTCCGTTAGGGAGCACGTATCTCTCCATGAGGACATAGGGATAATGTATATATATATATATATATATATATATATATATATATAGATAGTAGATAGATAGATAGATAGATAGATAGATAGATAGATAGATAGATAGATAGATAGATAGAAATAACAATACAATACATAAAATAATAAATTAAATACAGGTGTACATCAAAATATTCAGGGAAAACAATCTAAGAAGTATGAAAATACTAACCTTTGTTTGTTGACGGAATTACGATAAAATTAAATCATGAATAACATATGCCAGTAATTAATGACTTACGGTTTAAAAAACGGTCCAAGCAAATCATTTAACGAAAACACTGTATACAAAAACAAACACACTCCTATCGCAAGGCGTCAAATCCTCTTTTTTATATATAACTAAAATAGAAATTTAAATATTTTTAAGATAATTTTTTTTTTCGTGAAAATATGTCGGATCTAATTCTCACGTCTTCAGAAGTGACAATTTTTAACAGCTAATCTACAGTACATGCCATCTGGCGTCCAGTTGAGGAAGTAATGAAATTCAACTCTGTGTGGTTCTTGTTTGTGATTTTGCAGATAGCAACGACAATTGTTAAGAAGGTATTAACAAGTCACTCACTGCCATAGCTTTGTGGTCACCGTATCTCATGTACAGGCCAGATCAAACTTTATTTCTTGTTACATTCATGTATGAAAATTGCCAGATAAAAACATCCTATGAATTTTCGAATTAAAAGATTTATTTTTTATAACACACTGTTGTGAAGGAACTATTTTCAAACAAGCTTACATCCATATTTGATCTCATTAAATAACATATCATTTCATTGTTTTAATAGTCACTTTAACAGGTAATATCACATCATGTATAAAAAACTTTGGATGAATCCAGTAGATCATATATTTCTATTGTTCAGACTCAGTGGCGGCTTGTGCCCTAACTAACCACTGGACAATTCTAATTAGTTTTAAATTAATTTAATACGATTCAATGATCAAGTGAATTCACTCTAGCGATAGGGCTAAGGTCCGTATTCGAGATGTCCGTGTTCAAACTCCGGGCCGAACCAACCTAACAAAATATTTACTCCTGGTTTTCCTCAATCATCAAGTCAAATGCTAGATTAGAATTTCATTACTTGAACCTTTTCATATTCACCATTTCACAGTAAGGTATCATTAAAAGTAATAAATAAATAGACCATATGTGACTTAAAATGTTAAAAGCGTCCATAAATAATAAAAAATCGGAAGCATAAATAATTTAAAAAATCACGCTAAATAAATAACATTGGAATAACAAACATATATATCTTGACATAAGAACATTCAGAACACGGATCTTTCGGATTGACTCGTTAGTTTCCGCCAGAATTCGTGTATAGGTTGTTGATCCACCAGCGACAAAATACATGAAATTGAGTTGTTTTCCCCTCGCCTCTCACGGCTCTTTGAAGCCGATAAACTGATTTCAGGGGGTTCATTCAGAGAAAATACTCGCGCTTCTAAACTGTGTCTTCTTGAAATGTTTGCGGCATAAATAAATTGCTGATTCAAACTTTGTGAGTGTTTAAGGAACTTGCTAAATAAAGTTCAAAATGCGTATCGTACACAGTTTGTCGTTTCAACTATTCGCTATTTTTAATATTTTTTTTCTTGGAGGTTCGGTGAACTACTGAACAAGTAGGACTCGCTGCCACTACGTTCAATCCCAGTTTTTTATAATTAATTTTTTATCGAGAACTATTTATAATTATTTTTTATCGAGAACTATTCTATATGGCTGAGTAAAACAGTTGTCCTCAACTGTAATTTTTAATTCGGAGGAAATTCGGACTCCCATTCATCTTCAGCGTTTTTTTAGAATTCTGTTGTACTTGTGCATTTTAGGAGGATTTTATAGAGGGGAGTTGTGGTTGATGGGTATATTTTTGTTCAATACTCTTTCGTTTCCAATTTATTTTAAAATTAAAATTTCTTCCAAAATATATATTATTTTGTTATTACATGCTGTATGTATTATCGACAGTGTGTTATTAATTGTATTCTGCCCGAGGACAGGTCTTTCACTGCAATCACAGCATTTCAATGCTATGCTTTGCAGCTTTTCTAGGGAATTATAGGTGTGGTAGCTCCCCGTTATTTTCCACACCGGTGAAGGATAATGATGATAATGATAAGGATGATGATGGCCGGTTGATTTTCGGGGACCGTTGAGCCCTAAGCTTCCTGACATTTGTCTTACAGGTGGGGAAAAAATGCGAAGAAAACCTCACCCAGGAGCCTATCCTGACCGAGAATCGAACCCAGGCTCGCTACGCGACAAGGTAGCACAGCGATGGTATATAGAGATATTATCACAAACTGATGCTAGTAAACTGGATTGTAGCCTATTGCTAGCGTTATTCCAGGAGAGAACGTTACAATTTCTCCAGCACTTTTCTTGCATCACATTATAATAATGTCTCCATATTTGACGGCCTGCTCCTCTGATGTTTTGCGAAGATTTTTCTTTTGCTTATTTTATCTATTTAAAATATTTGTTGTATCTTATTTTAATCACTATAAATGTTAGTATAAGGAACATAGAACATACATATATTTTTTCTTGTTTTTCAAGATTAAAAGTATGGTGTATTCTTGATTTTACGCGAAATCATTAGATCGGTATGCTTGCTTTCAAAATCCAAGATCCATTGCATACTAGCGTACACTGTAATTCTCGGTTGTAATTTCCAATGTTCAAAGAGTCCATGTTTATTGAATCAAAGTTTAAAAGTTGTTACAAATGTTATTTCAAGTAAACTATTGAACTTATTTTAATGAAACAGCTCAGTGCGAATGAGAAATATGTTTTTGTGTGTTTTGTTAAGCCACAAGTTCGCAGTCATCCCTAAAGCGTCAGTGTGTTTTATTCAGCTGTGATTCCTTGTTATGCAATGGTAGCTAAACTTATTCACAAAACATTCAGTCGATTTCAGAAAGTAAGTCCGAACCAAAGTCACGATTTCGCAATTTTGTATTGTTTCCATAACAATAAAAAATTAAAATACAAGGCATTGTTTACAAAACCATGGCCGCGGTTCAGATTTTATTTCAATTAAAAGCTATTGAATCTCAGTGTTTTGTGGTTGTTATGGAAATAGTAAGATTTCGTAAATGTGCGAACTATTGCCAGACATGTCCCGCTCCCTATCTCTTGGTTTAAAAATTAATTTACACCCAATCAAAATTCTAATTATATTTGGTCTAATAATTAAAAGCATTACAGAGACCATGTTAATATGCAGACTTAAATGTTTAAAAACATTCGTCTTAAACTTTGTTCGTCTAAACACCTGCAATATTTGGATACTGTAGCACCTATAAACAGGGATTTTTATTGTTATAAAAATAAACGTAAGCTCTTTCTCTAGAATGTATCTCCGACATTCAATATTAAACAGACGCAAGAAAGAAATCTACAGTGGCGTGTTGTTAGGTATCAAAGCGACAAAGCAACAACACGAGGCGAAGAACCCAAGCTAATGGTTAATTGCTTCTTCTACAGTGCTTCGTTATCTACCATCAAATAAAATACTCACATTAGATCATCATATGGATGTATGCTGTGTCAAGTGCTATACAAGAAAAGGTAAAGTGATCCCATAAAAGGTTGGGAGTTCCTTAGTATAGAAGAAGGCAGTAGGAGGTTAAGGATCCAACCTTTCTAGACACATTGGGACGAGATGTCAGCCGTATTGTTCGGCCCGGAATGTCCACCTTTTCCCCCAGAATATGCTTCTGGTACTCGTTTCTATTAGAGGCTGAGTAGACACCAGGGTCATGGTGCTTCCCGAAGTTTAAAATCAGTTTAAAAATCCTTACTCCACCGGGGCTCGAATCCTCGACCTTCCGCTTCTAGCATGTTGCCTTAAACAACTACGCCTCTCTTGCCACGTGTCAATTGGTATCCACATTACATATCCTCATCTTCTAAAATCCTATTTTTTTGTCTAATGCACCAGATTGTCTTCACTCAATTCTGGCTTTCCTCCTGATATTGACAGAATTGTACCCACTTCTGAGGTTGTAGCCCCTGGAAAGCATAGTTAAGTTATAGTTCACAGACGAAGTGTATGAAAGGAATAGGAATTCATTAGTCAGCACATCATATCACGAGGGATTGTACTATAACTTACCTTATCATTAGAAGCTCAGCGGGCGTGCCAGTTCCGAATCTGATGAACAATCCTCACTACCATGTTCACTATTGTCTTCTTCTTCACTCGAATCCATTCCTCCTAATGATATGATGAAACTGTCCATCACATCTTCCATTAATCCATCCTTTTTCCAGAATGCATCCTCCAGAGACCTAACGTGACTGACGTAGCACTCCCAATCTATCGGTGTGATTGAGTTCAACGCACTTTCCTGTAGTCTTGTTAGGGACAGGTCACCAGTAACATTATTTTCTCTAACATATCTCTTTATTGCAGTCCATGCCAGTTCTATTGCATTGAGTTCGCACATATAGGGAGGCAATCGAAAAGCTATGTGCCCTTGCATTCCTATAAGTCTATCGATATGATAGGATTTTTCTTTCTTTTTTTAATTTCTTCAAGGAGTTTGGGAGCTGTCGGAACTACCTTCTTTTTTTGATAAAAGTCTCTAATTATATCTCGAATCACTCTTCTATCAAAATCGTCACAATGAGATTTATGTTCCTCAGCCCGAGGTCTCTTTTTTCCTGGAGTACATAATGATATTTCACCAGCCACAACATCCTCCTTTCTTATATTGGATACACTGTGTTCTCATATACCACACTATTTAGCAACACGTTTATTTTTTTGGGAAATTAAATATTTCAGCTCTCCTGATCTCGATTCTTCGTCACACACTTTAATAACATTTTTAATTATCTCCCTTGCCTCGCTGTGAATAGTTTGTCCTTTCTTACGATACATTATTAAAACTAAAGTAAATATTAGGCACTGTAACTAAACTCAAAAATAAATTTAACTATACAAAGTACATAAAAATATAAATATGTAGAATGCGCCCGAAATAAACCACATAGATACGTGGCATATAATGACTGTGCTTGTTATCAGTAGGCGGGTTGGTATTTTATCGCTTGCTATGCCCTCTCTCCCTTCGTCCCACGCTTTCATTCACTTCATCGGCGAACTATACATCTGATTGTATGATATATGATATATAATAATGAAGCACCCAGGAGAGTCCTTAAACCTAAACCTAAATTTCAGACTATGTTCGACCTCAGGAATAATTTCCTTTAAGGAAAAAGTGGCTGTGATCTTACCAGGAATCAAACCCGGGACCTTATATACTGTAGTCAAATCTCTGACTACAAGACCATGAGGTTGGTCCTAAAAGTCTATTTGTAGGCGTTTAAAATAATCTGAGTTGGTTTACTTCAATGCTTTTAGTAGCAGTAAAATTTAGTGACATCAAATATTTATGAAAAACAGCGTATATGGTTATGTAAAGCTATTATACTGAGTCAGTTGGGTGGATGGAGGCGTCACTATGTGAGGAAGTTGTCCACACACAGTGGCTTATACAGTAGAAGAAAGGTTTCCTTAGCTTATTTTGAGATCGGCAGCGGTGGCTATAAAAACGCACATGGGCGTTAAGCTAATAAGCACAAAATGTTTGATGACGCATTGTTATGCTGACAACTGAATATCATGATTTATGAACTCACATGAAGATTAAGGACAAACTGACTCTCTTCAAGGTCAACCAAAAGTGTTCGATTGGAAGCAGTAATTCTACAGACAAATTTACGTGGGATGCTCAACCTTGATGGAGACACTATTCCTCATCTTCTAAAGGAAATGGCCTTTCCGATGCTGGCCATATTTCATCCATAGGCTATATTATCTTCCTAAGTTTCCCTTAAACGTAACTAATAGGTAGATCTGATATTTTAGGTTTTGCGCCTAGTTCTTCCTGATAGAATAAATAGAAACTAATGATGTATGTAAAAGTTTTGTGACTAAAAATTCCTATGTTACCCATTAGTATCTATTTTGTGGTTTTTAGTCTTAATACTTACATTGTATTTTTGAGCATAAATTTGCATTTGTTTCAAAATGTATTTTATATAAATCGTTCCAGTTCACCGTTGCCGAATCTCCTTAAATTTCTGAAGATCTTCAAAACTTCTTAACTTTCTAAAATAATACCAAATTAAGTATAATTTCTAGTTTTCTAAATTAAGAATTTATTTTTTAACGACTACCATCTCTGATATATATTAAACTTCGTAAATATCGCAATGATAACATTTAAGGTTTTCTTAATATTATTTTAATGACTGTTTCAATGGTTATTTTAATGTCTGTTGATTACAACCGCACATCCCCATCTGGTACATGAATGCTCTCTTCCGAAAATTACTTAATCAAGCTGATTTAGTTACGCTTATTTCCCTACATATGACTGCGACTGACAAGTAGTTAATTCATCGGCTCAAAGAGGCATCTAGTAGGCAATTAAGGTATTACTTGGTTAGAAAAGGACGATTAAATTTTACTCGGATGCTCAAATTTAGGCTTGAGAATTTTATGAGCCAAAAAAATCTTCATACTTTGGACACACGGTTTGAAGCCCCATCCAGAGGACCTGTTCATTGAATTTTTCTAACCTAAAACATCCATTAACTCCGGCCAGGTTTAAACCCGAGAACCTTGGGGCCAGAGACAAGAAACATAAAACTCCCACATCACCGAGTCCTATGTGGACTTTAATGCTTCCCTAAAAATATGTATCACTTAGCAGTAAATATATTTAGTATAGTATTTTCGTTCATTTAATAATTCTCGCATCCAATTTTCTGCTAATAAGAGTTACATGTTATTACATATTTTTAAGAGCCTGAAATTGTACTTTTATAACTATTTTACAGTCTATTTTTAGTGCCTAGTTCTATGTTTTAGTGTCCAAAAAACCCGAGATCTACTAATAAGAAATGTTCCATTCGAGGTGAACATGTCTTTCATTTGATTTATTATTTTCCTTCGCATTCAGTTTTAATTCATAAGCAAGCTGTTAAATAAGCCCTCTCGATAGACGCGTGGCTAGAGCGCCCGTCTGCCCTGACTGGGATTCCAGTTTCAAATCCTAGCGGTTTTAGAAGGGTCGGCCATAGCGGGATTTTTCGGGGTTTTCTCTGGGTTCTCTCGTTTCCCGAATTTTATCCCACCAACTTTCCATTCTTCCTCCTCTCCTCTTAATGTCATTTCATTTCTCATTTATTAATTTGATATCACTTCATATCTTGCTAGAAAAAAATTGGTTGGCATTCACAGGTGTTGAAAATATGTGATTGAGGGAATGTCCACCAGGGTGCTGGCTAATAAATCCGAGACTAAGTATTACAAAAAGGGCAGAAAAGGCCAACGGGAAGGTTATAGTTCCTCCTCGCGTTCACGGGCCCAAAACAAAAATTGCGGTACGGGTCATGAAAGAAGTACCTGGTGTGTCGGGCCCGGAAGACGACCTATATCTTACATAACATCTTAGAGTAGACTTTATTCCATTCATCCTTAATATATTGGGATAGCGCAATATATATTTTACTTCGAGGTGGTTCAGGGCAGCCTGCACGCCCAGTCTGAAAAACTGAAGAACTAAACTAAAGTTTCATATAAACCAATAAGGTCAAATCTTCTATCAAAGTGATATCTGAAAATAAATTAAACAGAGTGATTGAAAACAATTTTATTATTCAATATGTGTTGATAGTAAATTTAATAATTTTTGTTTTATGGAGGGCCCTTCCAAAAATATGTGGTTTTGGGTGCAGTGAGGTTTTGATATGGTGATGTGATGGTGTTCCACATTTTGTCTAGAAACATCTAACCAAACTAAAACATAACTTTGTTGTACTTCACGGCCGGTATCTTCATTCTTGATATCGTTTTCCGTGTTGATTGGTCATGATCCAAAACTGCAGTTGTCAAATGAGCAGTTCAAAGGCAAGCACAGTCAATATGAACACACATGCATCCCATTTCAAAATTGGTAAGGATTTTCAAAATCTAGATATGATATTTTAAACTCGGTTTTCCTGTTTTCTTCAGTCATTAAAGCAAATATGAGCATACATTTAATTACCAGAATCTACTTCATAATGAACACCACTTCTTAATATATTCAGAATGAAATAATGACGAAATTGAAAAAAAAAAAAACTACATGGCTCACTCAGTAAGCTATAACTGTTTTTATTTTATTCTTATTTTACGCTTGAACTTCTAATGATCATATAGTATCCATAGTCGTTATTTTTTTACAATAGGCTGCGCATCTTTGTAGCTGTTCCTATTAAACACTTAATTTAAAGATGTTACAAAATGGTGACTTCTATGAAGTGAGACTTGATAACGAAATTTCACCTCAACATTTACCCTAACGGCTATGGAAGAGAGAAAAAAAAACTCAATGTTTTCAGCCGTGGGATTTGAACTTAATACCTCCGTAATACGAATTTCAAATGCTACCGCCTGAGCTAACTCGTATGGTGCTTGTAAAACATTCTTCAATTTTCCAGTAATAATAAATGAATAAATAAATAAAGTTTTTTTCTTCTTCTTTGGTATTGTTTAAAGAATGTCATGTTATTTATGTCATGTTTATATTCCAAGTCTACTTATTAAATGATGAGTACACAGAGTTTAATTTTCAATTTAGAAGTTAAAGGGACTCCAGTAGAACGGAGCAGGTTGGATTCCTGAACAGGGTCGCCTATAGGCATGGAACAGGAACTCTGAACCATACATTAGGCACTTATACAGTACGGCCCTCCCAGATTAATGGTACACTAAGTTCACCATCGAAGACAAATGGAAGACAGAACACATACAAAGTTAAAATAGAGATTTAATATCCCTCGCCACCAGGAATCGACCGGGACTGTCAAAGTGATAGGTTGTGATCCCACGGCGAAGAAAAATTCAATGAATAATAATATTGTCAGTTCCGGTGAACTAGTGGTTATTATCGCCTCACTATGATGGTTGTCCGTTTATATAAAAGCGGGTGCCACGCGACAATGCTTGGCAATGATTAGCATGCGGAATTATTATAATGGCGGTAGTCGGCATCTTTCTATTTAATTATATATGACAGCAGCGGGGAAACAAAACGAACCGTTGGACAGCCATCATAGTGAGGCGAAAATACCATGCTCGCATCTGGTTACATGGTTTCCGGATTCAAATCCGGCAGATGTCCATGGATTTAAAAGGCGCATGAATTCATTCGGAAAGGAAGTACACTTACGGCACGTAAAAGAATATCAACTTTTAAAAAATAAAGTTCTGAATAAAATTTGTTGAACTTCTCACGCCAGATTTGAATTATGATGCTAATGATCTGAGCTGTTAATATCGTCGTCAAATAATATGTATAATACCTCAATTATAGGCCTATCATTAAAAAATAACTACAATCACGGCCTTCAACACTTTATCATTAAGTAAACCCGAACGGCCGGTTAAATTAATAAATATTTAATATTCATTCATTCATTTTGAGAATTTTCCTCATCATTTGAGGGTTTTCTCCAACCAATCTTAGTAATTAACATGAATTTAAAAAAATAAATAAATATAAATGACTACGGACTTATAGACTCTCAATTTGCAACAAACATTCACAAATTGCCTTTAATTAAAGTTCTCCATCGTTCTCTGTCCCGTGTGTCATCATCTGTTACACCAAATTTCCTCATTGAAATTTTGAATGTTGTTCTTCCAGGTTGTTCTTGGTCTTGCTTTTCTGTTCCTTCTTTCAATTTTTCATGCATAGATGGCCTTTAGTAGTTTTCCATCCTGCTTTCTTCTTACGTGTCCATACCATTTTAGCCTTCTGGGTTCAATCTGATCCATTTTTTTCTAATTTCTGTATTTCAATTTTTTTCCAGTCGAGATTTTCTGGCAGCTCTTCTTCAAAAATCCATTTCAACTGAAGTTATTCTGTTGACATGTTGTGTCATTGTCCAAACTTCCGATCCATATAACATTATACTTTCTGGTATGGATTTATAAATTAGTTGTTTTGTTCTGTTAATGATTACATTGCTACATTTAATTTATCTTTAACTGTTTATAAGTAGTATAGTGTATACCTACATTTGTCAAATATTTATTTGTATTTGTGCTGGTTGAGTGGAAGAGAAAGCCTTATGACCTTAACTCTTCCAGAATAAATAAAACATTATTATTATTATTATTATTATTATTATTATTATTATTATTATTATTATTATTATGTTTTTGCTCCATAGTATAGAGTTTAACATTCTATGGTTTTTCTTCCATTGCTAATCTTTTTTGCTATTTCTTTATTTGATGTTCCATCTTTCTCTATAATTGATCCTAAATATTTAATATGTTTTTATAGGCCCATATATTATTCCTTGAGAGTAGTTAATAGTAATAATAATAATAATATTAATAATAATAATAATAATAACAATTAACCGTTATCTCAGTCAAGTATTCAATTTATTCAAGTCGACGCGACGTTTGAATCTCCTTGTGTGGGATCATTTATAAGACATTTGACATTCCATTTTGTATGGTTGTTTATACTACATAGTTACTATTACCAATACTTTTTTTGATAATGGTAACTGTGTAGTACAAACAACCTTACAAATTGGAATGTCAAATATCTTGAAAATAATCTCACACAAGGATATTCAAATGTCGATTTGAATAAATTGAATATTTGACTGAGATAACGATAAATTAATAAATATAACAAGTAATTTTTAGGTATTTATTTTCCAGCTGTTGAAGAATTTTAGTAGTTTGAAGTAACGTTTCACCATTACTAATACAGCTTAAATATACAGTTTTTATTGAGCATTTGGACATTGTGATAAAGTCTGTTGTATTTCTGTTGTTTCACAGAAACAGTTGATCTCTTTTTGGAATCTAGCATTGTGTGGGCTTGCCATTTGAACTAATGGCTTCAATTAATCGTCGAAAATTAATGAGAAAAATATGGGTAGAGCTGCAAGAAAAAAAAAACTAGAAAGTATCTCATCTTTGATGTCATCGCCATCATTGGAATACTGGTATATGTCGGGGGGGGGAGGGAGGAGGTTGAAATGTCAAGAAGACATACAAACCATGCACTAAATCTCTCATAAAGCAAGCAGATGGCTGACTTACGGGCGCCAATGAGTGTCAACCGGAGCTATGGTTTTATGTGTAAGTTACTGTTTAAACAAATTATTGCACCCCCCTCTCTGACGTAATTATTTGTGATGTCATCGCCAGGGCTATGACAGGATATAGCTTATGCTTCTTCTTCCTTCAACTATAATTGTTATTGTTTTTGATTGGCTTCATGTATGACACGACAAACACTTGTTAAAGTCATTCATACCAACTTAACGACTTGTAAGATCATGCCCTCTCATGAATCCTATCCATGTCCAGCTTACTATTACTCCAAGACGACACAGTATCACTATGCCATGTTGTTTTATTGGCATGGTGCTTACACTTCAGAAATCAACTAGGAGGAGCAAAGAGAACAACTTTGTCGAACAACTAAATGAAAATAACAGGTATTAATAACAGGCATTATATGACAAAGGACCAATGAAGTAATAGTAGTAGTAGTAGTAGTATTAAAAAAATAGCTGTAGCGATAGCAGTAGTTATTTATTAGACTAAATAATGCAATATAGAACATGATTATTTACAAATGGATCGCATGTGCAGCAAGCCGTACTTGCTTTCCACAGTACATATAGATAGATCAATTTGTAAAAATAATGTACAAATCAAAACAATATATATAATATTAAAATAAATTATATTTAACGTTAAACAACTAAGTTAAATACTAAAATTATTTAAACTTATGTAGTATTCATAATAATTACATTTTTTTATACATTTATTCATTCATGATTGAGTATTGTTTTTATATTCCGGGTCTCGTTCAGAAATGTGCTCACGATTAACCAATTTTATGAGTTTGCCATTGGTAAATCGCCTCAATGAGGCAAATCCGAGAGTTATTTTCATGTGTCAGGTGAGGAATAAACATAACTAAATATATTATGTGTAGGCCTATATATTGGTTTAATTGGTTCAAATTCGGCCGGAACGATTTATTTTCTCAGCGCGAAAATAAGCAGAGTATATCCGACTGTCTGAATCTAAAAATTCGGTAATTAAAATTAGAAATAATCTTAAATTAAATAAATAATTTAAAAACAATTTGACTCGGCAACTCGAACTTTAAACGTATTTTATTTGAAGAAACACATCACGTTAGTAAGCAAAATTACATTTTACGAAACAGTGTGCAGTCTTCCTTTTGAGTGAATTCATCAGACACCAAGCGATATCAAATGAAAACAAAATAAATAATATCTGTGAAATAAAATGTAATAATATTTAGGGAAAATCATTATGTGACAAGATAATCGTACACAACTTAGAAATTTAAAAAAATCTATGTAAATAATCTCTAAATGCTAAAAATGTATGATAATAAATTAAACAGTACATTAATCTAATAAAAATAAGGAAAGACAGAGAGAAAGAAAGAAGAGCTAAATAATATTGGCATTGGAAGAAAAAGAGATATCAAAGAGGAACATCCCCCCCCCAAGAGATAGTGGATACAAATTATTTGAAGAATAAACTTGGTTGTCAATAAACAGGATAAATATCCTGTAAATAAAAGTAGAATAAGAAAAAGAAGAAGAGAATATGAGAATATTTGTTCAATAAAACTAACTATCCGTGTATGGTAATTTAAAAGAGATGGTTTAAGCATAGAACAACCGGATATATATATTAAATTCTACATCAATGATGCGTAGTGTTACAGGAAGCGTAGGACTCGCCTTAACTCCCAGAGGTGGGTCACTGTGGCAGAAAACAGCTGGTCCTTCACAGGGTCACCCGCTCGACACAAGGAATCTTGTATCATCTGATCCCAGGGTCACCCGCCCTTACATTATGCAATGATCAACAACTCCTTTATTTTTATTCCATTCTCGTTACATATGCAATACACTGTAAGCAAATGTCTTATCTGAATTTAAATCAAATATTTACAAACGTGGCATCACTAAACAATTACATTATTAAAAAATAAATTTACCTACCGTATATGTATACATAAGAAAATGCTATTACAAATCTTTATTAATAAGTATGATATAAATGTAATTGTCGGAAATTCTTTGTAATTTTATATTATGAACTTTACAACATTTTATTCCTGTTTAGAAAGTAGTAGCAATTTTGCTAAAAACATTAGACTGAAATTAAATTAAAAGTGTAATTATTGCTGTTATAGGTTGAAATTACTGACAAGGAAATTTTATATATTATGAGCGGAAATCCGAAAACAGATTTATTAAAACTTTTTTTTTCAGTAAATTTTATTTAGGCAGTACATATATAAATATTGAAATAAATAATATAACATGAAATGAGAGCACTACTGTACATAAATACAGCTGAAGAACTTATCAGTATAAGAACGTAAAAGTGACTATTTTTTAACTAGATCATAAAAGTTCAATTAACAAAGTAAATTAAATAAAGAAGACAACAATGCGCTTAATCAGGTGTACAATAAAATGCTTTATCACGAAGTATGAAAATAATTCATATGGAGGTATTTCGGTAGAAATATATTTTTAAATGAAAACAAAAATGTTAATATAAAATGCCAAGTCTCGTGATCGATTACGTCTTCGTATAATATATCCACGACCAAAATGTTCGTACTGTTTTTCTTAAGAATCACGTTATTAACCTTCAATGAAACTTTAACAAAACGTTATAGGCCATTATTCTCGTATATGATAAAGATGCAACAATTCAAAACCAACTGGTTTGAAGATATCCAAAGAATATGTCGTAGAATCGATTTCCTCGATTGATAAAAAAGAATATAATAATGAATAGATTAGAACAGATTTATTTAGGTTGGCGGAGTTAAGGCCATGTGGCCTTCTCTTCCACTCACCAGGACAAACATATGTTACATATAAATACAAAAATTACATTAATAGTAATACTAAACAATTAATTAACTGTCAAATTGAATAATAATGAAAAATATTGCCTAATAATACAATAAAAGTAAATACAATTAAAATTAAATTAATGCTAGAATGAATAAAAAAAGGAATAACAGCTCGAATCTACTACACATAAAAAGAACAGAAAGAAAAAAAATACAAAGAAAGCAATAAACTATACCGGTAATAAATTAATCTATCGCTTATTATGCAAGGCATTAGGTAAATATATTAACAAATCTTAAAACTATTTTTGTTAAATAATGTAAAACAAATTATTAATTTTTAAAAAGTAATATTAGTGAGTTGTTTCTGTTAATAATTATAATTTTCATCAGTTTATGAAAGATGGTAACAGAAAATGAAACCTTTAAAATAGTTGTTGTGTATCTTAGACCGGAAAGGATCAACCTATGAGCTACATTATGATGATGATGAAGATGAACAATGTTTATTTACATGTAGGCGTATTTGTATCCCTTGTAATTTGTAAATAAAAGAAGTTATTTAAACATGTATAACAAATTCTGTTATATAATTTATTATTTTTATTTCTCTATTTTCCGTAGTTTATCCTCTTCGGACACGACATATCAGAGAGAATTTTAAACTTTGGTTCACACACTTTTTAACAACAGAAGGACATGGAGGACCTCCTCGGATCAATGGTCAGCTCAATGTCAGGTCCATCTCTGAGACAGAAAGAACATTTGAGAGAAGATAATCCATTCATTCACAAATTCATACTGAACAAGGTGCGTGTGAAGGGTGAATATGTTGGTCAAATACTATTCGCGAACTATTTGCGCTTTAAAGTTTCCTGACATTTTAATTTCAGATGAAAATAACCTCACCCATGAAATTTGTTCCTGCCGGAGATCGAATCCGGGTTCACTGCGTCCGAGGCAACAGCGTTACGCGGAGATCAGATGGTGGATATAAAAGTTGTTCTTAAAAAAGTAAATATCAGAATGTAAACTATATTCAGTTAGGCTACTCAAGAATTCCGATACGAGTGTTATTTACAGTTTGAAGAGTTGTAATAATTGTGTTTTGGCATCCCTGGACCGGAGCGTGCGGCTTGGCTCGCGTGCTCGCACTTGGAGGACGCCACCAGAATACCCAAGTAGCTGTTATACTACTGGATGAGTAGTTCAATGAATCCAAAGTGCTTCCCCTCCCCTTATTTCTAATTGTTTGTGTCTACAATGACCATGAGAGAGGTACAAAAAATACAAAGAACAATTACTCAATAAAGGAAAGCAAAGAAAGAAGCATTATCTTGCCCCCAGAAAAGAATAATGATCTGATTTTTCAAGGCTCTCCTCAAGTCATTTTCAACAAAACAATTACTCAACAGCTGTAAGCCAGATACTTCTATCCGTAACAATAGTATTTTGAAATCCGAGAAAAACCGGTACAAATATTTAGTAACAATAACAATTAAGTTCCTAATGACAAATACTTTCTCTAAATATGAATAATTGATTTCCATTCTTATATAACTACACTGTATTATGTATCAACGAAATGTAAAAGAACGCAAACAAAAAAAAAAGTAAATGTCTACTCAATTAAGGTAAAAGAAATTCCACAGATTATTGTTTTTAATATATTGGACTATGTTATGAGTTCTTGATATCTAATACTAACAAAATTAATGATAAAATTCCGTTGTGGTATTAGTTACAATATAAAATTGCAAAATTGAATAACTGGTGAAGAAGTAAATTGCTGCCTCACGTTGTGGTGACATTTTTTTTAGCAGTAATTCTCTTCATGCCCGATGTTGTAGTAACATTTTGAAGAAGGATAGGTGTTCCAAAAATGAATTACTGGTTCAGGTTGTGTTTGATTTTCGGTAGAGCCAGATTTTCTTCTCAAGGTCGGAAATTGGTGCACTGGATAGGAAAAACACTTTAAAATCACTGAAAACTGTTTATTGTTTATTATAAACCCAACTGGATTTCTTAGGCTTAAAGGACCTTCAGGACTTGGAAAATCTGGTAGCGTTTATCTAGCCGAGCGTTAGTATGAGGATGTACAGTTATACATGTTTTGAAATAAACGAAAGGAGTCTTATTTTAAACTATTTTATTACTAAAGTATAAATAATTAGAAACCCTAAGTATTCTAGCCCTAAATCTAATCTAAGCCTATATTAAAAACTACAGTACTTCCTTGGGGGGTTGAGAAGAGGGAGTTGTGGAATTTATAAATCTAACCTAATCTACATGATTAAAAATGTTTAATCCCTTTTGAAAATTTAATATCAAAAATGTTAATTGTACTTGATTCATATCATAAAAGTACAGAATACATATTAAGAAAAATGTAGCTTACTCACCCATCAACACCTCTGGTTGTCACACATCAACAGACCCGAGACCCTCACTTCTCAAGTATTATATACTCAATTTGACCTCTAGTTACCCTAACTGTCCTCACTAACATTCCAATGAACTAAATGTAGGGATGTTTACAGTTAGCTTAAGCAAAACTTTGCTCTGAACTATATCATGTATAAACTCTATTTCAACACACTTTGCTTGAATAATTAAAATAATCTATAAAACAATTAAAAATCTATATAAAAGACTATGTATTCATAACAATTGTAGAAATAATTATAAATGTATTCACTTTATAGGTTCCCAGCAGATTAAGTAAAAGTAAGTGGTATTATTCATCACTATCAATTAGAATTAATTAATTATTTTCTTTTCTAGAATCAATTATTCTTGAATTAAATATTACATTTTATCTTAAGAACTCTTCTTGCTTCTATCTTTGTGAAAAGTTATATGCAGAATGAATAGTGTAATTCTTTTATAATTTTAAAGAAAATTATTACATCACATGATGTTATATTTAAATTATATTGGTTAATAGTCCATTAAATGTAAGGTTTAAATTTGATTAGTTAAATCAGAAAGTTAATTGTTTTAACATCCAATCAGTGTTTAGTTTACTTTCATTTAAAAATATGAAGTTAAGCAGGTGTCCATATTACAGTTATAACAGAAAGCTTTATAATTCTGACAACAATGACTTAAAATAATTTTTAAAAGCATTCTTTAGAAAGACTGTTATGTAATGCAATTTCTTTAATTGTTACTGAGATATTTTTATTCAACAATGAACAACAATGAATTATTTAGATGTTTTTCTTTATTTAAGTTATATTTAAATATTAAAATAATTTTAATGTATAAAATTATTAACTTTAACTTCCATATTTATTATGATATTAAAATCCTGCTTTAAATGCCCCTGATGATTTTTTTGTTTTGTTTCCGCTAGGAAGAACAAAAGAAAATTGATCATTCCCCAAGACATATTAACTAAATTAATTAATTTTTAAAGTAACTTATCTGCTTGGAACAGATATACATTTACATATACATACAATGAAATTAACAATTTAACTATTTTCACTTTTCCTGAAAGAGAAGTACATTACATTGACAACAATGCCATACATCTTTCATTAAATACACTGAATAACAAAATAAGATATACACATTTTTTTCTGATAAAATAATCAAATTATTATAATTGTACCCGTCTTCATATCATTTTAATCTTTAAATGGCTTGATTAATTCTTTCGAGTAGATACCAAAAAAGTTATCCTTTTGCTCTATATAACTTAATTCATATGCTATGTCATTAAATATTTTGTTGATAACATAGGATCCTTGATATAACAACTCCATTCTTTGATTTCTCTTATTTAATGCATTTGATAAAGGAACAATTCTAACTAAAACTTTATCCCCTATTTTTGGATTCCATTTCCGTTTGTGTCCCTTGACATGTTTATTTCTCTTTTCTGCTTTGTCTCTTATTCTTTGTATTACTCTTTCACAAATTTCAACCATGTTTTCTTCATTCTGTCCATTCATACTCAATGGATCAGGAATATTAGCTACTAATTTTTCTGGATTATTCCCTGTCATCAGGAAAATAGGAGCTACACCAGTAGTTATTAATTGAATTATTTAACACATCTTCAATTACTTTCATGTGTCTAAACCAGGCTAAATAAATCTATTCTATTCTAAATCTATTCTAAACCAGTCAGAGTGACGATGGTGAGTAAGTATTCTCAGAGCAGTAGTTATTTCTCTGTTTACCCGCTCACAAGGATTACTTTTGGGATGGTACTTGCTACAATGAAAGAGCTTAACTCCCATCTCATTCAGTTTTCCCTTAAACTTCGGACTCGAGAAAACAGATGCATTATCACTTAATAACGCCTCGATCTGTCCAGATTTTGGAATATACAGGGTGGACCGCTCGAATGGACCTAATTTAAATTGCTTGTTACTGGCAAACGGTTGAAGATAGAAACTTAAAACAACGTTCATATTACAGAACAACTCACCAAGTTTTGATATCCAGATCACCACATCTCTATATGAGCCCCAGCAGTCACTGTGACGATATCAAAGCGATGAACAATTTCTTGCCAAGTACGTTGGAGTATGTCTTCTGGAATGTTCTCAATAGCCTCTATGATGCGCTCACGAAGATCACGAAGGTCTTTGACTGGGGTGGTGTAAACTTTATCTTTGACATAGCCCCAGAGAAAGAAATCCAGTGGTGTTAAATCGGGAGATCTCGGGGGCCACGCGATTGGTCCTCCCCTACCAATCCAACGGCCAGGGAAAATGTTGTCCAAAGTCGTACGAACTCCATTGGACCAGTGGGGAGGAGCACCATCTTGCTGGAAAACGATGTTAGGCTGCAGTTGTTCAATTTGTGGAAAGAAGAACTGCTCCAGCATGTCAAGATATGTGGTACCACGAACAGTTTTCTCGGCGAAGAAAAACGGTCCAATGACCTTATTATGTGACAAACTGCACCAAACATTCATCTTCGGACTATCACGAACATGCTCTTGAATAGCGTGAGGATTCTCCGATCCCCAGATCCGCACATTATGCCGGTTTACCTTGCCTGACAAATGGAAAGTGGCTTCGTCCGAGAAGAAAATCTTGGTCATGAAGTCAGGATCAGCGCCGAGACGGTCCAGCATCGTATTGGCGAATTCCACTCGTTTCGGCATGTCATTCGGCTCCAGACGTTGCACTAACTGCACTTTATATGCGTGCAGTTTGAGGCGTTGTGGACAATCCGTTGTAATGTCGATTTTGGTATTTGAAGTTCCCGCGAAGCTCTTCTTAATGACTTCCGGGGGCTTCGCTCAAATGCGGCTTGAACATTTGCTACCATTTCATCGGATGCTCTGCGACCACCACCATGCTTCTTCAACACAGATCCTGTAGCTAATAATGTATCACGCCACTTCTTTATGCTTCTAGCAGTTGGAGCATCACGGTTAAACACACGCCGGAACTCCCTTTGAACTCTAATGATTGATTTAAACTCCGCATACCACAAAACAGCTTGCGCTTTCATCTGCGGAGTCGCCATTTTCACAAACAATTAAATCTAAGAACGAGAAACGTATCTTCGTGCCATCTACCGACAGGATTCGAAACTTGGTGAGTTTTTCTGTACTATGAACGTTGTTTTAAGTTTCTATCTTCAACCGTTTGCCAGTAACAAGCAATTGAAATTAGGTCCATTCGAGCGGTCCACCCTGTAGTCTCGAACTATATTTGCTAAGCAGGCTCGGGATGTCACGATCTCAAAGGATCTATTTTCACAAATTTGGAGAATACGTCAGAGAGTACCAGTATGTGTTTGTATCCAAACTGTGTTCTTGGCATTTCCTCGTGTGTATCCATAACTACTTAGCTAATTCTATCTCTGCTAATATTCTGCGGTACAATGTCGTATTTAACATTCATACTCTTAGATTTTTGACTAATAACACATGAAGAAGTGTATTTTCTAATTTTCCTTTCTAAATGTTATACATAAAAATATTGATTAATATTAATTGTCAATTTTTCACATCCCGCGTGATTTAATGCAATATGTAAGGATCTAAAAAGCGGAATTTCCAAATTTTTAGGAATCATGATCATCCACTTCTTTAAATGTTTACCATTTAGTTTGTACAATATGCCATTCTTAATTCCTATTTTCTTATTATAGTTATCATTTGGAATATTTTCCAAATCTATTGCTGTGCCTCGCAACTTGTCTAATTCGTTATCTGCCTTCTGATTCTCAACAATGTCTTTGAGAAGTCTCGAAAATTCTTTATCTTTATGAACTTTTACATTATAAATTGCAACTTCATGTTTAGGAATATTGATAGTATCAGGTATTTCACATTTATATTTGAGTCTGGATAATAAATCCGCAAATACATTCTGCACTCCTTCAATATGTTTAATTTCAAAATCGTAAGACATGATTTCCATGATCATTCTGCTTAATTTGTTGTTATATAGTTTACATTTACTAATGAAACTAAGTGAAATATGATCACTATGTACAATTATTTTGTGTTTATATACATGAATCTTGAATTTGTTTAGAGCGAGAAATATAGCAGTAAGCTCTAATTCTGACACAGTTCGATTACTCTCGATAACAGTTGTTGATCGTGAAGCTGTAGATACAACGTATTGTTGACCATTATCATCAAATTGAGTCAAAACAACACCGAGGCCAGTTTTGCTCGCGTCTGTGTAAATATGGAATTCTCTATCCATGTTTGGTCTCTGTAGTGCTATATTATTAGCAAACAGATTTTTCACCTTTTCAAATGTATCTTGATGGCTTTGAGTCCATACCCGTTTATTATCCTTTTTCAATAGTCCTCTCAGATCACTGACTGCTGAGGCATAATTTATCACAAACTTCGAACAGTAATTCAAAATTCCGAGGAATCTCCGAAGTTGTTTTACTTTTTAGGTCCGGGAATCTCTAGAATTCCCTGTACTCTGTCTGGGTCTGGAGAAATCCCCTTATTAGAGATTCTATACCCAAGGAATTGAACCTCTGACCCGACAAACACAGACTTTTCTAGGCTCACTGTCATGCCTTTTTCACGTAGTTGTGAAAGCATGTTATCCAAATTAGATAAATGATCTTCGAAATCCTTATCTATCACAATTGCATGATCAACATATATAGTACCAATCTTTTTTACATTTTCAAAAAATACCAAATCCAGGGCTCTGAGGAGAGCAGCACCACTGTTCCTCAGCCTAAAAGCACATCTATTAAACTCATAAACACGACCATTATGTATAAAGGCAGTATACTGACGAACATTAGGGTCCAACCCGATTTGCCGAAAGGATGACGTTAAGTAAATGGAACTAATATATTGTCCAGTTTTCATGTTCGCAATAGAAGCTTCTATCGTTTCGGGTCGATAATTATCCCGAATCGTAAATGAATTTATCCTTCTACTATTTAACATAATCGAATTTTCCCGCTTGATTTCATGACCCAGCAAATATGGTTCGCATAAGGGGAATTTGAGTGACTAATTATCGCTTGGGATAATAATTCTTCAATTAAATCGTCTGCTTGTTTTCTAATGCTAAGTGGAATTGGCCTACTTTTGATCTTAATCGGTTCATGTTCTGTGACCTTGAATGAGTATTCAAAATAATTGCACAATCCAGGCTTCTTTGAAAATGAGTATATATTCTTCATCAAAAAATCATATAATCTGCCTTTTGTTGTTCTGAAATTCCATGTGTATTGACTACCTTATCTGTTATCAGTTGGCAAAAATTGTCTTCCTCGTCATCTACCATGCACATGAGAAGAGGAACTTGTTTGTTTTCTATACAGTCAGCACATTCTTCATCTACACATTTATATTCATCAATATTATTATTTAATAAATATTCAACTGTAGAATTATCACACAGGAATTCCATTATTATACACATGAATATGTTCATTCATGGTTTCTTGGGTCATATCCCCATCTTCATTATTTCTATCACATTCTTCTACATTTATGTTTTCAATGAAAATATGCTCCTCTTTTACCAAATTTTCTGTCTACTAATATTCTGAATCTCCTCAAATTCTCTGGCAAATGGTACGACAATTCTATTATTTGTCTCGTTACTTAAAGACATATTATAATTCTCAAAATCAATGATAGCTCTGTACTGATCTAACATGTCGCATCCAATTAACGCATCACATGATAAGTAAGGTGATATTAAACAAATAACTTTAAATGAAATCGCACAGATATTTACTTCTAATAAACATTGAAGTCTAATAGGTAACTTCTTTCCAATAACTAGGGTGCAGTATACTCCACAAATTCTTACTGTATTAATCTTATTACCTCTAGAAATTAGGGTATTGTAAAATTTCTAATCAATTATTGTGTTAGAACATCCACTGTCTGCAATACCAATAATCTCCAATCCGCAAATATTTAATTTTAGATTAGGTGGACGACCAATAATATTCATTTCTCTAGTATCCATTCTATCTAATTCTTCATTCTCCTTGGAAATGTTTATATTATTAATAATTTCTCATTTATTACCATTATCATTATTAATGCTAACCATATATGTTGGTTTAAATTTTGATAACATTTCTACACGATCGAAGCTATTGTTGACCCCTAATTTTAGACAAGTTCAGATACGCAACGGAGTCCCTGACGTATCTAATTGGCATTTAAATTATGAGGTATTCTATTCACCTCAGCTTCAACCCTGTTGCTATCATTAGTTAACACAAGCCCATGATTATTAATAGTATTAGGATTTATTCCAGTATCATGACGTCTGAAACCATTTTCACTTTGAGGACTTGTATTATTTATACATTCTTGTGTACCAAAATATCCTTCTCGTTGATTATTATGAGAGTATCCATTAGAATAACTATTACGTCTACGTTTCCTTCTATAAGGTGATGTTCACCTTCACCAGAATTTTCTACGTTCATAAAGTTAATTTCTCTCCTATCATTTCTATTCTGAAAATTTCCAGAATTATTTACAGTTCTATCATTATAAGGTCTATTCCTATAATTATTCCCATTTGACATGCCTCTATTTGCTTGGGTGTTCCTACTCCTATTATAATTATCATTAAATTGTTTTTTCACATCGTTATTGTGGTCATCATAATTTTTCTTTTCATTGTTCTCTGCCCCTACCCCAAGACAATTTTTGTTGGAATTTTCTTGTTCATTCCAATTACCTCTCTTGTTTCTGACATCAACTTCACTTTTGTTTTCTAATAAAGACAACAACTCTAACATGTCTGAAATGTTTTGAGGTCTAGCAATAATCAAGTGATATTTAATTTCATCTGAGTAATGATGGGATATTAATGACAATAAAGATTTTTCACCAATAGGTGGTTGGAGAAGTGCAGCCATCCTTGCTTTTTCTAGAAAATACCCAAGGTAACTGTGATCTGTTTCAGGGTTATATTTACTACTAGTAATTTCTAACCTGGCTTTATTTCGTCTTTCATGACCCCAATAGTAACTCATAAAAGCATTTTTAAATGTATTATAATCCATTGAGTCATGACATGCTATTTTAAACCAAGATTCAACCGAATAATTTAATGACCTTTTCACAAACAACATGCTCACTAATGGATTTTAATAGAAAATAATCCTCCAACTCTGTAATGAAGTCAAGAGGACTTTGGCTAGAGTGATCTGAAAAACATGGTAAATTTATTTCTGACAAGAAATGTGCCGGGATTAAGAATTTTCCACAAAATTTTGAGATTGGCTGTCCATACTACTTTCTTCTGATTTGTCAAACTTATTTTCATTTACACTAGGTGACTCTTTACCCTTATTCGAAATTAATTTATATTTTTTTTCTAAATCTGTAACTTTTTCAGTCCAATTTACCATCTTTTCATTCACCACTTTTTCTAGTTTTACTACTACTTCACTTTTTTAAATTATTTATTTCTTTTTCAACCTTGCTTTCTAAATTGTCAATTGTACTTCCCAAATTATTTATTTCTTTTTCAACCTTGCTTTCTAAATTGTCAATTGTACTTCCCAAATTTTCAACTGTACATCATAAATTTTCAACTATACTTCCTAAATTTTGAACTGTACTTCCTAAATTTATGAAGCTATTTTATATGCTTCATCGATTTGTACGATATATTTTATTACATCATTTACTTTATCATCTACTTGTTTAATTTCACTATCATGTTTATCTTTCAAATCTAGTATCTTTTGTTCAACCCTGACTTGATTTAAATTACATTCAATTTTTAATTGTTCAAATTTTTCGTCTACCCTAACACCAACTATTTCAAATGTATCATTTAATTCTTCAGTAAGTTTAGAATTGTCACTTTTTAATTCTTCCATTTTCTGATTAATTTTAGAATTTTCACTTTTTAATTCTTCCCTAAGTTTAGAATTATCACTTTCTTAATTCTTCCCTAAGTTTAGAATTATTACTATCCATTTTCTGACTAATTTCCACAAACATGGTCTTCATCAGTTTCATAATATCATTCAAAGGTTGATTATTATCATTATTAACATCACTACCATTAGAAATCTCAACACTTTGCCCATTATTGACAGATTCACTTGCCGGCATATCACTGTCATTATTTACATTATTTTCTGTGTTGATCTCCATTTCTATATTTCTACATAAACTTTTCCTATTTCTTAACATAATATAAATGCACTTTAACTATTTCACTATTAAAATGTATATTTACTTACATTCGTCGCTGCGTACTAACTCCGATCTCGTGTATAGGCACCTGGTTTTATTTTCCCACGATGTTTCTGGTTCCTTGACGTATTAGATTCTATGAAGTTCCAGAATGTGAGATGAATCTAGTTGAATGATGAAGATTCTGGTTGTATGATGATTCAGGTCCCGCGTTGGAAGCGTCATTTTGAAGAAGTAAATTGCTGTCCCACGTTGTGGTGACATTTTTTAGCAGCAATTCTCTTCATGCCCGATGTTGTAGAAACATTTTGAAGAAGAATAGGTGTTCCAAAAATGAATTACTGGTTCAGGTTGGGTTTGATTTTCGGTAGAGCCGGATTTTCTTCTCAAGGTCGGAAGTTGATACACTGGATAGGGAAAACACTTTAAAATCACTGAAAACTGTTTATTGTAGAAATAATTATAAATGTATTCACTTTATAGGTTCCCAGCAGATTAAGTAAAAGTAAGTGGTATTATTCATCACTATGAATTAAAATTAATTATTTTCTTTTCTGGAATCAATTATTCTTGAATTAAATATTACATTTTATCTTGAGAACTCTACTTGCTTCTATCTTTGTGAAAAAGGATATGCAGAATGAATAGTGTAATTCTTTTATAATTTTAAAGAAAATTATTACATCACATGATGGTAATTTTAAATTCTATTCATTAAATACAAGGTTTAAATTTGATTTGTTAAACAAGAAAGTTAATTGTTTTAACATCCAATCAGAGTTTAGTATACTTTTATTTAAAAATATGAAGTTAAGCAGGTGTTCTTATTACAGTTATAACAGAAAGCTTTATAATTCTGACAACAATGACTTAAAATAATTTTAAAAGCATTATTTAGAAAGACTTTATGTAGTATAATTTCTTTAATTGTTACAGAGCCATTTTTATTCAACAATGAACAACAATGAATTATTTAGATGTTTTTTCTTTATTTCAGTTATATTTAAATATTAAAATAATTTTAAAGTATACAATTATTAACTTTAACTTCCATATTTATTATGATATCAAAATCCTTCTTTACTGGTAAGATTCTTTCTCCCCAACTGATAAAAAATTTTAAACAATGTTGCTCTTTCAGCAGACTTCTGAGGATGGAGCATGTTCCTAAAGGCCTATAGTGTTTTAAAAGTTTTATTTGTTGAGGTAAAAAACATTACTAGGTATTCAATGTTATAATTTTATAATCTTATATTGTTAATTTTCAATAACAGTTCATTGTTAAAAATTTTAAGTACCTACGATATGTTTGTACCGAAATCACTTTTTCGGTACGTAACAACTATGTCATCGTGTCTTCCTTCTACAGCGATGTTATTGAAAACAGTGCCAGATTCCTGTCTTCGTTGTCCTCTCTTCTACGTACCTCCCCTTCCTTCTTTATGCGCTGCGTGTGACTGCGCATCTTCCCTTCGTGGTCGAAAGCCTCAAATATGCTGTGCAAGTTAGTATCAGTGTCATCATCAACTTTGGGATCGTCGTGGTCAGGTCGACGGTAGCTCGAGGGAGCTTTTTGGTTTCATCAGTCCCATAAGCCAGGGTAGGGCACCAGGACTGTGAACTCTAGCCCTTTGCTGGACTGGATTGTGTGTATGTATGTATATTTTATTATTATTATTATTATTATTATTATTATTATTGTTATTATTGATTTTTGAATTATTGATGACTGAATTTGTTAATTTATATTATTTGATTCATATATTTTCTTTCCATAGTCAAGAAGATAAAATTTTGTTGAATTATTTGTATTTCAATGACCTAATGATTTCCATTAAAACTTTTTAGTTGACGTATGTTTACTGATTGTGTAGCTTGTCATGGCATTGGCTATTTCGTAGTGATATTTTCTAAAGCTTTTTGAAGCCAAATTGATCACCTTTTTCCTTCTAGCTTCCACGATTATAAAACTGTTTAGCATTTGGTGCTATATGTTAAGTAATTTACAAACGAAAGGTCGATTAATCTTTGCCTTCTATGGGCCCGTGCAAAGGAATGTCGATATAGTAACTCAAAACTTTCAAACTCAATGTTATAAAAAAAAGGTTGGTAGGATCGCGCGGCACAAGTATGGTAGCAGAGCGTGGTTATTTTCTTCCATGTCAGAAGAGATGGTTGGAACAACTCCTGTAGGAAAATTATTAATAGATTCTATCCCTCGATTATCAAGATTAGTATTCTGCTCTTTAGAAATATCTTCACTACCTGAACTATCCACTTTGAACTTAAGCTTAATCAATAACTGTTCAGAAGGAGAGAGGTTATTCAAATGACTCTTAAGTCTCTGCCGTAAAGTGTTTTCATCTTCTACCGTATCTATGCCGATCAAGCTTAATTCATGAAGCAAGCTGTCTTTAGAGATAACATCGATCCAGCTAGGCATGTTTATAATAAACAACAGATGTCAAATGCAAATAACATAATACATAAACAACTGTAAGAGAAGTAATTATTATACATAAATAGTACAGTACTTAATAATGTAGGAGACAGGAATTAATAATATGTTCATACAATACAAGTCGAGTACGTAAGTAAGTACTACATCGATGAATTTGCGTAAATGAATCTGACAACTTAAACAGTTGTACACGGGGCAATCTCTTTCAGTTATGTTAATTTCAAACGTTCTGTAATTCAACAAATCTTTCAAGACTATAGAATACTCTACAAATTTTACCATTCTTCGTTCCGACACTTGAATTCAGAACTGACGTTCTATATTGGGACTTGAACCCAAAGTCACGTTTCGTCACAGGGATTTTAAATCCAGTACAAACTATCTATAATTAGGGCTCCAGTCCAAAACATAACTCAAAAGATAAAAAAATTCTAAGTTGAAAAGCACAATTTCAAAACTCAAAACTACAATTTCAAAACTCCCAAAGTTGATGATGACACTGATACTAACTTGCACAGCATATTTGAGGCTTTCGATTACGAGGGGAAGATGCGCAGTCACACGCAGCGCATAAAGAAGGAAGGGCAGGTACGTAGGAGAGAGGACAATGAAGACAGGAATTTGGCACTGTTCTATAACATCACTATTGAAGGAAGACACGATGACGTAGTTGTTACATACGGAAAAGTGATTTCGGTACAATATCGCCTCCTCAGTCCCTACAGGAAAAGAAATAGTCACAATAACACCAAAAAGGAGAAATAATGTTCAGAGAAAACCATTATTCAGGTAGACACAAAATGGTGTAATCCCATGTTGGAATGGTAAGGCAATAGTGCACAATATTATTTGGCTGAGAATATTCACAATTTTCTATCGTCTCCAAAATCTTCACCAGACCAACCAACTCATCAGCTATCCATGTGTTGTAACAGGAATCTTGCAAATACTACAGACGCCTTAGCTGAACTCGACGGTGTTCCAGGCGAACTCAGGAAGACGATAATCAAAAACTCGGCTTCCCGGGTCGCAATCCCAATCAGCCGTTCCATCTGCAACAACCAATTTAGAGAACCAGATCCAGGTCAGCGGGTACTCTGGGTCGGCCGAACCCACCAAGTACACTACTGCCAGAAGTCCAATCTTCCATTTCAGTGCCAAATCAGGAAAGGTTAACTGAAATGACAAAACACAAGAAAACAGAAAACAGAACCTCAAAAAGCTTAACACAAGAAATATACAAATATTAGTTAACGAATGCTGTGTGTCTTTTACAAAAATATACAACAGTGGTGATTACTCAACCACAGGACACGCTTTTATTTGGCTAGCATGTTGTTCGATTAAGTGGCCATCAACACTCTCCAATTCCAGAATGACATGAGTTAGAAACCGTTTAACAATACAAGGCTCCGACCACTTAAACATAAGCTTTCCCATGCGTTGCTTCCCACGGTTACTGAGAGGATATAGGCGATAACGATCTCGATCGCCATTTTTATGAGATATATCTTTCCTTCCACGATTATAATCCTGTTTAGCATTCAGTACTATATGTTAGTAATTTACAAAGGAAAGGTGGATTAATCTTTGCCTTCTATGGGCCCGGGCAAAGGAATGTCGATATAGTTACTCAAAACATTCAAACTCAAAGTAATCAAAAAGGTAGGATCGTGCGGCGCAGTTTATTCCTAATAAGATAGCTTATTTCCAAAAGAAGACCCAAATTTAGAAAAAAAAAGTTGTTTTTAGTCCGTAGTATTATATTATTATACTTTTCTTTATTATTGCACCAATTTTAATGAGTGCATTTGGAAAATGGTTACTTTTTTAATTCATGCTTTTTATAACAGTATGTTAACATAACACTCGCATTGCAAAATAAAAAAAAATATTGTAAAATTTAATATCAAACCCAATGATAATTAAAATAGACTCGGCTATGTATGAAATATAGGCTAATATTAATCACCAGTGATATTAACCAGGATGAGTTACTATAAAGTTATCTACACATGCTGGTATCGCATTGAAGCGCACTATGAGAACAGACAAAATAAACTAGGTACTTCGATACTTTAGTTAGGTAACTATGAAAAAAAATAAAAATAGTAAACTAGGTATATCAATAGTGTGTGTCATTAAGGGCACAATACCTAATGCTTACGTGATCTGTTTTTATTGATAGTCGATGGAGGTGGCTTTAATGCACTGACCTCACGTTTAATCCAACCGTGACAAACCTTGCCGCAGTTTTGTCATTCCACTCCCTGAACCTATTTGTACTAATACAAACAATGCGCCCGAAAATTGATTCCGTATAAACGAGATGGAAGTGAATAAATTTAGAAACTGCATTTTTATACAAGTTTTTTAATGCGTTAATAATTATGTACTTTATGTCGATATACTCTAATGCTTCCCTCAACTTTTGTAAAGGTAAGGTGTCATAATGGTTTTTCTAGATCCACAAAAGTGAAATGGAATTGTTGCTTATTATTGGTATGTCAATCAATTGTTTTACCACAAATGTGAAAATATTATTGTTAATATATACATACACACACACACACACACACACACACACACACACTAGTTTTAGAGGATGTGAAGAATTTGAATATTTGTGAGTAAAAGTAGATAAAGAGGATAGGAAAGAAAGTAACATTAAGAACAGAATAAATAGAGGTAGAGCAATAAGAGCAATGTTAAAATGGTGTCCTATGGAATAGACATATAACGAGAAAAAAATAAGTTACAAATATACGGGTATAATTCAATAGTAAGAAGTAGTGTCACATATGGAGCTAAATTTTGAAAATTCGACAGAACTTAGAACACAGACACATGTCGATGGGAATGGATTTCTTCAGGAGAGCAGCAAGACGTTCAAAATTTAAAAAAATAAAAATAAAAAAAGTAATATCAGAAAAAATGAATATTAAATATTCAATAGTCTTCTTCTTCTTCACGGTTTAGGCTTATTTACTAGCCTGTTCCGGCTCCAAATTGCTGCTCTTTCCATCTTTTCCTTGGTCTTCCCAAGCTTCTTCTTCCTCGTGGTGAATAGTTGTATGCTGCTTTTGGTATTCTATTCTCAGTCATCCTTGCCAAGTGTTCTTTCCAGTTTGTTCTGTATTTCTCTATTGTTGAGTTTAATTCCTCTACCTTTAGTTGTCTTATTTCTGTGTTTTTTTGTCTGTTCTTTGATATCCTGCTATTGGTCTGAGGAATCTCATTTCAGCAGCTTGTATCCTGGCAGATTGTTGTGTTGTCACTGTCCATGTTTCGGATCCATAAGTAATAATAGGCACTGCCATTGTCTTGTATAATTTCATTATAGAGTCTTTCCTGGCTTTATTTTTCAAAGTTCTTTTTAGTGTACCTGTTATATAATTAAACTAATTTATTTTGTTATTTATATCTGTTTCTGCTGTGTATGATATTTTGCAACCTAAGAAGTTATATGTTACTACTTGTTCTATCGGTTTATTTTCTAATACTATCTTTGTCCGAACTGGATGAGCACCCTTGAAGGCCATTGTTTTTATTTTTGTGAGGATGTTTCCATGTTGTATTTATTTTGATATTTCATTTAGTTTATATATCATTATTTGTAGTTCGTCTTCTGTTTTTGCTATTAAAACCTGGTCATCTGAAAAGGCTAATGTTTTTATTGCTATATTTCCTAAGTTAATTTCCCCAGTCGTCATTTGCTTCCATGGTCTTATCATGTCGTCAAATAAATGTTAAAAAGCGTGGTTGATTGGACAACCTTGTCCAACTCCTCCTGTTATATGTATTGGTTTCCTGTGATTTATTTTTAATTTGTTACCTCATACATTTTTTTAATTACTGCTATCAAGTGTAGTGGAATTCCTTTTTCACTTAATATGTTCCATAATGTTGGTCTAGACTCTTTATCAAAGACCTTCTTATACTCTATAAAGAGGATGTGCGTCTCTAAGTTGAATTCTCTTCGCTTCTCTATTATTTGTTTTAAAGTAAATACATTGTCTGTGCAGCTTCTTCCTTTCCTAAATTTTGTCTGCTCTTCTTATATTATTGCATCTACTATAGTTGTTAATCTTTGGTTAATCATTTATGCATACATTTTGTATGCTGCACATAGTAAGCTTATGCCTCTATAGTTATCTGGTTTTGTTTTATCGCCTTTTTTAAATATTGAGATTATTTTTCCAATTTTCCATTCTTCCGGTATTGTATTTTTTACCAGCACTTGTTATAGAATTTTAATAATCTTTGTTGAAAATTCATTGGGGCATTTTTTATCAGTTCTATGTTTAAATTGTCTATTCCGCATGCTTTATTATTTTTACATTTCTTTAATACTTCTATCATTTCTTGCATCTCTAATTCATCAACTTCTGCATATCGTTCGTTTGTTTCTATGAGTGTTATTTCTTCTTTATTTTGTTTGTCCGTCAACAGTTCTTCATAATAATTTTCTAATTCTATATCATATATAGTTAGCAGATTTGTTTTGTCTTTTACTTCAGAATTAAGGCTTCTTATAAATTTATATACTTTGTCTTGTCTTCCGTGTAAATTGTGTTCCATTTTTGCTATGTATCTTTCCCAATGTTCTCTATTTAATTTTCTGGTATTTTTTTTACTAATGCTCTTGTTCTATTATATTCTATTCTGTTTTGGTCATTCTTGTTGTTTCAGTATTTTAAGCAGGCCTCCTTTTTATCTCTTACCAATTTCTGGATTTCGGGATCCCATTTTTTTAGTCCTTTGTTTCTTCCTCCTACTTTCTTTGTTCCTAATACTTCTTTTGCTGTTTTATGTATGAGTCCTTTTATACTATTCCATTCTTCTTCAATTTCCTTTTTTTGGCTTTTCCGCATTTGTATAATCTTCTAGCCTTCTTTTGTATAAATCTTGTATCGATTCTTCTTCTAACAAATTTATTTTATAAATTTCTTGTTTGTTTTCTTCCTTCTTCTTTAATTCTTTATTCCAATTTCTATACCATTTCTTTTGTATATCTATTTTACTAATCAATAGGTAATGGTCACTATGGATATCGCTTCCTCTGAAGACTCTTGTGTCTCTGGCTAGATTTTTCATTTTTTGATTAACCATAATGTAATCTATTATAGAGCATGATCCTCTCTCACTTCTCGTATATTTATGTATTTCCTTATGTCTGAAGTAATTGTTCGTTATTCTCAATTGGTTAAAGCATGCGAAATTTAATAACGTTTTCCCATTATAATTTAGCGTTTCTTCTCCATTGTTTCCCGTTACATTTGTAATTGGTGTTTTCCCTATACGTGCATTTGCATCTCCTGCTATGATTAAGTAATCGTTTTTATTTGTTTGATCTATTATCTTTTGTAGTTGTTGGTAAAATTCTGTTGTTTCTTGTTTTCTGCCTTCCTCTGGTGCGTAGATTCCTATTACAGTAAGATTTCCTTTTGGTATTTTGCATCTTATTTTCATTATTCTCTGATTTATCCATTCGTATGCAGTTATTGTTTTCCTTAATCTTGTGCTTACTAATATTGCTATTCCTGCTTGAGCTCTTTCTGTTATTTCTACTCCACTATAAAACATTATGTAGTTACTTAGATCTTGACTTCCTCTTTGTTTCTTTTTTGTTTCTGTTATCACTGCTATATCTATACTATACCTCTTTCTTTTAATTCTCTTTCCAGTTCGGTTTCTTTATGATGTATTCCTCTAACATTCCATGTTGCTACTTTAATTTGGTCTTGAATTCCAAAACGTTTATCCTTATGCTTTGCGTTTGTCGTCATCGGTTGGACAGTCCGGCTATATCTTTGGAGCTTGTAAGTATTTTGAAGTGTCCCCTGAGTACGCTACTAACGTACTGCAGGGTTAGTCCTTTGGAGGGGCTGCCTCCTTAAAGCCTTTGGACTTGCTTCCTTGTGTTTTATCCCCCCAAGGAGGGTTGCCTCTTCCGCCTTCTGCCGTTGAGGACTTCACTCTTGTTTCCCCGAGCTGGGTCTCTTATTTCATCCCCAGAGATTGGGTTGCCACTTCCGCCATTTTCGCCATTCCGATATTTCTATCTCCGCCGTGTCTGCCGTTGTGGTCTTCCGTGTTTGCAGCTTCCAGTGTGGTCGTTGCTCCCACGTTGCGGATTATTCTTAGTTCCCTCTCCTCTTATCTAACCGCAAGTCAAAGGCTTCCCGGTTATAATCGTTTGGGTCATTGGTACTAAGCCTCCCTACCACGACAAGGTGATAATTCACAGGGAGGAATATTCAACAGTAGATTATTATATAAGATTGTATCTACTCTATAGTGTTCTGCCCTAGGGTAGATCCTTTACTGCAATCACAGCATTTTCATGCTATGCTTTGCAACTTTACTAGGGAATTATAGGTGTGGTAGCTTCCCGTTACTTTCCATACCGTGGAATGATGATAATGGCCAGATGATATTCGGGGACTGTTTGGCCTCAAAGCGTCCTGACATTTGTCTTACAGGCGAGGATGAACCCCGGAAAAAACCTCACCCAGGAAGCTGTCCCGACCGGGAATCGAACCCGGGCCCGCTGCGTGACAAGGCAGCACACTACCTCTAGACCACAGCTGTGGACATTATGAAATATATAAAGAATTAAATTGGTATGAGCATGTACGACGAATATAAGCAGAAAGGTTACTCAGAAAAACATTGAAATGGCCTATATTTCCCAGATAATGGGTATAATTCCGTATCTCGTAAATGCTAGCTCCATTCTTTAATACATCCTAAATTAATTAAAATTAAAATTAATTAATAAATACTGAAATGTTTATACATGATTACTGTTCTAGTGCAAAATATTCCAGGAATGCGTATCTGCGGTGACCTTCCCTCTGGGACTTAACACTACAGATATGTAAATATTTTGTACTAAAATCTAGACGTCCCCAGGCAAGAGGAACAGGTGTTACACTCGCAGGACTGCTTTTTTTTATTGTTTGCATTTTCCTAATGACACCAGTCGAAATATTTGTACTACATTACAAAATTGGAGAATCCTTCATACAATTAACTATTTTCCCACTTGTCAATTTTTTAAAGAGATGAGTCACTGTCGGCAAAAGTAAAAGTGCTAAAACACTAATTAAAACAATTGATAGAGTTCCGCAATTTTACAGTTTAATGTTCTTATAGGGACATGGTAACATATACTACCAAATTGCATATTACACTTTACAATTAGCCTACACCTATTAATTTAAGGCATTTTAGGTTCATCTAAGTGTCCTCTCCAGTTTCTATAATTTAGTTAATCAATCTATTGAATTAACTAAAGAAAAACTCGCAACACGTCCCTCCCAATTGGATATTCAGTGCGACGTCAAACACTTGCATCACAGGTAGATCAAGTCCTTCCCGGACTATGATATAGAGTAACCTTTATTAGCAAATTCCAAAGGAATACCTTTTTTTACATAAAATTAAGTAATGGGATAACACGTTTTAACCCCTTGAAGCCCAATTTATAATGAACACGACAAAAAAATATATTTCCCAATAATCATTGTTGTTATTGCGTCTAATACTGCAAAATGCATTCAGTTTAAAAAATGATCATTGATCACTATGAAATGTTTGATTTCTATTCATTCACAGATGACCCTTTATAGGACCAAAAACCCTTTGGTAATTACAGAACACATATGTATTCTTGAGGATACATTTTACCAGAAATGGATACATTGTTTTTCGAGGCAGATCTAAAAATTGAGTCTGAAAGAATTGAAGTTAAGTTTTATGGCAGTCGATAATTTAATAATTTTGCTTCATATGTCGAGAATATGCTCCTATGACTATAAACTTAATATATGTGTATATATATATATATATATATGTTATAATTAAATGTTTAACATTGAGCAATGTAAGCTTAATATGGTATGATAAGAAAAATAAATGCCTGGACGGGATTCGAACCCGGATCTCTGAGTCTGTACCTCAGTGTGATATCCATTACACCACCAGGCGAATCCAATTCAAACATTTATTTTTCCTATATATGTATTATATTCTCCATTATTACTAGATGTCGCTAGAACTCGGTCTTCACTGCCATCTAGTAGCTGACTATAACAAGTAAGCAAATTAAAGATAACATTTTTACTTTATAGCAGTGACGCTTTATAGATGTTATAATTAAATGTTTAACATTGAGCAATGTAAGCTTAATATGGTATGATAAGAAAAATAAATGCCTGGACGGGATTCGAACCCGGATCTCTGAGTCTGTACGTCAGTGTGATATCCATTACACCACCAGGCGAATCCAATTCAAACATTTATTTTTCCTATATATGTATTATATTCTCCATTATTACTAGATGTCGCTAGAACTCGGTCTTCACTACCATCTAGTAGCTGACTATAACAAGTAAGCAAATTAAAGAGAACATGTTATATAATACATATATAAGAAAAATAAATGTTTGAATTGGATTCGCCTGGTGGTGTAATGGATATCACACTGAGGTACAGACTCAGATATCCGGGTTCGAATCCCGTCCAGGCATTTATTTTTCTTATCATACCATATATATTGTTACAAAATGCATCATTCAAATTTCTTTAGATTAACCATGAACCCAATAAATATAAAATAATTAAATTCTAGTTTTAAATTTAAAATAAACAATTAAACTGCTTGTATATTAAATTTAAAAATATATATTTTATTATTTATAATTGATTAGTTGATATGTACTGATGACGTATTTCATCTGATTATTATTAATATATCAACTTTTATAAGATTCATGAGTGTTCCGTTGAGGTATTATTCAAAATTAATATAAAATTATGGAATATTCGCCTGAAACACCAGTGAAACACCAGTTTTGAATCCTGCCGATGATGGGACAAGTCCCGAAAGCGCTACAGTTAAATAATTAATTAAGTCGAGGAGACGGACCTTTCAGGTGAATATTCCATAATTTTATATTAATTGTTAATATATCCTACGGAAGGAAACGTTAAGTGTATCAATGTGTCATATTACTGCGTCTCTTAGGAACGCAAAAAGTCTCTCAAAAAAACATTATGTGTCAAATATATTAAACATTCACTGAAATCATCGAACTAAGGAAATATGCTGCTATTTATTGGCCTCGTCAAAACAAACTTTTTTATTGACTTTCATGCTTCGGTAAATTAAACAAACCATACTTGATGAATTCCAAGAATCTCTGAACATCCCCTTCTTCCTTGTCAATGCCATCACATCTCATGGAATGTAAAAAAGCAGAAGTGGGCCTTCAGTGAAGTTCTCAACATGTATTCTTGTTCGTCTTTCCCGGCATATAGTATCTCATACTATAAATTTATATGGTCCCTAGAAATACCAATATTAGGGCAAGCCAGAAGGCCTTCTGCTTTACTTCAAAGATGCCAAGACACATCAAAGCCATTCGCCGCCTCCGGTACCACATCATCATTGATGACCGAGTGTCTGTTCGAGGAAAAGAGGGGAAGGTGCCCCTAAGGGCCTCCCATAAGCAACCTCCTTAAAAGCATGAGTGTCATAATTACACATTCATAGGTGAGCGTAGAAGTCAATATAGCGTTAGTTAATACTTGGCCCTTCACATGCAGTGGCGTCGCAAAATGCTTTCCAGTAAAAATAAATTTAAAAAATTACAAGCGCATGGATATTTATACAGTATTTTTAGTATACGTACTACACAACTATTTTCAAAGTATAGTTTTATTTTATCATGGATATGTTGTAAAACCACATTTGAATATAACCGAAGTAGCGAAATCTGGTTAAGAAAATTACGAGTAATTTAAGTTTGAGGGAATGCGTCATGAATACTACAGTAATTCCCTGCTGTCATTTGGTATTCTGTGAAAGCAACCATTTCACTCAGATTTGGCACTTTGGAACTGTTGATAGACTGATAATATACATTATGCAGACTATTTATCTTCTTCTTCTTCTTCTTCTTCTTCATTTCATGTGATAGACCTAGTGGTCTGTTTCGGTCTCAATCCAACGTTTGAAGGGTCTACCCAAAGATCTAAACGTATGTTTGATATTACTCATATTCAGACCATTTTAAACTAATGATGGGTAAAATACATTTGACTATATTACACCGTACTAAAAGTAAAAATTAATATTGTAGAAACAACTTCGACCTGATGGAATATTTTTAACGAATTCCGAAGCATATATCCACAATATCGCTTTTATTTTTTTTTCAAATCTTCATCGATCCTTCCTACTAAACATTAATATTTATTCTCGGGGATCTCCAGATTTTCGACATTCATCATACCAACACTCTCTATTCTCCCTTCATGTCATTTCATTTCTATTCATTCAATTCATATCACCCTTCATCATGGCGCTCACAGGTGTTGAACACCTCATGGGGTCCACTAGAGTGCCTGAGCAATGAAAAGTGCAGAACGAGCAACAGAAGAGTTGTAGTCCTACCTCGCGGCCACGGGTCCAATCCAAAAAGGGCGGTATGGGCCATGAGAGAATAACCTAAATATTACAGGCCCGAAGAGACCTACAACTCACATAACACCGAAGAGTAGACTTCATTCCATTCATCCAAAATATACTGGGATAGCGCAATATATCTTTAAGGTCGTGGTTTTCAGGGCAGTCTGTCCACCCAGTCTGAATAAAGAACTAAACTAAAGAACTACCGAGCAGCAAAAATAACGATACAATTATGTGTGTTTGTAAGTGTAACCGGTCAAGCGACCGGACTTTTTTTTGTAACGTAATTACGTATACAACAATATGTCAAGAAAAGTAAGAACGAGTTCGTTAACCATCAAAATCGGACTATTAGGAGTGTGGGTTGACCTGAAGAAAATATTTTAAAATGTTCTTTAGCAGCCGAAACTGTTTTACTTTGTAACGAAACTCGGTATATATTTACCTTTGAAGTAATATGAGAAAGGGACCTCAGATAAGCAACGAAATTTTTTGCGTTTATCTGAAAGATTAAATTTAAAAGAAAAGGAAGATCGAAACTGTTAATAAGCAAAATAGGACCATTAGGTGTGAGAGCTGACATTTTAATGGGGATAACTGTAAAGCTTTAGCAGCTGCAATTATTGTTCGCAACGAAACTTGGAATATACGATTTAAAAAAGCAAAATATAACTATTGGTAGTGGAGGTTTGACTGAAACTCTAAATTTTAAAATTGCTCTAGCTGCATAATTTTCGTTTTCACACAACGAAACTGGACAAATGCGATTTAATTAACAAAAGCGAAACCAGGTCATAAATTCGACTTGCTGAGGATTTCGCTTAGTTTACATAGATACTGTATGTTTGATTTTTTAAAAGTGAATATTATGACCGACATAGGACACTTTTACTTTAGAGTTGTGTGTGAGTGGTATGGTTTTTCCCCTCTTCCCCCACCCACTTCCTAACCAATACAGTATACAAGACATTAGTCCCAGGCTGGATCTGTAATGATTATTGCAGCTCGTCTTAATGGTGCCTTCACGATTCCAGCCTTTGATTGCAGCAGGGGGAACAGGACAAACATAGCACGACAGCTTCTCCAATATATTTCTAATCAAGCTCCATCCTAGGAGAAATGTGTCCATAACCTTGTTCTTTGTGGCCATTCTCCCTATGATCATCACGCAAACCTTCAATGCAATGCTTTTAGTCTTCCTATATCCGTATGGAAATACGACTTCCTATAGCATGTCTATATCTCCCCGGAGGAACGCACATTCATAAATAATAATAATAATAATAATAATAATAATAATATAATAATAATAGTAATAATAATAATAATAATTTTTCTTTTCTTATTTTTAGTTTAACCTTTGCCTTTTAGGTTCTATTATCGTGTCCGTGTCGCCCGGGCCTTACAGTAACACGACCTGCTGGGAGAGCATTTTTAAACTTTGAATCAGATAGGCCTTCATTATTTTTTTTAACCACAAATAAGATGACACTTTTTTTTACCGAATGAGGGATCACCTCAATGCGAGGCCACCTCCGAGACAGTACAAACATTTAAGACAAGACACATCATTCAATCAATCATACTTAAAAAGCCGAATATGATAGAATTATTATGATGACCTAATGATGTTTGAGGTTTATTTGGGAAGCTTCCCAATATTTGTCTTATATGTAAAGAAAAACAGTGAAAAACCTCATACAGGAAGCTTGTCCCGACCGGGAATCAAACCCACGCCCGCTACCTAATGAGGCAACAGCGTTACTCAGTGACCACGCCGGTAGATGACTATACAACAACATGTATAATAGTAATAATAATAATAATATAATAATAATAATAATAATAATAATAATAATAATAATAATAATAATAATAATAATAATAATAATAATAATAATAATGATAATAATAAAAACAACAACATGGAAATCTCAACAGAAAAATCTAAAGTCATGGCTTTCCTAGGAAAATACCAAGTTCGCAGTAAAATTGTTATTAATAATAAAATATTACAACAAACCAACACATTTAACTATCTCGGATACCAAGTTACATACGAAGAGGAAAAAGATTTTAGTCAAAAAAATTATAACATTTAACAGAGTAACAGGAATTATAAATAATATTTTCAAGCCAAACACAGTACAGCAACACACACGAACTAGAATTTATAAAACACTGGCCAGACCCATATTATGTTACGGCAGTGAGGCCTGGACAATTCGCAGTGTAGATGAACAAAGACTAACTTCGGCAGAAATGAAATTTATGAGTCGTACTGCAGGTTATTCAAGAACAGAACATAAAAGGAATTCTGAAATTCTCAAAGAATTACAAACAGAATATCATGGAATATGTACAAAAATACAGAAACAACTGGAAATCTCACGTAAGAAGAATGAGCAGAACAAGAATACCACGTCAAATCTCAAATTACCAGCCACCAGGCAAGAGATCTTTGGGCAGACCCTTCAAACGTTGGATTGAGACCGTAACAGACCACAAGGTCTATCACATAAAAGGAAGAAGAAGAATATAATAATAATAATAATATTGTTATTATTATTATTATCATTATTATTATTATTATTATTATTATTATTAATCTTCTGCCCTCTGCAAGTGTAGGCAAATCGCCTGTTTTATCAGTCCGTCTATTATAGGGTCTCTCCATGTCTTTCCTACCCCGTGGTTGGTAAACATAATGCTGTCAATGGTTTCACCTTACAACAACAACAACAATAATAATAATAATAATAATAATAATAATAATAATAATAATAATAATAATAATAATGTTTCATTTATCCTGATAAAGGATTCTCTTCAACTCAATCAGCCAAATACACAAACTATAGTTTGCGATTGTACATAATACCAGTAAGGTATATTAAATTATAAAATATATAAATATTGAGATATAGAAAATGCAAACAGAGCCTTTCTTTTAACACAATAAACACGATATTAATAAATCAGTATTCGGGGAGATGGTTCTGCATATTCTTCATAAAACGACAGTGATTTAGTTCCGAGGTTAGCGGTTTAAAACCCGGCCGTGATTAATTCATTTTTTTATGATATAAATGTACTCAGCATGGGTACTTATGGAAAAAACTAAAATTTGTGAGTCTTTGTCCTAAATTTACGATACTAAAAGAACATCAAACCTGAAATAGAGACCACAGAACAAACAATGTCGGCATTTTCAAACCCTGGTTTGAATTGTAACGCTAGGTCTTAAAGAACGCAGTTAAATGAAATGCTAACTAGTGTGACATTAATAAAACATTAACGATTTAAAAATAATAATTTAATTATGCATTAACTCCACATTATATTATATTTATATATAGATAAGAATATTCAATGTCTAGGGTATAAGTTAATTTCCTTACATTTGTTAAAGAGGGCAGAACAAGCTCTTCGGCTGAACTTTTCAATAACTAACTACTAAGCAAAAATATTTACGTATGTTCTGTGTATAACCGCGAGTGGATGAAAACAATTGTTATAGAGAAGGTTATTCAGACTTCTATCCAAGCTAGGGGTTGACACAACAAGCCAGCTCGCCATTTATGAGAAAAAATGCAAAAGCTAGAAAACCCCATTAAAGGACAGCCAGACTGGAATGACGGAAGACATCACCGAATAAGATTTATGAAAATAATCCGACAGTAATAAGGAAGTGGGAAAGATCGAAACTAGAATGAACGTAAGAAGTAGTCAAAACTGGGAACAGCATGTTCAGAGACTGGAAGAAACAAGATTGCCCAGGATAGCATTAAACCAAAAGGTTAAGGGATGTAGGAAGACCTGGGAAGAGATGGAAGGGATCGTTGTGAATAAGGAACAGGTGAATCGTGCTGTGATCCTGCTGACAACAAATCCAGGAAAGCCCATTATAGTATGTGTGGTTACTGCTTAGTTCAAAGTTCATTTCTTCCTGAGTAAAGGCGATCCGCCAAGGATATATTTTTACAATCATAAGTCCTTCGTAAGGAGAGAAAGTAAAAAATAGAAAACAAAATATTAGACAATATTCTGGGTTTGTTTCATTCGGAAGCATATACTGTAGTTCCTACGATTTAGAATTATGACAAGTAAAAATATATTATATATATATATATATATATATATATATATATATATAAATTGGAAACACCATCTTGAAAGAATGAGTTCAAATCGGATCCCCAAAGCTGTTTATAATTATATACCAAGAGGACGAAGATCTTTGGGCCGTCCTATGAAACGTTGGAGGGAAAATTTTCTATAGGATCGTAACAGGCCTTGGCCTAATACTTGGAAGGAAGAAGAAGAAGAAAAAATATATCAAACGTAAAAAAATAATATGGGTTTTAGCATCCTATTATGAATCGTGACGCAGGTTGCTTGATATTAAATTCAATTCTTAAATAAAACACTACTTTCCCATCTTGATAAATATAACCTGCATCTTTTGCAACAAATACATAAAATATCTTTAAAAGTAGGAACGATAAGTTCAGAGAAGAATCTTGCCCGCAGGCGCCAATGTTCGGATATGTTCCCAACCCTTCTGTGCCATTGTAGTCTGCACTTGCCTCTTTCAAACGGAATTTGTTAACTATAATTATAGATAAAGATGTTATTACCCGCGTTTTTCGTTTATTCGGCCAATCTTAATCAGAAGTCCGCTCGATATGGAATTATTTAATTCGTGCGTGTACAATTGTCCTTATTACCTGCTTAATATATAAATTCATGCTCATTTATTTCTTTACTCATAGTGTTCATATATACATACATACATGCATACATAAATAAGTGAATTTCCAATATAGCCGAACTATCAGTAGCTCGCGGTAGGATACAATCCAAAGATAGAATTTAAAGAAGAGAAATATAAATTGTCTATATTGTGATAATCAGAAACAAGAAGAGATACTCGATTGAAGTTTCATAAAACATTCGCAGTTCCTGCATTACTTTATGAAAGCGAAACTTGGGTAATGACCAAGATATTAGAAAGTAGAATACAAACGTATAAATGAACTTCCTTAGAAGAACAAAAGGCTGCACAAGATTGAATCAGATAAAGAATTAATATATAAGAACAGAGTTAAATATAATTATATCCATTGAATGATAAAATTAAAGAATATAGAGAAAAATGGTTTAGATAAGTAGAAATAATGAACGTAACACGGTTACCAAAAGCAGCATTTAACAAGCCAAGAGGTTCAAGGAATGTAGAAGATGGCAATTTGCCTAGCCCGTGAAGAAAAATCATACATGATTTTTATATTTATAAGGTTACACAGAAACTGAAAGTAGAAAATATAATTAACGTAATTTTGAAACAAAATGATGTGCGAATATGATACTAAGGGGGGCTTATATTTATAGTTACTACAATAATGGTTAATCCAAATTACATAGGCCTATTTTACACTTAAATTAATGTTAATATTTTTAAATATCAACAACCCAATTAAGAATTACTGATGCACATTTCGTTAGAAACATGCCTTGTAATTTCAGTCTGAATTTATAAATATTCTGATTACTAAGCACTGTCTTAAATGTTACATAGGAGGTATACAACTTTTAGCTGAAATTACTACCGTAAGCAATAGGTTGTGTGATATTTGGGTTCGCTTTTAGTCTTACATGATTTTGTTTAGTGTTGTAGTTCAGATTTGTAACTCTCTTTTTTGTGTCAATAGATCAGTAAATCATGTTTATAAATATATTTACTGTTAGGGACTCTTGCTTTACGGGAGGAAAGGAGATTACGAGTGTTTGAGAATAAAGTTCTTAGAAAACATTTTTAATAGATTTTATTAAACACAATGTGTACATTTAGAGTTTTCACCAGTCTTTTGTAATTTTGATGAGAGGCTGAGTTCTGCTTTTGCATTTCATTAGGTGGTACTTGGAGCATGGCTCGTCGCAAAGCTTACATCTGCAGTCCTCCTTGGGGTCGTGGTATGACGGATTCTGACATATTTTCCCGTGGAAACCATGCGCGGCGAAGCGTGTGTATAGATGGCGAATTTGGAAGTTCGGTTCTTTCCACACATCCGTTTTCATCGTTTCTGTGTCCATTATTTCCATCGGTATTGCATTGGCTTTGTTTTGTCTCTCTTTGATGGCGCCTTTATATGGCCTGGGTTTCTGGTAGATTGAAGCGAAGCTTGATGTCCTCATTGAAGTAGGGTTCATGTGCTATTCTGTAGGCGTAGCTGTTTCTTGTGTACTTTGAGAGTGACAAGGCCCTCTTGAGATATCTGGCTTTGATAGTCTCCAATTTCTTGAGGTTTTTCGCTGTTAGGTGAATCCAAATTATCTGAATACCGTATGTGGCCGCTGGTGCTACCTTGAGTTTGAACAGTGCCATCGCCGTTGGCAGGGACAGTCTCTGAAGCTTGGGGATGTCGAACATCGAATTTATTGCCGCTGTGGTCCTGTCTTGTATATGCATGGTGGATGTGGTTCCAGTGGTCTGCAGCGTCACTCCCAGGTACTTAAAGTTGGGGACTATTTCTAGGGCTGAGTCGCCGCACATAAAGTGGTCATTTTTTGATAATCTCCCTCCTCTTCTGAACTTCATTGCTTTTGTTTTGGAGCTATTTATTTCCATTGAATTTTCTGACGCCCATTTTCTGATATTCTTCATGGACTCCTGCAGATCTTCAGGACTCTTGGAAAGGATGGCCATGTCATCGGCATACATTAATAGCTTTATATTTCTTGCGTTTATAGCTTGCCCAATATCGGCCGTCATAGTGTTAAATAGGACTGGACTCAGTGGGTCTCCTTGTAGGACTCCTCGTGTTTCAGCAATTTCTTTTGACATTGATATGCCATCGTAGATTGCTACATAGTTGGTGCTGAGAATCGATTTTATTATCTCCAGTTCGCGACTTGACCTGCCCAGTGCGTTCTCCAGCTTGTGGCAAAATAACTTTCTGTTAATGCTGTCAAATACTTTTGAATAATCTATGAATATTGCATACAGGAGGGTGTTTGGTTTGCAGGGTTTGGTTGTGCCATGCTATTTTCTATCTCAACTAGGATTTCTTGTACTGCATGTAAAGTCGGTCTGCCTAGAGTGAATCCGAATTGATTCGTGGAGATGTTTGCTCGTAATCTTAGCTCGATGCGCTCTAGTATGATTTTGGAGAATAGTTTGAACATTGTGTTCTCTAAAGCGATTCCCCTGTAACTGTTTGGGTCGTCTTTCCTGCCTTTGCCTTTGTGGAGTACCACTTTATTGTCTTTCTCCATTGCTGTGGGATTGTGCTGTTCGTGAGGCATTCGTTGTATAGGAGGGCTAGCGGTACTGCCAGATCTTGAGACAACGTTTTCAGGTGCTCCGCGAATATCCCATCCGGACCGGGCCTTGTTATTTAGTATTCCTTATTGACCGGGCTACATCGTCAGGAGTGATTGAGTCGTCGAGTTCGTTCTTGTATTATGTATGTGCGGCGCTGGATCAACTGCTGTTTCGCCCTTCTCTCCTAGTAGGTTTCTGAAGTGGGTTTCCCATTGCTCCAGATTCACGAGAGGAGTTGGGTGACGTTTCTTGGAAGTCCTTAATATATTATGGCTTAATTTCTGGACCAAAGAGAGAGGAACAGACAAGTGAATGGAAAATACTATATAACAGTGAACTACATGATCATTATAGCAAGCCAGATATAATGAGAACAGTTAAGTCTCGTAGACTGCGATGGGCAGGACATGTGGCACGAATGGGAAATGAAAGACGTGCATGGAAGCTTCTTGTAGGAAAACCAGAGGGAAAACGCCCACTTAGTAAACCAAGAATGAAGTGGGAGAATAACATTAACTATGATTTGAGGGAATAGATTATACAGGGGATGATTGGAAAACATGAGCTAAGAATAGGGATGTATGGAGACCTATGGGTTTGATAGTGCCAGTGAGTTAGTAAGGGACTTTAATTTATAAATAAATAAATAAATCTTTCTTTGGAGTTTTGATTTTTTAGAAAAAATTTAATAATACGTTCCTGCAATAATATCTAATTGTTAATAGATTTATCTTTAAAGTTCTATCCAGTAACGAATTATGGTATCTTTACCTTGTCGTGGTGGAGTGGCTTGTGTGCTTAAATGATCCTGAGAGCTATGCCGGCGGTAGCATTGCTGCCGATAGGGTTACCCATGCCGGACTGGTCGAAGGTGATAAGCCAGACGAAATAAGTACCTTTGGTCGAAAGAGTGACGATCTTTCACCGTAAAAATACAACCGTCAAGAAATGCGGACATGGGTTCAACTGGGGTAAAATTTTCCGGAGGTCAGATAGTCCCCCATTCGGTTCTCCGGGCGGGGACTACTTCAGGGAACCCATGCCAAAGGCTCAAACACAGGGACATGTTCCTAGGTACATGGAATGTTAGGACTTTATACAATAGCGGGGCACTAGAGATATTAACGCGGGAATTGGATAAATCGCCCTTGGATATAGTCGCTTTACAGGAAGTTAGGTGGGCAGGAGAAGGTAGTCAGGAATCAGGAAGCTTTTCATTATACTATGGGGGTGCAGAAAGACCTGCATTTGGAACGGGTTTTTTAGTCAGGAGGAGGATCCTATCCGCTATCCGAGATATTAAGTTTGTTAGTGATAGGATATCATACATAATTCTAAAGGGTAAACGACATGATTTTATAATTGTAAATGTACATGCCCCCACAGAAGATAAAGATGACAAGATCAAGGATGAATTCTATGAAGAATTAGAATGCTTATTTGATAGCCTTTCACGATATCATATGAAAATTGTCTTAGGAGATTTTAATGCAAAAGTGGGGCGGGAAGATATATTCAAACCAACAATAGGCAAATTCAGTCTTCATGAAGATAGTAACGACAACGGGGTTAGATTAGTCACATTTGCCACATCAAAGAATCTCGTTGTTAAGAGCACAACATTTCAGCATAAGGATATTCATAAATACACCTGGACGTCTCCAGATGGAGAAACTCGGAACCAGATAGATCATGTATTAGTGGATAAACGCTGACACAGTAGCATCATTGATGTTAGATCAGTTAGAGGGACAGACTGCAATTTAGATCATCATCTGGTCAGAAAATCAGACAACGGCTATCGCTTATGAGAGGAACAAACGCTAAAGATGATTCTGTAAAATATGAATTAAAAAACTTGAAAAATGATGAAATGCGGCAAGAATACCAAATCAAAATTGCTAATAGATTTGAAGTACTGGAATCTTCAGATTACAATGTGGCAAACGAAGAAGAAACTGATATAAATAAAGAATGGGAGGCTATAAGAGATACTATTAAATTGTCAGCATCAGAAAGCATTGGTTGTCAGGGAATTAGTATAGAGAAGAAAGGGTTTCAGGCTAGAACAAACATAATTCGGAATGAAAATGGGGATATGATTGCAGATTCCAAGAGTATATTAAATAGATGGAAAAGTTATTTTAATCAGCTATTAAATGTACATACAGAACAGGACATTGAGGAGAATAACTTACAGACAGCAGAAATGCTAGTCGCAGAGCCAAGTGCATTAGAGGTTGAAATGGCAATTGAAAAATTGAAGATGTATAAAGCATCAGGTTCAGATGAGATCCCAGCAGAACTGCTAAAATCAGGGGGAGAAAAATTGATGGACAAGATACGCTGGTTGCTTAGTATGATTTGGGAAAAAGAAGCTCTTCCAGATGAATGGAAGGAATCAATTATCGTACCAATTTATAAGAAAGGAGATAAAACTGATTGCAACAACTATAGGGGCATCTCATTACTTTCAACTTCGTACAAAATTCTAACAAATATATTAGTAAGCTGACTTACTCCCTATATTGATGACATTCTAGGAGATCATCAATGTGCATTTAGAAGAAACAGGTCTACAACAGATCAGATTTTTAGTATAAGACAGATTTTAGAAAAGAAATGGGAATATAATGGTACTGTACATCAACTATATGTAGACTTCAAAAAAGCATATGATTCAATTAAGAGGGAAGAGGGAGAAGTTATATAGTATCCTGCTGGAGTTTGGAATTCCTAAAAAGTTAGTTAGACTTATACGAATGTGTTTAAATGGCTCAACGAGTAGGGTGCGTGTAGGCAAACAGTTTTCAGACACTTTTGAAATCCAGAATGGGTTAAAGCAAGGAGATGCACTATCTCCTCTACTATTTAATTTTGTACTAGAGCATGCCATTAAATCTTTGGAGAATGAGGAAGGCTTACAACTGAATGGTATTAATAAGCTGTTAGTTTATGCTGATGATGTAGTACTACTGGCCGATAGCGAGGAGATACTAAAGGCCAACACGCACACACTATTGAGTAACACTAAGAAATTAGGACTGGAAGTAAATATCAGTAAAACTAAATATATGGTCACACGTAGAAATACATTATATAATGGAAATGGACAGCTAATGACAAATGAGGGAAATTTTGAGGAATTGGCTGAATTCAAATACCTAGGAACAATAATCACAAATAGGAATGAGATGCACAAAGAAATTAAACATAAGCTCAATTCTGGAAATGCATGCTATTATGCATTGCAGAGACTTTTGATGTCCCAACTCCTTTCAAAAAAGTTAAGCTGAAAATATATAAAACTATTGTTCTACCAGTTATATTATATGGGTGCGAAACATGAACTCTTACTTTAAGGGAGGAAAGGAGATTACGAGTATTTGAGAATAAAGTTCTTAGGAAAATTTTTGGACCAAAGAGAGATGAACAGACAGGTGAATGGAGAAGACTCCATAACAATGAACTACATTGTCTTTATAGGAAGCCAGATATAATAAGAACAGTTAAGTCCCGTAGACTGCGATGGGCAGGATATGTTGCGCGTATGGGGAATGAAAGACGTGCATGGAAACTTCTTGTAGGAAAGCCAGAAGGAAAACGCCCAGTTGGTAGACCAAAAATGAGGTGGGAGAACAACATTAACTGTGATTTGAGGGAAGTAGATTATACAGGGAATGATTGGAAAGCATTAGCTCAGGATAGGGATGTATGGAGAGCTTATGTCCGTGCGGCCATGAACCTACGGGTTCGATAGTGCCAGTGAGTAAGTAAGTGACGAATTAATGACTGAATCAGAGCTAAATATATCACACAATATCTGTAGTGGGACAATTGATCATATCATTTTAGCAAATTCTGAATAATTCAGAAAGGAAAGGAGCGCCACGCCCATATTTTATTTTTTTTTCTAGAAATAGCAAACAATTATAGTTGGAATATATCTAAAAAGATAAATATAATACTGTTTGCTTGAAAAAAACATCAAAGATCTAAAAATGTTATTAAAACAAGTGAGTGTATAAAACAAATTATATGGAGGGGAAGAGGATCTTGCGTGTGGAAACAGGTCTATGTCCAAACACCACGAAACATCTTAGAAGAGATGAAGAAGAAGAAGAATTCAATATCTAGATTATAATCTCTTATAAATAAACCCGAGAGGCGCTTGACATGAAAATAGTAATACCGCTTATTCCAGAACTTTTGCCGTACGTTAAAATATAAACATTACTGAGGAAAGTCAGACGAGACACAATTTCGAAATTCTATAAAACAATGGCCCGTGCGACTCATGTTGTTATATGGATCTAAAATCAACTCCGAATAATAGAAGCAGTTGATATGAGACAACACTATTTTTTATCATAAAAGGAATGTCGACATCCGAGAAGAATTAAATATCGTAGTCATCAATGAAACGTTTACCGAAATAACATATCACGGAGGCCCCATGAGACAGTCTGCCTCACCTGAGACGAAATAGGTCAAAAGGCCTCATCCTTGATAGAATTTAATGATGGTACTTGTCCTTTATTATGCAGAACATTCAGCTGTATTTGTGTTAACATATCAGTAAATATATCATGCATAAAAATGATTGACCACAGCATGCAAATTTTTGTTATATTACCTGGGAAACGCCCTACATGCCATATATCACTTTAAATCCATTCCTTGAAATCAAGAAAATAAAACGTTACTTTTAAGACCACAAGATCTGATACGAGTTTGTGTTAGAAGTGCTAAAAGGATTTTCACCGCACTGAATTGAACTAATGTCAAGTTTTACATTTTATTTTGTAGAACCGGATGTGCGTGTAAAATGGGTAGGAGCAATAAAATTGAAAAAAGGCAATGAATTCAGACACCAACCTGCAGCTGCCCATGTCAAAATACTCATAACGCTGCATTATATTGATTTTATGGCTTACATAACATATTTTAGGTTTGTGTTTTTATAAAGATACTACTTCTGTGTGACAATTGCCGCGCTTTTTATGCATATATACAGAGTGTGTAACTAGTATAAGGCAGATTGTGAGGTCTCGCTCCATAGCCGAGATGTCTAAGACATTACATCACGGCGATCAGCTACGAGAAATGAGCTGGTTCAAATATAAATTGAGGAAGACATTTGACATTGCGTTTCGCAATAATGGGACCAGAGTACAACCAGTAGGCTATGTGAGGAATTTGGTTACACAATAAAAAGAGGCTCCATTGAGAAAACAAGTTAAAACGACTGAGCTCCCGGCATGCTGACCACATTTCACTCTTATAATGGACTGAATGATCGTCCACCTCTATAAATGACACACGTGGATATGAGGTCAGCAACTGGCTGTAAGACCAGATCACTATATAGGTCTGTCGCAACTTATAGAGGTTTTTTTAGATAAGGAATCAATGGTCATAAATGTATACTTAGTTTTTATGACCTATGACAACTCACACTTCTTACACAAATAACTAACAACTTACACTTGATAGTAAAACAATCAAGAAGTTACATTTCATAGTAAAATTATCAGCAACGTACATCTCAGAGCAAATATTCTAATTGGTGATCAGAAATCTTAACATATCCATGACAACGGCGCATAACATTTTGCCACATTCTTTTAAAGATCTATAGTGTCCACTATACAACGAGTTAGGTAGCAAGGATCCTAGCACAAGTTCTTCATCGGTATGTACTGATGTTTCATACACCAACAATGTGATGATACAAAGATACAACGAATTTCCAGCGGTGGATCAATTCTTCGGTACTTTTTATAGAAAGTGGAACCCCGGGGTGCTCTCATAGAAAAAATACAGCAGGCGATTGTGTGCAGTATTGTTTTGCAAGCTAGCCCCACCAATCGTAAATGCAGCAATTGTTTGCTATGAAAAACGAAAGCATCTTATAAAAACGTTTTCCATACAAGATCTCACTGCGCACATACGGAAAAATGCACGATCTAACTGGACAAAATTATTTTTTGAAGTTACAACGAAATGTGAAAAAGGTAGTGAACCTATACTAAGTATGAATCAAAGTTTTAAACTGTATGCTTTTTTTTATTATGCTGTCAATGACATTCTCGCTACGCCATGTGCGTTGAGTCCTTAAAAGATAAAATTTACCCCTGGTTCTTTCCTCGCACTATTCGTCTTACTTCGTCGTGTGAGTGACTTTTTCGCATGGATTCTATAGTCGTTAGTATGCTCTATCGTAATACATAAATTATTTTAATCGTATTGTTTTCTTATTAATTTATAAAGAATTTGATAAAGTGCTGTAATTACATAAAATTACAATCAAATAATAAGATTTGACAAGGATTAGCCTATAAAAAGTCTATCCGGTTCATCCTTTCTTTCTATGTTAGGATGTTTTCTACGCTCATTTAGATTGTTATACAAAAAAATAGATGTCACTTTTAATCATTTTCTTAAACAGAGCCTTTTCTTTACAGATAGTCGTGTTTGCACTCATACTAATGGTTCGGAGGACAGTGTGAAAATAACAAAATATGAACTATTTTACTTCTTAAAGGCAACCAATTTTTTACAAGATCCATTACCAAGTGTTCGCAAGGGATTTTCTATTATATTTTAGAGAAATTTAGAGTAAATACTTGTCGTTTTGAGATAGAAAAATGTTTAAAACATAAGATGAGTGCGTTTACATCAATCCTAATTGCGAAGTGGGAGGCAAGTAGGCAAATAAATTAAAATTTACAAAGAAATACTATCAGTGGTTACATACAGATATAAACCTGAAGATATTAATTGACAGCATTAAGAAAAAACGAGGAAGACCAAGAAACCCTTTAGTGAAAGTTCAGAGAGAACGAAGGCAAGGACTGTATCTCTACCACTGTCATACATATCTCCAGATAAAATTACTTATGCTACTCAGAAGTGTCTAAAGAAGAGTGGGAAAAGGACAGCTGCTGAAATAGTGAAGCTCTCCACAAATATATCACCACGAAGATTAAAAAATATGAAGAGGGCATTGGATCCATGATCTATCCAGATTTTGATTCCCTACATTTCACAAGTAGCTATGGCACTTATTTAGGGTTAGGAAAATAAGATTATACTCATATTCAGGCTACGGCAAAGGCAACAGGTGCCAATCTACACCCACCATATAATTTAATTACACAAGTAAAATAACAGTGTTATCCTGATAAGAGAGAGCGAAGCTGAGGTTTCTTTTAGATCATACAGTGTAACGATTAGTGCTTGTACAAGATGAGATATTAGAACGGATTCCATGTGAAGTGAGTGACATAAATATTATTTATAAATGGGGAAATTTTCTAGTTTTGTGAAAATATGTCTAATAGTAGAGCAATTGTAAATTTTATAAAATCTCATCCTCCTGTAAGGGGTGGTTTATACAAACAGAGTAATGAGAGTTTCTATAAATGCAGAAAATGTATTGGTTAACAAATGTGTCTAACAGGAGAGCAGTTGTAAATTTTTATAAAATTTCACACTCATGTAAGGTGTGCTTTTTTACAAATGAAAGTAATGCATGTAGAAAAAGCATTGGTTAACAAATGTGTGAAGTTTCATAAAACATATGTCTAATAGGAGAGCAATTGTAAATTTTATGAAATTTCACTCTCCCATAAGCGGTGATTTTTTTTAACAAAATTAATGAGAGTTTCTATTCATGCAGAAAATTCAATGGTTACAAATGTTGAATTTTCGTGAAAATATGTCTAATAGTTGAGCAAGTGTAAATTTTATAAAATCTCACCCTCCTGTAGGGGTGGTTTATTCAAACAAAAGTAATGAGAGTTTCTACACGTGCAGAAAATTGAGTAATAAATATGTGAAGTTTAGTGAAGATATTTCTAATAGGAGAGCAATTATAAATTTTATAACATTTCACCCTCCTGTAAGAGGTGGTTTTTAATCAAACAAAAGTAATGAGAGTTTCTATAGGCCTATGTGCAGAAAATGCATTGGTTATACAAAAGTGTGAAGTTTCGTGAAAATAGGCGAAAACAGGCGAATGAGAAGACTTGTAAGAGTGAACTACAAGATCTCTATGGGAAATCAGATGTTATAAGAACAATTAAGTCTCGTAGACTCTGATGGCAGGACATGTGGCACGAATGTGGAATTAAAGAGGTTCTTGGAAGCTCCTTGTAGAAAAACCAGAGTGAAAGCGTCCAGTTGGCATGAGGCGGGAGAATAATATTAACCATAATTTGAGGGAAGTAAATTATACAGGGGTTATTGGAAAACATTAGCTCAGGATAGGGATGTATGGAGATCTTGTGTCTGCGCGATCATCAACCTATGGGTTTGATAGTGCAGTGAATTAGTTAGTTAGTTAGTTTGGATATGACAGTTTTTCCTTGAATTGTAATATGCTTATTTCTATCTTTTCTTTAGTTTAATCACTCCCTTTGTGGGTGCTTTTGCGTACTCCACTCCCCTCGGGCTTTACAGGGATACAAATAACTTTAAACTCTGGAACGCAAGCATACTTTTTGATCACACAGGCACATGATAGGCCTCTACGGATGAATAAATGCCAGTGACAAAATACATGTCACGTCTATACAGTATACGGTTGACTACTATTTTTCTTGTTTTTAATTATTCAATACGTATTATTTACATTTTATTGCATATAGCTTTTTTAATTAAAATTAGTTTAAAATCGATTGATGTTTTTATTACAATCCAACAGCACAGAAGTAATGTTAACTAAAGTCCGACTATTTACCCACAACTACATAGGCCTACATATAGACTCCAAAGGGTTTCAGTAAAAGCTTGCGTTAGTAAAACAGGATAAAGGATATTGAAATATTGACCTCAATCAATCAATATTCATGAACAAAGTCTGAATTGAGAATAATGTTCTACATTTGTTATTGTCTTCATGACAGCTATACGATTAAAATTTCATGGTAGTGGCATATATGATCATACAGAGGCATGATTTTCTAATTTGACATAACATTTTGCTTTACGTTCCATATAATTTAGCCATCTCTGTGATCTAGGGATAATATCGATCACAGCAGATCAGGATTCGTTTCCTAGTCATACAAAGTTTCCTGATTGAGATTCATTGGGAGTATTTACTCATCTATAAGATAAAAGTCAGAATAATTAAAAGACTAAATATAAATAGTCTTCGACCGTGTCTGGGGATTATAATCAGTTAATCCCCCATATCATATTCGCCTATTTAATATGAGTATAAAACACAATGGAATGTTATGTCTGGTCTATAATATTTGTATTATCTCGGAGTTGGCCCCGACATTCAGCTGATTATTGATCCAAGGAGACCACACTATGCCCTTGTGCAGTTAAAAAATTACGTAGTCCTAAGTGATCCATAGTTGAAAACCGTAACCCTCTAAGGTTTATGAGGTGGGAAAAAATTAAACTAAAGAAGAGAGAGAGAAAGAGAGAGAGAGAGAGAGAGAGAGAGAGAGAGAGAGAGAAGAGAGGAGAGAGAGAGAGAGAGAGAGAGAGAGACTGAGACAGCGAGAGTGAGTTCTGCTAATTTGTTAATTAATAGTTCTATATGAAAAGTGTATGCCTATATCGATGTGGCGTTCAGTATGACTGAAATGCTGAAATATCATATTCAGTAAGTACATTCATGACACCCAATTCTTATCAACGTTTATATTAAAATTAAACTTATGATAAACATTAATACTACTAAAGAGAAATATTTCTGCCTAAACTAGAATTTGAACCCAATATCGCCAGGTTTGCCGGTGGTAAACTACCATTTGAGTTATTGAAACGTGCCAAAGTTTTATATAATTTAAGTCTTTATGTTTTTGACTTTTGTAAAATGGAAATACTGGTTGATTATTCTGAATTACCTATTTTAAGTTGGATTTTATTAGAAATAACACATTCAAGTTATGTTAGAATGTAACCTAAATATGTGTAGGAGGTAACCAGTTCCGGTATGAAATTATTAATGCAAATCTCACTTCAAACTGACTATTTTCCCTTAAAAGCAATTTCTACCTTTTTCGTGGATATTTTCAAATTATATTTTTTTTACTAGGAGATTTAAGTGGTGAATGGACTGCTGTAATTTATTCATCTTAGGTATTGACATATCATAGAAATCCATATAACCAGGAGACTGAAAAAAATCTGTCTGAGCCTAATCCCGGTTCAGGTAGTTATATTGGGAAGTTCGGGTAATGTGGACCCTTCTGTTTGAGTGGACCCTGTTAATATACCGCAACATAGGACATCACATCACTCCATGTCATATACCATCTCCACTTCTCGCAACTGGATTCCCTACCACAAGAAATAAGGGGCTGCCGGACATTGGCATCTTTTAAAAGAAATCTAAATTTATATTTGCTCTAAACTCGACTTCATTATTATCCAGTGTAAGACATATATATATATATATATATATATATATATATATTAATTGGTGTTTCCCGTATAATGTATCATATTTATATTATTATTATTATTATTATTATTATTATTATTATTATTATTATTATTATTATCGTATCATTATTGTTATTACCCTACAAAATGTTGTTTGTACATGACATTTACATTGCTACATTTAGTGTATCTTTAAATGTTTATAAGTAGTATTAGGTGTATATCTATATTTGTCGAATATTTATTTGTATTTGTGCTGGTTGAGTGGAAGAGAGGGCCTTATGGCCTTAACTCTGCCATAATAAATAAAGTATTATTATTATTATTATTATCTTTTTTAATTAGTACTCGAATATAAACTATTTTAACTTTATTTCCTTCATCAACTTTGACGGGTTCAAGGCCAGTTCCTTTTATTATTTGTGCGAAGAAGAGCTTATTTGTCATATTTACGAAAATAACCACTTTAAAAGTTTTTCAAGCGAAGAATCAATTCTTAATGTCTGCTACTGAATATTACAAATGTTGTAAAAGCTCCTAAATATGTTATATTATGTAGATGTTGTTTTAATATACTGACGGGTTTGGTTTCATATTATGTGAAATGGTGGCTGTATAAAATAAGTAAACATAACAAATGAATTCGCTTAATGTGGACCCTCCACGAGGACCAGGGTCCACTTTACACGAATAATACATATATTTTATCAATGAGGATGCTATCTGTAAAAAGATTCACTTTTATTTAATAACCTTTAACTTTACTAAACCCACAATGCTTTCTGCAGTTCAAAGAATAGAGTAGAAGAGATTGAATTGTACAATCTCCAGAAGCAGATTGCAAGGAATGACACTTATAATCTAGTTGAGTTGGCGCCACTGACATGTGTTAATAGGGCACGGGAGCATTTGCTATTATGTGGGTTGAAAGACACCACCAATTGATAGTAATGACCTTATAGCAAATTGAAAGAGAGAACAAATAAGAAGAAAAAACTAACAGTTGATGAAGCGTGTCTGAATGGTCGGTTTTGTCAACGTGCGTGGTAAAGTAGCTGTAATAGAAGAAAATTAAGACGGTTTCATTCATGGAACCATCCCATTCATGTATATCTGTCTTACATGTAAATGTACAGCATGAATCATATCTAGAAAACTCTCCTTCATCCCACTTGCAAGCAAATATCTCCACCAACATGTGGTTTTTGGCACAATTTCTGCCATCTGCTCAAAACATCTTCAAGATCCTCAAGTATTTTCAGAGAAAACCACAGTTCACTACGAATAACTTCATAAAGTACAGTGTATGAAATCTTTCAAGATTAATTTAGGAAAAAACGCGAAATCGTTTATTGGTAGAATAAAACACAAATCGATCATCATTCATATTCATCTTAGATTAAGCTTAGGATTAGGGACTCTCCTGGCGCACCACTATCATCATCATCACCCGTCATATCATCGGAGCAACGTAACCCCTCCTTCCAGGCGCCCCAACTTCAGAACCCTTACAAGTACGCCATGCCAGGAGAGAACTCCAGGAATGTCGAAAGACAACCTGGGGCATTTGCAAATATATATATATATATATATATATATATATATATATATATATGACATGATCAGAAAATAAATGCTCGGACGGTATATATAATTAAATACTAACTCACTGGCACTATCGAATCCTTAGGTTTATGGCCAGGCGGACATAAGTTCTCAATACATCTCTGAGCTAATTTTTTAAATCATCCCCTATTTAATACTATTCCCTCAAACCATTATTAATGTTATTCTCCCATCCTGTTCTTGGCCTACCTACCGGGCGCTTTCACTCTTGTTTACCTACGAGAGTTTTTACGCCCCTCTTTCGTTCCCCATTCGTTCCACATGTCTACAAGAATTAACTATGATTTTCATATCATGCAGCTCACTGTTATGTATTCTCCTCTATTCGCCTGTATGTTTTTCTCTCTTAATCCAAAATTTTCCTAAGAACTTTATTCTCAAAGATTCGTAACATATTTTTCCTCCGTTAAGTGCACGCCAAAGGAATATTTATAAATTGTTACTTCCCCATAGTTAACAGTCCTTAATGCTTTCGCACCTATATGACTGGGGAGAATAAAAGTTTTATATATTTCCAGTTCAATATTTTTGTGAGAATTTGGGACAAATTCATAATACATAATAGCATGCACTTCCACAATTGGGGCTATGATTAATATATTTATATATGTTCCCAATTTTTAATTATTTAATCACCTAACTATCTCTGTCTCTTTTCCTTCCGTTGTTTAACGTCTCCATTTATAGGTACTTTTACGTGCTCTAAGGTAGCCTTTCAAGGAGTCTGTCGGAAGAGCGTTTTAGTTCTAGATCACAACATAGTTTTTTTACCACGTAAAGATATGAAGGGAATCCCCGAATGAGTGAAGAGCTCAATTTGACGTGGCACCGCAACAATTGAAGACAACACCAATCACTCACTTAAATATTCATAAAAGGTTATAATAGTAAAATGAGTACCTGAGATATCGTCCACACTGAAATTAAACTAAAGCTTCTTCAGTCAAATCATATTGAAGGCCTTTCAGAAACATGTACCATCAGTAGTACGGCATTTAAAATGAATTCGTGGGTTGCTATTAGGGTCTTAAATTTGTCTTACAGGTGAGGAAAAATTCCGAGGAAACCTCTTCCAGGAAACTTATTCCGACCGGGGATCGAACTCGGGCCGCCTGCGTCTATGACAACGACGTTACATCGGGACTATAGCAATGGATAATAACATAACAGCAAATTGTAAAAATTCGATCACTCAGAATTTTATATGATAATTAAATTGAACTCTCTAGGTATTCCCATTGCGAACTTTGCAAAAAATGTAGGTAGGCTATATTACGGATAATAATGGATATCTATAAAATTGTTATTAAATCAATGGAGTGAGATAAATTTAATGCCACTTTTGCGCTATTATGTATGATATTGTACCCTCGGTGTACGTCTGCTCTTCTTCTGCTATCTGTAAACTAAAATAAAGTAAAGCAGAGTTAATGTGGTTAGATATTAGAATTTAATCAAGAAAATAATGATACTTTATTATACCTACAGGGATTATGTTGACTATTTAACTCATGCCCCAAATGGGAGTCAATGACCAATCACGTTTCAATGATTTCTGTATTACAACCAATCAGAGACGTGTTTCACGAAATAATTATCAACGTTAGGATTATCATATATTAAGCAAAGCTCCTCCTTTTTAATATTCTGAACAGGTCTGACCGTTATTTTGCAGTGACTGAGCCTATAACAAATACGGCTACCAGATTGTATATAATAGTGCTTACATGTCAACATTTGTAGCAATTGATTATACCACCAAAAAAAGAAACCACTGTTTGCACTTTCTTAAATGTATACGACATCAAAAATGAATTAATATACAGATTGATGTGTTTCATTTTTTCTCCACTAGAGAGCATTTCTACAATATTGCGTTCCTTTGGCAATAAATAGTATGATCTGGTTGCAGTGATAAACAAAAGAAGCAGTAGAAGCGTAGGCTACCTATCGTTTCTCATTAGTTTTCAAACATCACCGTTTACTTTAAATATAAAAATATTTTTAAATAACTGTAGTTAAATAATGATTTGTGAGTAAACAGCTTTATTTTATTCGTTAAATAGTCCTAACAAATGCCACTCTTGATTTCCAAATTCTCTAGATAAATTCACTCCTCACTTCGTGAGTCGTGAATTTATCGATAATTTGGAAATCACTCGTGGCATTACTTATGACAATTTTCTGTATAATTTATATTTAATTACGCTACAAATTCATTATATCTCTTGGATAATTTCTAACGTTTAAATATTATAACGTACAAGACTTTTGAAGTTATATCTACATACAACATATGCACATGTGCATACCAAGAAATTATACTCGCACTGAGAACCTCATTGTAATTTACAATCAAAGTAGCTAATTAAAAATTTACAATGAAAACCAACCCCTTTTGACATTTAAGACTAGCCAATTAGTCAGAAGCTGTTAATTGCAGTGTTTTATACTTTTTTCAAACATAGTAAAACCGGATTTTCACTACTACAAAAACAATTTTTTTACCATGATTTATTTGCAAAAGCATTTCTAGCAGAGACTCCAAGCATGCAACTGAACGTATGCAATTTAGCAGGTTTTCAAACAAAACTCAATAATGTATAATGAATGATTTGACACATTTACCTATTAAATATTTGCTTATTTATCTGGTACAGTTCATTTCAATAATAACTGCTTTTACTGTTGTTGCTTTGAGGTTAATATTTGACAGCCGCACATAATATAGTGTTCGATGTTGTTTCACAGGTTTAAAAAATTAAGTACATATACATACCAGTTGGCTAGCTCATGTTGACAATGTATTATTGATGGCGTTGTCCGCATGTTCCCAGGCACCCCCTCGTAGTGCCATGTATCAAACTGAGTCGAGAGCCCAGCGTGGCGCGGAAATGTGTGAGGTCCGGCCAAGAAGCCGACTCCAAAAGCATATTTTTAAAAAAGAACAAAGTCTCTCGTTTGGAAAACATAGCATATATGGCTCCTTTACCAGCTTCTGCTGATACTAGTTTGTTTTACATGTGGCATTTTGTTTCTGGCCAAGTGCTGTATGTTTGTTTTCTAACTAATGCCTTTGAAAAGGAACAAATGAACGCTCTTTTTCATTTCTAGCTGTAACGATGTCACGCCACATTTCAAAATATTTCCTTTCCGAATTTCGAAGGTATGAAGAGCGGTTGATGTTGTTCTCATGAAACGGTCGTTGAAAAAAATACCGATCCTATACAGAAAATGACCATGAATATATATAGGTGTATATATATATATATATATGTGTGTATATTTCGATAGTATATATGTGTGTGTATGTGTGTGTGTGTATGTATCGGTGTGCGTGTTCGTGTATGTGCCCGTTAATGGAGTAGCGGCAGCAATTTTTGTTTCATAGAAACCAAACTTCTCATATAGCATTTAATTAGAAAAGTAAAGTCGAGTTCGTTATCCAGCAATATCGGATCATTAGATGTAGGAGATCGCCTGAAACGAACAATTAAAATTGCCCTAGCGATTTTCGATGTTTCACAGCGAAACTTAATATATGCTATTAACATAAATTGTGTTAGGTGTTCTCAAAAAAATCGGGAAAATCCGACGATTATAAGTGAGGGTTTACCTGAAACCCGAAATTACAAATTTACTCTTTCAACCGCTATGTTCGGTTCTTCGCAGTGTATACCAAGTAATTTAATTACCCCTTTAATTTTGCAATGTATCATATAAGATACAATACTTTAATTTATTTATATTTATATTTTAATAAAGTAGGCCTAATAGAAAAATTAATCAGAAGAAATTATTTAAATTTGTGTGAAATTATACAACAATATTAAAAATCCAATAACGTATGTTATGATATGTTCTTTTTTATGCAGTCCGACACGTTTTAATAAATTGTCATAAAATTGAGATTCTCAAATGTAATAATCGAAGTATAGTTATATTTCGTAAACCAGCGAAATCGGATCATAACTTAGTTTGTTAAGGAAGTCGCTTAGTTCACACAGTACCTGCGCGACGGTCCTTTTTTTAAATAAATTATTTTAAAATTTATAATGCTAGACCCATATATGATATCTTAATTTTCAGGTAAGAGAGTTAAAGTTTAGAATGAACATGGTATAAGGTGTGTATAGTAATGATTGAATTGCACAGTACTCATAGATTATAAACATCATGGTTAAATAAAATAATATTAGTTATAGAAATTATTCTCATGAACCAATTAATTTGAAAAAAAACAAGGAAAATAAAAAATGACATAGAAATTCGTCTTTTTTCTTTCGGAGAAAGAAGTATACATCTAAATTCTTAAGTAAACGTATTTCGAATTAACTTTTCTCTTTTAAATAGCGCGCTGCACAGTTTTTACTTAAAATTTTTATTTTTAATAACTTTTTCCTTGTTAATATCTGTTTCTAACGTTTCTAATGTGTTTATCTCAAACTTTTATCAATTAATTAACTCACTGGCAATATCGAACCTGTGGGTTCGTGGTGGTGGACATAAAATCTCTATATACTCTTATCCTAAATTAATATTTTACAATCATTTACATGTAATTCACTTTCCTACAATCGTGGGTAAAGTTATTCTCTTACCTCATTACTGGATTATCTATTGGCCACTTTCCTCAGGTTTTTCTGCAGCACGTTTCCATAACCTTATTTGAAACCCCATTCGTGCCTCATAATCTGCCCATCGCTGCCAATGGCATTAAAATGTTCTAAAAATAAATATCAAACTCTATTTGAATGATATAAAAAGAAAGAAAAAGTTTGTCTAGGCCTAAATATTTAAAAATAAAAGCTGCAAATATTAAAATTTAATTACAAGCATTGTCTTTGTATGTATTATTGTATTCAAGTTGGATGGAATGTATTATGGACGATATTGACAACCAACTTGTAAATATTTATACATGAACCGCATACCAATTTAAAATCTTTCATTTAATTTGTGTATTTAATATAGCCTAATATATGTATTCAGTAATGCTTTTCGTAGAAATTCAATTTTTATTCTGACAATACTAGAAAACCAAGAGGTTTTTGCTCCGACGGTAGTTTCTGAAACTCGTAATTGGGAAATCCCGTGCCGACAAAACCAGATATTTGTATTCTATAATCTTTATTTTATAGTAACGCCTATCATTAAAATTGGGATCGGTTAATTTATTCAGAAAAGAATATGAATAATATAAGTCTACTTCTAATACCTAAGGAGACTATATGATATGACCTTAAATGTTAAAGCTCACATAAATAAGAATGAAATGGAATTAAATATCACCTACACTATCCCTCATTATACAGTGCGATCAGTATAGCATTGGACACCGCGATCCTACGCTGTCCGTTCCCCGCCGCGAATGCGCCAGCAGTGCCAGTGAAATCCTCGCGTCTGCTGTCCAATGTCATACTGATCGCACTGCACTTAAATACTTTTATTGGTTATACATATAGCCTAGGCCTGTATAATTTCTCTACAGAATAGTTATAATTCCAATGAACAACGTAAATGTTCAACATAAATATTAAAAATAAAATAAAAGTTAATCTACTGTATGACGTATGCCCTTTTAAGCCAAAACGTATTGTTAAACTAAATTTATATAAATATTTTGAATATTTTAGCTTCTTTCTTGAAATTCGTTCTTATATTAAAGGAAGAAAAAAAGGTAAAAGTATTCCAACATAGGTTCTTTTGTCTAGTAAGCCCATTTTTCCCTTTTCAGAGATTTAGGCGCTCTCCCCCCACAGGGAAGAATTTGAACCATACTAATTTAATTACACTTGTTTTCGTGTAGATGTCATTTGAGTGGTCCGTGGTCAGCGTTCCGCCTCATACTGACATATAGGAAACCAAGGTAGTACTAGGACGGAAAAATTCGGTATATTTTGCTTAGAGGCCTTTTCATTCAGGCTTAAGGATCTTTTACGAGCCTGAAAATCTTCAGACTCGGGATCCATGGCTTAAAGTCCCTCCCGGAGGACTTGCTCCTTGGATTTTTCCATCCTAAAAAAACCCATCGACCCCGGCCGACATAGCTCGAATGGAAGAGAGTAAAATTGTTTTAAAATTATTGGGAAGCTCTTGGTAAAAATCTACTATGGGGACTTGGGAATATGTAAAATATAATGTGGTCCAACTACAGACCTTATGAAGCTCTTGGGTAGTATGAGATAAGGACTGTCTTCTATCTAGACAATCGACATGATGTGTCAGCCGTGCGTGACGGCCGCTTTTACCTTCAGGACATACGTCTGGTACTCATTTTATTTAGCGACTGAGTTGACTCCAGGCCCATGATGCCATCAGAAGATTTAGGACAGTTTAAAAATCCTAATCCCCAGGAATAGTTAAGAGGGAACTGGATAACAGATTTGAATTGCGAGCAGCTGGCTTGTGACAAGTGAACCTGCGGGTTCCATAATCTATAAATATAGTTGGTTTTGAATTTCTCTGTGTTATGCTAGGAACAATAAAGTCTATTTAGATGTATTTATTAATAATAATGACATTAAACATATTTTTAATCTGCAACAGGCGGCACATCACAAAAACAAAAATGCATTTTGCTCTTATGGTAAATGAAAAGCCATTTACGGGACAATATGTTCACTTGTATGTTAACATTTTTAATCTCTCGACCAGTTGCGGATGAATAGAAGGTGATAAAAATCCTGAAATCATTTTTATCGCTACATATCATTAATTGCTAATCATGTTGTATTTGTGCAGTAATTTAGTTTCAGAGTTAGAAACAACAATAATGGGAGGGTGGAAAGGTAGCCAGCGGCCACTTGCACTGATTGTTTACATACAGGTTGTCAACCAACTCCATCAAAACGAAACCAACATATAAACACATGGACTCAAATTAATAATTATACGGGCATCGATTGCAAAGCTCACCCTCGCAATGCTAACATTAATGGGTGAGTCTAAAATGCAATCTCCAATTTCATCTCATCAAAATGTTAAATAATATTATTTGTGAATTATATATATTTAATATATTTGTAAACTTACCACCGGCCGCGGTGGACTAGTGGTTATGCTCCTTGCCTCTGGTCCCGAGGGTTGTGGGTTCAAACCCGGCCGGGGTCGATGGATTTTTTAGGATGGAAAAATCCAAGGAGCAAGTCCTCCGGGAGGGACTTTAAGGCGTGGGTCCCGAGTCTGAAGATTTTCAGGCTCGTAAAAAATCCTTAAGCCTGAATGAAAGGCCTCTAAGCAAAATTTACCGAATTTTCCCGTCCTAGTACTACCTTGGTTTCCTAGATGTCAGTATGAGGCGGAACGCTGACCACGGACCACTCAAAATGACATCTATAGATGTCAGTATGAGGCGGAACGCTGACCACGGACCACTCAAAATGACATCTATACGAAAACAAGTGTAACTAAATTAGTATGGTTCAAATTCTTCCCTGTAGGGAGAGAGATCCTAAATCTCTGTAAAGGGAAAACATGGGCTTACAAAGGAATAATTTATTCCATATATCAGGGAGAAAATTGAAATGTCGTTCCCAGGATTATATTCAGTCCACATTTTATAGTTTTTTTCTTATCCTCACATATTTGTTTTACATATTTTACTTCTATGCATGAAAGATAGAAGCTTACTGTGCATCTATTCATTTGAGTTTAGAGGTGTGATTACATGTTTATATCGTAAATGCGGTCTTCCTAGAGGTATTTTTTGCTAAGGTATCAAGTCTCGAAGAACTCTCTCCACTAATCTGGTTCAGTCTTTGGACGTATCTCCCATATCAGTGTTTCAAATTTAATCTCTTGATAATTTTCCTGTGGTGTTTTAAAACTTAATTGAGGACATCACCCTAATAATGACTTGTGGCTGTATATACGCCCTATAGGGCTATTGAATATCCTTGAATATTGATTTTGTTTTAACATGTTAAAATTTTGTGTACATCCCAGATGCCTAGATGGTACAACTGTTGAAAGAGTAAAAGTGTACCACGTTGCGCTAGTATTGCAGATGATCAGTACATCAGTTCGTGCTTCGTGTATATGCAGGTGTGTTGTATTAAAAACGCTGCGATTACATAATAATCCTGAAACTATGGAAGGCAACAAATTAAGAAATTAACCTGTAAACATCTCATCTAATATATAAAAATTAATGTTTGTTTGTTCGTACTTTATACGCGGCCATACTGTTCGTCCGATTGTGATGTAGCTTTTTGCAAAATGTTCAGGAGATTCCCGGGATGAACATAGGCTATAAGAGAGTTGAGATACTCAACTCCTACACCCTTAAAAAACACCCTTTGTAGTGAAAACGTGAAAAAGTATCTTTTTTACCCTTAAATGGCTTACGCTGCTGAACCATAACAAATACACAAAATTAATGTACACAGAGAATTGAATATCTCAAAAAACTCTACAAAAGTCCGCGACAGCATATGTTTATCTTTTACAGATAACACACAATAGCCATTTTTATCTTTCATTGATGCCAAGGAGATCGGGCGGATAAGTAGATTCCCGGGCAAGCATGTGCTGCCATACCACTCATCCGATTGTCATGGGGCTTCTTGCAAAATGTTCAGGATTTTCCCGGGAAGGTTATAGGTTATAAGAGAGTTTTAATGCTCAAGCCCTTCGCCCTTAAAAATCACCTTCTGTAGTGAAAAAACGTGAAAAAATGTCGCTTTTTGTAAGCTTAAATGGCTTACGCTGCCTAAACCATAACAAATACACAAAATTATTGTACACAGAATTCAATATCTCAAAAAACTCTAGAAAAAAGTCCGCGACAACATATGTTTATCTTTTAAGGATAACTCACAATAACAATTTTTGTCTTTCATTGATGCCAAGAAGATCGGGATAAGTAGATTCCCGGGCAAAGAGCGCACGGCGGGTCTTCTTTAATGGATAACTCAAAATAACGAATTTTGTCTTTCAGCTCATTTATGCCAAGTTCATCGGGATGTGTAGATTCCCGGGCAACGCCGGGTAATCAGCACGGGATATCTAAAAATAATAGCTATATAAATTTATATTTATTTTTCCTTTAACTTATAAAACTAAATGCAAAAACACATAATATATTTAGGTGTAGCAGCGCACGCCGGGTATTACCTAGTCTATATACATAAATATAAATAAATAAATAATTAAATAAATAAATAAATATATATATATATACACACACACATTAATGTATGTCTGTGTGTCGGTCCTTTATAGACTTCTAAACCGTTCAAACGATCTTCGTGAAAATGTTTATATACAGTTTCAGATGCGGCGAGTAAACACTATCCTTTATAGAATGAATAACTGCCCCTGCACATAAAAATAATGCCTTAAACAAAGCGTGAGTTGTTTAGCCGTTATCTATTGTGTTCTAAAATTATTAGTTGTAGGAGTTCACCTGAAACGAAAATTTAAAAATAGCTCTAGCGATCGCAATTTTCGATGTTTCACAACAAAACTCAGAATATCCTATTACAATAAACCGAGATATGTACTGTCCAAAAACCAGCGAAATCTGACAGAAGTTGGGGTTTACTTGAAACCCGAAATTAAAAAAAAAAAAATGCCTATAGATACGACTGGACCGATTTTGATGCATTTTTTTGTGTGTTTCAGTGGGTCCCTGGTTGGCTTAGATTCACAATTGGTTCATCTAAAACCAATTAGATGTAGGGTGTCACCTGAAGTGAAAATTTTAAAATCGCTTTAGCGGTCACAATTTTCGATGTTTGACAACGAAACTCAGAATGTCCTATTAAATAAAATAAACCGAAGTAGGTATTGTTAAAAAATGAGCGAAATCTGACAATTGCAAGTGGAGATTTACTTTAAATCCGAACTTAAAAACTGCATAAACGACTACACCGGTTTTGATGAGAATGTTTGTGTTTGTTTAAGTCGGTTTCTGGATGTTTTAGATTCACAATTGGAGCCTCTAAAACTATTAGGTGTAGGAATACACATGAAGTGAAAATTTAAAAATTGCTCTAGTGCTCACAATTTTCTATGTTCCACAACGAAACTCAGTATATCCTATTAAAATAAACCCAGGTAGATATTATCCAAAAGTGAGCCAAATCAGACAATTATAAGTGGAAATTTAAATGAAATCAGAAATTAAAACTGCCTAAATGACTGGACTGATTTTAATGAAATTGCGTGTATATGTGTGTGTGTGTGTGTGTATTTGAGTGGGTCCCTGGATGGTTTGGATTCACAATTGAACCGGTAGGTGGCGCTGCGATCGAGTAATAGGAATTTTTATGTTAGATGTAAGTCATTTGCATTACCGACATATTCCGCGCGACAACGATTTGACGTCATAATGCACGCTTCGTGAGCCACAACAGGAGTTTTCTTGCGAACTTATTAATTAGTGAATTTCATGACAAAAAAGTAACTTATATTTTTATCGTCCGGCCATGACACGGGAATTGAACGTTCGGGCAAGACAACGTCTGCCGTGTACGCTGGTACTTTACAAAATTCGTATTTTCAGTTGGTGCTGGGGCCAGAATAAAAATGTTAAATTTATTACATTTATTTCTTAGATTTTGAATGTTCACAATATCAAAATGTTGATAATATTTCCAGTTAGAGGCCACTACTCACAGTTTGACTGAAATTTTGGCTTATAGGCCTATATCAATAATATGAAAAAAAAATTGACAATGGAAACTGATAAAGAATATCGTTAAGTTATCTTATCTTATTGAAAAGAAAGATAACCATATTCAGTTCTATGGGACAGTTCCATTTTGAAAGAATGGACAGGGACACTGAATCCATAACTCATTAAAAAACAAACAAGTAAGTAGGCCTAGTTTCCTTTTAAGATTCAGAAATAACGCCACCTTTGTGATCCTTCACGAATAATATTTGCTTCTAAATGCTATGGTAATACATTTAACGGATTAATATTTGGAAGAAAGAGTATGTAGCAAGTGAACTCATCTTGTTTCCCCCCCAAAGATGAAGCGCGTTCCCTTAAATAGACTAAGGGAAATTATGTTAGGTATTTGTCTCCCTTCTTGAATGAAGACTCAAGGAACTAGAATGAAGATTTAATAGAAGAGGGAAAGCTGGAACTTCCAGCTGAAGAATCTGAAGACGAAGTGACGGATACGTGCTATGTATTAAACACGATTTTTATTTAGTTGCAGTTATTATTTTGTTAACATTCTCGAACTTTAGAGTACCAGTGGCATTTATAGCATTTGATTTGATATTTAGTTCAGAACATTGAGAGAGCTTATTTTTAAGTTTTGAAATTGGGAAAAAGTGTTAATATGTTGTGTTCTAAATAGCATACATTCAAAACTTTGGACAAAGTTCCTCATTCCAATCATTATTTCTATGTAACATTTTGTAAAATAATAAAATTTCCATCCAACTTGTATGATCACCCTAAAAAGGACGTATACAAAAATGAAAGTAAATGACTAATTACTTTTATAGACTATATTATGTTGTTAAATTAATTTATGTATTAATGATGTAGATCAGTGTAATATATATTGAGGTAGATACTCCATTTTCCTTCAATTGAATAAGCTTGGATCAAAGTGGTATACTAAACTTTAAAACTCATTTATTTCAAATCGTCATATTCAGCCACACGCCTTTGTTAGGGTGACGTCCTCAATTTCTGTTGTTTTATTAATATGTTTTGTTTATCAGATTTTTGTTCGACAATGTCTCACAACATAATTATACACATGCTTACTTTTTTTGTCTGGAATTCTCTATTTTTAGTTGTGCTGTTTTAAACATCCAGATACTTTGTTTGCTTTTTTAGCCTAAAGAATGACTTCTTCTGCAATTACTTTGTTGTAATCAACTCAATCCCTAAATATTTTAATGTCATTATTTATTCTATAATTTTCCTTTCTATTTATATTATTGTAAAAACAAATCACGATCGTAGTACTATAATCAGTTTGTTGTTTCCATGGATACTATAAAGAGGTGAAAATCTACGGGAATAAAAAATAAAATAAAACACGTGATACTGGTTCGGAGTTAAAATTTGCAATAATTGACCGTGATATTTTAGATTTTTATAACAGGAACAACGGACCCTAATAATTCTAAAATCATAGTCGCGTTGAGGTTTTTTTTTATTTGAAATTGAGTACTTATGACTTTAGTAGTAAAATTAATTTGCAGTTTAAGCACTATAGGCTATTTGTGTGTTGTAGTTAAAGGGCGGTTTCTTAACTCTATAGTCAGTCAAAATAGACATTCAACTTTGGAATAATTCGAACAGAGCTGAAAATTGGTGCAGACTTTAATTATATAATTTCAAGTAAAATGTTAAAAATCCATATAGATCCCACTTGTGCTAAAAATGTTATCAAAGTTAAATTCCCAAAAAATCGAATATTCGCATATAACTCTTAACGTAAAAATAGTTGACACAGAATCAGTAGATTACTCGATTTTCTACCAAAAAATTTCTGTAGGCCTAGTCTTTTTCCTTCTGGCTAATCATCCTATATCGTAATTACAGAAAACCAGAAACTTTTAAAGTACACCTGTTTCAAGATGGATCAATTGGAAATGTATATCAGCAACGACTAGATCTTTATATAAAACAAAAAGCTATAAGTATAACTATTAATACAGAATGGGAAGAATTGAAAGATATAATAGTTTAAAAAAACTAAAACAACACGCTTTATTGGAAAACTAAACTAAAAAATAAAAAAATAAATAATAGCTTAAAAACTAAAACAATACGCTTTATTAGAAAACCGAATTAAAAAACGAAAAATAATTTTAATTTCCAACACGCTTGGGATAAAATTAAAGTGGTCAACAAAGAATCATCTCCGACACATCTAGAATAAAACTAGAGTTATCTACAAAAAAAATAATTTTACCATAAAAAATGTGGGGTGCTTTTTATGGTTTTTACGTTTTATTCTTAGAGACTTTACTTTTAAGAACATTTGTTTATTATCAAGTATATTGATTGATATAGAGCACCCCACCATTTTGATGGTAAAATTATTTTTTGTAGATAACTCTAGTTTTATTCTAGATGTGTCGGAGATGATTTTTTGTTGACCACTTTAATTGTATCCCAAGCGTGTTGGAAATTAAAATTAGTTTTCATTTTTTAGTTCGGTTTTCTAATGAAGCGTGTTGTTTTAGTTTTTTAAACTATTATTTATGTTTAGTTGGTTTTCTAGAAAAGCGTGTTGTTTTAGTTTTTTAAAACTATTATTTATTTTTTAAATTTTTTGTTTAATTGATTGTCATAAACTGGACTCCCATGAAAATTTAATTGCTTACGATATTTTTAGTGTCGAGACACGAATATAATTATATATTTTTTAAATTATTATTATCTAACATTATTATAATCCATCCATAGTAATTCTGCCCGAAGTCAGGTCCTTCAGTGCAATCATAGCATTTGCACGCTATGCTTGCAGCTTTACTAGGGAATTGTAGGTGTGGTAGCTTCCCGTTGCTTTCCAGTTATTATAATATTTTTGAATATTTTAATATAGATGAATAGTTAGTTACAGTTCATCGTATCCTTCTATATTTTTTGGATAAATTACAATGTGGTAAGTTTACAAAATTCTCATTAATATTTTACAGAATAAGATAAAAATGTAAATATCTTTAAATTCGATACTATTGTAGTATGAGCTAAAAGTAATACTCTTCTAAAAAACCTCCTGGCCAGATTTGAACCAGCGACCTATGGATTATAGATATTATATACCACTACAGTTCACCGCTCTACCAACTGAGCTACTAGAGGATATAATATTAATTTCTTACAACGATAGACTAAAAAGTCGATAAGTCCGCAACCTATTACATATCGGTCTTTATTTTTTTGATGTCCTGATGATTCTGACCAGGATCTTAGAACACATTTATGAAATTATTGTATTGTCATTGGTCCTTTACAAGTAGACAAAGTTTCAATTCGATCCAACATTTTGAAGTGGGTGAAAATCGTATTGAAAGATTCCGTTACATAGATAGACAGATACAGGTCAAGCTAATATAAAGCGTGTAATATAATACATGCTGCTTCTGAATCACTTGGAACTGAAAATAAAATGTATACATATTAAATATTAAAAATTTGGGACGATGAAATAGCAAAACTGGTTAAAGAAATAAAGATGCATACTTGAGATACTTGAATATGAGAACAGATGAAAACCTAATTAAGTACAAAAATAGAAATGCCCTGGCTCGTAGAGAAATTAGAAAAATTAAAAGGTGTTCGTGGAAAAAATATATTAATGACCAGGAACATGATTTACATGGACACAGGAAAAAGATATAAACTCAAATTGAACATAATTTCTGTGGATAAAAGGATATCTTATTTTAAATATCTTTGGATAGAACAATCAAATGACGAGGAAATCAATTTATTATTAATTGATGAAAATACAATCAAATTTCTTTCGCAGAATTAATAACTGTTATTAAGCATTGTAAATAAAATTGTTATTTATAACACTAGTCAACGGTGAATGTGTAACTGGAATGAAGTAAATGTTTCGTGAGTATATCGACCACACTGATATCGAAAACGACAATGAAAAGCTCGAATTAGCTCTCATTTCCAAGTTAAAGGGGGTGCATTTAACCATTTTAAATTATGATTTTGCTTATGTTAATTTCAGGCAAGCAGCTTCAGCAACATCACTATTATTCCTAGGATCATGCTTCGAACCTCATTCTCTTCAGAAAAGAACAGTCTCTTAAATGGTACCATTCAATGCCCCTATTATGTACCCGAGGTGAGAAAAATTGGTGAAATTGGAATTTTTTTCTGAAAATCACTTGTTTCTAAGTTCGAGCCCCGTGCACCCGCCCCTGTGTTAACGCACAGATCTCGAAATCAACTGAAATATACTAAGAGGTGTACGCAAGGTGTGTGAACAATTTCAAACTTCTATGTGCAAAAGTAAAGTCAAAGTAATGACATCATTACCACCTATGTCTCGATGCAGAAGAGCGTATTACTTACACGTAACATGTTTTACAATGCTTTCACGCTTGAACAAAAATAATTGCACTGTCTTTTGGGACTAATGGCAGCTATGGACATTACCTATAAAAGTGTTGAGTGAAAGTTATTCATCAACTTCTCCAAAATAAGTCTCAAGTGTGTCCTACTACATAATGGCAACGTGTTACCATCGATTCCGATTGGATATGCACCTCACATGAAAGAAACATATGTTAACATGAAACAATTGTTATTGCGATTGACTATGACAAGTTTAAATGGCAGATTTCCGGGGATCTGAAAAATCATAGGCATACTACTTCGACTACAACAGGGCTATACCAAGTTCTGTTGCTTCCAGTGCCTCTGGGATAGCCGCGCCATAGCACTTCATTATAATAAGAAAGATTGGCCAAAGTATTAATCACTTGAACCAGACCTCACAATATTATGCAAGAAGCACTTGTAGAATTCAAGAACATAATTCTCCCGGCTCTTCATGTAAAATTGGGCCTGATGAAAAACTTCGTTAAGACCATGGACACAACTGGCGTATCATTTATCTATCAAGTATCAACTAACTTTCTAGGAAATAAGAGGGCAGAAGACTATAAGGATCTTATGGCAAATCGTCTGCACCGCTGCGATAGACTGGGTTGTAACATGTCCTTAATGTTACATTTCTTAGATTCGCACTTGGACTTTTTTTCTGGCAATTGTGGTGATGTAAGCAACGAGCACGAGGAACGCTTCCACCAGTAAATTTCGAACATGAAAATGAGATACCAGGGAAAGTGGAGTGCATCAATGTTAGCCAATTACTGTTGGACACTAATTAGGAAATCACCAGCAGAAAATTACAAATGCCAGGCAAAGCGGTTGCGCCATCAATGACCTTCCTCCAAGGGATAACAACATGCATAAGCTCATATAAGCAATGACGTAAAGTTAGCATAACTTAAAAACGAGAGCTAATCTTGCATTTTCATTAACATTTTCGTTATCAGCATAACCGAAAACCCTTGCCAGTTACAGAAAAAAAAGTAAAATGTTGTTGGCTAGTGTAATATCATTAATAAAGTAACCAAATATGGCTTTATACAACTAAAACAACGTCTCTTAGATGTGTTGAATATATGCTAGAGGACTGGTAATTTCCAGAAGAATGGAAGATGGCCAAAATATATCCTATTATAAAAAGGAGATCGTCATAACTATGAAAATTATAGAGGCATACATGTCTTGGGTACATGTTATAAAATGTATGCATCCATAATGAAAAACGGTTTAAATACATTTATGGAAAGTATTCCAGAATCTCAAAATGGATACAGAAAAGGTAGATCCTGTTGAGATTGCATTTTCACTATTAATCAATTAATTAAGAAACATTAGAGAATAAAATCTACCAACTTTTATAGCATTTATAGATCTTGGAAAGGCGTTTGACAAAGTTAACAGAAATAAACTGTGGAATTTAATGAAACAGAAAGACGTCCCTCAGCTCTTACTCTTAATAACTGCAATAAAAAGTATATATATATATATGGAAAATAAAATAACAATAGAAACTGGAGAAAAAATAAAAATGATATAACAGCAACGATAAATAGAGGTGTAAAACAGGGGTGCCTGCCTTCATCCTCCCTTTTTAATATTTATATTGACGTTATCATATATAATTGGCAGATAAATTTTGGATTCACATTTCAAAATAAGAAATAAAATCTTAGACACCTTACTTTTTGCAGAGGACCAAGTTCTATTATCTAGCTCAGAAGATAGTATACAGAAATCACCCTTTCAATTAAATAAATTATACAGAATTATAATTTTAAAATATAAATAAGTAAAACAAGAATCTTAGATTTTAAAGAATCAGATAATGTAAGAGCTAAAATAATTCTGGAGGGGAGACCCGTTGAACAAGTGAACCATTTTAAATACCTGGGTTATGAAATCTCCTATTTTAAAAATGAAGATCTTTTTAACAAACTTAATAAATTTAATTATATATTTAAGAGAATATTTAAAAATACAAGAAAGGAAATAAAACTAAAACTTTATAAAGCAGTGGCTTTACTGTGTTATGGTAGTATGAATGGTAGTGAATTTTGGGTTTTAACTAAAAGAGAAGAATAGATCACAGAAGCTGCTGAAATGAGATTTCTGAGGAGTGTAACTGACTGCAAACTTCTAGATAAAATAAGAAGTGAAGATATTAGAAATGAGTTAAATATTTTTAAACTTTTAGACTAAATAAAAGTATCTAGAAAAAAACTTGAAAGAACATGTTCAAAGAATGAAAGATGAACGCATAACAAAAATTATACCGGTACTCAATTACAAACCAAAAGGAGACTCCGTTGAAGTATTATTCAAAATTAAAATATTTCATAAATTTATATTTCAATGATGATGATGATGATGATGATGATGATAATGACAGAAATTGGAAAATTCAAATTGGGCATAATATGCACTTTCTCCACACCATCTTTGCGGTTGAGTAGTGGGCGCATTTATTTTTACGTGTTTTTCCATGTAGGCACATTCCACGTCTAGTTTGATCAAACGTGCTTGATCAGAAAGTTTTCTACTGATAAAAATGGCACTATGGGCTATTGTCGAACTGGAACTAATAATCATTGAATTGTGATATGATTAATCTCCAACTTCAAATTTTGCTTCAATAGTTACTTATTCTACTTTGCCTTATTGTTGTTGCTGGATTTCAGCAGATTGCTCTAAGAAAATAGATGGATCGGGTATCTCTTCATATATTCGTATGAGTGCTTATTACTATTTATAATTTTAAAAATCGCGAAATCTTATGATTGATGGCTCTTAAGCAAAAATATATACTTTTTTCGGTGTCGGATTTTAGATAGATCTTGAGGTTTTCGCATGTTAAGATTTTCATAATGTTTCAAGAATACTATTTTCCAATCTATTCTGGCGATATTGTTAGATCCGCCCCTTTCTAAACATAAAAAAATTGTTTCAGACAGTTTTTTGTTCTTGTGAAAACACACAATTAAAGCCAAAGGTGACTCTCACACAATAATCTTTTTATCTATTATCTTCAATCTAGAGTTTTTAAAATGGAATAGAATATGACTCCAAAGCTATCGAATTGATAGACTTCTTCTTCATAACATATTTACGGTCTCGTGAATTTTTCTTTCGATATTTCTCTCTTTTGCTTCGTGAGAATCTGAAATATGATCATGGAAAAGTGATTGAAATTGTACCACTGATGTTATTCAAATTTTACTTTTTGAACGTTAACAAATAACGGTCTCTAGTTCTGCTGAAACTATGAATGAAGTTAGGAATGAACTTTCCAGCTATGGCCTATCTTTTACAGTAGATGTTAATCCAAACTGAATTGTATTTACTAGCGAAATAATGAATGTTACGTCTTAACAAGGCAACAGAACTTAAAACTTACCAGTAATATATGATTCAAACGTACTCTGTTAGCTTCAGGAAACGATCATTGTTTGTAAAACATGTAATACGGACTGGGCAATTGTGTTGCTTCAAACATAAAGAACAACGGACTTTTATTCAATTATAGATTACAGTAGAAACCAACAAAAGTATAAACTAACGCTTTTTTGCTAACAAGATCATGTATGTGCCTATATCGAAATTGTATCAACATTCCACATAAATAATTTGCAATTTATCACGTAATTTACGAATTTACAATAAAAACGACACTACAGCAGAACTTTTAGAAATTATATCAATTTTTGCTTGAATGAGGGCACTGACTGGTAACTGCTGATAGCCTACCAATGGTAGCGAATTCCAATAACAGTAAGTGAAATGTTGAAAGAATAAGCATAAAGAAATGTTCTGTGGTGTGAAATTCTTCCATCTACAATCCTGTAATTTTATATATGTATACAGAATGACGATGTGATAATGTTGGGGGAAATGGAGGAATGGGAGGATAGAAGGTCCTCAGTAATCTGGAAATAAAGATGACAAATTATTTCAGGTAAAATACAAGTGAGGAGCAATGTGGTGATTTGAGTTTCTAAAAGAAGTGATATATAAAGTGTGGCAACTTTGCAAACAGCACGCACAAAACTTATTAAGTGTGAAAGGTAAGAAATTATTTGGCGAACTGGTCTTGGGCCATTTCGGATCGGACTGTACCGTTGTGTAGTGTGGAGGCTTCATACCTTGGCACGTACTAAAGTATAGGATCGCCTCACCCACCCTGGGATGTAGCGCCATGGGGGCCGGCGAACCAGTATTTAAAACATGTGGCAGTTTCTATCCACTGCTCGGATCACTATAGAAGACCTTTATTTATGTTGTAATATGTAATTGTTTATTTATTTGAGTAGGATGTGTGTCGCTTTTCCATTAATATTAGGACACGAATATAATTTAGAACTTCTTGCATTTCAAAGTGAATTTTCACACTAATAGCATGATTTATCAATTGGCACAACACAACAGGATAAGTCTGTTGATTAAATTTTCACCAAAAATCTAATTACATGGGAAAATAGACTTTCTTTTCGTAGAAGGAAGCTACTTTTATAAAACCCCAAATTGTATTTAATTTCAAGACGAAATTTCTTGCCTATCAACAAACAACTCGCATTATTAACATACATGTATGTAACTTTTTAACCCTTGAATTGCCGAACTCAGTTATTCACTGATGATATTATGCTCCCATCTCATTCTTGGGCCACCTATAGAATGTTTTCCCTCTGGTGTTAATAAAAGGTTTGTATGTCCCTCTTTCATTCCCCATTCCGTGCCAAATGTCCTGCCCATCACAATATGAGACTGAGTATTCTTCTTTATCTGGTTTCAAACAAATATCATGTAGCTCACTGTTAAGTAGTCTTCTCCATTCACTTTCTCTTCATCTCTCTTTGGTCCAATAATTTTCGTAAAAACTTTAGGCCTATTCTCAAATATCCATAATTTATTCTCCTCTCTTTCAGTAAAATACCATGTTATTTCACATCCATAGGGTATGATTCGAAGGAAAACCGTAACACACACACACACATACATATATATTAGTTTAACTTTTTATGAAATAAATTTGGATAACAATTGCATTCAAGTAGACCTTATAAGGAGCTAACATTTAATGTCAAGTTCGAAGACAAATATAAATAGTATTACAATTCTCATAATAAATCGGAAAGAATGAGAACTGTTGACTTAAAAGGCTAAAACTAACAAACTCACTGCCACAAATCGAAACCACGCGGATATAAACTTTCCATACATCCCTACCCTCAACTCACGTTTTCCAATCATTCCCTGTTATAATTAATTAATCTCCCACCTCATTTTTGGCTACCAAATTGGAGTTTCCCTCTGGTTTTCCTATATAAAATTTCCATTTTGCTCTTTCATTACCAATTCGTGTCACATGCTCATCGCAGTCCACAAGACTTAACTGTTCTTATATCAGGTTTCCCCAATCCCTCAAAAAGTGTAAGTTATTGTTAAGTAATTTCCTTCATTCACCTGTTTATCCCCCTTTGATCCATTTTTTTCTAACAGGGAAGTACCTCAGATCGAGTGGCTAAAACCGACTGGAAACACGTTTAAAATATAATGTTGCTTCAGTTCGAATAGGTATTATGTCATTCATTGTAAAAAATACGTGTGCGGCAGCTAGTGCCATTTGAATGTCACCGTACAGCCTCGAAGCTGTACATACAGTACGAGTGAGACCATTACAGTGTTGGATAGTGAAGTGCTCGTACTGAAATTTGAGCAGGCTGAAGCTTATTAATCCTGCGAACGTTATTAACCTGCTTTGCAGAAAGGTACTATGTCGAACTTACCGGATAAAGAGGATGTAATTGGAGGGAGGATAGGCCGTTTGCATGCATGTTATGTGATATCATTACTCAAAAAATACAATGGGATTTAACGAAATGCAAACCGACATAATGGATAGAAATAGCGATTGTGAGTCTGATGGCGGAGAATGGGCGTGTAAGTTCTAACAATTCTTGAACATCCTCTCCAGCAAACTAAGGAACTGCAAGTCAAAGTGATGTTGCTCCAGTTCCAATAGGTCATCCACCCCCCCGAAAATATCACGACCCGGTATGCTACAGTGTGTTGATGACCTAAAATTGGACAATGATTATGAGAATTATTTTAATCGCGGTTACAATTCTTACAGAAAACTTATGAACCGTTATAGCAGCATTCGTTCGAAATTCAACTGCAAGATAATTTTAGATTATGTTGACGCTCAAAAGACAAGACCCAGGCCACTTCAAAGGAAATAAAACATCAAAATTGAAGGCTGTGAAATAATCTGTAAAAGCAAAGTTTGACAAAACCAGAGACTATGGATCAGTAGTCCACTATTGGCACATTCAAGCGTGGGCTCTGGAATGTGCTCTGGAGAACTATGTTCACTAAAAGCAGATGTTCAATATTGCCATGATCATGGTAGGCTGACGAGAAATTAATTTAATATTGATAAATAACAATTTAATAAATACCGGTATTGGTCTCTGTTAAAATAAATCAAATGGCACAATATGTAGGGCCTATATACAATATTAAAAAAGTAACGAAAAAAATTGAAAATGAAGGGGGTATTACGGACAGAAGGGGGTAAAGGGGCTAAGGTTCATAAAAAGAACGAAAAAAAGGCGATAGAAAATTCTCCTATTCTCAATATCAGGCAACATTCCACTCATTGGTTTCTTTCAGCGAGCTCTATTTTGTCCTAAAAATAAAAAATGCGCACCTAAAAATCCCATGATTATTTATCACAGTCGCTGTGACATCTAAGGTATCATTGAAATTAGTTTATTTCTGTCCAATAAAGCTTCGAAATTATATTATTGTATTTTCACTTTTTTTGTGCAGATCACTATTTAAATTTTAATTATACTTTGAAATGGGTCCTGGAAATGAAATTCTCATCCAGCTTTAACAAGTGAGGAAAATCAGTCGAATTGGTCGGCACCGGAATCTTCCGAATACTAGTAAGAACGTCATCGCTCGAATCACCCGGCACCGTTAAGATGAAGTTATGTTTCTTTATTTAAAACCAAATTATTTTAACATGAGCATAATTGATGTTTTGTGCACATTATGACACATAATCTTCATGGTTCACATACGTTTTAAATTACATTGAACGTTTTTAAATTAACATTTGACGTAACTGATTTTATACAAGAATTTAAAATAATTAGTTATTTAGTTAATTAAAAAATTGCTAAATTAATATCATGCATTCCAAAATTTAAATTCTACTTATTTAATTTTAACATTAGTACATTATAAAATACAATTTGCCACATTATGAAAAATAATAATTAATATAATGTTTCAGTTTAAAAATAATTAATAATTATGCCATAATTAGAAGTAATGCAACGTTTATTACAAAATACATCCCTGGATGTAATATTATATTTTCAAGTACATTCCTCAGTCTATCTCCCTCTTTACCTTAGTTTAACCTCCCCTCTATAAGTAAGCGACTTCTACTTGCCCTACGCCACACAAGCCTTACAGTGGCACAACCTATCGGGAAAGGATTTGAAACTCTGAATCATACACACACACACACACACTTTTTTTTATCACCAGGACATCATCTCAGAAGAATGATCAGCTTAATGTCAGGGCTAATTCCTAGGCATCACGAAGATTTAAGACAAGACAAATTATTCACTCGCCCATTCATACAAAACAAGGCGAATATGATATGGATGATTATGATGACCAGATGATGTTCGGGGACCGTTTGGGATTTAAAGTTTCCTGACATTTATCTTACAGGTGTAAAAAAACACCGAAAAAAGAAAACCTTCATCCCGGAAACTTGTCTTGACAGGATCGAACCCGTACCCGCTGCGTACGAGGCAACGGTGTTACCTCGAGACCACAGCGGTGAAGCAACTATATTGCTCATACGTACATTTTTTTCCGCAAAATATACCTTGAATTTATATTTATAATACATTTAAATTACTTCGATTTGTAGGATCCTAAATTAACAAATTATTTTAGAAAATACTGTGCATTTATCGAGCTTTGATTTCCGAAGTCCTTTATTCAGGTAAAAAGAAAATAGGTTTAATTCCAATAAATATACCAGATGCCCCGCAAGTCTTAACCATTATGAATTAATTACATTATTGCTTCATCTAATGCAGATATTGCGGTAGTCTCAATTGGAAATGTGTCGGGTTTGACGTGAGAAATTAAGGTGGCAGAAAAAAAATGTTAACAGAACATGTAGACATACTAACAAAAACATGGTCTTTTCATTTTATATTCATTTTACATTCATGTGGATGTAATTAAAATAATGTTTTATGAAATATTAATAGAGTGATGACTACTAGTTCTTTTCACGAAGCTGTCAGGGATTTTCAGCTCAGTCTTCAGCAGTACAAAACTCTCTCAATACAGAGAAGCATATTCGGTTATTTTATTGGTTAAAATCTTGCATTATTCTACTATAGGTTCACATGTCGCAGTTCAAATGTGGGCGAGAAAAGGAAGGGGAATTTAACCCAGGGAGGCCATAAGGTTCTTTTACGTGCTGTAAATCTATAAACTGGGATCCATGACTGTACTTCCGTTCCGAAGGAAGGGCTATTTACGCCTTTAAAAACCATTGACACCTGCAAAATATATGGGGAATTATCACGTGGATAAAACAAAGAAGATATATATATATATATATCTATCTATCTATCTATCTATCTATCTTCGGGTTTTTACAGCTGCTGCCGTCTTCCCGTGCCAAACCTCCAAAGCCTACGGTCTTGGGCATCTTCGATGCTTAGCCCTCTAGCTTGCATTACTGTCTTCATGTTTTCCTTCCATGTTAACCTTGGTCTTCCTCTTTTCTTCTTTCTGTTCGGATGCCATTCATATAGTTGCTTGGGCCATCGCTCATCTTCCATTCTTAAAACATGTCCTAACCACTTTAATTCCTTTTCCTCAATTCTTTCAATTATGCTTTCTTCTGCTTCCATTATGTTTCTAATTTCCTTATTTGTGACACGTTCTAATTTAGACTTTCTGGCACTTCTTCGTAAATAATCCATTTCTTGAGCTATTAGTCTATTCTTGTAGTACTTATTGATTGACCATACCTCACTTCCGTACATTGCAACAGATTCCACCAATGTTTTAACCAATATATTTTTTTTGTGTCTTTCCAAATATGCTTATCCCACCATATGGAATTTAATGATGATATTATTTTGCTACTCAATTCAATTCTATGTTTTATGTTCTCTTTGCCTATACCTTCGATGTTATCCATAATCATTCCCAAATATTTAGTTTGTTTCACTTGCTTTATTTGGATTCCTTCTTCCAATATTAAATTTTCTCTTTCATTGCTATTTATTGCCAGATATTCTGTTTTTTGTAAATTTACTGTGAGACCCCATGATTCATATGTGTTTTTCAACCTTTTTTATCATGAATTCCATATCAAATTTGTCTTGCGCTAAAACCAGTTGATCATCGGCAAATTGTAATGTCAGCAAAAATCGGTTGCCTATTGGGATCCCCATACCTTTGCAGCTTTGTTTCCATTTCGTTAATATAAATTCTACATAAATATTAAATAAAATTGGTGATAGACTGCACCCTTGTTTCAATCCCTTTGAGGTGTTTATAGAATTAAACATTATATTTCCCATTTTAACATAAGCGGAGTTATCTTTATAGATTTGTTTAATAATTTCTATTAGGTTTCTGTCAATATTGTATTTCTCCAATACTTCCCATAATTTGTTCCTCGGAATTGAGTCATAAGCTTTCTCTAAATCTATCATTGTCAAATGGGTTTCTTCTCCAACTGCAGTCCGTTTTTCAATTAACTGTTGTATTGCAAATATATTGTCAACACATGACCTTCCTGGTCTGAATCCATTTTGATCTTCTCCTAATTTGTCTTTAACATCTTTTTGTAACTTTGTTTTTAATAACTTCGTAAATATTCTATATAATGTGTTATTTTATACTTAGTCCTCTGTAGTTTTTTGCGTCTCTTCTATCGCCCTTCTTGTATATTGGTACTATGTAGCTTATTTTCCATTCCTCAGGAATCTTCTGTATTGCAATGCACTTATTATACAAGTCCCTCAATCTACCTATTAAATTTTTTGGGCCATATTTAATTAACTCATTGGGTATGTTTCCCGGCCCTGGTGCCTTTTTATTCTTTAGGGTTTGAATTTCTAATTCTATATCTATTGTATCAAATTCCAGGGCGTTCATTTCTATGGTTGGATTTTCTGTTGTTTCCATAAACTCATTTCTAGTTTCTGACAGTAAAGCTTTGTAATGTTTTTCTGCGTCTGATTTTGCTAACAATTTATCTTGCTGGATCCTTGGTTGGTTTTCAGTGTTTTTAGAAATCTCCATACTTCTGATGATTGTGATCCTCCTATATAACTTTCTATTTCTTGGCATTTGCTTTTCCATAATTTGTTTTTTTCTTCTATCACTTTCCTTTTAACTTTGGCGTTTGTTCTCTTGTATTCTATCCAATTTTCTGTTGTTTTATTTGCCAACCATTCTAAGTAGCATTTTTTGTTCTTTTTGGTTAATTATTCAATATCATCATTCTACCAATCTTGAGTATTTTGTTTTTTATTTATTGTGCCTAATGCTTCTTTTGCTGCCGAATGTATTATTTCCTTTAATTGATTATATTCTTCTTCTATGTCTTCCTTGTAATCCAAATTCTCAATTTTAATCCTCAGTCTTTCTTTATATAAGTTTTTGATACTATCCTGATTAAATAAATACAGTTTAAATTTTTCTTCCTGCTTCAGTTGCATTGTTGATTCCCTTGCTTCATCATGCACTTTTTTTCCCTGTAAGGAATTTGGGGATGATCTGTGCTGTGAGTAGATAGTGGTCAGAACCACAATTTGCTCCTCTTTTAACCCTTGAGTCCTTAATAAATAAGGAAGTATTTTGCTTTACAATTATGTAGTCTATTATTGATTTCTGATTGAGACTAGGTCGTTCCCAAGTAAATTTATGAATATCCTTATGGTCGAAAAATGTGTTTACTATCTTTAATTTATGTTGTTTGCACATCTCTATGATTCTATTTCCATTATCGTTGACTTCTTGTTCCCCATATTTTCCTACTGCTTCATCATTGTTTCTTCTACCCACTTTCCCATTTAAATCTCCCATTAGTATTAATTCTTCATTACTTCGTATTTTCTCTATTTGTTCCACTAATACTGAATAGTACTTTTCTTTCTGACTCTGTGCGGCATCATCTGTTGGTGCATAGACTGCTAAGAACACCATTGTTCTTCCCATAAGCTTCATTTAATCTTTAGGCATCTTTCATTAATATGTTCATATTCTGTTATGTTTTTACTGTATTTCTTTTTTACAAACATTGATACTCCTGCTTTAGCTCTTTTTGATTTATTTACACCTGACCAAAAATGTATGTAGTTTCCTAAATATAAATTTCCCGATCCTTTCTTTTTGTTTCCGTCACTGCTGCAATATCTATATTGTTCTGGAATAATTCTCCTGCTACTTCATTAATTTTGTTTCTAATTCCTCGTACATTCCACGTGCCTATATTCAATGTCCGTTTTCGTTGCTTTGTCTTTCATACTTTTTTCTGTCCGGCTTTGATTGATTTGGTCTTTTAGCATTTTGTTTTTTTTTTCTAATGTGTGGGGAGCTGGCCCACAGCATATAACCCCCAACCTGGAGGACCAGGAAAATTTCTGTCTGGGTTTTCCTCCCATAGCCTTGAAGATCCCTCTTCACCGCAGGCAGCGTTTTCTCTATTTCCCTTAGAGATAGGGTTGCCTCTTCCGCCAGATCCGCCGTAATGAAGGACTCCTTCTGCGCCGACTCTGCCGTTGAGGTCTTCACCGTAACCCTGGCTAGGGGCCCTTACAGAGTACTATCAGTCGGAGCCAACTGAATATAGTGAGAGTACATGCCCAGTTTTTATCGGCCTTTAGAAACTAGAAGTACCTAATAAAGTTATGAACTGAAGTGAAGAATTCAAAAGATAAGGCTGCAATTAGGCGCCATATACGGGCGAATGGGAAGCAGAGATAAAATTCCACGTACATAGAGTGTATTTATTATAGACACATTTTAAAAAGGGTCATACAATGTGATTACAACACTAGAAAACATTCAGTTTCATTCTATTATTTCTAAAAATAAGTCTGTAGTGCCATACTCCACCATTCCACAAGACAAACCTATGGAGAGCCACAGTCTGTACTAATCACACACATACGTTTGTGTCAGATACAACCAAACTGCGGAGTAAATCAAAAAGAACTAAACCCACCCAACATGGGATCGCATATTCAAAACTAAGAAATCGATCTTATTCCACTAGAAATAAAACTTGCTCCGGATTTAGAAAAAAATAAACTTATAGTTACAAGACCAGACTCCCTGGGAGGGCCCTGACTATGTCCCTTGGACCGCCATATTTCATTCTAAGGTCCAGAATCTTGTTCTGTCTGAGCGGGGGCCATGTTTTCACAAAGGATACCGAATACAATTAATAAAAGTTGAGTGCTTTTAAGAAGGTCATATCGGTGGCTTGAAAATCGCCCCCGCCATGTGTTAAGGTGAACATAAAGACTATCCGGTCTTGGGAGGTCATGGAATTTTAAGATTGAAAACAAGTTTTACATTGTGAATTGATTGTGAGTCCGTGCTATTTATTTTATCTTCTTATTCTGTGTATTCCAGGTGGCTCAGGTGACTTCGAACTGGACGGTAGATTCGAAACCCCACATGGGAAAGCCTAATATCTTATATCACTCATTCGTGTTCAGATGTTCCTAGGACCTAATCAGGACCTATAAAATGAGTTCGATTACTTTGCTATAATAATTTCGTTCTTTCCTTGCCGTTGGCTAAGAATCATGGATTCTTGTGTATACGCCCCATGGGCCTTCATGACCTGCTAACGAAATATTTTTACCCGTTTTTGCTTATTATTTATTAATTTATTCATTATGATAATTTAGTTGAGACTTTAGTCCCTCATGGACATAAAGTGCAAATGCTTGAAAAGTTTATGAAAATTTTCATTAAATGCAAATAATGTAATTTTGTTTTGCGTTACCAACTTCAGTATAATTAGTTAGTGCCAAAAAGATAAATCTGCTTTTATTTTAAATATTGGTGCACACAGAAATGAAAACATCAAAATTACAGATCATATAAGAAATCAGGACATAACTTGGTACTTCTGGCAACAATGATAAAACCTAAATTGATCAAGATTTTATCTTCATCGTGGGTGGACTAATGAACTAAAGAAAATTCTGAAGAAAAGGCATTAGCTAAAAAAATAATATAGCAAGAAGATACATTTATTTTCAAACAATTGCCTATATATAGAGAAAGAAAACAATTTATGAAATCTTATATTTTAAATGTGTTGTTAAATACGGTGAAAATTAGGTCATATCGAAAAATGGCAGACTGGATTATTATTGAGACGATTAGCACAGATAAAATTGCGAGAGACAAGAGAAAACAAACTAAGTAATACTAGATACTCGTAATATTGAAGTAGATAGGCCATTAATTTCCAAAATAATATTGTATTTCTCGCCATTTATTCCGTCATAATAATTCCCTTAAAAAATGTTGTAGGAAAAATTTTGGGGAAAAAATAAAGAAGAAGACTGTTTTGGAGAAAGCAAACAGAAAATATAGAATACCAAAAGCATCAAGAAATGAAACGAGCAGTTGAGAGAAAATAAATTTTGTTTTACTGACAAAGTCAGTCTAAATTATAATAATTCCAATTCTCTGTAAATGTAATGAAAAGTCTTCATTGAGACAAAATCGACCTAATAAAATATGATTCACTGGAATACAGAATAAAATATAATAAGGTACGTTCATAATATTAAGAATTAATAATAATTTATACGCCTAATTTAACGATTTTCTGTCCTAACTTTAGATATCGCATTTACATGCAATGGGTAATTATTCATTTGTATTACTGTATACTAAAAGGAAGTCTGAGTTAAGGGAAGAGTGGAGAATGCTGAGTTTCCAGTGAAAGACCTGTTCTTGGGCAGAACACTGTGTATGCATGTATTATACTGATTACACCAATGAAATGCAGCTTCATTTTTTGTTTTTTTTTTTAGACATATCGATACCAATGTTTTTCTCTCTTCTCCAACTCCACACAAGGCTTTCTGCTGATATTTTATGTTGGTTTTTAAACGGTTCCAATAAACTAGTAACTACCACGCTTGCCTTTGGAATTGTCGACCGGGAAAAAAGGACAGCATGCAATGACGGTTTTTTTTTTGAGGGAATAATATTTAACGGAAAGGAAATAAATCAATGGATCTCGTATAATATATTTGTGGAATAAATTAACCTCAAGCCTTAAATAAAGTATCTGTGAACAAAATTTATCGGTCTTTCATTAAAACAGTCGTTAATAGAATGCTATCTAATGATTTATTCTAGATATTTTCATATTTCACCTGAACCTTTCCTGCCCTATTTTTATCAGTATAAGGTATGTTCCAGAGATAAGGTTAGACCTATTTACATTCTTTAAATATCGGTATTTTACAGATCATATAAATAATGAAAAATTTATAATAAGTTCTGAATCAGGGATGCTCACAGGCTAACAAGCCTAGGACTAATTCCATATATTAATTTATTATTATTCCATATATTAATAAAATAAAATAAACTCCTGGCGCGACAGGCCTACAAGGCCCTTAGCCTACCAGCCGGCTGCTGGCCTCACATCCACATGTGTCAATCACAAAGGTAGATGATAATCAGCCAGTGTAGGGGTGACATGTGGTCAGCATATCGAGTCCCCAACCGTTGTAGCTGGTTTTCTCAACCTGGAGCCGCTACTTATTGTAGCTACCCAAATGCATCACGATACTGGGTGGGCACCGGTCCCATACTGGCCGAAATACGAGGGCGGATCGGAAAGTAACGCACAATAATTTTTTTAAAAAAGTTTAATAGTAAAAAAAAGGAAAAAAATCACAAATGAACTTACATCTTTTACCTACATTTCGACATAGTCACCAACTTTCTCAACACATTTTTCCCATCGTGTTACCAGTTTCAATATGCCCTGTTCGTAGAAGTCCGTTTGGTTGGAGTGTAGCCATCTGCGCACTGCTGATTTCACTTCCACATCTGTCTCAAAGCGTTTGCCGGCTAGGAATTTCTTCATGAGACCAAACAGATGAAAGTCCGATGGTGCAAGATCCGGACTGTATGGTGGATGCTGGAGCACCTCCCAACCAAATTCGGCGATTTTCTGACGAACGACAGCAGCAACATGGGGGCGAGCATTGTCATGAAGAAGTTTAACGTTAATGTTGTGTCGTTTGTCACGAATGGCACGACGCAACTTCAACAAAGTTTTAATGTAGGCCGCAGCATTCACAGTGGTCCCGTGTTCAGCAAAGTCCACCAATAAAACACCATGCATATCCCAGAACACTGTCACAAGCACTTTCCTGGCAGATTGAGTCACTTTGAATTTTTTCTTTACTGGGAAACCAGCATGTTTCCACTCCATTGATGCCTGCTTTGTTTCGGGCGTGTAGTGGTACGCCCACGACTCATCACCTGTGACGATTCCTTCCAGAAAGTCATGTCCTTGTGCGGTGTACCGCGTTAAGTGGTCCAAGCTTGCCATCATTCGCTGGCCCTTGTGGTCGTCTGTCAGGTTCTTAGGCACCCAGCGAGCACTAACTTTACGGAATTTCAAATTTTCATGAACAATATCGTACACCGCACCATAGGAAATGTTTAACTTCTGCGATAAGGCTCGCAGTTGCACACGCCGGTCGTTCAGAATTGCCGCCTCAATGCCTCTGACATTCTGCAGGATTGCTGCTGTTGTCGGCCGGCCGGAGCGTGGCGAATCACTAAGGTTCACGCGTCCCTCTTGGAAGAATGTGCACCACCTGGAGACATTGCTACGGTCCATACAATCATCCCCATACACGCCACGCATGTCCCTGTGAATTTCACTGGGTTTATGCCCTTTGGCCCACAAAAATCGAACAACACTTCTCTGTTCCTCACAGGTGGACGACTGTAGCATGCGCGCCATCTTTGTTGCATAGTTCAAGCTTCTCTCGCAAGAGGTGCACCTGAGAAAAAAATACCATCTGTAGTGTAAACTTCAAACTATATCTCTCTGAAATTTCAACATTCTAGCTGCAATACCAAGGCAGAAAAAATTATTGTGCGTTACTTTCCGATCCGCCCTCGTACCATGAGAAAATTTCTTCCCCCATGGAGACTCGAACCAGCGCAAGTCCCGTAGCTCTGCGCCAAGGCTTCCTGCCTTATCCACTCGGCTACGGCGCAGGACTAATAAAATAAAATAAGTTAAAATATACACCTTCATAGGTAAAATCCGTCGTCCTCAACTTATAAAACGTATAATCTTTATGCCTGTAGGCCTTTCAGGACATCCATCCCATCTTCAGCAGTTCATTCTTCTCTACAGCATCCAGTATGGTGTTTGATGCTGCTGGCTCTAATGTGGCTATGTCGCGACTAAAGCTTCTTCCTGACGATATCGTATAGTGGGTTGTTTAGTCTGGGAGTGCTTTCATTTATCAAAAGCTTGTTGTCTATTTCCTTGATAATTTCCAGGTCTTCCAATAGGAAATAGACAACAAGCTTTTGATAAATGAAAGCACTCCCAGACTAAACAACCCACTATACGATATCGTCAGGAAGAAGCTTTAGTCGCGACATAGCCACATTAGGGCCAGCAGCATCAAACACCATACTGGAATCTGTAGAGAAGAATGAACTGCTGAAGATGGGACGGATGTCCTGATAGGCCTACAGGCATAAAGATTATACGTTTTATAAGTTGAGGACGACGGATTTTACCTATGAAGGTATATTTTAACTTATTTTATTTTATGATTCTCCACCTCAACGGTTTTAACAATGGATTTTATTAGTATTGACTCCATATATTAAAGCCACGAGTGACTTCCAAATTATCGATATATTCCTGACTCACGAAGTCAGGAGTGAATTTATCCAGACTATTTAACTCATGCCCCAAATGGGAGTCAATGACCAATCACGTTACAATGATTTATGATTTACAACCAATCTCAAAAAGTCGTGTTTCGCCTAAAATTTACCAACTAAAGTTTATCATAATAAAGAAAGCACCTCCTTTTTAACATTCTCAATAGGTCATAGCATTATTTTGCAGTGACTGACTCACCAAGAAATACGGCTACCAGATTGAATATATCGTGCATGAATGTCAACACATACCGCATGCGGGAGTTAATATAAAAACATTTGTAGCAATTGATTATACCACCAAAAAAAAGAAAAAAAAAAGAAAAAATAAACCACTGTTTGCACTTTCTTAAATGTATTTTTTCCCAGAAATATATAATTGTCATATTTACATCATAGGACATCAGAAATGAATTAATATACAGTTTGATGTGTTTCATTTTTTCTCCACTAGACTGCATTCTTACAATATTGCGTTCCTTTGGCAATAAATAATATAATCTGGTTGCAGTGACGAACAAAAGAAGCAAATGAAGCGTACCAATCGTTTCTCATTTGTTTTCAAACATCGCCGTTTACATTAAATATATAAATATTTTAAAAAACTATATTTAAATAATGATTTGTGAGTCAACAGCTTAATTTTATTTGTTAAATAGTCCTAGCAAATGCCACTCTTGATTTTCAAATTCTCTAGATAAATTGGAAATCACTCGTGGCATTAATTATGGTAATTTGGAAATCAAGAGTGGAATTTCTTAGGACTATTTAACGAATAAAATTAAGCTGTTTCCTCACAAATCATTATTTAAATATAGTTATTTTAAACTATTTATATATTTAATGTAAACGAGGATGTTTGAAAACAAATGAGAAACATTAGGTTTCATTTGTTCATTACTGCAACCAGATAATATTTATTGCCAAATAGTATCGCAATATTGTAAGAATACACCCTAGTGGGAAAAAAATAAAATAAACACATCATTACAGGTTATTAATTAATCTACGATGTCCTATGATCTAAATATGTCAATTATATATTTCTACAACGTTAATACCTGGGAAATAATACGTTTAAAAAAGTGTAATGAGTAGTTTCTCGCAAGTAGAATCTGGTTACATTCGTGCACTATATATGGAATCTGGGAACCACTTGATAAAATGAAAGTGATAAAATCGAGGTGAAAAAGACTCTGATTGGTTGTAAATAAAAATTCATTGAAATGTAATTGGTCAATTACTGCCATTTGGGGCATGAGTTAAATAGTCAAAATAATTAATTATATAATTATATACTAATTTAACCATTATTATTTTTAAAATTTAGTCAACCGCTGTGGTTTCGGGGTAGCGTCGCCTCGTAACGCAGCGGGCCCGGGTTCGATCCTCGGTCGGGGCAAGTTTCAATGATGATGATTTTTCCGGGGCTTTTTCCTCGCCTGAAAGACAAATGTCAGGAAACGTTAAGACCCAAACGGTATCCGAACATCATCTGGCCATCATGATCCTCATTATCATATTCACCAAGTTTAGAATGAATGTGTGTGTGAATGATGTTTCTGGTCTTAATGTTGTTTTGTCTCGTAGGAGGCCCTGACATTGAGCTGATCCCTCATTCGGGGAGGCCCTACATGTCCTTGTGAGGGCAAAAAAGTATGTAGGTGATCCATAGTTAAAATCCCTCTCCCACAGGTCGTGCTACTCTAAGGCCAGAGTGATCTGTGGCATGTAAATGTACCTTTAAGACGATAAGCAAAACTGTGTCAATGGAATGGAATTATTAAAGTAATGCAGCCCGAAGAGAGAACGGAGAAGTTTATTTCTTAGCACCCGTTGCTGAATTAAGATGCAATTAGGCGTTGATAGTAAACATTGGTACGTTTTCTCATCTTTAAACTGATCAAGGGAGGTCATATTTTGGCGAAGAGTGGAAAAACTAACATACCTCCTTCAAACTTATTATCTCGCCAAACAGGAGTGCTGCCAGACTCCAGGTATACTCTCCTCTTGTCCTTATTATACTTAGATCTCTTCAACAAAACACTTTACATGACCCTACCAAATTCCCTTGTTATTAATGTTTTCTGTGCGTCACTGCCGAACTTCTGGAAATTTTGTCATTTTCGATTCCGATTGAGGGTCTTTCCACTTTTCAGCGGTTGCCCTTTTACCAGCCGGCTGCTGGCCCTTCACATCCACATGTGTCAGTCACAGAGGTAGATGATCAACAGCCAGTGTAGGGGTGACATGTGGTTAGCATGTCGAGTCCCCCAGCCGTTATAGCTGGTTCCTCAACCTGGAGCCGCTACTTATTGTAGCTACCCAATTGCCTCACGATGCTGGGTGGGCACCGGTCCCATACTGGCCGAAATACCATGAGAAAATTTCTTCCCCCATGGAGACTCGAACCAGCGCAAGTCCCGTAGCTCTGCGCCAAGGCTTCCTACCTTAACCGCTCGGCTACGGCGCGGGACAATTTTGTCATTTCAAGGAACTAAAAATATCCTCTCAAGTTTTTTATAGGAAATGCACTACCTCCTCTACTATTCAATTTTGTAATAGAACATGCCATTATATCTATAGACGATGAAGGAGGCCTACAATTCAAAACTGTTCGTTTATAGGCCTACTGATGATAACCATACTATTCCAAATTAAACCCCTTAATATTAAAATTTACTTTCAAAATTCCAAATAGCACATGATAAAATAAAATAAAACAATTATTATATTAAGCTACATATGTAAAAGATAACATTCAATAAACTACTCTGCTAAAGTTTCTGATGGTTTCCTTAGTGTCAAGGTAAATACCGCAGAAGTCCCCTAGTCCCACCAATAGAGTAAATTCCTAATAATTAACTGAAAACAGTAAAGGGGAGACTGATGATTTCATTTCTTCTATGGAGCTAGAGCTGCAGCCTTCAACAAATACGCGCTGAACTTCAAAGTGTCTATTGCATAGCATATGAAAAATACATAAGTCAATATGACCCTAACATTTTCTAAGTCCCAATAAAATTTACCGTGAATGCAGGACCCCGAACGACAGACTCATTATCCGCCATCACACATCCGAGGCCCGGTCAAAGGCTTGCGGAATTTTTTATAAGTCTCAAAATCACATGAAATTTTTCTAAGTTGAATATTCTCTAAGAGGACCGCGTCTAAGTACAAATTTTCTGAGGCTTTGGTAAAGCTTTATATGCTCAAAATAGCCGAGGAATTAACTCAAATATAAACTTAAAAATGTATTTCAGCATACACTAACATATTAAATTGAATAAAATAAATAAAAACTTATACACAAAATATTATGTCTAAAATAAAAAACACATTTCATGAACGGTCACCAATACCACACCAATACACACTCAGAATAAATGTACTTATGCTATTCGGACAATACTCAATAATTAATGATACTCACAAATTTAAATAAATGTACATAAAATTACATACAATTAATTAAACATATAGGCCTACTTATACCTAATTAAGTCACAACGAGCCAATAGCCCGGAGCCTACATGCTGCTGGTCACAGCTATGGGAATTAATGATTTAGTACAAATTATTATATTATATTTATTTCTAAGTGTCACTTAGACACTTACACTAAATTAACTAAGGGTTGATGGGATCGGCCTGAGTCCCCATGTCGGCAACTGCTCGCAGGGTCCGACAGAACTACACAATAGCCGCATCACAGCCGCAGTCTGTGTAGATTAATTCCGATTCCGAGCATTAATAGGTGGTAGCGAGGGAATACAAGGGCTAACACGCACACTCTATTGAATAACACTAAGAAATTGGGACTGAAAGTAAGAGTCAACAAAGCTAAATATATGCTCACACACAACTACATTATATAGCCTATTGGAAATGGACAGTTAATGACAATTGAGGGACATTTTGAAGAAGTTGCTGATTTCAAATACATAGGAACAATAATTACGAACGAGAATGAGGCAAAGAAAGAATTTAAACGTAGGCTCAATGCTGGAAATGCATGCTATTATGCATTACAGAAACTCTTGTCGTCCTAACTACTCTCAAATAACATTAAATTGTAAACGTATAAAACTGTTATTTACCCAGTTGTATCAAATTGACGCTTTCTTTAAGGAAAGAGAAAAGATTTCAAGTAAACCGAGAATTCTTAGGAAAATTCTTAGGAAGATTTTTGAACCAAAAAGAGATGAACAGAGAGACGAATTGAGAAAAATACATAATAGTGAATTACATGATCTTTACCTAACTTGACACCTAGTATGTCATTCTGTCAATCTGACCAACCTGCAAATAGGCAGCGGTCAATAATAAAAATAATTACAATTTATCGTTGCTTTTCTATTAATTGAATGATAGAAATTTTGCTAAAATAAAATTAGCCATCGCTGACATACTGCAGCATTTCAAGTAAAGTAAAAAGTAATGTGCAAGACAATTGTAAGATAGAGATAGTACAAAGTGAGTTGCTCTGCGACTTGGTGACGAGGGGTTCTTTGGTCCTTTGATTTTGGACACCAGGTTCCATTTGCCACTGTGAAATTTTGATAATATTGAATTTTATTTGTAAGGAATGATCCTTGACAATTATTGAGATATATACCCAGCTCAGACTTTTTGTCAAATCGTATTACTTTTTTGTATATATTTGTAAATTATATTTTGTTTCCTGTTTCCTTTGCAACGGGTTGGAATTTGGAAGATGGTGGCATGGACAAATGACCGGACCGAATAAAGAGATAATTTACAATTCGTCATTTGTTTCAAGAACTCTCCGATCTCAAAGATTGAACTCAATTCTTACCGAGTGCAATATCTCTGATTTATGACGGAGTAAATTTGCTTGTTGAACAATTTTCACATTAAAAATGTTATTCGTATCCGACGTGACGTTGGAACGGTACGTGTAAAATGGCGATAACGTTCATCCTTCCATTGCTGCAATTAATAATATGCTAGCTCTAAGTTGAGAGTCTAATTAGAGAAAATGACTGTGATGCATGGAAATAAATAAAACATGAAGAGGAAGTGATAAAGCATGCGTATGGTTATTTCGCATTATCCTTGATGCTTATGATACTATTAATCTATGATGATATCTCTCTGCTTGTAATTATTAATACCATGAAATTGTTACCTTCGGGTCCTAAAATATGCTCAGGGTTAATTTGTATTTTGGATTATGTATCTTCGTGGAGTATTTAAAAATATAATACACAAGCTACTTCACATTTTTTAACTTGTTTGTTGTACTATTATTGTAAAAAATATCGAGTAGATTTTCAAAGACCCCTGTCAACATTTCCGTTCACCTGTCTTATATATTAATGTTTTACATTCTTCTATCCATAGTTGTGTAGTCTATATTAACAGTATTGTTATATGTTATATTATAATTTCTGAATATATAAAAACTTTAACATTCTCTAAATTTGTTATAATTTATATTGTAGAAAAAAGTTATAACTTCTTGAGAGATATTTCAAATGTCTTGCTTACACTAGGCAAGAATTTGGGTTTGTGCCAAGTTAAGAACAAAACTTAACTCTCGAAATAATACGCCTAAGCCTATATCATCCAATTTTATAGCTTCGGTCCCAACAGTATCATTACATGTACCTCCTTTTTTAGTTATACTTGGTTAATTTTTAAATATTAGTACGGATTAATTTATTGATAATATTAAAAAAAATATTCATCCCTAAGTAATATCTAATAAGATTAATTTCACGTAAACTAAGCATAAATACACATTAATTTTTATTTATTTAGGCGTAGCAGCACACGCCGGATATTAGCTAGTAGCCTATAACATAAATTTCTGTGATTGGCGACATAAGGCAAAATAGTGAACTTTTCAGGGGAATTAAAAAAAGTAAAAAATATAATAAATGTAATTGAATAATTTAAGGACAATGTACGAGTATTATTATTTCTTATCAAGGAAGCGAATTTTCAGATTTCATTTATGTGCTTATAAGATAAAATGTAGATACGTTTGTAGATTAATATTATAATATTTTTAATGTGTTTACTCCCGCCTTCAAATGAAATATAAATATATTTATACAAAATAACTTAAATTAAAACTAATCAAATAGACATAATTTTATAAACGAAATTAACAGAACCCATTAGTATTCTGCTGAGAGACCAGTTACAAAAGATAAATATTTAGATTTATTTTACGAGTAAGAGAAACTAATGCCCGTCAGCTTCTAATAAATTGAAGTAGCAGAATCTAGAGCTATATTTGGAGATTCTTAGTATAGTTGTGAATAGATACTTTTAGGAATAAGACCGGAATTTTATTAAGTTTTGCGATATAGAGATTATATGTTTCTAATTGTATTTCTCGATTAAATAGTCTATGAACTAACAGAAATGCAACGACACGCTAGGCTCACAACCCGGCTGACATCTAGTGCCGATAGTTTAGCGGTCTCCTAAGGCCTGTTGTAGGATCATTTTACGTTACCGTACTTATTTTCAGAACATTTAAATTTTTATTTTCAAAATTAAATTATACATAATACATGTAAAATTTTATTATACACACACACATACACACTAAACTCTCTCTCTCTCTCTCTCTCTCTCTCTCTCTCTCTCTCTCTCTCTCTCTCTCTCTCTCTCTTTCCCTCTCTCACTCCCTCACCCCACAATAGAATATATCTGGGCAGTTATTGTTTCATTGTTTTAATTGTATACCTCCAGTAGATTAACAAAGACTAATATATATATATATATATATATATATATATATATATATAGTCCACCGCTGTGGTCTCGAGGTAGCGTGCTGCCTTGTCACGCAGCGGGCCCGGGTTCGATCCCCGGTCGGGGCAGTTATTCTGGGTGAGGTTTTTATCGGGGTTTTTCCTCGCTTGTAAGACAAATGTCAGGAAAACTTTAAGGCCCAAACGGTCCCCGAAATCATATGGCCATCATCATCATTATCATCATCCTTCACCGATGTGGAAAGCAACGGGAAGCTACCACACTTACAATTCCCTAGTAAAGCTGCAAGAATAGCATGGAAATACTATGATTGCAGTGAAGGACCTGCCTTCGGGCAGAATTACTATGGATATATATATATATATATATATATATATATATATTATGGGTCTATAATGGAAATAGGCAGTTAATGACAAATGAGATAAATTTTGAAGAAGTGGTTGAATTCAAATATCTGCATGGGTAGTGAGTAGATACCATAAAATGTGCTCTGAGGTCCCGTGAAAATAACAAAGCTCGCAAACATAGAGATTATATCGTTTATAACGCATATCTAATAACAGGACATATTATCGATTGCGTATATAAATGAGAACCTGAAAACATTTAAACTATAATTCATAATTTTAAGCAGAGTGTCTATGGCTGAGTCTTGTGCATAGATGTGTTTCATTTATCTTAGTGGGCAAGCTACTAGACAATGTACATATTCTAATAACCAATATATTCTGGAAAGATCCAAGCTATGATTATCTAAACATATTAATCTTCCTATTAATCACATGCTGCGCATTCCCAACGCACAAACATATGACTCACGAAGACGTAGAGATGGGTTAGTTCAGGAAGGAAGTCACAGATATTTATACGCTATATCGATGAAATACTAAGAGTTATCTATGAGAAACACAGACACATCACTGCACACGGTGCATACCTAGGAAAATAATTACAAATAGGAATAAGATATTACACATAGGGTCAATTCTGGAAACGCTTGCTATTATGCGTTACAGGGATTCTTGTCATCTCAACTTTTCTCAGAAAAGAAAAACTAAAAATATTCACTGTAAAGCAGTAATATTCCAATTACTACTCTTTATACGGATGGGAAACATATTACATTGAAGGAGAATAAAACATTATGAGTATTTGAGAATCAAGCTCTTAGGAAAATAGCCCACTGCTGTGGTATCGAGGTAGCGTCGTGTTTGTCACGCTTCGGGTCCCAGTTCGATCCTCGGCCGGTACAAATTTTCCTGGGTGAGGTTTTTTCGGGGGCTCTTCTCACCTGTAAGACAAATTTCGAGAAACGTTAAGGACTAAACGGTCCCCGGACACCAATTGGTCATTATTATCATATTCACCCCATTAGATAAAGTTCAGATTAAGGCAATCGGTGAAATTTGATGAAATATGATGAAAAAATTGTTTTTTCTATTTTAAGTTTTTTATTATATCTGAACCCTGTACTTTTATTTTGCACTTTTTTTTTAATTTCGGTCATATTTAAAGCCCCACGCAGCCATTTAAGTCTCCCCGTGCGACCACAGGAAGAAGATAAAGATGGTTGGGGTGCATGATTTGTTTCAGTAGCACCATGAAGACAACACTATCTGCATATGTGGTGTGTAAAATTATGCCTGTGTATCAAAGATTAGCTTCTGATGAGATTCTGAACCACTGTACTGTGGGGAAGACTCAGAATCCAAATGGATCTTTGCACAGCGTTATTTGGGCTAAATGCCCGAAAGAGGTGTTCGTCTCAAAAAATAAATTGGAAATTGCTGTCACATCAGGGATTGCAGAATTCAATATGGGATGTGAAACAACACAAAAAATGAAAGCTGCAGTCAGTGATGTGCAATTAAGTGCCTCAGGACAAAAATTTATGCAATGAGGAGGGATAAACGTCGACTCACAAACAGTGAAGTTTCAGCAAAGCGAATCTTCAAAACAGCCCGGAGTAGACTCAAATTGACAAAAACTGCTGTTGAGGCCAAAAATAAAGCAGCAGAGGGTCACATATATGGTGCTGGGGAGTTTTAAGTCTGCCTGAATGAGGTATTGTGCTCATATCCATTGTTACATTTTAAATTTCATTTTTCTCAACTATATTCTTTCAGCATTTTTGAGTTTTCAAAATGTTCTGCGTACCACAATATTTTACTAATCTGCTTGAAATTTTCAGGAGAGCTTTAGATATTACATAGTAAAAAACTGATGTGCAATCTTTTATATATATTGAATGGTGCATTTGTAATTAAATATAATTCATATGTCACCCTCATAAAATTGGGAAATTATGTAACAAACACAGTTTTTTTTCTACTGAACTAGTTCAAATTAAAAGAAACCTGTACATGAGTTTATTTATATTACTATATTAAGTTTATAAAAAAAATAAGTCAGATATGGTAAACCGTTCGGTACAAGGAACATATTATTGACATATAAAAAAGCAGTTACATTTTTAATTAAAACATTAATTTCTCAAAATGTTTTTGAGATAGCTTAACAAAATTTGGTATATAGTATCACTATGATACTGTAGTGGCATGGTTAAAATTTGAAATTGATCTGATGACATTTATAGATTTTTACAAATTTCACAGATGCATTGCCTTAAGGCCTCTCCTGACGTATCATTGCCATCCTTATCTTCCATATCATCGGGGCAGCGTAACCCTGCCTTCCAGACGCCTCAACCTTAGAAGTGGGTTACAAGTACGCTATGCCAGAAGTGTCGTAATAACCTGTAGACATACTTTTAAAGAAAAACATTAATAGGAAAATTTTTGGACCCAAGAGAGACGAACAAACATGTGAATGGAGAAAAATATAATGAGTTTCTTTATGGGAAAATAGAGGTAATACTAGCAGTTAAGTCTCATAGACTGTGATATGGGGAATGGGTGCAAACAACTCATTGTACACTAGTTGGATAGCGCCCAGTAGGTCGGCCTAGAACAATATGGGAGAAAAACATTAACAATTAGGCCTATTTGATGGAGATGAATTATTATATTCGGGATGAATGGAAAGAAGTAGCTCAGGATAGGGATGTATGTAGAACCCATGTCATGAATCGCCGTACCCATAGTTCCAGTGAATTAGTTTGTAATAAATAAATATATATTCATAAACCCATAAACCGGAAAGCGAAGTGTAGCCTAGGGTGTGTTTCTAGGGTGTGTGGATGTAGAATTTATGCATTTATCGTATGTCCAAAACGTATAAGGTTCAGCGCAAACTTTATTTTGTGCAAGTTCTTTTGGCAGACGTATTCATACTTATATTTTTATTTTACATTATTGAATTTAAATTCTCTTCTGAAATAGAGAGAAAAATACTTTCTTCTTTTTCTGGCCAAATTTCAAAACGCTTTCATTTGTCACCTTGCAAATATATATCCTTTTGTTATTACAAGAAATAAACTAACCATCATAGGCCTATAATATTTTTAAAATACAATCTACAGGCAAAGAATTAGCCGCAGTCCTAGAGTTGGTCCCGATGGAGTACTGATTACAATGATCCCAAGGTTCGTGGGGTTGAACCCCACCAGATGTCGATGAATTTTTCAGGCTGAAAAAAATTGAATGTGGGAACTAAAGCCATGGACCCAATGTCATAGACTTGTGGAATGTAAAATAACCTAAAATCTGAAGAAAGAGGCATGTGAGTTAAAACTTATCGCCTCTGTCACCCTAGATTGGAATTTCAACGCTAAGTGGTCTTAGATGTTAAAGAACGCTGTTAAATCAAGTAACAAACTTAGTTCTGGATTAATTAGCATATATGGGTATGGAACTTTCAATCTATCTTTATACACTTGGTAGGATTTAGTCAAATCAAACGAAAAATGTATTGATATATTAGTCCTGGTAGAACAATACTCGTGCTGGCCTCTAATTCCGAAATTCGCGGATTCATAGGTACATGACTGAGAGGTCAATGGATTTTTACTCACTCAACTATAGGCTTTACAGTCCTTGGAGTCTAGCGATAGCTTCCCCTTTGTTATGAGATTTTAGACAAAGCTAATTTAGTTTCGCTTATTCTCCTACAGTTACCATGAGTGTGGTCACCATACCGACCCTATGAGTCATATAGTAGTCATGTAAGGATATTTAGATGAGGAAGGTGGGTAAATTTTACTTAGAGGTCTCTTTTTCAGGCTTAAGGTTATTTTACGAACTTAAAAATCTTCAGACTCGGGACCCACAGTCTCTCCCGGAGGACTAGTTCTTTGGATTTCATCTTTAAAAAAACTCCATCGACCCTGGCCGGGTTTGAACCCTCTCGACCCTCAGAACTAGAGACAATGAACATATACACAAGACCATCGCGGCCGATCAATGTATTTTTAGGGCATAAAATCCTGAATATGGTTTACTTCAGAAGTAAAGTCACGAATCTCACGTAGTAGAACATCTGAGCCAAATTCCCGCCCAAATTTAAATTGCGATGCCTATTAGCTGAGGAGTTGTTAATGAGTCGTTAAACTGACTGGCACTAGGAATGTTGAACTAACATGTAAATGTTTTGCATCATGCTGAATCATTGCGCGTGGATATTAGAACGTGTTTTGTCAGCAGCATCTTGAATGTGAAAAGATGGCGACATATGAAAACATACACAAATCCGAATCTGTCTATATAGAGATGGGGGGACCCAGTGCGTGCCGCGAGAACCGGGGAAGAGGCACAGTAGATCTCCCCGCGGGGGGCCACTTAGCTGCCTACCAAACAAATCATGTTGATCATCATGGATCCCCCTGTCCTTCCAGCTTTACAAAGCTTGATTTTATCTACAAACTGTAGCTCTACAAACAATATTTACTTTCTACATCTGTTCAATAAATTAACCCACCAACAACTGGTTTGTTAAACAAAAATATGACGTGAGATGCTTTTTAAAATTCCTTTACTGAATTTCACTTACGTGGGTCGTTCCAAGATCTCATTGCTGTTAACACAATTATTATATTTTATCAGAAAATATAAATAATTTTCAATTAATTATAATTTATTATGTGTAAGCACTTTAAGACATGCAGAGACACGGGACTTGCGCTGGTTCGAATCCCCTTAAGTCCATTGCCGCGCAGATATAGTTCACTAAACATCCATATCCTGAGACTACGTTTTCCAATCAGGCTCTGTATAATTTACCTACCTTAAATCATGGTTATTGTTATTCTCCCATCTCATTCTTGTCCTACCTACTGAGCGCTTTACCAAAGATTTTCCATACCTCCACTTTCATTCCCCATTCGTGACACATGTCTTGTCCATTATATTCTATGCGACTTAATTATTCTTACTACATCTGATTTCGCATAAATATTATGTAGCTCACTGTTATGTAGCATTCTCCATTCACCTGTCTGTTTCTAAGAATTTTATTCTCAAATAATCTTTTTTCATCCCTTAAAATGAGAGTCCATATTACGCATCAATATAACTGGGAGATTAACAGTTTTATATATTTTTAATTTAACTTCTTTTGAGAGCAATTGGGATGTAATAGTATGTAATTCCAGAACTGAGCTTATGTTTAATTTATTTCTGTCCGTTATTTCTGTTTGTAATTATTGCTTGTAGGTATTTGAATTCAGCCACTGCTTCAAAATTTCCCCAATTTGTCATTGACTATCCATTTAAGTTAAATGCCATAGAAGAAGAAATTCACATAATTTTCGCCAGTAAGGTACCTGTGTCCATCCAGTAGCGGCCCAGGTACCCGACATGCTGACCACATGTCATCCCTATATTGGCTAGATACTCGTTACTCAGTGTGATTAATACATGTGGACGTGTTGCCAGCAGCTGACTGGTTGGGCCTTCTAGGCTTGTCACACCATGGAGTTCAGTTTAGTGCAAGCAATTTACTACAGCTAAAAAGAAAAAAATTCTATAATGTTAAAGGGTAAGTGGGGGAATTCCGAATATGGAGGTAATACCGATCACGATTTTATTCATAAACTACTATTAGAACCACGTTCTGCATATTTCTGACATCTTCAGCGAAGTGCTTCAAACATTGTGCATGGTAGTTGAGCAGTTGTTCACCACAGTTCGGTGTGGAGAACATTTTGTATTTCGAATACTTTTCTTGTAAGGAAGTAAAGCTGATTTATGCCAGGTAAGTTAGGTATTTATCAATTAAATATAATAATTTTACAGAATATGATAACAGGGTGAATATTAATATGAAATAATTACTTACAGTTTCAATATATAACTCCAATACGAAATTATGCCAAATTATTTCCAACACGGCACTTTGGAATAACTCCGATCAATACTGATCGGAATTGTCCAGAGTGGTAAAAGTGACTCCACATTTTTTTATTAATACGGATTAAACAATGCAATTAAATACTTGATAAAAACATACCTGTTGTGATGTAGGCCGGGACGGCAAATTGTGGTGGAGGTCCACTTGATGTTCAGAAGGTTCATGGAGAATGCAGTGGATATGACACAGCGAAGAATGCGTGTGCGATTTTTGTTCACAGAGAGTTAAATTTAGTTTTTTTTTGTGTACTTCATCTTTTTCTTTAGCTCTCAATAGGGTAATCGGAATTATCCTAGTGTAGGGGGAACTCTGACCAAATCCAGGTACAAGAATACATTTTTTTTTGTGATTAGTTGTTAATATATTTGAAAGATTTATATATACCTAAATAAGTAATAGAACAATTAACTTTTTTTTCAATTCCTTTTACGAATAATATTACAGTTATTCAACTAATTACTAAAGTCAAAGCCTTCTAGACCACCAAAGAAATTCAACAATAGCCAGAGAGTTAAACATCGTACCTATATCTGAATACCTTCAAGAATATAGAACCAATTGGCTAGCCCATATTCAGCGCATGGATCGTCACAGAATACCAAAACAAATTCTTCACTACATTCCTCGAGGCAGAAGATCTGTGGGACGACCTTTTCGGAGATGGCGGGAGACCGTAACGGGCCACTGGGCCTAATACTTGAAAGGCAGATGATGATTACTAAAGTCAATATAAAACCCAATATATTGGATTAAAATCCGGATATGGACCATTCACTTGAATTAAAATGTCCTGCCTGAACTAGGATATCAACCCAGATCTCCAGCTCTGCGCACTGGTGCTCTTACCACTTGACTACTCAGATATCCATGAATAAACATAAACATCTCTCTCTCCCTCGTTTTAAATCCCCATGTAGTGAACTACATCCTCATTACAACATGGTTGATTCTACTGTACTAAGAGGATATTACAATGAATTAAAATCTGTAGTTTTGCTCCATTATTCTCAGAGTTAAAAATCTAGAAGATTTATGAGAAAGTCGTGCAGATGAAATGGGGATTGTGTTTGTGATTTTTTATGCCCAAACATCATAAGCCTTTTCAGTTTATAAAATAATTTTCAAGTTTAAAATATTGTATTATGTGCCAACAGATAAACTTAGATATAATTTCTAAAAACTTGAAGTAGTCGAATTGAGGAAGCTTTAGGGAAAAGACCATTTGGAAGTCCTATAGTGTAGGCGGGAGGATAATATTCGGATCGATCTTAGGAAACTGGATATTACATATATATATATATATATATATATATATATATATTAGAATAATTTAGCTGAAGATAGGGTCTAATGGACGTCCTTAATGAATGGAGGAATATAGGCCTACTTATGGGTTCAAAAAGCAATTGTGTTGGTTAATTAAGGTCTTTATTGACCAACTGAACGACAAAATCAGTTCTGATCAAATTTGAATAGGCCTATTACGAAATCAGTGATAGCTTCCTAATCAGACCTACTCGATGGAGTCTGTAGCCATACTTACGGTTATAAAAATACATATATATAAAGAGGTTTGATTAATAAATCCATCGAAGAAATTCAAGTTGAATGCCCTGCATTAAAACAAAATGTCCACCGCTGTGGTCTGGAGGTAGCGTGCTGTTTTGTCACGTAGCGGGCTGGGGTTCGACCCCGATTGGAACAAGTTTCCTGGGTGAAGTTTTTTTCGGTTTTTTTCCTCGCCTTTAAGACATGTCGGGGAACTTTAAGGGCCGAACGTCACATGATCATCATTATCATATTCACCCCATTAGATAAAGTTTAGGATTAAGACCTCTCCTGGCGCATCATTACCAACCTCCGAAGTGGGTTACAATACACCATTGCCAGGAGATAATACCAGAAACATCGAAATGACAAATTGGTGGCATTGAATAAAAAATAAATAAAATAAAATAATAACTTTCAAAGGCATCCATCATTTTTCATACCTCCTTACACACGTAATTTTATGATGTGTCAGACATAGATAAATAGGTATATTTGTCAACTGTAGTTATTATCAAATACAACAGAGGAATAAAACATTTTCTTTACTGGGAATTTTTATTCTGAAACGATTCATAAGAATTTTCTAATAATCACAAATACATCTGTTGGTGGTTTCTCAATAACGGGATGTATATATGTGAGGTTCAACTCTTGTGTTATAATAATCTACAGTATCTAAGGGTTCATGATGATGGATAATTTAACTTAGATTAATGGTTGTTAGGGAAAAAATTGAGAGAGATGAACGAACAATTGAATGAAGAAACAGTGAGCTATATTATCTTTATGGGAAACGAGATGTACGAGGGTAAGTCAATATTTATCCGCAATGTAGTTATACATTTTATTGCAATACAAATAGGAATTTTACAATAACATCATTTTTCAACATAGTCCCCTTGCTTTTAAATGTACACCCTTAGACTAAAAAAAAAAGAGTCATCTCTTGAACGCATATTTCTTCTAGGTCCTACTCGACACAGCGCTGGGTTCACACTAGTAAACTAGTCATAATTGTGCAGGCCCTGAGCTACTGCGTTATGTGGCATGAACTGAGTGAAGATACTCCTACGTGCCTTGTTGGGTTATCGGTAAAGCATGCAATCACTGTTTCTGTTAATGAAGGTCTCAGGTTCACGTTCTCAATTATGTAGTTTTTTTCGTGATAGTTGTATTAAAATGTTTCATGGATTAAATACATTTTATTTTGACAATTGAACTAAATGAATGTTAATGTCGTTATTGTAACAATTATTTTACCACATTCAGGGTTTGTTCTAGGTGATGTATATGTATTGATTTTAATAGACTGATGCGCACACGTTCTGCGCAAAAGCAACAGCCTCTAACAAGTTTGTTTATAATGAACTCTAATTGTCCTGCAGATGCACGAAAGACGAAAGATGGCTTATGGGCACAAAATCAGGACGTCTGGGACTGTATAAATTTGATTGCATCAATTCCCCGCAGATTGAGGGCGGTAATAGATGCTGAGGGTTCATACACCCGATTTTAATTTTGTTAAAGTTTTCATTTTAGAAGATATTATTTTCTTTCTTCATTTAATTATTAGAAGGTTTTCATTTATGTGTTTTGTGTGTGCATTAAATCCGTAAAACTCAAATATAAAATTAGATATGAAACTATATTACAGGCGAAATGCTACCCTAACATTCAGTAAAAAAAAAAAAAAAAAAGTAGAACGGGAATCGAGCCCGTGAGGTTACGAACGCAGATGTTGTGTGTTAAACCTCTGGACCACGGAAACACTGTAAGCGTCAGTTTTCCACAGACGGTCGTCCAGCTCCTTTATCAATTGTACGAGCATTTCTGCAGATTTCAATCCATTCATAGACACTCCGTTGCAGTAATACATTGTTCCCGTATTGTGCTGAAAGCCTTTGATGAATTGCGACTCCTGCTACATATTCGGACCAAAAACCTGATCACTGAACGCTGTTCTTCTTTGGTGCAACCAGAAAGCGGAGCAGCCATGATTAATGGCAAGGCAGCGACGATGGAATTAACCTAGCAGTAACAAACCTGCACAGAAATAATGGCAATGAAACCACGCATGTGTCATCTGTGCAACACGACGAGTGCTGCCAACAGTAACAAAATACAACTACATTGACTTGGCCTGATAAGTATAGCTAAGTCTCGTAGACTGCGGTGAGCAGGACATGTAAAACGAATGGAGAATGAAAGTGGGATGGAAACATTTTGTACGAAAACCAGTAGGTAGGTCAAGAATGGAGGCGTGAAAATAACATTAATCATGATTTGAGGTAAATTAATTATACAGCGGATGATTGGAAAATATTAGCTCATAATAGTGATGTATGTAGAGCGGCCATTTACCTACGCGTTTTATATTGCCAGTGAGTTAGTTAAGCTTAAAATTACTATATAAAGACCATGAGTTCTTTATATCAAAACACTGTGCAACATTCTTGATTAACCTTTGAAAGTCTCCGCTATTCCCCTACCCTGCTGTGAATCGAACCCTGGCTACCCGAGAAGGTGACAATAATGTTAATAATAATAATAAATTATTATATTTGATGAAATTAAGCAATAAGGAATGTCCTTCTCTTCCATTTCATAAAATAACAAGTTACACAGATATTAATAATACTATGAACAAGGTGTAACACATGATACACTATATAAGCCTAATTTTATAATGAAGAATGTAAAACATGAAAAAAATAAAGAACTTGAGAAAAAAATCATATTTAATAATATTTTGACAATATCTTCATATTTGCAGGAAACATTTTTTTTTATTCCAGATTCTTCTAGACTGTGTACATGAGGTTATTATTTGAAGAAAATGTTAATATAATATTTAATTAATTAATTATTATTTAAACATTTAGGGACAATTTATAGATATTTGAAACTGATTTAAGTTGTTTTTTCTGTATTTTACAATGATTATAAATATCTTTATTGATAGAAAGAAAAACAAAAATATGGAAAGCTTAGAATGGAAGACGTTGAAGGGAGGATACCTCCCCCGCCATGAACTACTTTTATTCGATAGTACCAGTGGGTTAGATATTGTAACTGTTACATTCAGATTGAGTTTGCATTAAATAAATATTTATATGAATGTTCAGTGATTAACTGTAAACTGGTTATTTTTTTAATTCCTTGAAAGCTAAATAACTAATTATAATTGAACATTTTACTAGCTTATAGTTTTATAATTAAAATATATAAATAAATTATATCCTCAATTCGTAGCCAATTCAGGATCGGGTTGAGAGATGATATGAGATGAAGTCTCTATGTTTCCAGGGGTCTGTGAACGACAAGGTTGCCGGCCGACCACGCCTGATGCACCGTCACAGGGGTTGATGAAAGAAATGAAATGAAATGAATGAGATGAGTATGGAGTAAACCTGGGATGAAATTTGTAGCAGGTAAAAGGGAGAAAAGCCCCCAGAAAAACCTGTCCAAGCTCCGTTTCGTCCACTACGAAACCCACAGGTGAGAGGCGAACGTCTAACTGTACGCGCCACGGAGCAGAGCCGCCAATTAGGCCTATAATATAAATTATAGTTAACTCATTATCTTTTCATCTGATAGTTTATCATTTACCTTCCAGAATACAATTTAATGTTATAAAGAAAAAAATACATTACACTTTATATTGTGTCATTATAATTTCGTATTTTTCATATTTTTTCATATTATGGTAGAAATTTATTCATATTTTTCTCATTCTGGATATGGTAAATGCAACAACAACAACAGTGAAAAAGATAAAGTACAGAACTTGGTTATACTTTCTATTATTAAGTAAGAAAGATGAACTGTTAAGAATTTTACCGACCACGCCACGACGCGACATGGATAACTTCACTCTTCATCCAGAAGACAATAAGCTATCAACTTAAAAATACTGTGTTTCAATGACCTTCACAGAAATAAAGAAATGCACATATACATAGAAATTTACACCTGTGTATCAGATATAAATATGGTATAAAACTAAGAAGGGAGGAATGTACAATTAAACATCTGCCTTAAAAATTATACCAAACATTAGGGATTCCCATTAATGTTTGACATTTAACTTTAATAGCAAACAACAGTGCGATTTATAAAGTGTAAAAAAATTCAAATTTTCCATCAAACATGGTACTTTTCTGAATTCCTGCAGGTTAAGATGCACCTGGCAATTCAGTTGACAACCATAAAATATCAACAAACACACCCATTGAGTTTTTTTTCCCCCGCTGGTACTCTGCTCTGACATCAACTGTGTTTTTCAATGGAAGCTGTGATACTTCTTTTCTCCGTAACATACCATCGTTACAGTGATCTGATCTATAAAACCGAATTTCGGCAGACCATAAATTCTCTTCTGGAATTTCAAGTATTTTTCTTTCTTCGCTCTCTCAAGTACTCCTGACCTTGTTTAACAAGAGAATCTATGATGATGGAAGGATACTAAGTTATAAATTTATTACCAAAGTTAATGAAGATTCCTAAATGTAAATTCATATTAATCCGTCCATAGTAATTCTGCCCGAGGGCAGGCCCTTCACTGCAATCATAGCATTTTCATGCTATGCTTTGCAGCTTTACTAGGAAATTATAGGTGTGGTAGCTTCCCGTTGCTTTCCACACCGGTGAAGGATGGTTATGATAATGATAAGGATGATGATGAAGGCCGCATGATTTTCGGGGACCGTTGGGACCTACGCTTCCTGACATTTGTCTTACATGTGAGGAAAAACCCCGAAAAAACTCACCCAGAAGCCTGTCCCGACCGGACCCGGGCCCGCTGCGTGACAAGGCAGCACGCTACCTCGAGACCACAGCGGTGGACATTCATATTAATAATGATCCTATATTTTTAAACATTATTACAGGGAATCATTATTTAAAATTTAATTAATAAGATTATTCTTACTATCGTCTCGCGACGTAGCCGAGTAGTCTAAGGCACCATGCCGTGGTGGAGACTTACGGGACATGCACTGGTTCGAGTCACTTGGGGACTTACATTGAAACCGATGCCCATACAGATCGTTAAGCATTTGGGTAGCTACAATAAGTAGCGACTCCAGGTTGATAAACAGCAATATTAGTTGGATACTCGATATGCTACCATATAAGTCATTCATATACTGGTGGATGATCATCCGTATGGATGTGAGGCCAGCAGCCAGATGATAGGATAAGGACATTCTAGGCTTATCGCGCCATTTGTAAAAAATATGGGATTGGCGAATAATATAACAGATATTAAAATTATTTCATATGTGACACAAATGTAGTAGTCCAGGACTAGCCCATTCTTTCATATCTTGTGTCATATTGTAAGGATGGAGGATTCTTGTTTCATGGGATATCTCACTCTATCTATATATAATGACGTAGCATAGCCTCTCATTTGTAAGGAGTACTAGACCAACTTAATTTTTAATTACCTCACTTACTCATAGATGTCATGAATGGCATTGCGGTCAACACATCCTAACATCTAACAGGCAACTAAGGTTGAAGTCGATAAATTTTGCATAGAGGCATTTTTTATTCAGGATTAAGGATCTTTTACGAGCCTAAAAATCTTCAGACTAGGGACCACGGCCTAAAATCCCTCGCGGAGGACTTACTTCTTGGATTTCTCCGTCCTAAAAATCCATCGACTCCGGCCGGGTTTGAACCCGCGACCCGCGAAACTAGAGACAAGGAGCATAACCACTAGTCCACAGCGGCCGATATGGGGCATCTTTACATTTATGTGTATAATACGCACACATATACACACATACAGATTCGCTGAAGATTCTGATGGTTAGCGTCAATTTTTATTAACTGGGCTTCTCTAGTTCTCAATTAAAATGGTGTCCTCAAGGTGTTAAGTGAACCCCGTTCCAGATTCTACAACCAAATAAATATTTCTGCGGTATACCTGGAATCAAACCTGGGACTCCTGGAATACTAATTACGCATGCTAACCGTTACATCGCAGTCTAATTTTTGTACCTAAAGGTTTTCCCAGCAGGTAACTGTAGTCTAATTGCTCTTGAGTTAAAATTATTTATTTTGTGCAGTACTTTAGCATACTGTATATTATTCAGGAAGCTGGTGCAATTTGATGTTTGTTCATCACCTGATGTTTCTTCGTCTTTACAAATACAGGGAATCCATTTTAAGAGGAAACCTCGCATCATCCTGCGGCCGCGACCAGACTGCTTAAATTTCCCAAATAAATTTCAAATCTCAAATAAAATCTGAAATAAATGGTGAGTAAGTCTCTATGTGTAGGCCTAATTTTTATAATAATCTAATTAGTTGAGTTATTTGTATTTGGTAGCTTCTATCTTCATTTGCCGATAGTAACGGAACACGCTCCCCGCCGGTGCAAGCATAGTAGCGGGCAAAGTGAGAGCCACTGCAACGCTGTAAGAAGGTTTCCCTGTATAATGTGTGCATTGCAATGAAGTGAAGTAACCTATTAGCTGGACATGCAGGTCCATGAGAGCATAAACATAATGAAGCACAATTATCTACCGGCTTACCAAACGATGAAATCGACTATCTCACGATTGCCGATACTCATTTCATAGAAGACACTCACACACACACACACACACACACACACACACACACACATATATATATATATATATATACCATGGGAATTGTCTGAATGTGAATGTAAGATCCAGTTAACATTTGTTGTATATTTTTCTTCAACATATATATATATATATATATATATATATATATTATTCTATTAAATAACACTAGGAAATGGGACTGGGATTCAATATCAATCAAACTAAATATGTGGTCACATGGCCATCATCATCATCCTTATCATTATCATCATCAACATCATCCTTCACCGGTGTGGAAAGCAACGGGAAGCTAACACACCCACAATTCCCTAGTAAAGCTGCAAGCATAGCATGGAAATGCTACGATTGAAGTGAAGGACCTGCCTTCGGGCAGAATTACTATGGATGGATGTAGAAATATATTATTAAATAGGAATTGATATTTAACAACAAATTAAGGAAATTTTGAAGAAGTGGCAGAAGTCAAATACCTAGGAAAAATAATTACAAATAGTAATGGGGCGGAGACAGGTGAATGGAGAAGACTTACATAACAATGAACTACATGGTCTTTATAGGAAGCCAGATATAATAAGAACAGTTAAGTCTCGTAGACTGCGATGGGCAGGACATGTTGCACGTATGGGGAATGAAAGACGTACATGGAAGCTTCTTGTAGGAAAGCCAGAGGGAAAACGCCCAGTTGGTAGAACAAGAATGGGGTGGGAGAATAACATTAACTATGATTTCAGGGAAGTAGATTATACAGGGAATGACTGGAAAGCATTAGCTCAGGATAGGGATGTATGGAGAGCTTATGTCCGCGCGGCCATGAACCTACGGGTTCGATAGTGCCAGTGAGTAAGTAAGTAAGTAATGGGGCGGAGACAGAAATGAAACGTAGCCTCAACTCTGGAAACGCATGTTATATATAGTAATTTTTATGTATATTGGATAGGATCGGTGAAAATCTGCAATTTTTTTTCAAAATATTTTCACGAGAACATTAAAACAACTTCAATTGCTTCATTCATTTTCGGAATTCGTTAAAAATCATGAACCAAATATCGTAGCTCAAAGGTCTAATCATTTATATATTCAATATAAATTTCGTAACAAAAGACCTGGAACATTTTAATGAAATACGCTGGTTGACTTAAACTGTACATATGTCCTATAACAGTGAGCTGCATAATCTTATTCATTGGAAACCAGAGGCAATAAGAACAGTAGACTTCGATGGGTAGGACATGATGCAGGGATGAGGAATGGTAGAGTGGCATGGAAACGATGTAGGAAAACCTTAGAGAATGCCCCCAGTAGGTAGATAGAGAATGAGTTGTGATGATAACATTAACCATGATTCTTGCCGGAAAACCAAAGGTAATGCGCCCATTAGGTAGTCCAAACATGAACTGCGACATTAACATGAATCTTTATTTGATGTGATCCCACTACATACTTGAGGATACCCTTTTCAAAGCAGGATTTTATAAAATCGGCTCAAGATATCAGACGGGTTGTCAAGTGATCCTCAGAACAAACGTCTGGTATTCATTTCCGTTAGAGGCTGAGTCAATCCCAGACCCATGATAAAATGTTAACATCTTAAAATTCATACAATATCAGTCGTCCTCAACTAAGACAAACTTCTGCTTAAAAATTTCGTCGAATAATTAAACAATGTAGGGCTTTCAGAAACATGTTCCATCATCAGCATGTAAAATGTTACTAAATGGCCAAGGTTCCACCATATAGTTTTGGTCTGTTTAAAATCCTAACTCAATCGGGACTCAAATCCCGACCTTCCAGGCTGTAGCATATTTCCATAACTAACTACGCTATGGAGCGGTGTGCCTCCGCCTTATTTGAAGCAGGTGAATTATGTAGAGAATGACTCGAAAATTTTAGAAAGGATAATATAAAGAGTATATGTCCCATCAGCCATGAATCTTGTGGTTTGATGGTGCCAATGAGATAATTAGTTAATTGCATATGGTACTAAATTTAAATTCTGGTATAACATACTTGACTAATTAAAGTGAAGGCTTATTCATTCCGACATCTTTATAAGTTTGACACTTGGCACAGCATGTTTGTGATATTTGCTGCATTAATATTCATATTCTTCAACTGGATGAAAGACAAAAGAAATATAAGAGAACAAGTGACGTAAGTTTTAGGGAGTGGTGGTAGGTACAAATAGCTTTTACGAGCAAAATACAAGTTCTCGTTTCAAAGATTCTAGTGTAGATTCGCTGTAATGGATGGATGTCAGAAATGACATATGGTTTCATAAGAATGATATAAATTCATGTGGAAATACCAAGCAAGGGTCAGTCTGGATATTCGCTTTTTCTAAAAATGTAAACTTGAATGTTTTTTTTTAATCATTACTAACTACATCCACTTTTTTTTTACATTTCGATTTTATATTAAAGTTCCTAATAATTTGATAGAATATTTTGGTTTGTTTCAGTAGACTGTGTATTGATGAATCTTGTGAAAATTCACTGGATACTGTTTTTAAAATTAAATATGAAATGATCAAGGTAATAAAGTTTCAACACAGCATTTGTCTCTGAAACTGAGAAAAAAATGTAATAATGTAATGACATTTCTAATTAATTGTAATTGGTATATATTATATATATATATATATATATATATATATATATAATTTATACTGTAAATTTGTATTTGAAAATTTGTGCTGGTTGAGTAGAAGAGAAGGCCTTATGGCCTGAACTCTGCCAGAATAAATGAAAGATTATTATTATTATTATTATTATATTATTAGTAGTAGTATTATTATTATTATTATTATTATTATTATTATTATTATTATTATTATTATTATTATTATTATTATTAAAACATCAATCAGGTTGATCGAAACAAATACGAGTCTGAACTTGGGGTCTCTCGGCGTACGACTCTCGTTAAAATTTAGAGGAAGATAAAAGTGTTATTCTAGCTTTCATGAAACCGGAACGAGCCAACAGGCTTAATCCCTGGATGATGATGATGATGATGATGATGATGAAGTTGATGATAAAAATGTTATAAACTAGTGTAACGATCGTCATTAACCGTTGTGTTCTAGGAGTAACATCGTTGCCTGAGACGCAGCCGGACCTTGGTTTTGATCCTCGATCGGGAAAAGTTTCCTGTTTGAAGTTACTTTCAAACTTGTTTTTCCCCCTGTAGGACAAATGTCAGATACAAGGGCCCAAATAGTCCAAACACCCTCTGACCATCCTAATCATCTATATCATATTCGCCTTGTCTAAAAACATATTACACAATTGAAACACATAATTACGGTTACACCTGAAGATCCCAAGATTTAATAAGATCTTGATGTTAAAGCATCTAGAAATATTATGTAATAAAATTAATCTTTGGATTCTGTATAGACCTAATACATTTTATGGTAACCGTGGTAACAAATTGTGTTTAAAGTTTCCAGAGAAGCAATAACGATTATTACATTGATTTCATTCAGCTTTATTTTACTCTAAACATATTGTAATTAATTTCTATACAATCACTTTTGGCGGCCGTAGCGAGATTGGAAAATTAATATTTAAAATAAACTGCGACACTACTCATCCAGAGTCTTAGATCACTGTTTATATTAATAGTAAATTATGTTTTGTTGATATATTTAAATGCAGGTTAGACACTCACCCTCTATCTCTGAATTCCCAGTTTTGATCTCGGTCCCTCCATTACAGTTCGGTGGTGTACAAATCGGAGCCAGGGTAGGTATTTCTAGGGAATTGTCTTGTTTTTCCGTGCCAAAACTTCATTCCAATAGTCTTTTACACTCATATCAAATACTTTGTTTCGTTTCATTTCATTTCATCTCCTGTTTCGGTGCGACATGCCTGGTCAGCCGCATTCTCACATATCACAGACCTTCGATCTCATCTCATCCATCGACCTGTCATTAGGTCCTATCTACACACTTCACACTTTTATTCTGCAACTTCCTCTATTCCTGATAAGCTTCCTTCATCTTCATCACTGCCCGAAAAGTTGGATTAATTTCCACCACCACTACATTTTGAATTACTATTCTATCTACCGTCTCTTTAAAAATTATTCCTCATTTATAGTAATCATTTTCAATTCTTTCTTCATAAGCACAGGCAGCCTTCCACTTTTTCCAAGTGTATTGAATGAGGTGCTTTGCCCTTCATGTTCCTTTTCCTCTACGGTACAATAATTATTTGAACAGTTCTCAAACGCACCATGGAGTGGTGGTTTTTTGTACAATACCGTCAATAAATCTAAAATATAGCATTACTGCTAAAGCGGCGATTTTGGACTGTTCATCAGTTGTTATAGTAATGGTATTTATAGGGAAACAAATTACAAATTAACCTCGGTCTGCACATGCTCGGAGTCTTGGTAATAACAAGGTCCCCCGCCATCACTCTGATTAACCAATCACTGCCTTTCTAATGTATTACCGTCCGCTTCCCACTACTAGCATTCCCTGGTTGTTTATGAAGACAGAGAATCAGAACAAAGAGTGACATAATGTGAACGGAGGAGAAAGTAAGTACATCATACGCCTGTAAGTTTTTTATTTACTGTGTACCACTGTAGTTAATGCAATAGACAAAAATTAAATCGTGACTCAAAGGGTTAACTGTCTGTTTTCTGATATTTCGATTTCATTACATTTTTCTGGTTACATGCGTTTATAACTTAAGTATTCCAAAACAATTTCTCGGGCATGACTAAACGGTTTTTGTTATTTTAATTATGATGCGACGAGGATATGCTTTATTATAATTTACAAACCAAAAGCACTAGCGTTTTACCGTAATTAGAACCATGGACTACACTTTACAAGTTCATGGTTAATATGCACTGGTGCTAACAACATTACCGATCTATATTGACATATTGCTCGTCCAAGAAAATACCACCGCCAAAATCAATCAGCCTATTTACAATATATAAAATTATATATGCACTACTGGTTTAAAACAGACACGAAATTATATTTTATGCTAAATTGTCTATAATAAAAAACGATGATAAGATATAAAAATAAAATACAAAATATTTCAAATACATAAAAGAGACCATAACAAAGACATTTTAGTAATACTAGTTTCCCCCCTAGTTATTCATATTATTATGAAGGAATAAAAACGTTGACATGCTGCATATTTATACCTTACTTAGCTTTCTCTTGAAAGGGTACATTACTATTTGACACTGGATGAATCCAATTGAAAAGTTTTATAATTGATGAAAACCTTGTATTTAGAGATGTGTACAGCGCGGTAAAACAATAAAAAATGTAGTATATGTTAATACCCTGTGCATGTGTATTAAGTACTTGACAAGTGATTTGACATTGAAAAAGACAATAGTGTGAGACGCAGACGTCGAGTATTTGCAGACTAGCTGTCGATAGGTTCTCGTGTTGTGACAATAATTGTCTGAGTACTTCAAACTAATTTATGTAAAGCTCTGTTTACTTAGTAGTCTGCATCTCCTCCCACCTTGTCAACTTGCCATAAGACCGATAGGTGGCAGGATTCACTACCCTTTTTCATTCTCCTGGAATATTTTATTCTTCTAAATCCATAAGCTTGAATGCAATTCGACACATTTTGTTAGATCCACCAATCTGTAAATGAATCTACATATTATATTTAAAATGTAAACGTAATTTTATTAAAAAGTATCAAAAAGTTTATTATTCAAATTTTTGTTACTCTTTTGTTTATGATAAATTTGGAATCCCATATGTTATTGTGTCACTATTACAACTCTGATTCTTGAAACGTGAATACAAAAATTATATTTTTAAAGACACTGAAAAAATTCTCTCCTGGTTAAACAGGTGTTATATCGAGAAAAACACATTATTATTAGAATGATTTAATATTTTACAAAAACAAGGTGAAAAATGTAACAGAGAAGATTGGAGAATGCTGAGTTTGTAGTGATGGACCTCACTTGGGCAGAAAACTGTGAATCAATGCTAATTTGTCAAGTTATTTTATAAGGGGAAAAAGTGATTTGCGTGAATTGTGTATTTTTTCTTTTATATAATTGCTTCTGCACTGAGATCAAATTTTTACACAATACTGTAAATTCTGAAAGGAAATGAATGATAACCAATAAACTTTTGAGTAAATACTAAGAGCCAATTCGTATAAAATTGCTTCATAAATTTAATTAAAATGATTAGCCTAAAATATCCTACAAAGGCAAAGATGGTGAGCTCTACATGTACTCCCATGCTTGGTTTATTTTCTACTTCACCTCTATACTTAATTAATCGTAAAACACTTTTTTTTATCAATGTTCGCTTGTCTCCTTAAGTCTTTCCAGTAATTCCTATTTCTCGCTTTACTTGACCAATGATTTCCTAAACATTCTTCGTCTTTTTATTTCGCGGGATATTTTGCCAATGCGAGGGTCGCTTATTGATGAACACTTACTGTGTTCATCTATGTGTTCATCTTGTATCTCGAAATCTTGAAACATGGTCCTCCATCTTACATTTAGCGTTGGGAATTGGTGTGACAAAAAACATTCCATGGCGCGACAGGCCTAAAATAAGTTAGCATAACGTACCACCCGGCTTCTGGCCTCACATCCACATGTGTTAGTCACAGATATGGACAATAATCCAGAAAGTATAGCGGTGACATATGGTCAACATGTTAATCCTTTATGAGCTTCATTTGTAGCCTTATACCTCAGAGATATGCCTCAACTTTTTTTGTTTTGCATACTTAGAGGCTGTAGCAGAGTTTGACGGTGCGGTATCATGTGTGACAACCACAGTAATATGAGAGTTAACATTTATTTATTTATTTATTAAGGATTTTACCACATAATCATAATACATTCTCTCAATGCTATCCAGTCGAAAGAGAACAGTTCTAGATCTTCTGTAATATTTTACTATATTTATCTTCATAAGTATTGTGGGTATTAAAATGTAAGTTTATTAAAATATCGAGAGCGAGGTTTTCAAGAGGGATCGAGTAAATTGTGGCGAAACAAAAGAAAGTTTAAAAGAAGTGAAGAAATCCAAATTACCGTATATGAGAAAACTGCTAACAGACCAATCATGTACATTGTTGACTAGGAGCTAGACAGGAGACGAAAGAAAGGAAGACGGAAGTTAAGTGAAAAGATGTGATGAATATATATATATATAAGAGGGCGACTCTGTCAGTCACGAAAGTTGGAGGAGAAAGATAATAGAGTTGATTTAAATGTTTACATTTCTACAATAAAAAAGAGAATACCTCGTTGCTAACTCCTGCAAAACACAATAGGTGGCATCCACTAGTTATTAGTATCAAAGAAGCCACATACAGTACTAGGTTAAAATTGCGGTAGAAACAGTGGCGAAGTACAAGTTAATGATGTGGTGTATGCACGAAAGTAAGGGAATAGTCCTAAAACAGACAAAAATAGCCAGGAGACTAATTACAGGAATAGCCCAGTTTACTGGCTCTACATTACAAAATTTACCTCATTGACACATTACATTTTTATAAATGATGTTAATCCATTGTCTTGAGCTGAACGCGCAGTGATCATGTAACTTACAAATATTTGCATGATGTGTCTCGCTTATCATTATAGAATAATTGCTTTAATCTCACATATTGTAGAGGTTTATATTTTATCTTGGAAGTTTTAGAAGTTGTACCTTATTTTTGGTTTAGAAGACTAATATCTTGAATTAAATTATTTTGTTTCAGGCACTTCAACTTTTACATTCTTCTTCTTCCTTCCCTGTGATAGATCTCATGGTCTGTTACGGTCTCAATCCAACGTTTGAAGGGTCTCCCCAAAGATCTCTTGCCTGGTGGCTGGTAATTTAAGATTTGACGTTGTTCTGCTCATTCTTCGTACGTGAGATTTCCAGTTGTTTCTGTATTTTTGTACATATTTCAAGACTGATTCTGTTTGTAATTCTCTGATAATCTCATAATTCCTTTTATGGTCTGTTCTTGAGTAACCTGCAGTACGTCTCATAAATTTCATTTATGCCGAAGTTAGTCTTTGTTCATCTACACTGCGAATTGTCCAGGACTCATTGCAGTAACAAAATGTGGGTCTGGCCAGTGTTTTGTAAAGTCTAGTTCGTGTGTGTTGCTGTACTGTGTTTGGCTTGAAAATATTATTTATAATTCCTGTTACTCTGTTAAATATTACAATTTTTTGACTAAAAACTTTTTTCTCTTCGTATGGAACTTAGTATCCGATATAGTTAAATGTGTTAGTTTGTTCTAATATTCTATTATTAGTAACAATTTTACTGCGAACTGTTCTTTTCCTAGGAAAGCCAGACTTTAAATTTTTCTGTCGAGATTTCCATGTTGTAGTTTATTGTAATTTGGTGAAAAGAATAGACTGAACGTTGTAGAACATCTTCTGAATTCGCTATAAACACAATGTCATCTGCAAATAATAGGGTGTCTAAATTATATAATCTATTAAGTGGTATACTGCCATGTGGTTGTAGTCTTCATTCTTTAATAATTGGGTTCATGTATATTATGAAGAGCATTTTACGTTAAATATAAAAACTTTAACAGTTATTGATAACTTAAATAGTATTAAGTTGTTGGATTTAATGAATAACAAAAATAATTATACAGTTTTTAAATAAATTTTTTCTTCTTCTTTTCCCTTTGAAGACACTTTTATGTTCTCCATGTCACCGAGTCCTTACAGGGTCACAATCTGTCGAGAAATTATTTAAATTCTGGCTTACGTACATATTTTTTAACCATATGGTACCACCTCCGGGACATCAATAACAATTAAAACAAGATACAATATTCACTCATGCATGCATACACTCATAGTAAACAAGGCAAATATTATGATTGTGTGATTATGATGGCCAGATGGTACTCGGAAATAGGGGGTAAGGTATTCTGCCCGAAGACAGGGAAACTCGAGTTCACTCCATGGATGAACTGGTCCATAGATTGGATAATTTTGGTCTTAAAGGATCATGATATTAGTCTTACAGATGAGGAAGATTCCTAAATAACTACATCCAGGATAATCGTCCGAACCGGGAATCGAACGCAGATCCGCTACATTTGAGTCAGCGACGTTACCCCCAGACCAGGGATGGACAAGAAAACAATTATAAGGAGATACGAAAAAAAAAGTGTTATACCTGTGTTACAAGAAACAGTAAAACTTTTGCCTTTTCTAATCTGAATTTCATGATTTTTTTTCCTCCTCCCCTAGTGACACATACCATATTGATTTATATTCAACAAACCTCGATATTTTAAAGACTTCTTCTTTTTCTGGCATGCTGATCAGGCATAATCTAAGACCCAATCACCAGGAATCTCAGGGGGGTCTGAAAATAGTTTTTCACGTTGAGGCGCGGGTGAATCCAGAAATCGGAGATGATGGAAATCCATTGTGCACAGGAGCATATTAGTTAGTTTGACAGTTGCCGTAAAGCACCACGTTCATTATTATAATTCACTCAGACAGCCCATTACTTGAGATCCGTGGTTACTTTCAAACGTAAATCTAATATGTGGCTTTTGATTTAGTGTCTATGTGATACCAATGAAAGGTCGCCTATTGTTACGTAAAAGTGATTTAATTAGCGAACACAGTAACGACGTGCTCCAAACTTCACACAACTCATCCTAAAATTTTGTAACACAATTATTTTTTAATTTTTATTTGATCATGGATCATGTTGGCTGAATAAGGAAGAACATGCTGTCTTATAGAGAACTATTTTGTTTTCTATTTTTCGTTAAGAAAATAATTATATTATTAGTTCACTATAGTTTCTATTCATTTTATAGACTAAATAATCCTCCAATTTTCAAACAATAAAATAGGATATAATAATAACAATAATAATAATAATAATAATAATAATAATAATAATAATAATAATTTTATTTTATTATTCCGGCTTTTACAATGAATATACATTTTTTCCGGTACTCATGTTCACAGTTAACTACACATTTGTTTCAACACATTTTTCCATTCCTGTCTGTTCATCCATATATCTTCTTCTATTTTCCATTCCCTCTTAGCTTCATTGATTCTCTGAATCCACGTAATAGTTGGTCTACCCTTCTTTTTCCTTCCCTGTGGTTTCCAATCCATGATTATCTTAAGTAGTCTTCCTTCTTCCATTCTTCTAATGTGTCCGTACCAATTTAATTGTTTCTTCTTTATAAAATCTAATATTGAATATTGTACCTGCATTTTTTCTTTTATATATGAATTTCTGATTTTATCCTTCCTGGATATTCTTGCAGCACGTCTCCAGTAGTTCATTTCAGTGGCGAGCAATTTTTTTTATTTGTACATTTAAAGCCCACACATAAGCTCCATAGGTAATAATGCTTCTGATTATTGTATTAAAAATAGTTTTTTTTTGTTTCTTTGAAGATATGTTTGTCCCATACTATTCCATTTAGGGCAGATATAGCATACTTTCCTATATTGATCCTGTTTCTTATCTCTGTTTCTTGTTTTCCATCTTTAGTAATTTTAATTCCCAAATACTTATATTCTTCAGTGTGTTTAATTGTCCCTAAAATAATAATAATAATAATAATAATAATAATAATAATAATAAAATCTGCAGATTTCTGTTGAAAAAAAACGAAATACATTTCATACAATAAAGAAGCAAATATCAGTAAAACTAAATATATGGTCACACGTAGAAATTCAGTATATAATGGAAGTGGACAGCTAATGACAAATGAGGGAAATTTTGAGGAAGTGGCTGAATTCAAATACCTAGGAACAATAATCACAAATAGGAATGAGATGCAAAAAGAAATTAAACATAGGCTCAATTCTGGAAATGCATGCTATTATGCATTGCAGAGACTTTTGATGTCCCAACTCCTTTCAAAAAACGTTAAGCTGAAAATATATAAAACTATTATTCTACCAGTTATATTATATGGATGCGAAACCTGGACTCTTACTTTAAGGGAGGAAAGGAGATTACGAGTATTTGAGAATAAAGTTCTTAGGAAAATTTTTGGATCAAAGAGAGATGAACAGACAGGTGAATGGAGAAGACTACATAACAATGAACTACATGGTCTTTATAGGAAGCCAGATATAATAAGAACAGTTAAGTCTCGTAGACTGCGATGGGCAGGACATGTTGCGCGTATGGGGAATGAAAGACGTGCATGGAAACTTCTTGTAGGAAAGCCAGAGGGAAAACGCCCAGTTGGTAGACCAAGAATGAGGTGGGAGAACAACATTAACTATGATTTGAGGGAAGTAGATTATACAGGGAATGATTGGAAAGCATTAGCTCAGGATAGGGATGTATGGAGAGCTTATGTCCGCGCGGCCATGAACCTTCGGGTTCGATAGTGCCAGTGAGTTAGTTAGTTAGTTACAATAAAGAAGCACCTAAATACCTGGAAATCAAATATGGAAAAATTAAACGAGTTTTAAAATTTAAATATCTTGGTGAAATAATTCAGAAAATGGAATGGAAACTAAAGCCAATAAAAGTAGATGCCAAAAAATGGACACAGCATTTCGGCTTACTCACATCTATAGTAAAAAATGCATGACTTTACATACAAAATTAAAATACTATAATACTGTAATTAAACCAGATTACATCTCTAGAGCAGTAACATTAATTCTGAACATAAAAAAAAATATCGAAAATATAGTGAAATATTAATGCAAAATTAAAAGACAAATGTTAGGTCCTCAAATTTTAGGTGAACCATATAGCCTCAATAGTAAATTAACTCATTGGCAACCCTTAGGTTCATAGCAGCGCGGACATAAGCTCTCCACACATCCCTAAAGTTTTCCAATCATCCCCTGTATAATCTACTTCCCTCAAATCATAGTTAATGTTATTCTCCCACCTCATTCTTGGTCTACCAACTGGGCGTTTTCCCTCTGGTTTTCCTACAAGAAGCTACCATGCACGTCTTTCATTCCCCATTCGTGCCACATGTCCTCCCCATCGCAGTCTACGAGACTTAACTATTCTCATTATATCTGGTTTCCTATAAAGATAATGTAATTCACTGTTATGCAGTCTTCTCCATTCACCTGCCTGTTCATCTCTCTTTGGTCCAAAAATTTTCCTAAGAACTTTATTCTCAAATGCTCGTAATCTCCTTTCTTCCCTTAACGTAAGAGTCCATGTTTCGCATCCATATAATATAACTGGTAGATTAATAGTTATATATATTTTCAGTTTAACGTTTTTTGAAAGGAGTTGGGACGTAAAGAGTCTCTGTAATTCATAATAGCACACATTTCCAGAATTGAGCCTATGTTTAATTTCTTTGTACATCTCATTCCTGTTTGTGATTATTATTCCTAGGTATTTGAATTCAGCCACTTCCTTAAAATTTCCCTCATTTGTCATTAGCTGTTCATTTCCATTATATAATGTATTTCTACGTGTGAACATGTATTTATTTTTATTGATATTTACTTGGAGTCCTAATTTCTTAGTGTTATTTAATAGTGTGTGTGTGTGTGTGTGTGTGTGTGTGTGTGTGTGTGTGTGTGTGGTGTGTGTGTGTGTGTGTGTGTGTGTGTGTGTGTGTGTGTGTGTGTAGTCCTTTAGTATCTCCTCGCTATCGGCCAATAATACTACATTGTCAGCACAAACTAACAGCTTATTAATACGATTCAGTTGTAGGCCATCTTCATCCTCTAAATATTTGATGACATGGTCTAGTACAAAATTAAATAGTAGAGGAGATAGTGCATCTCCTTGCTTCAACCCATTGTGGATTTCAAAAGTATCCGAAAATCGTTTGCCTACACGCACCCTACACTTTGCGCTATTTAGACACATCCGTACAAGTCTACCTAACTTTTTAGGAATTCCAGCAGGATACTATATAACTTCTCCCTCTTAATTGAATCGTATGTCTTTTTTGAAGTCCACGTATAGTTGATGTACAGTACGACTCAATAGTAAACAGTAAATAAAATTATATACATACATTCTTAGTGATATTGGAAAACGAAGTTTAAAATTGTATGGACATATTAAACGAATGGACTTAAATGGATTTTCAAAACAAATATTACAATTCTACAAAAATAGAAGGCCTACTTAAAATACTTACACAACAAGAATGACCAAAACAGAATAGAATATAATATAACAAGAGCATTAGTAAAAAAATATACCAGAAAATGAAATAGAGAGCATTGGGATAGATACATAGCAGAAATGGAACACAATTTACACTGAAGACAAGACAAAGTATATACATTTATAAGAAACCTTAATTCTGAAGTAAAGACAAAACAAATCTGCTAACTATACAAGATATAGAATTAGAAAATTATTATAAAGAACTGTGGACGGACAAACAAAATAAAGAAAAAATAACACTCATAGAAACAAACGAACAATACGCAGAAGTAGATGTATTAGAGATGCAAGAAATGATAGAAATATTAAAGAAATGTAAAAATAATATAGCATGCGGGATAGACAATATAAACATAGAATTGACAAAAAAAAATTCCCGAAAGAATTTTCAAGAAAGGTTATTAAAATTCTATAACAAGTGCTGGAAACAAAAAAATACAATTCCAGAAGAATGGAAAATTGGAAAAATAATCTCAATGTTTAAAAAAGGCAATAAAACAAAGCCAGATAACTATAGAGGCATAAGCTTACTATGTGCAGCAATAAAAATATACGCAAAAACGATCAACCAAAGATTAACAACTGTAGTAGACGCAATAATATCAGAAGGGCAGATAGGTTTTAGGAAAGGAAGAAGCTGCACAGACAACGTATTCATTTTAAAACAAATAATAGAGAAGCGAAAAGAATTCAACTTAGAGACGCACATCCTCTTTATAGATTATAAGAAGGCCTTTGATAAAGTGTCTAGACCAAAATTATGGAACATATTAAGCGAAAAAGGAATTCCACTACACTTGATAGCAGTAATTAAGAAAATGCATGAGAAAAGAAAAATAAACATAAATCAAAATGAACCAATACATATAACAGGAGGAGTTAGACAAGGTTGTCCATTATCAACCACTCTTTTTAACATTTATTTCGACGACATAATAAGATCATGGAAGCAAATGACGACTGGGGGAATTAACTTAGGAAATATAGTAATAAAAACAGTAGCCTTTGCAGATGACTAGATTTTAATAGCAAAAACAGAGGACGAACTGCAAAGAATGCTATATGAACTAAATGAAATATAAAAAAAACATAACATGGAAATATCCTCACAAAAATAAAAAAAACAATGGCCTTCATGGGTGCTCATCCAGTTCGGGCAAAGATAATATTAGAAAATAATAAAACCATATTAGAAAATAAACCAATAGTAGTAACATATAACTTCCTAGGTTGCGAAATATCATACACAGCGGAAACAGATATAAATAACAAACTAAATAAGTTTAATTATATAACAGGAACACTAAAAAGAACTTTGAAAAACAAAGCCAGGAATAACTCTGTAATGAAATTATACAAGACAATGGGAGTGCCTATTATTACTTATGGATCCGAAACATGGACAGTGATAAAACAACAATCTGCCAGAATACAAGCTGCTGAAATGAAATTCCTCAGACCAGTAGCAGGATATCAAAGAACGGACGAAAAACACAACACAGAAATAAGATAACAACTAAAAGAAGAAGAATTAAACACAACAATAGTGAAATGCAGAACAAACTGGAAAGAACACTTGACAAGAATGACTGAGAATAGAATACCAAAAGCAGCATACAGCTATTCACCATGAGGAAGAAGACGTTTGGGAAGACCAAAGAAAAGATGGAAAGAGCAGCAATTTGGAGCCGGAACAGGCTAATAAATATACCTAAACCATGATGAAGAAGAAGAAGGAGACAAAAATAGAAGTAAAGAACATGTGGATACTATAAAATGGATTAGTGAAGTAAAAAAGGAATTAAAATTGGCAGGAATTACTGAAGAATATATTATAAACAAAGATATCTTTAAAATTTAAGATACATAAGTGGCAGGTCCGCCAAGAGGACAAACCCAAAAAAAAAAAGAAAAAAAAAAAAGGAACATCATGGGCAGAAGAGAGAAAGAAAGCCCATGGTCAGAAAATGAGGGGACATATGGAGTAAAAGGAAAACGCGTCTAAGTAAGTAAATTTCGTAGTCTTATATGGGCACATTTGCAAAAAAAAAAAATTATATATATATATATAAATAATAGTAATTTATTTAAGCTGGCAGTATTAGGCCATAAAGGCTTCTCTTTCGCTCTACCAGCGAGTAATAAAATAATGCAAAGTTTCATAATGTGTATATCCATCCATCCATATTAATTCTGCCCGAGGGCTGGTCTCTTACAGCAATCATAGCATTTTCATGCTATGCTTTGCAGCTGATGATGATAGCCGGATGATTTTCGGGAACCGTTGGGACGTAAGCTTCCTAACATTTGTCTTACAGGTGAGGAAAATCCTCGAAAAAAACTCACCCAAAAGCCTGTCCCGACCGGACCCGGGTCCGCTGGGTGACAAGGCAGCACGTTACCTCGAGACCTCAGCGGTGGAAAATGTGTATATAGTGTAATTAAATAAATATATATATATGTAATGGATATCACACTGAGGTACAGACTCAGAGATCCGAGTTCGAATCCCGTCCAGGCATTTATTTTTCTTATCATACCATATATATATATATATATATATATATATATATATATATATATATATATGTATATATAGGCCTATATGATATTTTTATTTAAAAAAACATATTCTACAATCATAGAGTTCGTTACACATGATCCTATATTGCAGTGCACACTTATATACCGTAAATGGACTGCAATACGGTTTAAATTCGCTAAATAAAGATTTGATATAGGCCTGTGTAAACATGATCTTGTCCGTTGTCGAGTCGTGGTGGAGTCACTACGTACATTTCATTCAGCTAGATCGAATTTTAAAAGCAAGTAGGTTATTTTAGATCCCCACTTTATGCGTATAATATATATATATATATATATATATATATATATCCCTTATCTTGTGTTATGTGCAGTCTTTGACTGTGGCTTTGATATCATGCAAAACACAGATCAAGGAAACTCGTCCCTGTGTACATGATTCCCTGGCCATATGCGATTCCCCAGGGCACTGGTTTCAATTCCCAATGAATCGGGGATGAAGTATAAAATAATACTCTTAATTTGAAGACTGTGGTATTAACATATCCTAAAATAATGCGGTTATTTGGGAAACGTAGTCATGAAGTGGTCGGAAGAGTCCTTAACCACTCCGGCGACCCGATTCGTATCTTGAATGGTTCGTTATTTTAAATTTTCATTTTGGGTCTGACTATGTGTGTGTGTGTGTGTGTGTGTGTTCTGTCTTCGTGTTTGTGCGGGAAAGGATAATTTTTAACATATCCCTATCTGAAAAGAGAGTGGGGAAGATTCGAACGAAGGAAATCAAGAATATATATTAAAGTCCGTAACGTGGAACTGCATAAACTAAGCGAATTCCTCAGCAAGTCGAATTTAAGATCCTATTTTGCTGGTTTACGGAATATATATACATTTTTTTGTTGAATTCATGAAACTCATTTTCTGATGCCAGTTTATTTAAAAGGAAGATTCTCATGGAATTTATTGCATTTATTTTACCTGATGGAATGAAGACCGTAAAGTCTTCTTTTCCACTTCACCAGGGTTAAATTATATATATAATAAGTATTAAGTTGATTAATGATAGCCTACATAATAGTAAGTAGTGACTATAGGCTACATAATATAGAGTTGTCAAGGGAAAGATAGAAAAATAGTAATAATAATAATAATAATAATAATAATAATAATAATAATAATAATAACCTCTAATTTGATCAAGTAAATGGCTTGGTAAAGAAAGTTTAAAATATAAAGGAATAATAAAAGTATATATGGAACACGGTTATATATGGTATTGTCTAAGGAGATATGTAGTGAGTTTCTTTTAACTGTTTTTGATTCGGGCAGTCCTTGATATGCGAGGGGAGAGAATGCCAGAGTCGGATGGCTAAAACAAGGAAGAATGAGGAATAGTGAGATATTCGATGTAGAGGAACAGCTGGAGTTGCATTTTCTCTCGATTGTGTATTTAAGTAATGGTGGGAAGATAGCGAATGGAAGCGAGTAGAAATATAAAGGGGTGATGAGGTGGACAAAGTGTCGTCTAAGAAGCAGAGGCAATGTATCTTTCGCCTGTCTTCCAATTGTAGGCATGAAAACATTTCAAATACTAGAGTTATATGGTCTGATTTACGGAGGTTGCTTATAAAAACATGCACAAGCATTAAGAACTCGTCAATATATATATATATATATATCGGACTGCAGTATTATATAAATATTGTATATTGTTGTATAATTCGTCACCAATATAAATATGGCTAATATACATATTCGTATTTCCATTACTTTATTAGAACATTAAATGAATTAAACTATCGCAACTTATACGATACGTTGCCAATTTATGGGTTAATTTAAATATATGATATAGCCTACATTGTGACGCACCAAATGTAGCGGTTGTTAGAGTCAATTTTTAATTTCGGGTCTATATATATTAGTCATAGACATTTCTGGTGTCTGCTAGAAAGGATCGGTGAAGAACTGTACATTTTTATCAAAAATATCTTCATGAAAACAATTCCAATAGCTTCATTCCTTCGAATTTCGCTAAAAAGTAAAGAAAAAGTTTTCTTAAAAATTTCGTCTTTAAACACACAAAGGTAAGACACTATTTTTGGCTATGAAGTTGATAAGCATCATTTTGATAGCTGAATTAAAAAAGAAACACGGTGAGTTGTAACAGAGAATTACTCTAATATTAACTACAAAAAAGTAGGTAAATACTAATGATGAAATTAATATAAATGAGGATTATCAAATCTGCGTTAAAGATTTACATTTAAACTATGTTAACTTATTTTAGGAATGTTAAGAAAGATAAATACATTATAAGGGTAAGCGGATACGAATTTTTTATCAAGTTTTATTATTAGGGATAAAATATGGCATGAAATTTGCATAGCATAGCTATCTTTGTTTTGAAAGAAGGTCGGAGAGTGATGACAGTGACTTACGTCCGTAGAGCACCTTGTGTCGTGTCTGATGCTTTTAGATAAGCGTCTTCTTTTCGTGCCCAACCTCACGATTCAGATTTCTGATGGCTAATTGCCTCAAGTGATTGCTAGCCTCTGTTCATTTTTCTCATATAAAAAATGTGGTCAACGTAATTTTTCTTTCCTGGTATTGAGCTTCTGTTTCTCATTTTTATCTTATTTTACCAAAACCCAAGGGTTTCCAGGGACTGTATTTATTTTCTTATTGTTTAACTCCTTTTCTTTTCCTTTTCAATTGGATTCATCTTTCAATCATATAATTGTTTTATATAATCTTGTCATTGATTATTTAACAGCTAAGATCATTAGCGTCCCAATTCAATTCTGGGCAAGCAAAGGTCCAAACAATTTCTTCAGAGGCCGATTTTTTAGGTTTGAGGTTCTTTTACGGGCCGTAAATATATGACACGACACTACTGTTTTAGCTCGCTTCTGAAGGAAATTATACTCCATATTTTTATGCCCTGAAAATCTATTTGTTCTGCCCTTATTTGAACAAGTGAACGTGGAAACCAAGAGTGGGCATAGTAACCACTAAAACAGCAGGATCGACTTCTTATATGTTATTTCTATTCTTGTTATTTTTTTATCTAACTCGCAATATTCTGCTTCTTCTTCTTCTTTTAATTCTTTTGCCTTGCATTATCTGTAATATCATCATTTTCCCTCCGTCTTTTTTTATCACCATCTCTAATTTAACTTTTTTCTAAAATTTTAATCTTTCGATATATTTCACCTTTTGGCCGTCATCCTTATTTTTTTTATTCTCTGTCTCTCTCTTTTTCTTTTTTCTTTATCTTTCTCCCTCTTTATCTCCTAAGAGGTTATACACCAAACTCGACCTTAGGGCTTGCACATTTAAATAATAGAAGCTTAATAAAGTATTTGTAAAAAAAAAAAGAAAGCAACCCGGGAAATTCTAAAATTAAAATTCTTATTAGTAAAGTATTATATTCGTGTCCAGTGCATCCAAAATCGAGGAATTAGATGAGATGAATCTCCTATTACTGAAGGTCCGGGTACCGGCTGATTGGGCCTGACAACCGCCTCCATTACTGGCAACCGTCCATCAATTTATAATCATCAACGTTCGTGTACTCCATCGGAGACTTTCCAATCTTCCTTCTATCTTCCAGTACCCTCCAGATAATTTATCTATAATTTTTTACATATAATATAATTTAGCATTGTCTTATTCTAATATATTTGTATTCACTTATCAATAATCAGTTTGTAATCAATTTGTTATTAGTATTCACGCGTAGTTGGTTAAGGTAATAAGCTAGAAGCAGGAAGGTCAAGGTTTCAAATCCCTGTGGGATCAGGATTTTTAAACTGTCCTAAATCCTCTGACGATATCATGAACCTAGGGTCGACTCAAACTCTAACGGAAATGAATACCAGACACATGTTCTGGGATAAAGGAGACCGTCACGCAGGACTGACAACGCGGTTGACATCTCGTGCCGATTGTCTAAAATAGATGAGGTGCTTTAACTTTCAATCACCCCACATCACTTCCTGCAGTGGGATCACTTGAACGTTTCACTTTTATATATACAATGCCGATATTTATTTCATGAATGTTTGTATTTTACATATCATTATGTTAACCTGGTCGGCCGCGGTTGTCTATTCGTTATGTTCCTATCATTTATTCCCGAGGATTGCGGGATAAAACCCGGCTGCGATCCATGAATTTTTAGAATGAAAAATACAAGGAACATGTCCTCCGGGAGGGACTTTAAGCCGTAGGTCCCTCGTCTGAAACTTCAAGCTCGTAAAAGAACCGTAAGCCTGAATAAAAATGTAAATGGCCTTCATCCAACCAAGTAATGCCTTAGCTACCTACTAGATGTCTCATTGAGGCGATGGGCTAACCACAAGTCACTCGTTGACATATGTAGGTAAATAAGTGTAACTAAATTAACCTAGTTAAGAAACTCCTGCTAGGGAGCTCCGTGTCCCCACGTGGGACGAATGGGGAATATATATACATACATACATACATACAATTTATACATACATATATACATACAAGTTAACCTGCCTTTTGGGCTTAATTCAATAGGTAAATAAACATAATATTACGTTTTGTACAGCTATTCAATATGATGTGATTTTTTAAAACTAATATAGGCCACATTGATTACAATAACTGCGCTATATTTTTATCCGTAAAATACTATATAAAGTAAAAAATAAATGCCTATTGACGACAACTGAGATCTTCTTTTTAATCATAATTTGTAGGATTTTCATCCTGTTTATTTCCAAAATCACTCTTCGGAGGAACGCGTATTGGATGTGCATTCACTGTCTATCCATCTCTAGGCTGGTCTTTTTCTTGTTCTTCTCCCGTCCATTGGTCTATCTTCTTTAGCTTTTTTTTTTTTTTGCAACTCAGTTGTCTTCCATTCTTTCTATATGATCCTTCCAATATGTTCGTCTATCTGTAATAAATTTGGATATGTCTTGAATATGACATTTGTCCTTAATTTCTGTGTTTACCCCTGAATAGTTCTTAAGATCTTCATTTCACATGTACTTATCATTTGTTTAGTTTTTATTGTATCAGCCCTAGTTTCTGCTCCATATACGATAACTGGTCGAACTATCGTTTTGTAATGCGAGTTTTGCTTTCTATTGACATATGTTTGTTACGTCAAATTAAATCTTTCATGTATTCTGATATTTGAGCTGCTTTTTCAGCTTGTTTCTTTACTTCTTTTATTACATTTTTAGTGTTTGTTATTAATACACCTAAATAATTAAATTCTGATACTTGTTCTATAATTTTTCTTTCCACTTATAATTTGCATCTCACTGGTTCTTTTGATATTGTTAAGCATTTTGTCTTATTTGTATTAATTTTCATATTGCATTTTCTGGCATTTATATGAAATTGATGTAAAGATCTTTGTAAATTATCTTCAGATTCTGAAAGGAGAACGGCATCATCTGCGTAACGTATGAAGTGAAATCTAGTTCACAACTAGATCTAGAAATCTAGATTTCACAACTGAGATCTCTGATAAGAATTTTATTACAATTAAAATTAGTATTAAAATACTTCAAATCAACTTCGCACTCGATCCATAGGACCACAGTCATAACAGGTCAGAACGCGGACATAGGAAATAAAAGGCTTGGGAGGTACTTAATTCATTACTGCACTCGAATAAAGTCGCACATAGTTGTGAGTGAGGTCGAATACTATATTTATCGCAGTGCGGTGAACATAAGACACAAGCCATTGTTTTGTCGCATTGAACTAATCACCGTGATCGATAGCTTGGATATAAAAAAAGTCCGATACACACCTCAGTTCGAATATGTGTATCAGCAAGAGTGGCATATTTCCTGTAATATCATTGCATCATACGACTTGCCTATATCCAAACTTTACATCCTGAGGAACTCCGGATACTTGAAACTAATTACTCAGATATTCCAGTGGCGACAGATGATAAAACTATTACATTTGGAAGTTTCCCTGTGTCCTATGTGATACGCAGAGCGAAGAGCAATTTCCTAATCTGATACCGAGGTTTTTGCCCCATACTCATTCTCTTCACTATTTTACCATCAAATTAGCGTTCATGAAATAATCTTTATTATGTCACTCATGATCAAAATACAAGGTTTGTGTAGAGGGGTTTTATTATGTGAAGTTTTGATAAAGAATCCCCATTCAGAAATCCATCATTTTCGTGTCTATAAAGATGATACTTGCCTTAGGCGCAGATTACCTGAAAGTCTGGCTAACTGAACCCTTAAAGGGCACCCGGTACTAATTTCCTTTGAATTTGGTTTCAAAATAGGCAACTTATAAAAATAATTTTTTCAGCTCATTCTTAAGTTATGTGTATGAAAATTATGTCAGTAATTAAACAAGTCTTCCTGAAAATAATGGCGCTCTGCTTAACGTTTTAGACATATTTCTTCATTAATAATTTAACATACAAAAAAAGAGAAAATAAAAATTCCAACTTCTTAACCCTTAAATTGTCAGTACAATATTTTCTCGTGCCAGTTATTTAAATGTTCCGGACCGCAAGGAAAATACATTCATGTTAAACTGTGTTATTATTATACATTTTTGCGTAATTTGACATAAATTTAAGTAATTTTTACTCGTTTGTTTTTCTATGGACCTAAAAACAATATTAAATAAATGAAATCAATGTATCCAATAAGATACATTTTTAATTTAAGGGTTAAAAGTATTGTCTTGCTACAATTATCTCAAAAACTAATTATCCAATTGTTTCCAAAATTTAGCATATTATTGTGCATAATTCATTTGACAATAATAAGGTTTCTTGTGTTCAGATATGGATTGCGATTTATTTTAAAAATCAAAGACGGTTTTTTTTGTTAAACATTTTGTAGAACTTACATTTTTTTTTAAATATCAAACACTGTCAATAGCACAAAGATAAATTTGCTTTATTATTATAGAGCTCTTTAAATTGCCAAAAATCATACTCCTATATTTCATAGTTTCAGAGAAATGTGTACAAAATTGTGAAAAAATCAAGTTACGGAAAAATGCAAAAAAAGAAAAATGTGCACTTTAGCAGAACACAGAAACGCCATTTTAAAAAAAATCTAGGTTTACGGGTTTAAATGTCCAAAATCGACAAAATAATATTGAACATAGAAAAAATAGACCTTCCTGGATTTTTTGAAGCAAAAAAAAAATCGATTTTTTAAACCAAAATAAGTACTGGGTGCCCTTAAGCATCATATTTAAACTGAAGCAACAACCAATAAAGACAATATGTTTTTCATAACCCCCTCCCGATTAACTTTCTCTCTCTCAATTTCATTATCGCTACATTTCAACCTGTAAACACCAGTCCTCTGTTGAGTGCTGCAGCATTGTTACGCACTTATATGGTACAGCTTAACAGGCAAGTGGCAATGTTTCCGATCAGTTCTACGTGTAACATTATCTTCACTTTCTGACCTATCTCTTCATGACGTTATAAATGCTATCAGTTGTCTTACGCTCGCACTACAGTTCTTGGAGGATCTTGACCTCGTTACATATGTACTTGCATAACGGCCCACAAAGTCATCTGGCCATCATAATCATCATTATCATAATAATAATAATAATAATAATAATAATAATAATTAATGCTTTATTTATTCTGGCAGAGTTAAGGCCATAAGGCCTTCTCTTCCACTCAACATAATCGGCGTGTTTAGTATGAATGTGTATATGAATTGTGAATTCCGTCTTAATGTTGTGTTGTCTCCTAGGAGTTCCTGACATTGAGATGGTCACTCAATTAGGGAAGCCCTTCATACCATTCCGTGATAAGAAATTATGTGTTGATCCATATTTTAAAATCCCTCTCCCGATAGGTCGTAAGACCCGGATAACATGTGGCATGTAAAAATTACCTATAAGGTGAGAGGTTAAACCAACTTAATGGAATGGAATTCAAATATATATGTTTCCCTTCCCCATTTTTTAATTCACATTCTTCTAATGTTATTCATTTTCACATGCGTTGCTTGTATCAGTTGATCAGATATTCATTTACGAAGTTTCGAAACGGCTTGTTTTTTTTTAAGGAAGGGGTTGTCACCTCCGACAAACACAACCTGGAAGACCAGGGTATCCCTTTTAGTCATGATCTTCACTTTCGATCTGTCCGAAAATGGGAGGCTCAATGAATAGCTAAGCTATCGGCAGTATACGTAGGACCATTTGACCTTGCAAGCCGCACCAATACAACAAAGTAGAGATACCTTCAAGTGGATAAGGATGATAATAAATAAGATTTAAAATATCCTATCTGATAACAGACGAACCAAAATGACAAATGAAGACTTCTGAAGTCATCTAGTGTTACGTGCCTTCTGTTTACAATCTGAAGTAGGTCTCTGATACCGGTAGTTGACTTTCCAGCAGGAAGCAGGCCTATTGGTGCAGTTCTTTGAAGAACTGCAACTGATATTTTTAAGGCAATGTGCACTAGCACACTTTTTTTTTTTTTTTGCTACCTGATAAAATATCGCCTAAACGTTTTAGGAAAAGTGGAACGGTCGAAGAAGATAATTGTTTGACTCTTTGATGTAGCAGAAGGAATAAACCTAATATATTCTTATCGTTATAGGATTAGAACTGTATATAGAATCTAACATAGTTTGATACCACAAGTACATTCTTTTAATAAAATTTTGTTTTTACACTTTAGGATAATAATTTAGGCTCTGAACAATACAACTGTCATTAGATCTTGTATATATGATGTTTCGTTTTGAAGTTGTAATTTTCAATATTAAAAAGACTAGCATTCATAATTGTGGATTAATTCGTTACTATAAACAAAATTTCGATTGTTTTCCTTGTACCAACATAATTTTACACAAATCACAATGCTGCAAAATACAATTAATATAATAAACCAGATAGTTTTTATCCTTAAAAAAGTATTATAATTCCAGATGCTAGAATTGGTCTGTCCATCTCTTACTGGGTCTTCAAACATTTCTTTGTCCTAGTGGTTTGTAATGAAGAATCTGTTCGGAATTCTATTGTTATTCACTCTATTGATATGGTCCATCCATTCATCTGTTAGCAATTCCTTGGCGTTCCATACACCTACTTTCATGAAACTCGCTATACCTAAATCTTTATACCTATTCATTGCTTTGGTTGTCATCGGTTGAATCTGAAAGTATGTATATTGATGTCGCTGGAGACGTTACTGGCATCCAATATATCTACCATCTACGATTCTATATCAAGCCGTCTGTTGTATTAACCCCAACAGAAGTTACCTCTTCCGCTCTGCTGACCGTTGAGGATTTTCTCCTTGTTACTCCGGAGATCGGTCTTCATATTTGTCCCATGAAGAATAGGTGCCTCTTCCGCGTAGTTGCACTATTCGTTAAGTCTTCACCCGTATCATTATACCCCGAGAGACTCGGTCCTTATAGAACTTTGTCACTGATAATTAGTGTTCACCCCCGCGACGAGAACGCGTCTGTCAATAGTTACCCAACTGTATATAGTTATAGCATTGGCCCATTATAAGCGTTGGATCGGGTTAATAGCCTTGTATATTCCCAAGGCTAAAGGCATCTTTATTTATCCAGCAATAAATCAAGACCCAATAATTAAAATGGAATTGCTTCCAAAATATATTCAATTTTAATATTTATTTTCTCTTTTATAGTATATTCATTTCACTTATGAGGACGAGTTTTTTGTTTATTTCGGCCTATATTGATTTACATTTATCCATTTTCTCTTCGTTTATTATTTTTTCATATGGTTAAATTAATTAAGGTTGTTCCGTCGTGCAAGCAGTTAGACGCTCGCCTCTCACAGCTGGGATCTCGAAATCGAATCTCGATCACTCCATGTGGGTTTCGTGGTGAACAAAACGGAGCTTTCACCATGCTGATTTCATCGATTTCGTTTCATTTCGTTTATCCGCCGCTGTGACGGTGCGTCACACGGACACCCTGCCGTTCATAGACTTCTATAAATATAGGACCTTCATATCATCTCTTCTTTCGACCCAACCCTGAGTTGGGCACGAGTTTAGTATATTATATACCATTGTTTTATTTATATGTACATTATTATCTTCATCCTTATTTATTTATTTATTACACATCGGGCGATTGCAAATTTTAATTGTATTGTTTTCAATGAGAAGTTGTAAAAGGTAAAGTGATCACACTACAGGCCTTGATGGCCCTTGGGATAGTGAGAGGTTCAGACTCCCATCTTTCTAGACAATCGGCAAAATATGTCAGCCGGGTTGATTGTGTTGCGTGACAGCCGCTTTTACCCCTAGAACAAACGTCTGGTACTGATTTATTTATTTTATTTTTATTGATTTATTTTACCTGATGGAGTTAAGACGTAAAGTCTTCTCTTCCAATTCCCCAAGGTTAAATTATACATATAATAAGAATTAAGATTAATAATACATAATAGATATAGACTACACAATATAAAGTTGACAAGGGAAAAAAAATAGAAATTATAATAATAATGATAATAATAATAATAATAATAATAATAATAATAATAATAAAATAATAACGCCTTAAGATAATGGTAAAGAAATTTTAAAATATAAAAGAATAATAAAATTATGGAATACAGTTTTATATTGTATTGTCAAAGGAAATATAAAGTGAGTTTCTTTTTAAACTGTTTTTGAGTCAGACAGTCCTTGATATACGAGGGGAGGGAATTCCAGAGTCGGTTGGCTGAAGAATAATGAGATGTTCGATGTAGAGGAACAGCTAGAGTTAAATTTTCTCTCGATCGTGTGTTTAAGTTATGGTGGGAGGATGACGAATGAAAGCGAATGGAAATATAAAAGGGTGATGAGGTGGACAAAGGGTTATACAAGATGCGGAGATATTAGAGGCTGAGTCAACCCCATGGTAATTGTGCCGATTAAGAGTTTAGGCTGGTTTAAAAATCCTGACCCACCGAGGTTCGAACCCCTGTTCTTCCGCGTATTGCTACACTACGGCTGATCCAAGGAGAGATGGAGGTGTACAATTTTTAATCGCTGCATTGTGCACAGATGTAATTTCCAAGCCCTTCCGCAATAGATGGTGTATGTTGACCTACAACGTATTCTTGATAAAGATTCTTTCGTCGGATTGGCACATCAAGTCTGGAGGACATTTTACAGTCCTTCCTTCATCTTCATCATCGCAGTTTAACTCCTCACCTTATAGACACTTTCTACATGCCACACGCCACCCGGGTTTTACTGTACCACGACCTATCGGAAGAGGGATTTTAAACTGTGGATATATATTTTTGACCACATATGGAAATGGAGGACCGCCCGAATGAGTGATCAGCTCAATCCCTGCACCTTCTCTGAGACAATGCAATATTAGTACGAAACACACCATTCATACACAATCATACTAAACAATGCGAATATGATAATGATGGTCAGTTGATACTCGGGGGCCGTTTGGGCCTAAATGCTTCCTGACATTTGTTTTACAGGCGAGGAAAAGTCACTCGAAAAAAAAAATCTTCCCGGAAACTTGTCCCGATCTATACCCGGGCAGCGAGGCAAACGACGTTATCCCGTTACACTCCCCTCAAAAAAAAAAAAAAAAAATATATATATACCGGTACATTAAGTGGTCTGCTTAAATGGCGAGTACATTGATATTAAACATATTAACGCCTTCCTTTGACTTGAGCGAAACTGGAACCACGACAAGTGCAGTGAGTGGCATTGAAAAACACATACAGTTATTTGTTAACAAACAAACTAACTTACTGGCATTATAGAAAACGTAAGTTCATAGGCGTGCGGACATCTCTCCATATATCCCTATCCAAAACTAATTTTATCATCCTCTCTATAATTTACTTCCCTGTTTATTCTTCCACGTTCCGCGATATTTGTTAGATATTTGCTTATTATTTATTTTGTGAGAACATGATTAGAATTTTATTTTTCATTTCACTTTTTTTTGTGTGTGTAGTACAGTTTTCTACCCCTCCATGGTATCTTTACCTTGTCGTGGTGGAGTGGCTTGCGTGCTTAAATGATCCTGAGAGCTATGCCGGCGGTAGCATTGCTGCCGATAGGGTTACCCATGCCGGACTGGTCGAAGGTGATAAGTCAGACGAAATAAGTACCTTGGGCGAAAGAGTGACGATCTTTCACCGTAAAAATACAACCGTCAAGAAATGCGGGCATGGGTTCATCTGGGGTAAAATTTTCCGGAGGTCAAATAGTCCCCCATTCGGTTCTCCGGGCGGGGACTACTTCAGGGAACCCATGCCAAAGGCTCAAACACAGGGACATGTTCCTAGGAACATGGAATGTTAGGACTAGAGATATTAACGCGGGAATTGGATAAATCGCCCTTGGATATAGTCGCTTTACAGGAAGTTAGGTGGCCAGGAGAAGGTAGTCAGGAATCAGGAAGCTTTGCATTATACTATGGGGGTGCAGAAAGACCTGCATTTGGAACGGGTTTTTTAGTCAGAAGGAGGATCCTATCCGCTATCCGAGATATTAAATTTGTTAGTGATAGGATATCATACATAATTCTAAAGGGTAAACGACATGATTTTATAATTGTAAATGTACATGCCCCCACAGAAGATAAAGATGACAAGATCAAGGATGAGTTCTATGAAGAATTAGAATGCTTATTTGATAGCCTTTCACGATATCATATGAAAATTGTCTTAGGAGATTTTAATGCAAAAGTGGGGCGGGAAGATATATTCAAACCAACAATAGGCAAATTCAGTCTTCATGAAGATAGTAACGACAACGGGGTTAGATTAGTCACATTTGCCACATCAAAGAATCTCATTCTTAAGAGCACAACATTTCAGCATAAGGATATTCATAAATACACCTGGACGTCCCCAGATGGAGAAACTCGGAACCAGATAGATCATGTATTAGTGGATAAACGCTGGCACAGTAGCATCATTGATGTTAGATCAGTTAGAGGGACAGACTGCAATTCGGATCATCATCTGGTCAGAGTGAAAATCAGACAACGGCTATCGCTTATGAGAGGAACGAACGCTAAAGATGATTCTGTAAAATATGAATTAAAAAACTTGAGAAATGATGAAATGCGGCAAGAATACCAAATCAAAATAGCTAATAGATTTGAAGTACTGGAATCTTCAGATGACAATGTGGCAAACGAAGAAGAAACTGATATAAATAAAGAATGGGAGGCTATAAGAGATACTATTAAATTGTCAGCATCAGAAAGCATTGGTTGTTTAAAAAAGAGGCAAAACAAGAAATGGTTTGATGAGGAATGTGCCGACATTGTAAAGAAAAGAAAGCTAGCAAAAATGAAATGGTTACATGAGCCAAATGAGGTAAATTTAGAGCAATTGGGTAGTGTTAGACGGGAAACCACCAAGTTACTAAAGAGTAAAAAGAGGGAATATTCGAGAGAGAAGATTAATGATCTTGAAATGAATGCAAAAAATAGGAACATTAGAGAATTATATCAGGGAATTAGTATAGAGAAGAAGGGGTTTCAGGCTAGAACAAACATAATTCGGAATGAAAATGGGGATATGATTGCAGATTCTAGGAGTATATTAAATAGATGGAAATGTTACTTTAATCAGCTATTAAATGTACATACAGAACAGGACATTGAGGAGGATAAGTTACAGACAGCAGAAATGCTAGTCGCAGAGCCAAGTGCATTAGAGGTTGAAATGGCGATTGAAAAATTGAAGATGTATAAAGCATCAGGTTCAGATGAGATCCCAGCAGAACTGATAAAATCGGGGGGAGAAAAACTGACGGACAAGATACGCTGGTTGCTTAGTATGATTTGGAAAAAAGAAGCTCTTCCAGATGAATGGAAGGAATCAATTATCGTATCAATCTATAAGAAAGGAGATAAAACTGATTGCAACAACTACAGGGGCATCTCATTACTTTCAACTTCGTACAAAATTCTAACAAATATATTAGTAAGCAGACTTACTCCCTATATTGATGACATTCTAGGGGATCATCAATGTGCATTTAGAAGAAACAGGTCTACAACAGATCAGATTTTTAGTATAAGACAGATTTTAGAAAAGAAATGGGAATATAATGGTACTGCACATCAACTATATGTAGACTTCAAAACAGCATATGATTCAATTAAGAGGGAGAAGTTATATAGTATCCTGCTGGAGTTCGGAATTCCTAAAAAGTTAGTTAGACTTATACGAATGTGTCTAAATGGCTCAAAGAGTAGGGTGCGTGTAGGCAAACAGTTTTCTGACACTTTTGTAATCCAGAATGGGTTGAAACAAGGAGATGCACTATCTCCTCTACTATTTAATTTTGTACTAGAGCATGCCATTAAATCTTTAGAGAATGAGGAAGGCTTACAACTGAATGGTATCAATAAGACGTTAGTTTATGCTGATGATGTAGTACTACTGGCCGATAGCAAGGAGATACTAAAGGCCAACACACACATTCTATTGAGTAACACTAAGAAATTAGGACTGGAAGTGAATATCAGTAAAACTAAATATATGGCCACACGTAGAAATTCAGTATATAATGGAAATGGATAGCTAATGACAAATGAGGGAAATTTTGAGGAAGTGGCTGAATTCAAATACCTAGGAACAACAATCACAAATAGGAATGAGACGCACAAAGAAATTAAACATAGGCTCAATTCTGGAAATGCATGCTATTATGCATTGCAGAGACTTTTGATGTCCCAACTCCTTTCAAAAAACGTTAAGCTGAAAATATATAAAACTATTATTCTACCAGTTGTATTATATGGGTGCGAAACATGGACTCTTACTTTAAGGGAGGAAAGGAGATTACGAGTATTTGAGAATAAAGTACTTATGAAAATTTTTGGACCAAAGAGAGATGAACAGACAGGTGAATGGAGAAGACTACATAACAATGAACTACATGGTCTTTATAGGAAGCCAGATATAATAAGAACAGTTAAGTCTCGTAGACTGCGATGGGCAGGACATGTTGCACGTATGGGGAATGAAAGACGTGCATGGAAGCTTCTTGTAGGAAAGCCAGAGGGAAAACGCCCAGTTGGTAGGCCAAGAATGAGGTGGGAGAACAACATTAACTATGATTTGAGGGAAGTAGATTATACAGGGAATGATTGGAAAGCATTAGCTCAGGATAGGGATGTATGGAGAGCTTATGTCCGCGCGGCCATGAACCTTCGGGTTCGATAGTGCCAGTGAGTAAGTAAGTAAGTACAGTTTTCTAACATAATTACTTAAGAATGTAAATAAAATGCACAGCAATTATTTTGAAAACTGCAAATAGAAAGGAATAAAGCGAACTTAATTCAGTCTTGTTCTGAAGAACTGTTGATGTACAGAAGTAAACAACACTTCACTTCACGCCTTGCTACATCACAATCTTGATTATTTTAACCGCATAGACTTTGTTATGGTTACTTTTGTTTTAAAAGAATACATGCCTTATAAACAAATTTTGCTATCTCTTTTTATCTACATAATATTCTAACATCTTTTATTTTAAGCAAATAAGCAACATGATACTAACTTGAAATTTCACTTATGATATAAAAACTATTACGGATATCCGAAGAATTGTAGGCTAACTAACTCGCTGGCACTATCGAGCCCGTAGGTTCATAGCCGCGCGGACTTAAACTCTTCATACATCCATATCCTGAGCTAATGTTTTCCAATCATTCCCTGTATAATCTATTTCCTCAAATCATGGTTAATATTATTCTCCCACCTCATTCTTGGTCTACCATCTGGAGGTTTCCCTCTGGTTTTCCTACAAGAAGCTTCCATGCACGTCTTTCATTCCCCATTCGTGGCATGCGCCCTTCCCATCGCAGTATACGAGACTTAACTGTCCGTATTATATCTGGCTTCCTATAAACACCATGTAGTTTACTGTTATGTAGACTTCTCCATTCACCTATCTGTTCGTCTCTCTTTGGTCCAAAATGTTTCCTACGAACTTTATTCTCAAATACTGATAATCTCCTTTCCTCCCTTAAAATAAGATTTCATGTTTCGCATCCATATAATATAACTGGTAGAATAACAATATTATATATTTTCAGTTTAATTTTTTTTAGAAATTATACTTTACAATTTAAAATTATATGCAATAATATTTAGACTAATTCGCATAATTATTCTTTGAAAAATTTTAACAAAATGTAATAAAAAAACAGATTTTGGGGGCCAAAAACTGATTACGAATTCTACGTAAAATAGAGCTCTAAGGACTGAATTTGAAGGATCATCTGGAGGGCAAACCTAAATTATTCGGGCTCTTTTAATGCGAGCGCCTGATTCACACGAGTACGATGGATATAATATACAAGTAGAAGGATTTAGCTTTTGACGGTCGATCAAAATCCGTCTAAGACTGTACCTAATTACAAAATTTTATAAGCAGAGGATTTTTTTAACTTAACGATTTATCTGAGTATTTATTTAATAAAATTAATCTGGCGGATCAGTGGCGCAAGCGGTTAGACGCCTCTCACCGCTGGACGAAACGGAACTTTCCCTCATTACGTTTCATTCCATTCATTCGTCCCTCTTACGGTACGTCACATGTGGTCGGCCGGCACCCTTGTCATTCACAGATCTCTATAAATATAGGGACTTCATCTCATCTCATCCCTCGACCAGATCCAGAGTTGGACACTGCTTAGGAAATTATATTATAATAAAATTAATTTAATTTAGAGTAATATTTGTTATATTAAATAGTTCATATCAAATATATATATATATATATATATATATATATAAAATATAATATAATATAATATAATATAATATAATATAATATAATATAATATAATATAATATAATATAATATAATATAATATAATATAATATAATATAATATAATATAATATAATATAATATAATATAATATAAAGAAAAAATTATTATTTGACGGGAAAAAGTTTATTCTGTATGGTGAATGAACGAATATGTTTTCGAAGTGGTAGCTAATAAATAGTTTTAATGGTTTGCAGGCCTGGCATGGAGAATCTTGAAACTAACACTAGGCGTAATATCTCTACAGTCAAAATTTTAAACTATTTACAGGATGGCTGGATGACCAAGGCAGTTGAAGTGTTTTTCTTAACCCATTAACTCGCATATATAATTAATAGCCTGAACGTTCCTAAGGGTAAAGTCGGTCGGAGCTCATTTGGCTAGAATCGTGGATACTTGTGTACTACATCGTCCTTGACCCATTATTTGAATATATTTATTTAAACATCAGGCTTTGAACGTCGTAAAAGGGGAAGAGCAGAAATAGAGAAATACAAATTTCATTTTAGAGCTGTTTAAGGGCTCAATCATTGTTTTACAGAGTTGTTACCGAGCCGTTAAACGGATCACACACCATATTTTAAAATAATCTGTTGGTAGAATAGTACTTGAAGACCTTAGGGAGGAATTATTTACCGTTAAGTTTAACTTTCCTGCCTGAGAATTTAGTGAGAAATAGATAGACGGTAGTAGAGTTTTTAAAACTCTTTAATAGTCCAGATGATTACCGTCGTTGAGTAGAGCACAGCATTTAGGCAAGTAATATGAGTCGGCAAATTTGGTTCTAAGGTATGTCTTGCTTTCAAGCAACATCTTTTTATGTGTAGTAAACATACAAGACCCGTGGCTTCATTCCGGAGCGAGAGAAAGAAACCAGTAAAGTACAGAATGTTGTTTACGCACTAAATAATTCATAGATTACCGGCGCGATTTCAAGCAGTGAATCTTCGGAATCAGAGACTTGTCGACCGGGACCAACTAGTAGAATAGATAAGAATAAATATAAATTCAGAATGATTTTGTACTAGATAAATAAAAATAAATACGTATAAATAAGTAAGGCAGTATTAACTAATACTCATGGAGCAATGAAATAATATTGCAAGCCAGTTTAATTTCGTGGACCAAAGTTGGGAATCCATATTAGTTTGATGGACATGTTAGAATTCCATTCACTATGCTTGAGAAACAGATATTGAAAACGCATCCCGTCACTTCAATATAACTTTATGATCGAGAGTGCCAGCTAGTATTTCATCTTCTTCTTCTTATTTCTGCAGCTAAATAAGATCTCTCTCTGTGTGGGCCGCCTGCACCTAGGGTGGGCTCTCTCCCCACCACCATTATAATAGCCCTATTAGGGTGTCTGAGATTACAGGGCGGCATGGAGTAAAGACTCCCTCCCTCTCCTCTCGATAGATACAGTCCGATACTTCAAACTCATTCATTACATCTTGCTCGTCATCCATTCCTGCCAAACTTGCCACGATTTCTGTGCCCCGTCGCGTGGCCCTATATTAAATATCATGCGATTGATTATTCTATATAATTACAAATAATGTTTCATTAATATCGGTTTCTTTTGATTGAATAATAAATACACTTTTGAATTTCATATCCAATCAACATAAATCAATCTGTTCAAAATATAATTAGACATTTAAATATTAAAGAAAATATTACATCTTGAAACTGTAGACTATATTTTAAACCCTAGGATAGGTAGGCTATTTTTTATCATTAATATATTGGGAAGACAAAAAAAAATACAGTAAATAAATATGACTTTTTTTTTCTACTTGCACGAAACGAATTGAACAGAAATAAATAATACGGATATCCGAAATGTAAAACATCAATATGTACTGAGTAAATATACTCTTTTTCTTACCACGATAATCTTGTGGATATGTTCCTTGTCCCTAGTCCCGATAGTCGCGGGTTCAATCTCGGCCGAGTTCGATGAATTTTAGAATGAAAATATCCAAGAGACAAGTCCTCCGGGAGGAATTTTAAGCCAGAGGTCGCGAATCTGAAGATTTTAGGACTCGTAAAAGAATATCAAGTCAAAATTAATGCCTCTGAGCTAAACTTAACCGATCTTCGCCATCCAAATAATATCATTGTTGCCTACTAGATGTCTTATTGAGGGCATGTGCTGACCAAATCACTCACTGGCATCTGTAGGTAAATAAGCGTAACTAAATTAGCTCGTAACTACACCAATACCTCCATTAGATACATAGGGACATTTACATACACACATACAAATTTAGCGCTACTGTTTCATCACCATTGGGCGTTCAAGGATTTAAAATACTATTGGTCACTTCCGATCTCAGAACTCATCATTAGTCTGTCACGATCTATTCTATTATTTCAAATGTATTGCATAATAATTAATTTTGAGAAGTTTGATCTCTACGTTCCGCTTATATGATCAATTCAATATATATATATATATATATATATATATATATATATATATATATATATATATATGCCAGAATAAATAAAAATTATTATTATTATTATTATTATTATTATATTTTAAATTGCCGTAATATTTCTTGATTCAATTTTAAATCTGAAAAGTTACATAAAAAATAGAAAAATCTATAATTGAATGTACTTAGCTATTTGGTTTTCAATAAAATATATGTCTATAGGTTTCCTTTTATAAACTAACTAAATAATAATAATAATAATAATAATAATAATAATAATAATAATAATAATAGTGAAATTAAATAATTTTAAGTCAAAAGTGTGATTAATTGAAGATTATAGCTAAAATTAACAAGATGATTAAACTTTCTTTTTTATTTTACAAAATCGATTAATGAAGTGTGTTTTTTTTTTCATGTCATATAGTGTGGATGCTGGCTAAGATATCTGCGGAATGTGTTTGGCCTGCAGAATGAAGTTGAGACATTTTGTGGTCTAGCGGTGTGACTGATGTGTTCACTAACTGACTTGATTGATGCCTACCTGTAGCCGTCATGCAAGACTACAAGAAGCCATTGCCAGTACAACAGGCCACCACCCATCATCAGTTTTTTTTTATTTCGCTCCTTATTCGTTCTTTTGATTAAAGCACATTAGTCATATGTATATCACGTAATTACAGGGGATGAACCCCACGTCATCAACCCCTGGTACCGCTAGTACTGCCGGACAATAGCGCCCATCATAAGACAAGTTAATTTATTTTATGTAATGTTAATAATACCTAGTTTATCTTATTTTCATCATTGTTTTATTCATTTATATATATTTTTTTCTGGCAGACTTAAGGCCTTAAGGCCTTCTCTTCCTATCAACCAGCACAAATACAAATACATATTTGACAAGTATAGATATACACTATACCAACTATAAAGAGTTAAAATACATTAAATGTTGCAATGTAAATTGCATGTAGAAACAACATTTTATACGATAATAATAATAGTAGCTACTTATGAAATAATAATAATAATAATGTGTGTGTATGTGTGTGTGTGTGTGTGTGTGTGTGTGTGTGTGTGTGTGTGTGTGTGTGTGTGTGTGTGTGTGTGTGTGTGTGTCCGCCGCTGTGGTAGCGTCGCTGCCTCATAACGCAGCGCATCCGGGTTCAATCTCCGGTCGGGAAGTTTCCCGGGTGATGGATTTTTCGGGAATTTTCTCACCTGTGAGGCAAATGTGAGGAAACGGTAAGGCCCAAACGGTCCCCGAACATAATCTGCCATCATAATCATCATTATAATATTCGTCATGTTTAATATGAAAGTGTGTGTGAATGGTGTGTTTCATTTTAATGTTGTATTGTATCGGAGGCGGCCCGACGTTGAGTTCATCCCTCATTCGGGGACGCCTTCTATGTCCTGTGAGGTAAAAAAAAAACATGTATGTGTTCCATGGGTAAATCCCTCTCCCGATAGGTTGTGTCACTGTAAGATCCGGATGGCATGACACGTAAAAGTAGAGGAACCTTGGGTAATTTGGACCATTGTTTTGAATTTGTTGTTGTTCTTCTTTTAATTAAGGAATTTGAATTTTGCTTAATTACATGTTATAACTATGAAATAGCATTGTTATCTTATTCAAATATGGGAACATCTTTATAATTTATAAACTTTTTTACATTTCAAGAAAGGTCTACTTTAATCTGTATATTCGGATAAAGTGGACCCCCAGAGTCCACCTTAGTTTTAGTCTATTTTTATGTTTATTTACTCTATTAATTTATACAGACAGACACAGATTAATCTGAAAATATGTATAACTGATCATAATTAAAAAACTCTGATATTTATTTAATATTTTGAAAAATTATTGTTGATTATAACATTCAGACGTCATTCAACTGCAGAAAGCTACGATCTTTGGGTTTAGTAAAATTACAAGGATATCAAATAAAATTAATTAAGTGAATGGTTTTTACAGATAGCATCCTCATTGGTAAAATATACGTATTCGTGTAAAGAGGACCCAGGTCCTCGTGAAGGGTCCATATTAACCGAATTCCTTTGTTATGTTTAATTATTTTATACCGCCACCATGTCACATAATATCAAACTATGCCCATGAGTATATTAGAACAGCATCTACATAATATATATATATATATATATATATATATATATTGGAGTTTTGTCAACATTTGTAATATTCAATAGCAGAAATTAAGAATTTATTCTTAGCTTGAAAAACTTTTAAAGTGGTCATTTTCATATATATCACGAATAAACCCTTCTTCGCACAAAGAATAAAATAAACTGACCTTGAACCCGTCAAAGTTGCTGAGGGGAAAGAAGTTAAAATATTTTTTGATCGAGGGCAGCACAAATTAAAGAAGATATCAACAGAATTCACTCAAACAGAAGGGTCTACATTACCCGAACTTCCCTATACCTATAAGGCGAGAGATATAATGAAATGGATATGGATATACATTATGTCTAATGAACGATGACAAGTTTTACAATTATTTTGTTTTATAATTGTAAAAATGTTGTTAATATTGTTATTGTTCATTGAATATAATTTGTAAGCATTTAATTGTATAGGCCTACATACGTTAGTTGTATAGAACACTTTTATTTGTAACTGGCTGAGTAAAACAGAAAGTCTCATGATCTGTACTCTGCCATTAGTCTATAAATAAAGCTTTATTATTTTTTATTTATGTTATATCCAATTAATTGTATTATATACTGTACATTATATGGTACGATAAAACGAACACTAAATAACAAAACAACAAGAGAGACTCAACTGAAATTTTATAAAATGTTGGCAGTACCGGTACTGCTCTATGGTTCAGAAGCCTGGATACATAAAAAACAAGACCTAAGAAGGATAACGGCGGCAGAAATGAAATTTTTGAGATCTGTTAAAGGGTGCACTAAGGAAGACAGAATCAAGAACACAGAAATAAGACAGGAACTTGAAATATTTGCAATAACTGATAAAATGGATACATATAGACAAAAATGGAAGCAACACATAGACAGAATGAATGAAGACAGATATCCAAAACAAATAACAAAATACAAACCTAAAGGCACCCGAGATGTGGGCAGACCTAGAAAGAGATGGGCTGAAGTCGGAACGGGTCAACAGACCTAATCCATGAATGAAGATGATGATGATGATGACATTATATTTCTCCATGGCGAGACCGACCTAGAAGCCCTTGATTTACCAGCCAGTTGCTGGCCTGATATCTATAATATGTTAATCCCAGAGATTTTCTATCCAGTATACGGGGTGACATATGGATAGCGACTCGGCTCCTACATTAGTTATAAGCTGATGTTCTCAACCTGGAGCCGCAACTTACTGTAGCTACCCAAATTCCACATTATGCTGGGTGGGCATCAGTTCCTTACTGGCCGAGATTCCAAGGAAAAAAAAAAATATTTTTTCCCCCTTGCGAAATCAAACTAGCGCAATTCCTGTAACTCTGCACCTAGTTATGATGCCTTAAATCACTCGGTAACGGGCCGGGAAATTTTATGATTATATAGGCCCTATTATTAATTTATTATATATCATTACATACTTTTAATTTATTATATATATTTGACATATTTCTAATGTATTTATATTATTAATTTTATTAATTATAATTATATTATTATTAACTTCACTTGATAACATGCTATATGATCAAACTGATTATTAAAGAAAACTGAGGAAGCGTTATCGGGCTAGCGTCGCTGCCTCTGACGCACTAGACAAGATTCGATCCCCTGTTGTGACAAGTTTTCTGGGTGGTAGTTTCTTTAGGTTTTTCCTAATCTGTTAGATAAATTCAAGAAAAAATTAGGGCACAAATGATCTCTGAACATCATATTCACATTATCATTTTCGCCGTGTTTAGAACGAATGTGTGAGTGATTAATGTGTTTCATCTTAAATATTCGTGATGTTACGAAACAGGCTTTGGCTTGAGCTGACATCTCATCCGGGAGGCCCATATGTCTTTCTTATATCAAAAAGTAGGCTATGTGTGTGATCCAAAGTTTAAAATCCCACTCCCGACAGTTGGTGTCTATGTTACACTCGGGTGGCGTAGGCATGTAAATGTACCTATAATGTGGCACGTTAAGCTACGATGGAGCATAAGAAGAAGTAGAAGAAGACGACGAAAGTCACACCCAGACGAAAAATGTATATAGACTCATAACGAATCATTCACTGTCACCATCGATCCCGGAGATCCATGATCGCGCGGACATGAGCACTCCATTATATATATATATATATATATATATATATATATATATCGGTATAGGCCTATAATTCCTTGACACGACAGTTATGGAGTAAGTCGGTAAGTCTATAAGTGCACGCAGATAATAGTAGGCCTACAGGTAGACACGTGATTAGCTTGACCCAAAACCATTAAATTTAATTTAACTTTTCTTAACCGGATTTCGCTACTTCTCATATGAAGTGCGTAAGGGAACCCTTCCAGACCCTATGCATAAAAAGTGTCAGTCGGGAATCGAACTTGAGACTCGCGGGATTCTAGTCAGCATTTTCATGCTATGCTTTGCAGCTTTACTAGGGAATTATAGGTGTAGTAGTTTCCAGTTGCTTTCCACACCGGTGAAGGATGGTGATGACTATTTAACTCATGCCCCAAATGGGAGTCAATGACCAATCACGTTTCAATGATTTCTGTATTACAACCAATCAGAGACGTGTTTCACGAAATAATTATCAACGTTAGGATTATCATATATTAAGCAAAGCTCCTCCTTTTTAATATTCTGAACAGGTCTGACCGTTATTTTGCAGTGACTGAGCCTATAACAAATACGGCTACCAGATTGTATATAATAGTGCTTACATGTCAACATTTGTAGCAATTGATTATACCACCAAAAAAAAGAAACCACTGTTTGCACTTTCTTAAATGTATACGACATCAAAATGAATTAATATACAGATTGATGTGTTTCATTTTTTCTCCACTAGAGAGCATTCTTACAATATTGCGTTCCTTTGGCAATAAATAGTATGATCTGGTTGCAGTGATAAACAAAAGAAGCAGTAGAAGCGTAGGCTACCTATCGTTTCTCATTAGTTTTCAAACATCACCGTTTACTTTAAATATAAAAATATTTTTAAATAACTGTAGTTAAATAATGATTTGTGAGTAAACAGCTTTATTTTATTCGTTAAATAGTCCTAACAAATGCCACTCTTGATTTCCAAATTCTCTAGATAAATTCACTCCTCACTTCGTGAGTCGTGAATTTATCGATAATTTGGAAATCACTCGTGGCATTACTTATGATAATGATAAGGATGATGATGATGGTCGGGTGATTTACGGGGACAGTTGGGCCCTAACTTTCCTAACATTTGTCTTACAGGTAAGGAAAAATCTCGAAAAAAACTTACCCAGGAACCTGTCCCGACCGGGAGTCGAACCCGGGCCCGCTGCATGACAAGGCAGCACGATACCTCGAGACCACAGGGTGGACATTATGAATTTATCAAAACATAATTTAATGAATTCAGAATTAAGCATTCAAAACTCACATTTTTTAAAAATAATTACATAACGCTTTAAATTAATAATAGTTAGTTGGTATATTCAACAATCTTTATATTAGTACTGTTCCATAATAATTTTAAAATGTCAGTTTCAATAATTCAAGGAAATATTTCTGTTGAATAAAGAGTCTATGTTTTTGAAGCAGTTAATAAGTTGGATTGAAAGTTTGATTTCTAGTGTCCTCCCACATTCTTGTCTTTGAATCGAATCTATCAGTGTTGTTGCCATTTAGTGTGTAGAATTACCTCACCTTTCATTCACACCTTCATTCCACAGCTTGTGGGTTTGTCCTTGTGATCCCCACACATCAATATCCATATTACTTTTCTAATATAACTGTAGTGTCAATATAACTGTAGTGTCAATATAACTGTAGTGTCAATATAACTGTAGTGTCAATATAACTGTAGTGTCAATATAACTGTAGTGTCAATATAACTGTAGTGTCAATATAACTGTAGTGTCAATATAACTGTAGTGTCAATATAACTGTAGTGTCAATATAACTGTAGTGTCAATATAACTGTAGTGTCAATATAACTGTAGTGTCAATATAACTGTAGTGTCAATATAACTGTAGTGTCAATATAACTGTAGTGTCAATATAACTGTAGTGTCAATATAACTGTAGTGTCAATATAACTGTAGTGTCAATATAACTGTAGTGTCAATATAACTGTAGTGTCAATATAACTGTAGTGTCAATATAACTGTAGTGTCAATATAACTGTAGTGTCAATATAACTGTAGTGTCAATATAACTGTAGTGTCAATATAACTGTAGTGTCAATATAACTGTAGTGTCAATATAACTGTAGTGTCAATATAACTGTAGTGTCAATATAACTGTAGTGTCAATATAACTGTAGTGTCAATATAACTGTAGTGTCAATATAACTGTAGTGTCAATATAACTGTAGTGTCAATATAACTGTAGTGTCAATATAACTGTAGTGTCAATATAACTGTAGTGTCAATATAACTGTAGTGTCAATATAACTGTAGTGTCAATATAACTGTAGTGTCAATATAACTGTAGTGTCAATATAACTGTAGTGTCAATATAACTGTAGTGTCAATATAACTGTAGTGTCAATATAACTGTAGTGTCAATATAACTGTAGTGTCAATATAACTGTAGTGTCAATATAACTGTAGTGTCAATATAACTGTAGTGTCAATATAACTGTAGTGTCAATATAACTGTAGTGTCAATATAACTGTAGTGTCAATATAACTGTAGTGTCAATATAACTGTAGTGTCAATATAACTGTAGTGTCAATATAACTGTAGTGTCAATATAACTGTAGTGTCAATATAACTGTAGTGTCAATATAACTGTAGTGTCAATATAACTGTAGTGTCAATATAACTGTAGTGTCAATATAACTGTAGTGTCAATATAACTGTAGTGTCAATATAACTGTAGTGTCAATATAACTGTAGTGTCAATATAACTGTAGTGTCAATATAACTGTAGTGTCAATATAACTGTAGTGTCAATATAACTGTAGTGTCAATATAACTGTAGTGTCAATATAACTGTAGTGTCAAATATAACTGTAGTGTCAATATAACTGTAGTGTCAATATAACTGTAGTGTCAATATAACTGTAGTGTCAATATAACTGTAGTGTCAATATAACTGTAGTGTCAATATAACTGTAAGTGTCAATATAACTGTGAGTGTCAATATTATAACTTGTAGTTGTCAATAGAACTGTAGTGTCACGCTAACACCCCTGTAGTGTCAATATAACTGTAGTGTTCAATGATTAAAACTGTTATGGTGTCAATATAACGGTAGTGTCAATATAAATGTATAGTGTCAATATAACTGTAGTGTCAATATAACTGTAGTGTCAATATAACTGTAGTGTCAATATAACTGTAGTGTCAATATAACTGTAGTGTCAATATAACTGTAGTGTCAATATAAACTGTAGTGTCAATATAACTGTAGTGTCAATATAACTGTAGTGTCAATATAACTGTAGTGTCAATATAACTGTAGTGTCAATATAACTGTAGTGTCAATATAACTGTAGTGTCAATATAACTGTAGTGTCAATATAACTGTAGTGTCAATATAACTGTAGTGTCAATATAACTGTAGTGTCAATATAACTGTAGTGTCAATATAACTGTAGTGTCAATATAACTGTAGTGTCAATATAACTGTAGTGTCAATATAACTGTAGTGTCAATATAACTGTAGTGTCAATATAACTGTAGTGTCAATATAACTGTAGTGTCAAATAACTGTAGTGTCAATATAACTGTAGTGTCAATATAACTGTAGTGTCAATATAACTGTAGTGTCAATATAACTGTAGTGTCAATATAACTGTAGTGTCAATATAACTGTAGTGTCAATATAACTGTAGTGTCAATATAACTGTAGTGTCAATATAACTGTAGTGTCAATATAACTGTAGTGTCAATATAACTGTAGTGTCAATATAACTGTAGTGTCAATATAACTGTAGTGTCAATATAACTGTAGTGTCAATATAACTGTAGTGTCAATATAACTGTAGTGTCAATATAACTGTAGTGTCAATATAACTGTAGTGTCAATATAACTGTAGTGTCAATATAACTGTAGTGTCAATATAACTGTAGTGTCAATATAACTGTAGTGTCAATATAACTGTAGTGTCAATATAACTGTAGTGTCAATATAACTGTAGTGTCAATATAACTGTAGTGTCAATATAACTGTAGTGTCAATATAACTGTAGTGTCATATAACTGTAGTGTCAATATAACTGTAGTGTCAATATAACTGTAGTGTCAATATAACTGTAGTGTCAATATAACTGTAGTGTCAATATACTGTAGTGTCAATATAACTGTAGTGTCAATATAACTGTAGTGTCAATATAACTGTAGTGTCAATATAACTGTAGTGTCAATATAACTGTAGTGTCAATATAACTGTAGTGTCAATATAACTGTAGTGTCATATAACTGTAGTGTCAATATAACTGTAGTGTCAATATAACTGTAGTGTCAATATAACTGTAGTGTCAATATAACTGTAGTGTCAATAAACTGTAGTGTCATATAACTGTAGTGTCATATAACTGTAGTGTCAATATAACTGTAGTGTCAATATAACTGTAGTGTCAATATAACTGTAGTGTCAATATAACTGTAGTGTCAATATAACTGTAGTGTCAATATAACTGTAGTGTCAATATAACTGTAGTGTCAATATAACTGTAGTGTCAATATAACTGTAGTGTCAATATAACTGTAGTGTCAATATAACTGTAGTGTCAATATAACTGTAGTGTCAATATAACTGTAGTGTCAATATAACTGTGTGTCAATATAACTGTAGTGTCAATATAACTGTAGTGTCAATATACTGTAGTGTCAATATAACTGTAGTGTCAATATAACTGTAGTGTCAATATAACTGTAGTGTCAATATAACTGTAGTGTCAATATAACTGTAGTGTCATATAACTGTAGTGTCAATATAACTGTAGTGTCAATATAACTGTAGTGTCAATATAACTGTAGTGTCAATATAACTGTAGTGTCATATAACTGTAGTGTCAATATAACTGTAGTGTCAATATAACTGTAGTGTCAATATAACCTGTAGTGTCAATATAACTGTAGTGTCAATATAACTGTAGTGTCAATATAACTGTAGTGTCAATATAACTGTAGTGTCAATATAACTGTAGTGTCAATATAACTGTAGTGTCAATATAACTGTAGTGTCAATATAACTGTAGTGTCAATATAACTGTAGTGTCAATATAACTGTAGTGTCAATATAACTGTAGTGTCAATATAACTGTAGTGTCAATATAACTGTAGTGTCAATATAACTGTAGTGTCAATATAACTGTAGTGTCAATATAACTGTAGTGTCAATATAACTGTAGTGTCAATATAACTGTAGTGTCAATATAACTGTAGTGTCAATATAACTGTAGTGTCAATATAATGTAGTGTCAATATAACTGTAGTGTCAATATAACTGTAGTGTCAATATAACTGTAGTGTCAATATAACTGTAGTGTCAATATAACTGTAGTGTCAATATAACTGTAGTGTCAATATAACTGTAGTGTCAATATAACTGTAGTGTCAATATAACTGTAGTGTCAATATAACTGTAGTGTCAATATAACTGTATGTCAATATAACTGTAGTGTCAATATAACTGTAGTGTCAATATAACTGTAGTGTCAATATAACTGTAGTGTCAATATAACTGTAGTGTCAATATAACTGTAGTGTCAATATAACTGTAGTGTCAATATAACTGTAGTGTCAATATAACTGTAGTGTCAATATAACTGTAGTGTCAATATAACTGTAGTGTATTCTTCACCAATGTCGCTCAGGTAGAAACTACAACATTTCCGTCACTGGTACAATTTTTTTTGTAAGAGAAAGACAATTCTATTCCCTAACACAGACACACGTACACATAATAAACATTACATAATCAATCGTTAATACATAGGCCTACGTCTAGAAATATAAATTTCCAGTAAACTAATGTTCAAGTTTAATATGTGATTGAAAATCACATAGGCCTAACTATTATGGCGCATTTTACTAATATTTTTCAGATTTTTATTATTTTATTAGTCTATAAGACAGAAATTGAAGGGTATCGCTAGTATAGCGAGCGGAATATATATATATATATATAATATATATATATATATATATATATATATTATATATTATTAGGAAGGCATATATTAAGATAGTCGCACGCAGGTTCAAACCCTGTCGGGGTCGATGGATTTTTTTAGGGCGGAAAAATCCTCCGGAAGGGACTTTAAGCTATGGGTCCCGAGTCAGAAGATTTTCAGACTCGTAAAAGATACTTAACCTGAATAAAAGGCCTCTAAGCAAAATTTACCGACCTCAACGTCCTAGTAATACCTTAGTTGCCTGTTAGATGTCTCATTGAGTCGTTGTTTTGAACGCATGCCATTCACGACACCTATGTGAAAATAAGGTAACTAAAAATTAACTTGGTCTAGTAACTCCTAAGAAAGGAGGGGCTATGGCTCAACAATTGGCTAAACCATTAATAATAATAATAAATAATAGGCCTATATGAAGCTATTCACTCCGATTAGATGTGAATTTGCTAAGACATCGGATATATGAGACGCGGGCTAGTTCGAAACTCCATGAAGAAAAATTGAAGGATGTATGATCACCCATCTCGAAGAATTTGTGTAATACAATAAGTTCCGGCTCCAGGTTTAGAGTACCAATTATAACAGCTGGGAACTGAAATGGTAACTACAGGTCATCCTTATATGGGCTGGAATAACGTGCATTCTGGCTTTGTGTGCTCTATCATTGTGAGGTCAGCAGCCGCCAATGGCCTTCCATGTCAGTCTCTCCATGGAACCCATATTGGATATTATTAAGTAAAAATATTCTATTTTAATATGTTTATAGTTATTTTATATGGGAATTAATGTTTCCAGAGAAGCCATCTGTATGAATAGTTAACACAACTAGAGAGAAAAAATGTATCTGGTGCAGGAGTCTTGTTAACACAAATTTCACTACTTACGGGTTACTCGGGGATTTAAGAGACGAATTTATGCTTTCTCCGGGAGGTGTGCCTAAATATCTCAATGATAGAGCACTAGCGCGTAAAGTTTGGAAATCATATTGCGGCTCATGTGCAATTTATTTCAAATATGTTAAATTCCCCTGCAGACGGCTGGTCTTCAAACATTAATTTCAATTTAAGGTTCGTAATTAAGCGATTTTTCAGTGAAATCCCAACACAATGGCTCCTCGCAAACCGCAGTAGAAGCACTCCCATTAATTCTTGTGAACACAAGTTTCACTACCTACCGGGGACACAGGATTCGAAGAGAGAATAGTTTGTGCTTGCTCTAGGAGATGTGTCCAAGTAGCTCAATAGCAGACCGCCAGCGCGTAAAGTTGGAGAACTTACGTTTAAATTCGGCTCAGGTGCAACTTTCTTCACTTTAGTTAGGTTGCATTTATACATACTAAAATACTTAATGGAAGTGGTAGGCATCAATGATGTATACTGTGCCAAACAATTGCAGTGTTTGATAGTGAGTTTAGATTTTATTGCTAGAACAATATGAAACATTCTAACGTTACGAATAGCATGGAATGTGAAGTGATTTAATTTTTTGAATAGAGCAACAAATGAGCGCGTCAGAAGAAACAATGCAGAATCGTGATCAATGAGAGCACGGTGGCCACGGTTTGTCCACCTCTACAACCTGCTCCTCCTATTGTAATCAAGTGAAATTAATATCACTGCACTCTAATGCCATGGACGTCTTCTAACATTAAGACAATCGTTGCTCAATCTTTTTGTACACAAGTTTGAAACTTTATTAATCTATCCTTATGTTTATAATACAACATTATACAGAGTGTTATAGGAACTCGCCGACAATTTTTTAGGAACAATAAGTTTTATACAGATATAATTTTTTTGTTAAGAATCATATAGCAGCAATTTGGAGCAGGAACAGGCTAGTAAATAAGCCTAAATCGTGAAGAAGAAGAAAAATCATATACTCCCAAAGATGTATACGTCGCTGCCCAAGATTGAATCTGGACCGAGGATTCCGTAGTAACAGGTTTTGACGCCATAGCAACCTTCTCCTTTTTTTTTATGAATGACACTGGGAGCATAGCACACTGGAAATCAAAATTAAATGGTAAATTCGAAGTAGGGTAAAGAAGAAATTTATAGAAGTGTGTATATATATAGGCCTATATATATATAGGGGTAAAGTGAGGGAATTCCGATCACGATTTTATTCACAAACCAATACAGTAATCGCGTTCTACTTATTCTGGTATCTTCTACAAAGTATTTCAAGCATTGTGTATAATGTCAATGCTGATTGTGTAGCACTTTGGCAGTACGATGGACGTTTTGTTTTTCATACAGCCTACTTTTCTTGCAAGGAAGCTAAGCTGATTAATACCAGGTTAGTTAGGTATTTATCAATTAAATGTACTAATTTTTCTGATTGTGATAACAGGTGAATATTAACATGAAGTAATTACTCACAGTTTCAACATATAAATCCAATACGAAATGTGCCAAATTTATTACAACATGACACATTGGAGTAACTCCGATCAATACTAATCTGAGTTATCCCGAGTGGTACAAGTGACTTAGCATTCTTTGAAAATGTTTTCATTTTATTATTAACGTTTAAACGATCAAATTAAGCACCTATGCTTATTGTGATGCAGCTGGAACAGTAAATTGTGGCAAAGGTCCGCTTCATGTTCAGAAGGTTCTTGCAGAATACAATGGATATGACACAACAAAAATTACGTGTGTGAGATTTGTTCACAGAGACAATAGGTTTTGAATGTTTATGTATTTCAGCTTTTTCTTTAGCTTTCAATAAGGTGATCGGAATAACTCAAGTATGGGGAAACTCCAATCAAACCCAGGTACTAGAATATTTTTTTCAAGTTAGTTGAGAGCACGTGTGTATTTTTTTTGTACATATGCCTAAGTAAGTAATAGAACTGTAAGAATTCTCATTTTTTAAAAGACACTTTTTACGAACAATATTACAGTTATTCCAATAATTGCTAAAGTGTTCGATATTTCCCCATTTCACCATATTATTAGCGAATGACTTTGTATTTGAATAAGAAAAGTGTGAAGTCACTGGATGGAAAAAGGAAAAAATACATTTCTGTGACTGACGTCAAATTCTCCAGAATTTCCAATTTACTATTGCGCAAAATAAATCACAATAATTTATACTTTCCTTGCAATTATATTGGTTTTAAAATGAACCTTTTCTCTAAGGTTTCAATTCAATCATAAAGATAGACATTTAAGTTGTCCAACTGTGAGAGCGGATCTGGCAATTATATTTTCGTGACTTATTCCTCTCTGCAATTAGATTTTTAATTATTTATCGTCAAGGTTACTGTGATATTAAACTGAATGAAGATTTTAATAAAAGAATGTAAGATTCATAAAGGTTTTATTCTGCTATAAAGTTAAAACAAAGTTTACTTTGATGATGAAATTCAACATTTTGTATGTTTACGGGAAATTTTAAATGGTTTAATTTCCGAACACATACAACAGGTTATAATCACGTGCAACTATAAATAATTATTGCAACGTTAAATTATAAACATAGCTTAATACCTTGTCTGTGTTCTAACTTTTCTACAATCCAAATGACTTTAACAGAGTTATTAATATTTATGTGATGAATCATTTATTAACCAACAGTTGTATTTCAAAACTAATAGCCTACTACTGCTTCTTCTTATTTTTCTTTTCCATCATAATTTAACCTCTCACCTTATATGTATACAAAATGACATGGAAGGCCTCCCTGAATGCACGATCAGCCTCATCCGAGATAACACGAACATTTAGGACGAACCACACCGTTCACTCACAGATTCACACCAAACATGGGAAATAATATAATGATGATTATGATGGCGAGATGATGTTCGGAGATACTTTTGGCCTTAACGTTTCCTTGGCATTTTTGTTGCAGGTTCAGAAAATTCAGAAAATAAATAACATCACCCAGGAAACTTGTCCCGAGAGGGAATAAACCCGGACCCGCTGCGATGGTAGCCCGAGGTAATGTGAATGGATCATTTCAGAACTTTAAGAACACTAAAAAAATTAGAATTTGATGTAATTATGAAAAAGTAGACAGCTCCATGATGTCAATGACGGATACAACAAGAAAGTTATAAAAATATAAGATTTATTTACTTTTTATAAATGAATTTAAATAATAAGACCAATATTATAGTTCTTGAACACATTACTTTTCGATATTGTAATTTATCTTCATAATAATAAATTAATTAACTAACGCTCTTTCTTAGCATATTGAAAGTCTATTGAACTAAGAATTCATAAAGAAACACATCCAAAGAAGTAGTTATATTGTAGTTTAGTAATATTACTATGTAGTAATAATCTTTAAGGAATAATTACATATCCTGATTCACAATCACAATCACGAACGATTCGAACGGAAAAGGAACAAATATTTATTTCGGGTTTCTAGAATAGGCTTGACGAACAAAATAAATTCGAAGCAAAATGTAAAAAAGAAGTATTTTTTGAAATATCAGAAAGAAACATATTTAAATGTCAGTATTAACAAGATATTAGATCCATACGAATTCGCTTACTAACATTACAGGAAGAAACGCTAATATGCTAATATATTTGGATATGTCATTTAGAATATTAGGTCTACCTTTTCCCGATAACAGTATATATTTACAAAATATTCCTCTTTTACAAATTAAAAGTAAAATGTTATTAAAGTTTGCTTTTGGTGTCGAACAGCAGTAGGCCCTACGGGAGGGATAAATTTAGTTATGTGATTAGAGAACTAATGGAAATTAAACACTATGTAATAGACTGCAATATGCCTACATACGAAACTAGTCAATAGAACTAACTGGCTATCTTAGAGTGAATTCCAGGAGATAACTTTTCCAAATTAACACACGAATATAGCAAAAAAAATCATGAAGAATCGAAAACATCGTGACAAAATAAGAAATTTTATTTCAAGAGAAAGAAGAAAATAAGAATTCTTGAATGATAGGGATTTTTATAAATCTGATGAGAATACCTAATTTTTTATTTAAATTTTATTTTGTTTAGTGTATCTTATTAACAGGCATTAATAAAAAAGTATATAAAATACATTACACATGATATATAAAATATGTATTAATGTGCCGTATATACCCTAAATGAATTGATACTATTTTAGAAATAGATTTAGAACGATTGGGTCTGGAATCTGAGTCCAGAATAAGTTATGGTTAATTTATATCAAAGAGGACAGGGCCTACAGATTAAAGATTTTGTTATGGGTAGTCAAACTGAGCTTTCAATACTTTAAAAATATCTGAGACAAATAACCATTTATTCTGAGTATAATTAGAAATGACGTTCGTTGAAATAAAATTATACGCTCTTCTTCGATTCTTGGGGAATACCTGAAGAGGTCATTGTGTGGTTGAGTTCATGTATTTCCAAATGAAATCTAATGATTCAACTGGTTGCCTGTCATTTTAAATTGTGGTGGACACTGGAACCGCATTCCTCCACCTGGCGCCATCAATCATTGTGTTGCAACTCTCTTCAAAGAAACATGTATTGGCATATTGTCCACAAACAGCTCACACGGAAATTGATGATTTTTCGTTTCCAAATACAACACGTCCACCTTCTGTTCATGGACCACATGTAGGATATTTTTACGCTACTTATTCACAATGATAAAACAATCTTGTTTATCACAGCATAAAAAACTCTCAATCAATTCATACTAAAAGACAGTGGTAATCAATTGGAAAAATGTTGGACAAATAACAAAGAAAAATAAAATAAAATAAATATAGAAATTTCAAACAATCAGTTGAATAATCCTTTTAAATACAGTGTTCATGAAGTGAAAATGTAGATTCCATGAAGTGATTCATGTGGGAAATATTTATCTTATGGTTAAAAGTATTAACAGTAGTGCTAATATATTACTGATGAACGAGCAAAACTTATTCTAAATGTAGATTTATTTTTAAAATCAGCACGAATTAATACGATACATATTTTTTATTAGTCCGCTATTTCAATAAAGCTCTATGAGCTACTCTCACATTAGATTTACAATATTCTTGAATATACCAGTGTCATTTGTATTAGGTGATTGAACAATTTTCTCCTTTTGTGTATGTTATATTTATATATATATATATATATATATAAGTTATATATGAAAAGAAAAATTAATGTTTGAGTCGGGATTTGAACCCGAGTCTCTAAGCTCTGTACGTTTAGCGCTCCAACGACCTGAGCTACTCAAGTATTCCAATTCAAACATATATTTTTCTTATATGTGTAGTATTCTCAATTCACACAAGAGGTAGCGGAAATTCGTTCCGACTGACATCTAGTGGCTAACATAACAGTTAAGCAAATTTTTAAAGAGAATATTTACTTTATAGCAGTAACGCTTGTATATTTAGATATATATATATACTGTAGTCTATTTCATCAAAGTTAGTGTCAATTATAATGTAGGCCTACAAGTAAGAACGACTACTTAGGGCTACATATTTCGTCGACTTAAGTTATTAATTTATAGAAGAAAAGTGTAGACAATATGGAATACATTCTGTAAGATAGATAAGTAATGAGCAGAATTAGTAAATTAACAAATAAAAATACTGCATACATGTTGTGCGATTTGATCTGCTGGTTAGTGCGATGATTATTAAAAAAAATATTGTCATTCACAGTACTCTACAATCAAGAATAATAGGTAAATATTGTACAGAATAGGTAAATGTTGTCTTGAAAATGATCTCGCATAAGGAGATTGAAACGTCGACACAATAGGCCTACATTTATGCTTTGACTGAGATAAAGTTTATTTCTTTGTAATTATAATATTATTTTTACACGCTTTATATTAGCTTGACCTGTATCTATCTATCTATCTATCTATCTATCTATCTATCTATCTATCTATCTATCTATCTATCTATCTATCTATCTATCTATCTATCTATCTATCTATCTATCTATCTATTCTATCTATCTATCTTATCTATCTATCTATCTATCTATCTATCTATCTATCTATCTATCTATCTATCTATCTATCTATCTATCTATCTATCTATCTATCTATCTATCTATCTATCTATCTATCTATCTATCTATCTATCTATCTATCTATCTATCTATCTATCTATCTATCTATCTATCTATCTATCTATCTATCTATCTATCTATCTATCTATCTATCTATGTATGTATCTATCTATGTATGTAACGGAATCTTTCAACGCGATTTTCACCCACTTAAAATCATTGGATCGACTTGAAACTTTGTATACTTGTAGAGGACCCGTGACAATACAATAATTTCATATTTATTTTCTAAAATCCTGGCCATAATCATCAGAAAATCAAAAAAAGTGTTTTTGTATCAATGTAACGGAATCTTTCAACGTGATTTTCATCCACTTAGAAACATTGGATCGACTTGAAACTTTGTATACTTGTAGAGGACCCGTGACAATACAACAATTTCATATTTATTTTTAAAATCCTGGGCATAATCATCAGAAAATAAAAAAAAAGTGTTTTTGTATCAATGTAACGGAATCTTTCAACGCGATTTTCACCCACTTAGAAACATTGGATCGACTTGAAACTTTGTATACGTGTAGAGGACCCGTGACAATATAATAATTTCATATTTTGTTTCTAAAATCCTGGCCAGAATCATCTGAAAATCAAAAAAACTGATAACTGGTATAATAGGTTGCGGACATGTCGAGTTTTTAGTCAATCGTTGTAAGAGCTCGGTTGGTAGAGCAGTGAACTTTTAATGGTATATAATTTCAGTAATCCATACGTCGCTGGTTCAAATCCGGCTGGGAGGGTTTTTTTTTATAGAAGAGTATTACTTTTAGCTCATACTACAATAGTATCGAATTTAAAGATTTACATTTTTATCTTAATCTGTAAAATTAAAACTAAAAAATAAAAAAATAAATAATAGTTTTAAAAAACTAAAAGAACACGCTTTATTAGAAAACTAAAAATGAAAAAAAAATTATTTTTCAATACGCTTGGGATAAAATAAAGTGGTCAACAAAAAACTCATCTCCAACACATATAGAATAAAATTAGAGTTATCAACAAAAAGAAAATAATTTTACCATCAAAAGCGTGGGGTGCTTTTTATGATTTTTACATTTTCTTCTTAGAGAGCTTACTTTTACCAATATCTGTTTATTATCAAATATATTAATTGATACAGAGCACCCCACGCTTTTGATGGTAAAATTTTCTTTTTGTTGATAACTCTAATTTTATTCTACATGTGTTGGAGATGATTTTTTTGTTGACCATTTTATTTTATCCCAAGCGTATTGAAAATTAAAATTATTTTTCATTTTTAGTTTTCTAATAAAGCGTGTTCTTTTAGTTTTTTAAAACTAGTATTTATTATGTTAACTTTAGGACCTCCTAAAAAAAAAGATGGACCGAGAATGTTTCACTGAAACCGTAATAGGCCTTAAACTTGTTTGGAAGGTGATAATGGGGTTAATTGTTTAGCGAGAGATATAAATAGAGTTACCGACATATTTAAAACGAAAATACACACTTAACGGCTAGAAATGAAAACAACTACCTTTATAAAAGATTTACCAATAAATCGAAATGGAAACATTTTTCTTCCAGGTTTTCCTCTGTCGCTACCACGTGGTATTTCTGAGTAGAGTGTGAACAATTTATCATGCATCGATAGCATACATTGGAGGCAGGAGTTCTAATGAAGGAGTAAGCTTCTCTCATGTAAGGGATTGTAATTTGATAATAGATTCACTCAAGCTTTTTTCCTCTAATGACCATACAAAGCTTTCGCGAGCTCTTGGTTATTATTAAGTGGAAGCGAACCTTGATCAAAGCAACTTCCAAAACGTGATTTTAAAATTTCAACCAACGTGTGCAACCCCGTTTTATTACACAGTGTAAAATTGACAAGTGCATATGAGAGCATATTTTTACGTAGTTCAGGAACTTTGAACATGGATTTAAGTTTATCATCTTTGAACGTGGTATAATAAAATACTGTGGTTGGATCGGAGCATACCCACTTATTAATACAACTCAGCTTTTAGGATTAATTAATATATTACAACTATGGTGACGACGATGAAAAATTTGTACGAAACATTTTCAGCGTAATACTGGAGTCAAAAATATATTTTTTTATTTTAAATCTGTTATCACTACAAAAATGATGCATTGTATCATGTAAGAAATCCCAAATATTATATATGTGATATTATCTTCTTTATGTTAGTAGTAAACAATCTAGGTAACTTAGTGAATTTTCAATTTACTTAAATCGAATTCACAATGTGATCCAAACAGAGGTAGTATCTGTGGCATTGAGATTTGGAGGATTATATTCTGACGGGAACTAGCCTCAGTTCAACGGTTCTAATTTTGCAAACTTTTGCTTTAGGGAAATTGTTTTCATGCTTTCAGCATAGAGTGAATTAAAATGATGCACCACTTTGGTTCACTCACTTCTTACAGAAATGCAACGATACAGGAACCCTTGTTAGAGGACAGTTATAATATTTGCAATGTTATAGAGAGGGGTGTAGCAGAGAACAGGCAAGAATGGGCGAGACAGCAGTTTGAGGACCTGTCAGATAGCTTTCGACAACACGTAGTTGAAGTGGGGTTCCTGTCATCAGCTCTTCACAAAGCTACTGTCAATAAGCACACTTGTAAAAAAAATAAAACTAACGATGTGCATACATTACTAAACCACTACTTGTTAAATTCCATTCCCCTATTATAATAAAACACCGTATGCAATGTCCATGCCCACACAGCACATTGTACTCTAATTTCAATTGGGGAAAATTAATTATATTTTTGGAATAAAATTAACTCATTTTGCTTTCATCTGCTAACTGTTATCAAATGTAGTCTCTATATTTTTCACATAAGTTTAATTATGCAATCTTCATCCGAATATACTGTAAAATTATCCAGTTTATGGACTCTGGCGCAACTTTTTACATGAAATATTCTGTTTTTATTAAGAGAACTGAATTATTTATTTTAAGGGGATGAATAACTATTCTCTATAGGAATTCTTCGATAGGGCAGCATACACCGGAATGAAAAAATAACGACACAATAAATTTAAAAATAGGTAGATGGTGCTAACCAATTTGAATATAAAATATCCAAAATTATTTTAGGAAAAAAATAGAGTGTACAAAAATATTTTCCAATAACCATTCTTCATAAAAGTTCCAGTTTATCTTCAATAAATTTATTTTCCGCAAATTATTCATTTCAAATGTATTATTTCCCAATTTATTCTTGGAGTCATCAACTGGGAAATATTTTATATAGCCTATTTGTTCCATTATAAGTTTAAAGATAATATCATAAACGCGTCCAGCTGTATATTAATCAAAGTAACCTCATTGAATAATTTTAATATTAATACTTTGCTGTAAACATTTTGATGGATAAAATTATAAAAAAAATAATATTGGGTAAAGTATCCCGTCCATTTCAAAATAAACGATTTAGTTATGCATATACAATATTTTTTTTTTCTGAGTAAAAGTAATTGTTCCAAATAATAAATAAGATTCTTCTGAAATTAAAATTATTGATAATAATTTAACGAAAATAATAAAACCAAATATATCTTTCCTCGGTTAATTTAACTTTCATAAATTATTGCACCATTAGTATTTTTTGTTGTAATTGCAGGACATATAAAACTGACCTTATAGATACTTAATATAGATACTTAATATAATTTTTATAATAGAACATATTTAAAATATACATTAAAATATCTTAACATAAAATATTGCTGAAAATTCAAGAATTTGAGTTTATCCTGACGCTTTTATTCACAGCTTATCTGAGTTTATATAAAAAACGATCGATATATCAAAAAACAAAGTATGGTAATTTATCATCACATCGAGTAATTCAGCTCAATTCACATAAGAAATTCATAGCACGTAAAGTAATGGAACCATATCCATGAAAGTGTAAAACACTTTATATGTAATATGATAGCTAGCTGGAGTGTTGCCTTAACACTATAAGCACAAATTGTTAATATGACATCACTTTTAATGCAAAGCGCTCAGCCTATAATCGCTAAATGTGCATGCATTTTTTAAACGTAACTTTATTGTTACTACATCATCCTTATTAATTTTAATTCCTTTTTAAACTGCCATCTCATTAATTTATATTTAACTATAGAGGTGGTAATGATCAGAATCTATTGTGTTTAGTCTCCTCTATGGAGGGTTAAAAGCCTTACTATAAGAAAACATGGCATCCATTAGGGGAAATTAGGGTTGGGCCAATATCCTTTCTAAAACATTATCCTAAGACTTCGCTGATTGTTGTTAAAATTTCGCACACAAACACTAAGTGTGTACTTGGTTATAAGAGGTGGGGGTATAAAGGAGTAAAATTTGAGTAAGTTGAAAGGAGAGAGGGGTGGATGATACTGGATAAAGAAAGAATGTCTAGGGATGAACTTACCTTGAGTCAAGGTTTTTGGCGAAAAAGGTTAGCTTGCGAAGCTAAGGGTTGAAGAAAGATGTCAGCTATTTTGATGGATGGGTAATTAATATACAATCACCCTCCGCACATACACACATACACATAGACATAAAAGATGAGCCAGAAGGAAGGCGAAGTGAAAGCCCGAGGCGAAGAAATCTTTAAACTGGGTTGTGAAAGGTGCATTATAAGCTCTAAGATTGATAGTAATTAGTTTGTTAGCGACGGCAAACGTCGCCCCGGTTGGCAAGTGATGATGAAACCTTTTCTTGTAATTATTACCGTACGTCACTTCCGAAAATTACGACTTTAATGAAGGTGATGGAAATTAGACTGAAGGGTTAATAAAAACCATCAACAGATTAACATTTTTTCCTGATGGGGGAGAATGTTTTTAAAACTTGTGTAATACAAGTTCTTCGCACTTAGTTTATACACATCATTAACTGATGAATTAAAATACGAAGACTGAGAAGAAAATGTTTATCTATTTATGTTTACTCCTTGAAGAGCTAATAAAATGATAGACTTTGCTGCTTTTATTATGTCGTTTGTTTAACCTTGTTTAAGATTTTTCAGAATGGTTTCTTCTCTGTTATTTACATGAATCAAGGAAATCAGCGGATCTTATCCTTTACACTCTCTCCTCTCTAGTATAGCCTTTTATGAACTATTTTTCCAAGGTTTTGATACATTAATAATTAATAAACCTTGTAATATAGAGTTTCAAAAGTAAAAAAAAAAAAATCCAGCGAAAAACAGAAAGCAGAATAAGGTGTTAGTTAGAAGAATAGGCCTATTACTTAACTGAAAACATTTACAAAAATCGAGCAAACATTAAAGTACACATTTAAACAATTTAATGCCATAACAAAACAGATAAACCTTCGTCTTCTTATTCTTCTTCTATCATGAAATTAGGTCTTTTGACCTGTTTTCACATCAAGTGGGATTTAATGAATCTTCCCCATCTAGTAAATGGGCGTCCAACACTTCTATGTCATAGTGGTTTGTATTTTAGTAACAGCTAAGGGATTCTTTTAACATGTTCATACCAGTTTTTTGCTCATATTGTCAATTCTACTTGTTACATTAATAATATCTAAGTCTTTCCTAATATCTTCATTTCTTTTTCTGTCCAAAATTGTCACACCTGCTACGGAACATAAGAACTTCATTTCTGCAGTTTCTATTTTTCTAAAGAGACATATAGGATTATAATATATAAAATTCTCTTGTCTAGATTACAAGTTACTTTCTTCACGAATAAAGCAAATCTCAAGACGATTTTTAATAGATTATATTCTTCATCGAAGTATTCTGCTTTACCCATTCTTATAAAGAATTATTTATTTGCAGTCAATGTCTGGTGATAAATATTCAAAGGAAGTACAGACAAGTTTCTACTATGTATCTATACTTGTTTTGATCTCAGTATTTGTAAATCAGTTTATAAACACAGAGACGAATAAATAAATAATTATAATAGGCCTACATGCTAGTGATGTTTGGGTATGATTTGATAATTGTGGAAGTCATAATAAGCGATTTGCAAGTCAGTATGGATACAAGATTTTGTGACAATGCAATCAGTCGGTTCATCTCCGCTCCTCTCTTGAATTCAAGGTTTAAAGTTCAAATATTCACTTTACTGCTGAAGTGAAATTATGATAAATAAAAGTTTGTTTTTAGCGCGATGTAAAATTAATTTTGAAAGCAAAATTTGATCTTGTGTTCCAAAAGTGGGTCTTTATGTGAGCATAGAACCGATTAGAGATTTATAATATTGAATGTTTTTTATATTTATTTAAATTACAAATAGAAGAATAGTAAACATTTTACAAACAGTCACGGGATTAACATGATAAGGGTTCAAACTTTATCATTTATGATACAGTAGATGTTTTAACGACTTATACAGAGCTACTATCTATCTTTAGTAGAAATCAAATTAAAATATGAGATTGAAGAGAAGCTATCTGCCAGAAGTGACCAGGTCAGCTGCACTTAGGAAGCGTTGTGCGCTCTCGCGACTAAGCAGGAGCATCACTGTACAGCCGTCCTCTCAGAGGCGGCTAGTCACCGTTAAAAAACATTATACCATTCTTTGGCATCGTGCAGTTTTCGATGTTCTTAAGTATTGGAATTATATTAATTTAAAGAGCTATTACCAATTATTAAAGGGATATAATTATGTGTGGCTTTGAATACGATTAAAATAGTTTTAAACTCATATCACCATGCTATGATTTATTGAAATAATAAACCTTCAACATTCTTATTATATATTAGCACAATATATTGAGCCTATCATTTCCATGAATGTCGCAATTTCATTAAGTAACTCGAAGAATCGATTCAACAATTTTTACCTGTTGAGCTACTGCACTTCACTGAAAGTAGGGTATGTCACATATTCGCAATCAAGATCTGTCAATTACTCTTTAGGATCTGATTTTGTTTATTGTTTTAACTACAACACTCGTCACTTCATTCATCAAAACGCTTTTAGCACACAGATTTTCTTAATGAATGATGTAATGGATTCTCCAGACTCTTTGATCTTTTAGTTTGTCTTTGAGACACTACACAATACCAAAGCTACACCCTACCATAGCCAGTGTCCCATCTGTGGTTACAGATACAAGTGAACTCCATAAAGGATCGATATTTTCTACAGCTTATTCTACACATAATAGTATGTAAGTGCCCGTTGTTGTACCTCGCATTGGCGCTAGATCTAACAGCTCTTCTGTAACTTACACTTTGAAGATCACACCCCCCACAAAAAAAAGCTGTGCTGAAGATATCGACACTTTTATTTAGAGTTTAATCATATTTATTATTAATGTATTATGTAAGATTACTGATTTTAATTTTTTTAATTATTTCATTGACCGTATCTATACATTTTTATAAGTGATTTATAATTGTAAAATGTTGTGAATTTAAAGTTGGTTAATAATTTCTGTAAGTTAAAATTTTATTTTTTAGAGTGTACGGTATATATATATATATATATATATATATATATGTAATGGATATCACGCTGAGGTACAGACTCAGAGATCCGGGTTCGAATCCCGTCCAGGCATTTATTTTTCTTATCATACCATATTAAGCTTGCATTGCTCAATGTTAAAGATTTAATTATAACATCGATAAAGCGTCACTGCTATAAAGTAAAATAAATATTCTCTTTAATTTGCTTACTTGATATAGTCAGCTACTAGATGGCAGTGAAGACAGTGTTCTCGCTACATCTAGTAATAATGGAGAGTATAATACATATATAAGAAAAATAAGTGTTTGAATTGGATTCGCCTGGTAGTGTAATGGATATCACGCTGAGGTACAGACTCAGAGATCCGGGTTCGAATCCCGTCCAGGCATTTATTTTTCTTATCATACCATATTAAGCTTGCATTGCTCAATGTTAAAGATTTAATTATAACATCGATAAAGCGTCACTGCTATAAAGTAAAATAAATATTCTCTTTAATTTGCTTACTTGATATAGTCAGCTACTAGATGACAGTGAAGACAGTGTTCTCGCGACATCTAGTAATAATGGAGAGTATAATACATATATAAGAAAAATAAGTGTTTGAATTGGATTCGCCTGGTAGTGTAATGGATATCACGCTGAGGTACAGACTCAGAGATCCGGGTTCGAATCCCGTCCAGGCATTTATTTTTCTTATCATACCATATTAAGCTTGCATTGCTCAATGTTAAAGATTTAATTATAACATCGATAAAGCGTCACTGCTATAAAGTAAAATAAAATTCTCTTTAATTTGCTTACTTGATATAGTCAGCTACTAGATGGCAGTGAAGACAGTGTTCTCGCGACATCTAGTAATAATGGAGAGTATAATACATATATAAGAAAAATAAGTGTTTGAATTGGATTCGCCTGGTAGTGTAATGGATATCACGCTGAGGTACAGACTCAGAGATCCGGGTTCGAATCCCGTCCAGGCATTTATTTTTCTTATCATACCATATTAAGCTTGCATTGCTCAATGTTAAAGATTTAATTATAACATCGATAAAGCGTCACTGCAAGTAAAGTAAAGTAAATATTCTCTTTAATTTGCTTACTTGATATAGTCAGCTACTAGATGGCAGTGAAGACAGTGTTCTCGCTACATCTAGTAATAATGGAGAGTATAATACATATATAAGAAAAATAAGTGTTTGAATTGGATTCGCCTGGTAGTGTAATGGATATCACGCTGAGGTACAGACTCAGAGATCCGGGTTCGAATCCCGTCCAGGCATTTATTTTTCTTATCATACCATATATATATGGTATATATATATATATATTACTTTAAAGTGTTTTATTATCCATCCATTCATAGTAATTCTGCCCGAAGGCAGGTCTTTCACTGCAATCATAGCATTTTCATGCTATGCTTGCAGCTTTACTAGGGAATTGTAGGTGTGGTAGCTTTCCGTTGCTTTCCACACCGGTGAAGGATGATGATGATAATGATAAGGATGATTATGACGATGATGGCCATATGATTTCGGGGACCGTTTGAGCCTTAAAGTTTTCCTGACATTTGTCTTACAGGTGAGAAATACCCCGATAAAAACCTCACCCAGAAACTGCCCCGACCGGGGATCGAACCCGGGCCCGCTGCGTGACAAGGCAGCACGCTACCTCGAGACCATAGCGGTGGACTGCGTTTTACTATAAAGTTTTAATTAAAAAATAATAAATAATTTGAAATATAAAGGTAAAATAACTGTTCCAAGCCAAATACATCAACAATACAATATAAGGAAAGTACAATAAAATTACTTGCAGCTTTCATGAACTTCTGAAAATATCACCAGCTAGATATTGTATACGGCGAGTAACAATTGTGCGAGAAAGTCTAATTGCATCAAATAACTAAATTTGATTAGGGCAAAACAATTCAGCTGCTATGTTCTTACAGTATTTCATAAATTTGTTAATTATATAATTTTTTTTACCTGGTAAGTCATGAATTTCAAAAGTGTTGATTTCATAAATTTGTCATCAACCTGCGGAGTTATTTCCCAAACTAATATTGCCGATTAAAATAAACAAATGGGGATAATGAACTCCGTTTCGAATCTACCGCATAATCCGCCATGATTACACCGGGAATCCTCGCAAACTGACATTACTTTAGACTCAAACCGCATTGTTAACGAGCCGCCGCGTCACAAATCACTTCCCCTTCATTCCTCCTTTATTGATTATTTGAACGCTCTGCTCTTCCGTCGTGCACACGTGCAGGAAAGAGTGCTCTTGCAGAAAGAGAAGAGCATGAGTTGGTCACAGCTGATATAGACCTATAATATCAGGCTAAATGTAATTGCAGTAATATTTAGTTGTTTACAGAGTAAGAAGAACATTATACCTCTCATAGGACTTAGAGAATACAAAGAGATTGAAGTTATATAATATCAATGTAAAACCGATGAAAGTAGTCTTCAGTTTACAGAATGAGAAATAAATCTAAACTCTTATAGAACATATAGAACACACAATTATTCATCCGCCGAAAACTCTAACAACCTTCTAAAATAAAACCGAATCTTGATTTTTCATTTCAATGAGGTATCTCACGAATATAATAAGATTATATGAGATAGTTTTCCAAGATGTCACAAGCATTTACATATATTAAATTGCTCATAAGAGCTCTTTTTTCCCACCCGAATTATAGTTATATAGCTAGTTGCCTTCAAATCTATAAGTAAAACTTATTAACGCTTAAATTGGGGAAACAGCAATTTTTTGTGCCAGTTATAAAAATGTATCGGATCGTAATGACAACAAAATCATGTATAACTGTAAGATTGTTATATATTGTATAATTTGACACAAATTTAAGCATTCTCTACTGGATTGTTTTTCTATTTTTTTATTTATAATATTAAATACATTAAACCCATGTATCGTATAAGATACATAGTCAATTTAACGGTTAACTAATTTTCATTACAGCATTTAAATTCGACAGTTATTTAATGAAGGTCAAACGTACACATTCTTTTAGGAGGATCTTCTACGTGCTAATGACATTCCAACAAACTAAATAATTCACTACGGCCAGCTATAGAAAGGAATCAGTTTATCATTGGTATTCCACTCTTTTTTCTCTCTATCGTTGGTAGCGCCCGGGTATTAATACATACGGTTTGTGTACGTAATGGCCCCACATTCCGCGCCAACACCCATTCACACATACTCCCCTCCACCGCCCACCGTTTTATCTGTCCCATTTCACGCCAAGTCATTACATGCATTGGTGACCTTCCCCTAACGAATAAATGTAGATAGACAATGCAAGCTCACACAATTTCGTTCGTTTTTCCTCTTCATTCTCCTTTTTTTAAGCAACCTAACTTTGTTGTACCAAAAATTAAAATTTGCAGCTAATTTTACAGTATTATTTCAAACGAAGTGTTATTGGTTAGAACCCAGATGCAAAATACAATTTTTGGGCCCAAACTTAGGAAGATTTTCTAATATATATTCACAAAAATTACATGAAAAATATAACATAAGTGAATACTTAAATATATAATAAATAATTGATCAAATAGTCTCGAAGTGAATACTTTATATATATATATATATATATATATATATAAATGTCATGGAAAACTTTAGACAATTCTAACATTATCAAAAAATTAATAGAAGCTATAAAAGCATTATACAAAGGATCTATTTCGAAAATAAACATTGGAAATCATATAACAGAGGGATTTCTTCTTCTTCTTCTTCTTCTTCTTCTTCTTCTTCCGAATGCAGTATTGGGTGATGATGCCCGTTCTGCGACTACAAAGATGATCCGTTCTGCGACTACAAAAACTGATCTTTCTATCGGTTGAAGGGTCTTCCGAGATCTCTTTTGCCTTATAAAAGTAAAGTTAGATCATGAGAAAATAACAGATAACAGAGGGATTTATTATTACAAAAGGTTTAAGGCAAGGTTGCAGTTTATCTCCAACTCTATTCAAAATTTATCTCGAAAGTGTACTAAGAGACTGGAGGAAAAAATGTCAAAAAATGGGCATACCAATCCAAAATACACATGTATATTCACTCAATTTTGCAGATGACCAGGTATTAGTAGCACAAGACCACGATGACATAGAATATATGGCTAAAAAACTAAAAGAGTAATATGAAAAATGGGGACTTTATATATAAACATCGAGAAAACTAAATATCTGTGTATAGGAGAAGAATTGGAAAATATAAATTTCAACAATGGAGAAGAACTGGAACCTAGTATTGAATGCACTTATTTAGGAACAAAATTAGACCATTCAGGCGATAACACAATGGAAATTAAAAATAGAATCGCTCAAACAAAACAAGCAATAAATGCTTTAAACTCTGTTTAGTAGAGCAAACATATTACAAAAATAGAAAATTACAAATACATCAAACCATAATTCAGAGCATTTTAACATATGGTGCTGAAGTTTGGCAAATTCCTACCAGGGAAATGAAAATAATTTTAAGTACAGAAATGGATGTGTTAAGAAGATCAGCTGGAAAATCTAGAATGGATAGAATACGAAATAAAGAAATAAGGGAAATTATGGGTGTGCAAGAGTACATTATAGAAAATAATAGATTACAGTGGTATAGCCATGTCAAAAGAATGCCAGAGGAAAGACTGACTAAAATTGTTATGGAATGGATCCTAATGGAAAGGAGGAAGAGAGGTAGACCGAAGAAAACTTGGATAGAAGGGGTACAAGCGGCTATGAATATCAGACGATTGGAGGAAGATCAATGGATGGATAGAGAGGAATGGCATTTGGTTTCCGGAAGACGGCGGCAGCTACCATGATACAGGATGATGATGATATATATTAAATATTTGAACAAATAAACTAAATATTGTCCCGCACTATGGACGAGCAATCTAAGGATATCTTTGTGCAGAGTCACGGGACGAGAGTTAGTTGGATTACCAATGGGAGAAGAACATTTATCATAGAATTTCACCAGAGTATGGGACTAGTGCCCACTCAGTTTCGTAAGGAATTTGAGTAGGATATACAAGTAGTGGCTCCAGATTAAGTAAATCAGCTGTAATATGAGCTGACCATACGACACCCCTTTACTATCTGAATGTCGTGATTGGCACATGTGGATGTGAGGCCAGCAGTCGGATGGTAGGTTAAGGACTTCAAGATCTGTCGCGCCATGGAGTTCTTAAAAGCCATTTAGCTTGCTCATGAAGAAACTAACTAATTTCAATAAGTTACAAGTACAGTCTATTTTCTGATTAATACCAAACCTATCTTATGATCACCAAGCTAGAAAATATGAACATTTAGTGATCAAAAGAAAAACAATTTGCTATGTCTTAATACATGAGAAAACAACTAATTATGTGGTGACAAAATCAGATCGAAAAAATATTCCAATGTTTAAAACAATATGACAGTTTTATTATATTGTCATAACGATAATTATTGCTTTCAGAATATAGCAAGTCTGTTGGTTGAAAGTTAACGAATCTTAGAAAAACATTAATATCTGGATTGGAACCAAATATGTATTGGTTGTAAAAAAATGGATAATGAGGCACACCCCTGGTTAATATGTTCATAAATTGGTGTTACCAACCTTATTTTAATGAAATACATATTTTAAGTCACATTAAGAATGAGCTGTAGACAAGTTTATGTTATCAATACTGTGAATCCTACTCTCAATAGAAATTCATAAACTAATAGAACTAAGCGCAAAACTAGGATTATGAAAATATGGTTTGTCATAATCATACATTTCGATTAGCTTGGCAACAAAAGTGTGCAATACTAATACATCGAATTTTACAACTTTCTATATCCACATCGCTGTTCTCCTCTGCCCCCCTTTTCGACCAAACAGCTTTTGAACTAGAGCTTGTATCACCATCAATCCGATTATATGTAACAACTGATGACAACGATGCTAATACAGTGCTCAGAAACGAACATCCTAAAAATTTCCTCAGAATACGTTATTGTATATTATAGATTACATCTAGGGAGTTTTATTTTTATAGCTTGGCAGCGAACACAGTCACTGAACATTCACTGGAAATGTATGACGTAATGCTCTCCTTCCAGTCAGCTTGTTCTGGGATTTCCCATGATCATGTGATTTATTGTAAGTTTGGGTGACTTTCAATCTGGAAGGAGAGCATTACGTCACATATTTCCAGTACATGTTCAGTACGACTGCGTTCGCTGCCAAGCTATAAAAATAAAATTCGCTAGCTGTAAACTAAAATAAACAATACCGTACTATGAGGACATTTATAGGTTGTTCGTTTCTGAGCACTATATTTTTATTATCACTTTTAAATTAATATATCCATAAAATTTCTATTTTTAAAATAGAAATAAGATGCGTTAACTATAATTTACTTACTTACTTACTCACTGGCACTACCGAACCCGTAGGTTCATGGCTGCGCGGACATAAGCTCTCCATACATCCATATCCTGAGCTAATGCTTTCCAATCATTCCCTGTATAATCTACTTCCCTCAAATCATAGTTAATGTTATTCTCCCACCTCATTCTTGGTCTACCAACTGGGCGTTTTCCCTCTAGCTTTCCTACAAGAAGCTTCCATGCAAGTCTTTCATTCCCCATAGGCCTACATGCAACATGTCCTGACCATCGCAGTCTACGAGACTTAACTGTTCTTATTATATCTGACTTCCTATAAAGACCATGTAATTCACTGTTATTCAGTCTTCTCCATTCACCTGTCTGTTCATCTCTCTTTGGCCCAAAAATTTTCCTAAGTACTTTATTCTCAAATACTCAAATACTTATCTATAATTTATAACGTAAAATATTGTAGGCCAACAACGAAGAAATGTTTAGGGCGCTTGTTTCTGAACAAACTAGTTTTTCATGATCGCATTTAAATCAATGTGTCCATTTAAATATGCCACAAATGATATTAGAAATAAGATGCGTTAGCTGTAATCTCTAAAATAAAATATCGTTCTTTGAGGATACTTATGAGGTGCTTGTTTTTGAGTAATTATTTTAACGTTATTTTTTATTATCTCTTTTAAAAATTAATTTATCCAGAATTCCATTAGAATAATACCATATTATAACAACGTTTGTTGACTACGGTACACAGAATTCGTCAAAGCCTTTGAAGCATGATGGAAACATATTAAAATAATACAATGAAATGGATCTAATTTGAAATATGGAGCAACTATATTTTAAAAGTTGAATATATAAAAATAAAAGTTACAATAAACCAAAGCTCGGTATTATCTGTCATTAAGTAAATATGCAATTTAACTTGATACATACAGAGTAGCTACTTTCATTTATTAACATTGTCTCTATCGCACAAACAAACAAAAAAATCATAATGCATTAATAATGCACACCTGTTTTGTTTTCATAACGATGAACTAGCTACATGAAAAATACAGAAATTTAATTTAAAATTAACAACATTTTTATTTTAGAAAACCGAGTTAAAAAATTAGGAATCATTACAATTTTGGGAATGTAGATTGTTAATATTCTCGTGTTTTTAAACATAAATCATAAGTCTCTCAATTAATTCAGCAATTTTTTCTTTATTTTTCATTATTTTAGCCTTCTTCCTTCTACAGGACTAATACCCCCTTGGAAGTTATAAACAAGCTTTGAGCAAATCGCCTCCAGGTAATAAATCTGAAAATCGGCTCAGATAACTTTCATATTTAATCTACATAGATCTCTGCAGTCGTAATTGCGATCGCGACTATTATTATTATTATTATTATTATTATTATTATTATTAAAACATGAACTTTATTACTTGTTTTTTTTTCCTGAGACACCCGAGAAAGTTGTGTGGACATGGACTAAGGTAAAGGTTAACCCTTAAATTGACAAAACACTGACTGACTGACTGTTTTGTGGCAATGACTAGCATTGCCCAGTGTGCCGCTTTTTGGGAACCAGTTGAGGTCCCTTGGCGGCCAAACACCATTGTGTTTATTCAGTAGGGGTTTTGTTCCTTAGCCTTGCTGTCTCGCTGCTTATGTGTTCATTACCGTAGCAGGTATGGATGATATGAAACATGAGTTCACTAGATTTGTCAGGAACACAAACCTTTCCATAGGTGTCGACAGACCATTCAGCAGAGGCTGAATGTTATGGAAAAGTTGTTGTCCCTGATCCGTCATTGGTATAGCAGCCACAGACCCTGGCTGACATGGGACAGTGCCTGTAGTAGGTTTAACTGTGATGCCAGAATTTACCATAGAACTATATGAGACTGTAGGATTAACAGATTTTGATGTGAAAGTTCGAGGTTGGGACGCCGGGGTTGTTGGACTTTGGTTTGGTTTTCTTTTTTCATAAATTTCTTTAGCTTTCTTATAGACTTCACAACCCCGGTAGGAAGCGGGATGTCCCTCTTCCCCACAGTTCGCGCACTTCAGCAGGCTCTTGTCCGTGAGTGCCTCGGTTCTCACCGGACACTCAGGATGACTATGAGTACCAGCGCAAATTACGCAAGATGGGGTTAAGGAACACCCCATGAAAGTATGGTTAAACTTCTGGCATCTGAAGCACTGCTTCATGCCAGCTCTAGGTCTGTATGGTTCCACAGCCACCACTGTCAAACAGAGGCGGTTCAAGTTATATATTTCCCTACCAGCATCATTGTTGTGAAGTTCCAGGATGTATAATGGTAAGGGAGTATAAACTTCTCCTTCTTTTTTGGTGATTTGCTTTACCGATATTATTGGATATTCTAGTTCTTTAAGTTCTTCCTTGACTTCATCAGCAGTGATGCTGGAAGGTAGCCTCTTTAGAACAGCCCTCAGAGGCAGATCTTTTTTGAGTTGAAATGTATAAAATTCTTTCTTTGCATTTTTGAAGTACTCTTTGAGTAGATGAAAGTCTGCCTCCGAGGTAGCGTAGTATCTCAAACCGTCCTGGGTTTTAACTACTTTCACGTCTTTTTCGAATTTTCCTTTTAATTCCCGATTCATCCTGAAAAGGTCACCATGCCCAATCACCGTTATGGGTGGTGGGCGTGGTTCCCTTTTCGGCTGTGGCATTACTTGAGGCTCCCTGGACGGTTGGCTACTACGCCTGGTAGCTGCTGTAGTCTGCTTGTCCCTTGACGTTCCAAGTTGAGGAGCCTGAGGGTCGACAGTGTCCATTGGTTCCGGTAATTCGGATAAAATTGAAAATTTATTTTGCACTGGCACAGTCGACACCTCATTTTGTCGTGATGTGACCTTAGTTGCCTTATTTGTGGTTGGTTTCACTTTATTTGAAACTGTATTCATGTTTACTTTTGAATTATTTTGGGATGGTTTCTCTTTATTTGAAACTGTATTCATGTTAACTTTTGAATTATTTTGGGATGGTTTCTCTTTATTTGGAAACTGTATTCATGTTGTCATTTGAACTATTTTGGGATGGTTTCTCTTTCTCATGTGTTTTAATCTTTTTTAGGTTCAGGTACATATTCTGTATTCGCTATAGGAATTTGATCCGCACCTGTGAAAAAACAGGATACAGGAAGTTCCATAAGTATTGTTTTCAATTCATGAGACATTTTTTCAAAATAATCTTGGTTAGATTTCATATTAAGCTTAATCTCACTTAATCTTTTTAGGCAATCATGTGTAACATCACGAGCAAAATCGGACTGACCGAAATCTGGGAACGCGCTTATGAAATTGATAACTATAACGATGGCACCACGCACCTCTCTAGCTACTTCTAGGAATTTTGATTCAGATGGAAATTTTTGATTATCTACGTATCTCTCAAATTTTCTGAGCGCAGTTTCCCAAAGTTCGTAGGCCGAGGGCTCCTCATACTCAAGGTCCATAGCCTGCTCGGCACTCACGCTTTTTAGTGAAGCAGCCATGGTAAGACTGTTCAGCACTAATTACTTATTACTACACTAGCACTTGGCTTGATTGAACTGAACTAAAAACTGAACACAATAAGCCAGCAGATAAGGCTTAACAAAGCACTCGCAGTTAATAGAGTTGCTTTGCAGGAACCAAACACCACTGTATAAACACAACACTGAAAAAATTTCACTGAAAAACACTGAATACTCTTAAGTGAGTGTGGCCGCCAGGCCCCACCCGGAAAAAGCGACATGCTGCACAACACTATTCACCAATTCACTATTTTCAGCCAGCAATCAGAAGAAAATAATAATTTCAATCTGCAACTTGGAGTAGAGAGAGGCAAAAGCCCGAGCAGTAGCGCTCAAGTCGCCAAGGTTGGCCACAGGTTGTCCACCAGTTCACGTTGGCTCGTCGGTGATCCTTACTACCAGTAACAAGAGTTGTCGTTACCGCCAACACAAATTTGTTGTGTCTGTTATTTAAATGTGGCGGACCGCACTGAAAACGGAATCTTATATAACTGTTATTAGTATGTATATTGTATAATTATATACACATTTAAGTGGTTTATTTTTGTTCATTTTCTTCTGATTTATTTAAAATATTAAAATAATTGAACCAACGGATGTATCCAAAAAGATACATTACGAATTTAAGGGTTAAGACGTCTTACCACACTCGGCGCTGTGCACGATCATTGTCAATAATCTAGTCGTACTGCTGTTAACATTACTGTGGTCGGCGTTGAACTTCATGCTTTAGTTATAATTAGGGGGCTGAAAAGAAGTATTGGTTATAGGCTAGGCTGCATCGTACTTAGACCGCTATGTTTACAAACTGCACGTTGATACGCACTACTCAAGACAGACTTCTAGTACAGTCCGCTTTGTGTAGGAAGGAACTCATATCTGCACAATTTTTGTTTCGGCATTCTGATACAAGCACACGTCACGTAAACATGTCTATTACTGAGGAGAGTCGAACATACACACTCTCCGCTCCGAGCAGGCAGTGGAGACGTTCGACAAAGACAAGCATTTTGTAAACAATGTGTATAGAAATTAGTTACTATCCTCATACTGCTACTATTTAGCCATGGTTATAATAAAGTGAGTGACTGGATAAGTGTAAACACTGTACGACTGAAGCGGGATAACATTGCACTTGCTGACAGTTATTGTAGGAGAGAAACAGATGCGTAGCAGGTGAGAGAAACATATTCTGCGCCTGGGCGGAAATATTTTATAGCAGGTATAACTTTTAAGAAAATGCTTATTAGATCAGAATTTTCCTCTTTTCGTGTGTTGAAATAGATGAAAATTGAATGAGTTTGATCACGCCATTTTAATTAAATAAACATGAAAATATAATATTTGTTCAGAGTATGGTTACTCTAATATTTGTACTTTCAATTGTAGTCCGAGAGGCCAATGTCATTAAAATGTATAGTAGAATTGCCTGCCGCGTACCGTGTCGTAGAATTACCTGCCACATACCGTGTGACGTAAGTAGAGTGTAGAGTTACAGTACTTCTGCTCTAACTACAAATGAATCAAAATGGATTAGTTTGGGCCAAATAAATGTTATTACTATGACAATATAAAAATGTATAAGAACAATATAATAAGTGGAGTTATATCAATGTACAGAATAAGGTAACTTACTACGATTCTAAGTAAAAAAAATTACAAATCACAAAATATTATTTGTGTAATCATGACAAATGACATGCCATATTGCCGACACGTTTGAATTTATTGTATTATATTAAATTATATTAGTAGAAATGGTGAGTTTTTAAGACCCTATTATGGCAACCGCATTTTAGGTTAATCGTATTTTTAACCATTTTACTTTATGGACAGAATGAGATCAAATATAATCCACATTTGTATGTAGTCTGTTAAAATGCTCCTGGTTCGACACACATCAAGCATTCGCATGCATGACTCATGCCGCCATTTTTTGGGCTGGGCCCAAGGCCTCAAGTTGGGACTACAACTCCCCTTTAGTTCTATTCCCTCCTAAGGTGACACACAGGCTCGGAATCAAAGAAAATACATGAGTGTGCACCAGTATATCACTACAATCACATATGGTTTGCTACATCACAATATTTTGTTTACCTAAAATAAGATGAGGTGAAATGTGATTAGAAATTAATTAAACGAAATGATATAATGGCGGAGAGAAGTGAAGTAGAGCATGTTGATGGGATGAAATTCGGGGAACGGGAGATACTTGAGAAAAACCCGAAAATTCCCGCCTTCAGAACCGCCGGGATTCGAACCTGAGACCCCAGTCGGGGCAGCCCGCGCGGTAGCCACGCGACTGCCGAGACGACTAACGTGCGAATAGTCCGGTATTTATTTATATTTGTAATGTTTTATTACGTCATCTTCGGGAACAGTCTTGTTTTACATTTTTCTGTTACGGAAGATGACTGTCGAGTTACAGAAAGATACACAGTATCGCGGTTCCATGAATTTGTGAATAACAAGACACGGCCGATGTCAAAGGCAGTATTTGATAAAGGACACTTCCAAATCCAAAATGGAGAATTAAATTCTCAACACTACTGGAAATCGAACCCGTGCTGCCGGAACGGAAGTTATATTCTACCGACTACGTGAAGGGAGCGGACAAAATTGTAATATTTATACTGACTATTTAACTCATGCCCAAATGGCAGGCAATGACCAATCACATTTCAATGAATTTTGATTAAAACCAATCACAGTCATTTCACCTCTATTTTATCACCCACACGAAAGAAAGTGGCTCCCAGATCGTATATAATAGTGCGCGAATGTAACCAGATTCTACTTGCGAGATATAATAAAAAAACATTTCTAGCAATTGATTATACCACAATAAAAAGAAACCACTGTTTGCACTTTCTTAAACGTATTATTTGCCAGGTAATAACGTTCCAGAAAAATATAATTGACATATTTACATCATAGAACATAAGAAATTAATTAATAATGTTGGTTATAAACAGTTTGATATGTTTAATGTTTTCTCCACTAAGGTCCATTCAAACAAAATTGCGATCCTTTGCCAATAAATAATATGATCTGGTTGCAGTGATGAACAAATGAAGCATAATAAACGTTTCTCACTTGTTTTCAAACATCGTCGTTTACATTAAACATCCATCCATAGTAATTCTGCCCGAGGGCAGGTCTTTCACTGCAATCATAGCATTTTTATGCTATGTTTTTGCAGCTTTACTAGGGAATTGTACGCGTGGTAGCTTCCCGTTGCTTTCCACACCGGTGAAGGATGATGGTGATAATGATGATAATGATAAGGATGATTTTGGGGACCGTTTGGGCCTTACAGTTTTCTTGACATTTGTCTTACAGGTGAGGAAAAACCCCGATAAAAACCTGACTCAGAAAAAATGGCCCGACCGGGGTATCGAACCCGGGCCCGCTGCATGACAAGGCAGCACGCTACCTCGAGACCACAGCGGTGGACACATTAAATATATAAATATTTTAAAATAACTATATTTAAATAATGACTTGTGAGTAAATACTGTAGCTTAATTTTATTCGTTAAATAGTCCCAACAAATGCCACTCTTGATTTCCAAATTCTCTAGATGTATTCGCTCCTCACTTGGTGAGTCGTAAATTTATCGATAATTTAGAAATCACTCGTGGCATTACTTATGATAAAATTCATAGTAAAATTGTGTTGAAGCGTTTGATCATCGATAGCATTCCCCTGTTGGTTGTGGATTTTAAGTAAAACGGTGTTTATAGTGTTTTTTTACAAGTATAGACTATGTGTCAGTACCGCATTCGCCTTTTTCCTTTTTTCAAACTTACACATAATCTATGTAAAGTTGTCTGTCGAAGTGGCGCGTAAATACAAAATAGGCCATATTAACGCCATCTATCCGCGTATCAGGAACACAAACTACGAAAAATGCACTGTGTAATATTGAAACAAACACAATACTCTAGCGTGTATCCTGGCTAATTTAGTACCAAATAAGTTTGATTTGTAAGTAATAACTCGTTAGTAATTAATTATATAATACAAATTGTTGAAATGGATAATGATTTAATTATTAATCAAAATTGTATTAGTAAGTTTTCTAATTTTAGATCACTGATTCAGTTCGAAGTTTTACTGATTTAATTCTGATGAACGTTATAAAATGCTGTTACGATGAAACGGGTCTTGATAATGAAATGTCAACCCAGCATTTGCTTGATAACAGAGAAAAACAAGAAAAAACAACTCATGCTGTTTGACACTGGGGTTTGAACCCGACACATCAAGAAAAGGCCTACGATTACCAACATTACCGCTCTTTAACGTATTCTTATTCTTAAATTGGGTGTTCCGCATCAGATTATGAATTGTAAGGCATGTCTATAACTCATCCATGAATCACCAGAAATAAGAAAGGGAATAACATGGAAGATATATAGTGGGATAGTAAAACTGTACTTTGAATAATTTTCAATTTTATAACCTCCAAGCACGAGAGACCTAGAAGACTCTTGGCTGACCAGCCGGCTGCTGGCCTCATTTCCACATGTATTAATCACAGAGGTAGACGATCATCTAGCCAGTGTAGGGGTGACATGTGGTCAGCATGTCGGATCCCCCAGCCGTTATAGCTGGTTTTCTCAACCTGGAGTCGCTATTTATTGTAGCTACCCAAATGCCTCACGATGCTGGGTGGGCACCGGTCCCATACTGGCCGAAATTCCATGAGAAAAATTTCTTCCCCATGGAGACTCAAACCAGCCCAAGTCCCGTAGCTCTGCGCCAAGGCTTCTTGCCTTAACCACTCGGCTATGGCTCGGGACTTTCAATTTTATAAATTTTAAAATTAAGATTTAAAGATCTTTATAAATCGTAATATTTTCGTTGGAATGATCTATAAAGTGGTGCAAAAATATCCCAGCTCCACGAGCTATTTATGTACATTTTCGTCCTTATTTCGTTAATACTTGGACAGAAAATCCAGGACTTTCTAATTAATTATCGGCCATGGAGGACTAGTGGTTAATACAGTATTTTCGCTTTTTTTTTTCGTGGTTCGTATGTTTAAACCCGACTGGGATTGACGGATTTCTCATTGAGTAAAAATTATGAGAATGGGTTCGTTCGAAAGGAAACTAAAACTGTGGATCACGTGCCATAAAGTCACGGAACGTACAAGAACCTAAAACCTCCGTGTAAAATTTGTGGGTCCTTTAATGCCCAGATTTTAATTGGGAAGCTGTTAAACAACGTCGTCAAATAAAACAATACGATAATTTTTTTCAAAAAAAAATTTGATTTCGAAAACAAATATATTTTGGCACATTTCTTTCTGTCTGCTGAAAAATTAAAGAAAACTGCCTGGGGTAATTTTTATAATAAACGCATTAATTTCAACTTGAATTAGAAATTCTTTAAAAATTGCTGGAGAAACCACAATAGCAGGACATGAATTATGTTAGTGAAGAATCACAACCATGGGAACAGAGTTCATCCCACATCATTCTAAGGAACAATCATATTCAAATGATGACGGTACAAAATTATAAAAAACGGCTTGAAGAACACCAGTAGGCTAATGCGTTGAGCGATGACTCTATCTGAGACAAGCTGAATTATTAGTCTTGTGACAGAGATGTCGAATCACCGTGACTGACAATACATTCAAATTCTAATTTACGAAGCCGTCATGCTGCTTCAGCTACCTGTGTTGATGAAAATGGAGGTGGGGGGAAAGCATGAGGGAGGTTTTTGAAGGGGTCTTGACTGCTATTAGAGTGCACTTAAAAGTGTATAAGAGGAGAGGGAAGCTTGCGTTTTAAACTATTAAATTGTTAAAGTGCTTCTCTGCACTAACAAGTAAGATTCTTTCCTTATTATAGAGTGTTGAGGCTTGCCTAACATTGAGGATGAATCATTTGATTATCGTAATTCCTTTTTCTATGTTTAATGTAGCTGGAATATTCTCTAACAAACCAACGAAAATTAAACGTTTTCAAAATAGAGTAATGCCTTAAATATTTCACAAGTGCTTCATTAATGTTTTTATCCAATGCAGAGGAAAATATTCAATATAAAAAGCCTCACCTGTTCTCCATCGAAAATGCCTACAAGAATCCACAATAGAAAAACAATATGCAACTAGCCTCATGGTCTTGTGGTCAGAGCTTCTGATTGCAGTTCATGAGGTTCCAGGTACGATTCTCTTTCACAGCATAGACAATTTTCCTTAAAGGAAATTACTACTGCAGTCTCCCAAGGTCTGAAATTTGATGGTCTGGAATTTGAGTTAAGTTTAGGTATATGGACACTAGTGAGGCTTCGTTATCATTTACCATACATCATACCGTCGGGATAACGTAACTCCACATTTCAGATGCCCCAACCTCAGAAGTGGATTACAATTCCGCCATGTCAAGAGCGAATGCCAGAAATATCGGAAGACAACCTGGTGGTATTGGGAAAAAATGATATTACATAAGATTGATTGTGATGGAAACCACTTTTGAACAAACGCTGATGGGGAATATTAAAAAAAAATAATTACGATGTTTATTATATTAATTATAACATCTTCTCTATCTATCTATCTATCTATCTATCTATCTATCTATCTATCTATCTATCTATCTATCTATCTATCTATCTATCTTTATCTTACTGAAGCTTTTAGTGCCCCACACCCGTCACAATATGAATGACAAATACAATTTGCTAAACTTTTAGTTTTTTGGGCCGAAATTTACAACTTACATTTTTTGAAGTTTTTGTAATCCATATATCGCTCGTTCAGTAAATCACATGATAGACATATTATTATTTGGTCATCTGGTCTGTATAAAAATTAAATATTCTTGAGGAGATTGGGCAAGTTTGTTACACGCCTTTTTTTTTGTGCTTTAATTCTTATTATTAATCTTGTTTCGGTGTTCATGAATAAACTCTGTATTGCTTTGATTATTATTTGTCCATCCACAGTAATTCTGCCCGAGGGCAGGTCTTTGACTGCTATGCTTTGCAGCTTTACTTGGGAATTGTAGGTGTGGTAGCTTCTCGTTGCTTTCCACACCGGTGAAGGATGATGATGATATGATGATGGTGATGGTCGGTTGATTTTCAGGGACCGTTGGGCCCTAAGCTTCCTGACATGTGTCTTACAGGAGAGGAAAAACCCCGAAAAAAGCCTTACACAGGAGCCTGTACCGACCGGGAATCGAAACAGGGCCAGCTGCTTGACAAGGCAGCACGCTACCTCGAGAAGGATCTCTAAATTGCTACTGTGCCGAATGCAGTAATTAGAAGACGAACTGGATGGATTTCTACATTTGCTGAGAGGATAGAAACTAGGCATATATTATGGTATGATCATGTGAAAAGGAAGAAAGGGGGATAGATGGACAAAAATAGCTTTAAATTATAATCAAGGGAATAGAAGAAAAGAGGAAGACTTACAACGAAATGGATTGAAGGAATTATAATGGCTATGCTCGACAGGGCAATTGGAGATTATGAATAGAATTACAGAGTGATATAGCGATCGAAATTCAGGATGCGACAACGGCTGTAGGACCCCCGTTGATTGATTGACTGAGAGGAAGAGAAAGTCACATGACTTTAACAGCACTAGGCTAAATAAATAATTAAAAACGTACACCATACCAATAAAGCTCATTAAAAATTATCAAAGAAAGTTGATAACTTTTGAACGGCGCGGCACTTTATATATTGTGTTTGTTGTATTTTAATGTAACATATTTTCTCTTGTTGAGTGGATAAGGTCACATGGCTTTCAAAGCACCAGACTAAAAAAATAAATAAGTACCAAACATAGTACATACCAATAAATCAAGTTACTAAATTGAAAAAAAAAAATCATCAACCTCTATTAAATAAATATGTAGTAAACTAGAAGTTCCGGCTACGTATTACTGTGGCTAAGGTATACGTTAAAAATATAAATTAAGTTGCAGTAATAATACTGAAAATAAAATAAACACTGAACACACTTAAATTATGAAATAATCAATATTTGTAATTCAATTGAAATTCGCGGTTGCAACAAAAAGCACAGCCGTCTGGATCTCTCTTTGTTAAATAATAAACCAATTACCTTACCAAATTACCTTACACCGCCATCTGTTAGAATCGTATGGAACTCACAGATAATTACACCGCCATCTGTTAGAATCGTATGGAACTCACAGATAATTATAACTCTTTGTTAAATAATAAACAAATAAATTGCAGTAAAAAATAATGAGACTATAAATTTAGTTATAAACTACCCTAAGTCTCAAGTTGGATCAAACTGCACACAATGTGCAAAATTTTATTAAAATCGGTTCAGTAGTTTAGGATTCCATCGCGGACAAACAACGTGACACGATTTTTTTATATATTGAGATAACAAGTTTACTATGTTATTACATCAATTTAAAAGCTAGTGTATTTTATTATAATTGAACAATTATACCGTCTACGTCTAAATTAGGTGAATTAATAGATAAGATAAAATGAACAAATTAGTATTTTTAGAATGAGTACCGAAGTTATATTATAATTAATTTAAATATTATTTTTTCTATAAATACAGGAGGCCCTTCGCAGTTCTATTTTTATATAGCCTAATTATTCTTTATATAAGCTTCAACAACTACAGTCACATTGTATCTATTTTAATAATACACTAATTATGATTAGGATTTTAGGAACATTTTCATGATAAAAGAAAGATGTGGAAATGATTGCAAAATAAGCCAAAAAGGGGACAAAAATATTACATTTTTTTCCTATAACCCATAACTATTATTAAACATTGGAAGAGTATAAAGACAAAATGCTTGTATTCATAGAACAAATATATTTTTTAAAATCCATTCCTGTGATCAAATGGATACATCATTGTCTAAGACGCAGCGGGCCCGGGTTCGATCCCCAGGAAAACTTTTTCTGGGATTTTTCCTCTCCTATAATACAAATATCAGAAATTTTAAATCCAAATTAGTCCTCAAACACTATCTGGCCTTCAGAATCATCCTATCTCATTCTCTTTTTTTAGTATGAATATATGATAGTGTGACTCATTTTAAATGTCCGTGTTGTCTCAGAGGTAATGGGCTGACAGCTCATGAGGGAGGTTCTGTATGTGTGTGCTAAAAAAGGTATGTATGTGAACAAAATTTTAAAATCTTCTCCTGACAGGTCGTTTACTGTAAGACCCTATGGTGTGAGACATATAAAAGTGCCTATGAAGGAAGAGAGTAAACCAAGGTAAAGAAAGAAAGAAAGATTTTTTTTTATATTTATATGATTCCATCCTTCCTATGATATCTTGCTTGAACTTTTGAGTCAGAGCCGTCTTCGGAATGAACATAAATTTCTTCTGCAGATTCAGAAACGGAAGCGAACTATTTTTATTACCTTGTATCTAAATTTCAATCTGAATAAAACTCAGTGGTGACTTGTCAACAATTAGAATGTGTAATTTCACTGTTGATTTGAGTTAAAAGTTTCCATTTTTACATGTGTGCTGTATTTAAATGTTGTAAAGTCCTACATTTACTGATAGAGACGTTCACTTCTCCCATGTTCATCGCAACTGACGAGAAGTTAATTTAATATTGAAAATAATAATTTTTAATATGATGAACATTGTAAAACTAACTAAATGGAAGAATTCGCCATATAAAAATATTAATAAAGTAACACCATAAGGACAGAAAGGAAGAAGGAGAAAAAGAAGATTATGGACAGAATGGGTCAATTAGGTTACATAAAAGGAATAATAAGATGATAGAAAATTGCTCCATTCTCAATTTGATCTAACGTCTCACTAATTGGTTTCTTTCAGATAATTCTAATTGTCATACAAAAAAAAATGTGCACTTAAAAATCCTATGCATAACAATTAGGGAAAGGGTTTTGAGGTGCAGCACCTTGCAAAAAATATAGTTGTATTCATACAAATAATTCAATATATATTCATATGAATGAAATGAAGCGAAATGAACACAATTTGGTGCATCGTTTTGCACATTTTCGTGAGATGACTACATTTCGCCCTTTTTTTCCCTCTTTTTTTATGCTTCAGCACCTTTTCCTCCACTCTTCTCTGCGTTTTTAAACGAGTGGACAGAAAGAACAGATTTTAAAAATCTCAATCAAAAGTCAACAATATTAAATAAATATTAAATATAATTTATGTAATTTATACCCCACAAACAATGGCCAATCTGCAGTGTGATGTCAACAATAGTAAAAAAATAAATATTAAAATATAATTCATCTAAATAACCAGTAATTTATATCCCAGCAATAATGGCCAATCTGCAGCTGTGAAGTCAAATTTAAATTTCAAGAGTGTTACTGCAACAATTTGAAATAAGTTCAGTTAGTACGGGCAATAATTTAACAGTTTTCTCTCTATCGACTTGATGACTGTGTTTTATTAGTCCGAATCACAACGTATTTTTATTAGTATTCACAACAATAACATGGCGAATAATAAGAAGGATAAGTTGCATGCACTTTCAGAAGGATTCAAAACGCAATTTATCGAAACTGATGACATCATTCTTTGATTTTCCATCTCCGAAGTAAATATTGCAATAAACTAAAGAACTATGAATTTTCTCTTATAAAGAAGAACAATTTGGTGGCAAATGTGCATACTATAGAAACTAAGTACATGTAACTGGTTTAAACCTTAATTCAATTTTTTTCAGTAGCACCTTTTTTTGCATCTTTTCGTTTGTATTTTCACAACCTTTTTTTCCCCCTTTTACGAGCAAACTTTGCACCTTAAAACTCTTTCCCTAATAATAATAAAAAAAAATAATAATGATAATGATAATAATAATAACAATAATAATAATAATAACAATAACAAAAATAACAATAACAATAACAATACCAATAATAATAACAATAGCAATAACAATAAGAATAACAATAATAATAACAATAATAATAATAATAACAACAATAAGAATAACAATAATAATAGTAATAACAATAACAATAGTAATAGTAATAACAATAGTAATAATAATAATAATAGTAATAATAACAATAATAATAATAACAATAACAAGAATAACAATAATAATAATAATAGTAATAATAACAATAATAATAATAACAATAACAAGAATAACAATAATAATAATAATTAGTCCACCGCTGTGGTCTCGAGGTAGCGTACTGCCTTGTCAGGCAGCGGGCCCGGGTTCGATCCTCGGACGTGACAGTTTTTCTGGGTGACGTTTTTATCGGGGTTTTCCTCACCTGTAAGACAAATGTCAGGAAAACTTTAAGGCCCAAACGGTCCCCGAAATCATATGGCCATCACAATCATCATCATTCATATTCATCTTAGGTTAAGCTTAGGATTAGGGACTCTCCTGGCGCACCATTATCATCATCACCAATCATATCATCGGGGCAACGTAACCCCGCCTTCCAGGCGCCCCAACCTCAGAAGTGGGTTACAAGTACGCCATGCCAGGAGAGAAACCAGGAATGTCGAAAGACAAACCTGGGGCATTTGAAAAAAAAAATAGTTTCCTTTCACGCTTCATAGTACTTAGTTATCACAACGTTTGGACCGAAATCCAGTTTCATAGGACTGGAGTGGTTAGTTCCGGAACCGGTCATCCGGCCTCTCTGCCGTTGGGAAAAAAATCCTCTTCCGCCGTCGAAGCAGTTGACCTCCTCAGTTGATCCACGAGTGCTTATTTGGTAAGGCCTTATTCGCACCTGTCCTGTATTCCTGTATATCTACAGGAGCTTCCCCTGTCAGCCATTGGGACGCGCCGTGTCGGGGGATGAGGACCCCCATCCTAGTGTCTTACATGAGGTTAAGTCTAGCCCTTACTTAATTCAGAACCAAACCCCCATGTAAACTAACCAGGCACGGAATATATTTCATTCAATGAACAAGCACCAGAATACCTGGAAACCAAATATGGAAAATTAAACGAGTTTCACTTTTTAAATATCTTGGTGAAATAATTCAGGAAAATGGAATAAAAACTAAAGGCAATAAAAGTAGATGCCAAAAAATGGAAACAGCATTTCGGCTTACTCACAACACTTATAATAAAAATGCATATCTTTACATACAAAACTACGACACTATAACACTGTAATTAAACCAGAGTGCCTCTATGGAGCAGAAACATTAATTTTGAACAGAAAAAAAAAAGATATCGAAAATATAGTGAAAAAAGAATGCAAAATTATAAGAAAAGTTTTAGGTCCACAAGTCATAGGTGAAGCATTTAGACTCAGAAGTAAAAAGGAAATAAAAATATAACAGACATTCATAGTGATATTAGAAAACGAAGGTTAAAATTTTATTGTCATATTAAACGAATGAACTCAAATAGGCTTACAAAACAGATAATGGAATTCTACGAAAACAGAAGTAAAGCTCCAGTAGATTGATGAAGTCAAAAATGACCTAAAATTGGCAGGAATTACTGAAGAAGATATCCCAATCATAGATATATTTAGAATTAAGGTGAATAAGTGGCAAGTTGACCAAGAGGACAAACCGAAGAAAAAAACTGGAACAACTTGGACAGATGATAGAAAACAAGCTCATAGCAAAAGAATGAAAGAAATTTGGGCTCAAAGGAAACGCCTCTAAGTACTTTACGTAGTCCTACATGGGCTCATCCGCAATCAAAAAAAAATATAAATAATAATAATAATATAAATTATAATAATAATATTAACAATAAATGAGGTAAAACATTTAATCTGGCAAAGTTAAGGTCATAAGGTCTTTTTTTTAATGACATAATGTGTTTAATATGATGAAATAGATCGTAGTAATGAAATTCCAATCCAGCAATTTATTTTACTACTGAGGAAAATTGAGTAAAAACAATTAATTTTGTTGGTCGTAGTTTCAATCCTGGATCTCCAGAAACTGGTATCATGACTCAACTAGCTTGTTTAGTAAGCCTACTATTTCATCATCACCCAAGTCAAGTGATAGGCCTAATGGCTTGTTACGGTCTACTTCCAACTACTCATAGGCCGAGTCAAATATTTTTCATCTCAAGTGCGTAGGCCCCTCATACATATCGCACTATTTATTTAAGAACATCGATGTAAATATTATCGTTGTTCAACTTGATGTGTTGTTTAAAAGTCAAATTGGAAACGAATTCTCCTAATCTGATCTAATTTATGTTGTAGCGGGCAGCAGTTTGTATAAAAAGATGGCTGCATAACATTTCCTTTGAGCGGCTGCAATGCTTACAACCAGTTTTTCATCAATTAATTGTTTAAACATCTCTTAAATAAAAAGATACATCTTGTACCATTTAAAAGGAACACCTCGTTTACCTTATCGGCCTCTTTCTAGTTTTTTTTTTTTTAGTTGAATTTATTAAAAGAGTCTGGCTATTGAGGTGATTATCAAGTTTGTCTAAACGAGTTTGCAAGAAGACAAAATAAAAATGAGACGGTCATGTATAACACGGCAGCTAATATACCCTGATAGGTTCAGATACTGACTTAACAACCTCAATGCCACAACTAACAGCTAATTTGTACAACCTTAATCTATAACACACTCCATTCTATCCTGAAGTCTGTTACTTCCCAATGTCAGCTTTAGCACGTGAAGCACACAACATAAAATAATACTTCGCGAACCTTCTGATTAAACATTATTAATAATAATAATAATAATAATAATAATAATAATAATAATAATAATAATAATAATAATAATAATAATAATATATTATAATTTCTATATTTCCTAACCCCCTTTATATGGCACCATAACTCTCAATAGCATCGAGACCCAAGATTTGGGAACCAGTGTATATAGGCCTAAGATAAATGATGCTATATGCATTATAACAATCGCTTTGTGAAACATGCTTTAAAGTTGTTAGTAGTGCTTTATTCAATGGCGATTCTTAATAAATCAAATTCTTTTCCCATGCCGCAACAGGCCTAAAATGCCTTTGGCCAACCATCCAGCTGCTACCTTCACTTCCACATTTAAGCTGCATGTATTAGAAATTTATTAAACATTAAAACGTCATATGATACATGAGTACAAAATATTTAACATATGAAATACAAACACATAAACATATTAAGGATATAGGGAAAGAATTAGAAAAGTGACTTTTTTGTCAAAATGGAGTTTGAGGTGTCATTAGATTCTCCATAGAAAACACTATCATTTAGAAGTGCACCCGTCATTAACTATGGAACATGACAGGTAATTCCAACATTTAGCAGTGAAATACGCTAGAAAAACTATGTCCAAAGATAAGACAAAAGGGATGAAATGTGTTGGAAGATCTAGATTGGATTTGAAGATAATTGGTACTATATCCATGTATTTTCATTAGTCAGATTAAGGTCACTGCTTAGCAGCCGCATTGAATCTGGTGATAAGTTGTATGGTATGAGGAGTTGCGTGTGTTGAGGTTGTCTCGCTTTGTATCATTAAACCTTGCACTCACTTTTAAGGAACGAGGGGAAGGGGATTGACCTTGATCTGAGAAACGAAAATATCTGGATTTTATATATAGGAAAACTTCGACCATAGAGTGGAATGTCTAATTATTATTGAGATTATATTTGTACAACAAACTAGCTGAAAGAAACGTATTGATTAGCAGTGTAAGGGGAAGTAAAATAAGATGAAAAATGTACATTATGAAGGCGGAGAATCAAATCGGAACCAGGACGCCCAATCCGAAACCAGGATTGGCTGACCGTGTTACTATGAGGCCAGTCATGATCCATGACGAACAACATATAACTTACGTAAGAAATTTAATTTTTCATTTTGTCAAAGAAGAGGACGAAGAAGACGATGGTGAAGAAGAAGAGGATAAAAAAAAAGGTAATGAAGAAATTAAACTAGTGCTCCAAATAGGCTAAAATTCTAGAAGTATTTGTTTTACAAAATAATTATAAGACAGGTTAGATTCCAAAGAATTATATACAGAACAGTAGCTCTTTTAGAAACTAGGAGCAACCCTAGTGTCGACCACCGGGATTGAAAAGTCAAACTTCTCCCCTTCTCATCCCCGAATTGTTAAGATAAAAAAAGTAAAAAAGGGAGATGTGTAAGGTGAGGTTGTAAGAATCATTAGTTAGCATCATCTGACATCCGACCAAACAACTTCACATGACAAGATGATATCCCAGACACTGCTCAATACTGATTCGATTTGAACCACCGGTAGCCATCCTGTCATGTTCTCCGTGGTATTCAAGGTAACAGCCTGTCAGTAGGTCATAGACTAGGAATTCCACTCATCAAAGCTACCATGTGTCCATAGCTTTAATAATAAACTTCACACGAGTACGCTATAAATATCTTTAACAGATACCGAATGTAACAATTAAAATTATGCTAATGATATAATTAGAGAGAAAAAAAAAATTCACCTGATTCGGGAGTTGAACCCAAGATATATCCATCTTAAGCGCTGGCGCCCTATGATTGAGCTACATAGGCACATCCACAAGATCAAGCAAACATATTTTAAACCCCGAGTCCTCCGTAACCAGTGAAAACCTTTTTCACAAGACTTAATAGGGGCGCTTATATTGCGAGAACTTACTATATATATATATATATATATATATATACAATGAGTAGTAATTGCACAGTTCCTATTGCTTATGAGATATGTATGTACTGACAACACATTTCTTCGGACTATGCCGCAGTTTATTTACATATATTATTTAGTGAAACAGTAATTTCCGGACACGGGTTTCTTATTAAATCTTAAATAACTGTCCTCTATAACCTCCAGAATTCTTTAATAGTAATTATGAGTCATCCTATATAAATATAGAAATTATTCCACATTAACCGTCAAATATCGGCTCAAGTGAAAACTTTTCTTTATGGTTAACTGTGGCCTACAGATCTGGAAAAAAATAATTTCTATATTTATATAGGATGACTCATAATTACTATTAAAGAATTCTGGAGGTTATACAGGACATTTATTTAAGATTTAATAATAAACCCGTGCCTGGAAATTACTGTTTTACTAAATAATGTATGTAAATACCAGACTTAGGAATGACATGACTCCAAACTGCGGCATAGTTCGAAGAAATGTGTTGCCAGTAGATAGGCTACGTATCACATAAGCAATAGGAACTGTGCAATTACGACTCATTGTTCTTTGTAATACACACACTGATGATGCAGAATTAATCTATAAGGTAAGTGCGCACAAACTACTTCAATATTCATAGTATCAGAATATAGTATCGAATAACTGCGTGTTTAAATTCGAGGTATGTTCTCACAGTGCGCTTCAAATACGGTACGGTACATCTGTAGAAGCTTCACACTTAAATAATTCCACTCTGTATCCCTGATTATGAAAATATCCAATCATATTTACCGCTTCACGTAGATCAATAAGTCATACGCTTAATTTTTCTCAAATTTTAAAGTGAGATTTTGACGAATGAAAAGTAAAAAAATGTTGATCCAACCAAATTGGATACAATGAAACTTTCAAATTTTTGAGAGAAATGTATTGCCGTACGTAAAATATATGGCCCAATTCAGAATAATGGTTGGATAATTAGATAAAACTAGGAACTGTACTAACTTTACATATCAGCAAATATTATAGCCTGAATAAAAACAAGTAGATTGAGATGGGCTGGGCACATACAAAGAATGGATACAAACGAGATAGCCTACCTAAAAAATATTATACAATCAACACCGATGGTAACAGGTCAGTTGGAAGATGGATTCCTAGATGGGTTGTATGGAGTTGTTGAAGATGTGAAGAGGCTTGGAATTTTCAATTGGTGAAAGGTCGTCCATGATAGGGATGGAGATATATCCGCCGACAAGGCTAGGCCCAACTTGGAATGTTGTACTGATGAGGACGACGATGATGATGATGATGATGATAATGACACTGATTGATACTTTTTTCATGAAAATTTAACCAGATTTTGTTGTTGTTTGTTTTACCTCTAATTCAACTGACCGGGAATTGAACCCGGGGCCTCAACATGAGAGGCAACGATGTTATTGTTAGACCACAGTGGTCTTAGAATCAATTGAACAATTATAAAAGTAACGAAATTTCAATTCTGTGTAAAGTGAAAATAATTCGTTACTGAAGAAAATGAAGAGAAATATGTGAGGTACTGTTAAAATTTATGTGGGAGAATGCTACAAAGTTGAATTTCTTTAAGAATGAAACTGCATATTCTAGTGAGAGAAGAATAATAATTCATTTTATAGACTGTAGCTGCTACTGTAATGTTCAGACACACTTTAAGACACTTCAGCTACTGATGCTTTGTGAAGCTAGTCCTGCAAGTCATCGTCGTTTGCTTAAATCAACCTACTGGACACACAGGACGTTTCAAAACTTGGTCACCATCAAAACACCATGCTCTATTACTATTTTAATTGAAAGATATAATTTTGTTTCTTAAAAGATATTATTTATGTACTTTATTTAGTAATTCAGTCCACTGTTGGTTAGATATTACAGAAATTATTGACAATGTGCTCAATATTCTCAGTGTAACTGCATTTTTAAAGAATTAAGCTATTAAGGTTGTTCTCATGAAAATATCACTAATTTTTTTAAAGATTTAAACAAGTAAATGGCCAATACAAAATTTGTTTAAGTATGTGTGTGTCTGTGTGTGTGTTAACGATCTAGCGGAGGAAAATTTTACTTTTTCGGCACCAACCTCGGTATATAGTAATCAATTTACAAAGTAAGTTCTTTTTAAAATCACACGAAAACATACCTTACAAAATTAGCAAAATCCGAGTATTAAAAGTTAGGGTTTACCTGAAAGCTGAAGTTTAAAAGTAGCTCTAGCTGCTGCATTGTTAGTTTTATCCTAGCAAAATTGTACGATTTAATTAACAATCAAATTGTTGCTATTAGAGGGTCTCCTCGAAGGGCGTTATTAATAAATCGTTATCTTAGATATTGATTCTAAAAAATGTCACCTAATAGGTAACGTGTCGAGGAATATATAGGATTTTATGGGTTGAAGTCAGGACTGATAGTAGGAATTCATGTTACTTATTACTCTAACGGTAGCGTGCTGCCCTGTTACGCAGCGGGCCCGGGTTCGATCCCCGGTCGGGGCAGCTTTTCTGGGTGAGGTTTTTATCGGGGTTTTTCCTCGCCTGTAAGACAATTGTCAGGAAAACTTTAAGGCCCAAACGGTCCCCGAAATCATATGGTCATCATCACCATCATCATCCTTATCATTATCAACATCATCATCCTTCACCGATGTGGAAAGCAACGGGAAGCTACCACACCTACAATTCCCTAGCAAAGCTGCAAAGTATAGCATGAAAATGGTATGATTGCAGTGAAAGACCTGCCCTCGGGCAGAATTAGTATGGATGGATTACTCTAACATAAAAGAAAGCCAGTGACACTGTCTACTAATAGTTTAATGTTAATGAGCTCCAATACGACAAATAATGAAGCATAGAAAACATTAATGATCTCAAGTTACATATTGTATTATTAAAATAGAACGAGCCAAATATTAAATTGAATTTAGATGCAACATTTACTATTTATTTTCCTCAAGAAAGAGAGATAAAACTTAGATTTTACCAACAGGATAAAGACTATCATGTTTAAGGTGTTAATTTTTAGAGAGTTTAATTTTTATAGTTAGCTAAGCATTTAATATATACATTCCTGAAAATAAAAGAAAACTCTACTTACGCAACCTGCCCAGCAGAACGGCTGATGTGTGCCTTGGGCGGACCCAGAGGCCTCACTCTCTCTGGCTCCATCTGGAGTCAGTTTTATATCTTATTCTCCTAAGGTGTGGTATAGATAAATTTTCCTAATAGTTTCTAGAACATTCTATTGATTTGTTGTTTAATATAAAAAATTCCCTGTCTCCTTTTGGGACAGTTAAACATATTATTTCTGGGAAACCTTGTATCAAAAAACAAGTTTCTAAATGTTTCTAAATGTGTCGCCACAACTTTGTTTGTTCAGTAGAAGCTACAAGGTGATTCAATAATTAACATGCCAATTATTTAATAAAACCATATAAGATTAATGCAGTTAAGCCCGTGTCACAACACAAATCTATATTCCTTAAACAATCAAAATCGGAGTATAAATTCGACGTGCTGAGAAAATCGCTTATTTTACGCAATTCCTGTGTGACGAAACATTGAATTAAATGAACGTTTGTCTGTGTGATTATATACTATACCGGCATTTATATATTTATATAATTTAGTAATTAAGTCCGATGGCTAGTCATTGCGGAGATGGTTGGCATTATATTCAGTTGTTAATTTATGTTAATCTAATTAGTTTAACATACAGCAGAATTATATCACTGTAAGTTGTGAACCATAATAAAAAATAGCAATTACTATTCTCGTATAGTTCAATAGTGATAGCTTGCCATACATGTATGCAATTTAAGAAGGCACCATTATGTATTAAATACATATTGACTATCCTAGGGCTCGAAAGGCCTAACAGCGGAAGCTGGCCTCACATCCAAAAGTATTAATCATAGAGGTAAACGATTATCCAGCTAGTATAGTCTGACATGTGACAAGATCGTCGTGTCCCTAACCGTTACCGCTGGTTTTCTCATTCTGGTTGTATCCACATTCCTCACGATTCTGGGTGGGCACCAGTCCCATACTGGCGGAAATTCCATGTGGAAATATCTTCGTCCTTGGGGACTCAGACCAGCCCAAGGCTTGAATCTTTGGACATTTCGGCATAAAAACACAACAAAAAATATACAGTATTAATAAGTTAATAACTTTAATCTCAGTCTTTGCAAAATACGTTAACTAAAATAACAGTATATCATATAAGTTATATAAAATTAACATTACCATTCCCTAATATACAAAAGCACAATATGTAAATAGTTTATTACAATGCGAGGTTGGGAAGTGGTTTTTACAGAAGTGAGGAAATGATTACAAACCAAGCGATAGCCAGGTTTTTAATTTCCGAAATTCTTTAAAACACTTCAAAAACGTGTGTTGCACAATGGTGTTTTCTAAATGATAAATAATGACACCTTTGTTGGAAATATTTGCGTTCATTATAAACAACTGACTGATGTTAACAGTTCGGTCAATGTATATACGATAAATGCCGAAAATAATATAGTTGAGACTACAGCAGACCGTGACACCAATCATGCATTAAATAGTGGCAAGAACGAATTTATTGTCTTACATTGTTTCAATTATAGTTCAGTTCATTTAAAATGCAGTGATTTGTTTCGTATAATGTCTATTAACACTACCTTTTGGATATATTTTTGTATATACATTGTACGTAGTATACATAAAGAGCAGTGGTTTTACTTCCCCCCTAGATAGGTAATTTGTAATATTACAGTATAGTTATTTATAGGTTGGTAACCCGGAAATTTAAGAAATTGAACTTTTAATAATGGTCGTCATTCCTGTAAGTACGAAAGAACGCACCATCCTGCAAAAACCTAAGTTAACAGCTTTTTTATTTTTAAAAAAGGTTCTGCTTGACGCTCTGGAAATACTTGAACGATGAACAGATCATAGAAGAGGTATTGTGAAATTTAGAACATTTTCTTTCTATAGATACTCTATTATTACATGCCCGATGACATACAGATGTACTCTGTGACAATACCAAGGAATGGGTAGGAATGAAGTAACAATTAAAATTCACTATCCTGAAAATTGCAACTACCAGGTTCCAGTAGTCTGTAGACAATCAAAGTAGGGACAGCAATAATTATGTTTGCTGATGTAAATTATGCTCGGGTATCAACATTTTTTATTTGGCTCAATTTATTCTAAAATATGAAAGAGAATTCTAGCCGATCGGGTTAAATGCCAATACACTATAAGACCCATATAATCTCTTAATACAATCTGTCCACCATAATCATCACTTTCATATTCACCGTATTATTATGAATAAATGGATGAATGGAGTATTTTATCTTAAATTGCTGCTATTGACTCGGAGGTGAAATGATCACATATTCAGGGAGATCTTTCAAATTCTCATATTTTTAAAAAGTGTTCACACAGTTAAAAATTCTCTCAACATGTCATTCCCCTGTAAGACCCAAGAGGTAAAAGTACCCACAAAGGGAGAGTTTAAACAAAGGAAGAGAGAAAATCATATTGTTTATTATTATTATTATTATTATTATTATTATTATTATTATTAATTTTATATGTTCCTCTTTTTCCCTTATTTTATTAACTAATTCGGCAAGGAATATTAGCAGTGCGATTGGCAGGTAATATAATTGCAGGGCAGATACATAATAAATGAATATGTTCATAAACATAGGCCGTTGTGAAATTAGATTAATTCAGTTTAGAGAAAAATCCGCATGTTCAAGAGACAGAATCTAACCCTTGCTCTGTAGTTAGGAAAGCTATTCATGAGACCTAGAGTTTACCTCATATATTTAAAGTTTGACATAACTTCCATAGGCCATTTACGTTGAAGTTATAACAAATAATAACGGTAATAATAATAATAATAATAATATAATAATAATAATAATAATAATAATAATAATAATAATAATAATAATAATAATATACTACTACTACTACTAATAATAATAATAATATTAATAATAATAATAATAATAATAATAATATAATAATAATAATAATAATAATAATGGAATCGAAGTAATGATTAAGTTGAATGCACGGATACAACAATGAACAATAAAAGATGCTTGCAATAAAAAGCCATTTCTATTCAGGCTGTTAAGTAGAAGGCCATGAGAGCAATTAGCGAAGTTAGGCTGGAAAGAGAAGGGAGGGGGAGAGGACAATCAACCAGAATAACATCCCAAGAACTTGGGTCATGGCTGGACCTTAAACGTAAAGTGTATCAATAAATCATAATTAGATGGCAGGTTTAGCCATTGCCGACCAGGAGAAAAAGAGAGAAAAGTGTTGCACTTCCTTCTCCTATACGTATGACGGAGTTAGTCTTCATTAGCTCCGGTGGAACAGAAAGGAAGACACTATATATCTCTATATAACACATACAATACATGATACTCTGCAGATGATCACGCTCGCTTGCAGTAAATGCTATTTGATCTCTTACAATGAAATATTTCTCTCTCGGTTCAAGGTTAAGCAAAATTAGTTTTAAAACACACGTCTTTTCTTCTCTATATGCCCTTCCTTCTTCTTTTTTTTCTCAAGGAAACTATCGATATTCTCATAAAGAAACTGACATCGTTATTTTATGAGAGTTTTCTGATTTGAGCCAAGAGACAAAAATAATCTGGGAATTTTATCTGTAACAACTCTGTGGAGCGGCAGATCTAGAATGCCCTTGTCTCTGGTCTCAAATCTACAAGCGTTCATCATAGATGTGGTCGATTATCCACCCAGTATAGTGACGCCATGTGTCAGCATGTCGGATCCCCGACCCATTAGAGCTGATTTTCTTGAATCAGCTATTTATTGCTACTGCCAATTTTTTTTTCAAGATGCTGGTTGAGCACCAGTCCTACACTGACCATAATTCCATGAGAAAATTTATTCCTCAATGGGGGCTCGAAACAGCGCAGGTCCCATATATCTGTGCTAAGACATGTTGCCCTAAACCGCTCGGGTACATAGCAGGAAGAATTTTAAATAAAAGCAATCATAATCGAGACCCCCATAGGAGTGAAAGTGGGAAATTATAATAGACTGCGTATGCTGTAGTCTAAATACTGCTGCCGAGCTGCCATGCTACAATATATATTGTAGGACCTTGCAGTTGTACATCTCACCTTAATTTAGATATACATGATCCATACTAGATTACATTTTTTCAACAAAACATACAGCGAGACAGGTATGAATAGAGGTAAAAAGTAACTCATAATAATAATAATAGTAATAATAATAATAATAATAATATATATATATATATATATATCATTCTATTAACTTGACATTATAATTTTTTGTGTTTATTTAAGGATACATTTAGCTTTGAAGATGTATATGTACATAATACATCCACCGTCGTGGTCTCGAGGTAGTGTGCTGCCTTGTCACGCAGCGGTCCCGGGTTTTCGATACCCGGTCGGGACAGTTTCCTGGGTGAGGTTTTTTCGGTTTTTTTTCCTCACCTGTAAGACAAATGTCACGAAGCTTAGGGCACAACGGTCCCCGAAAATCATCCGGCCATCATCACCATTCTTATCATTATCATCATCATCATCCTTCACCGTTGTAGAAATCAGCGGGAAGCTACCACACCTATAATTCCCTAGTAAAGCTGCAAAGCATACAATGAAAATGCTATGATTGCAGTGAAAGACCTGCTCTCGGGCAGAATTACTGTGGATGTGGATATATATATATATATATATATATATGCTTACTTGTTATAGTCAGCTACTAGATGGCAGTGAAGACTGAGTTCTCGCGACATCTAGTAATAATGGAGAATATAATACATATATAAGAAAAATGAATGCTTGAATTGGATTCGCCTGGTGGTGTAATGGATATCACACTGAGGTACAGACTCAGAGATCCGGGTTCGAATCCCGTCCAGGCATTTATTTTTCTTATCATACCATATTAAGCTTGCATTGCTCAATGTTATACATTTAATTATAGGCTACGTACATACACGTGTGTATATTTTTAGATATCTTAAACCATTCGGTCTAAATTACTTTTTAATATTGCAGTTTGATCATCGCATATCTATATATGAGATACAGTTTTATCTACTTCTCTAATAAATAAGATAGTGGTGGACCACTTGGTCGACCCCGCGATTTGAGCACGGACGTGTAACTAATGCAACCATTAACTCGTTCGGCATTGTTTACTGCTAAAACTCCATGACTAGACAGGCCTAGAAGGATCTTTGCTACTACTCGGCTGCTGGTCTCACATCCAGATGTGTTAATTCTTCAGCCAGTGTAAGGGTGTCATGTGGTCAGAATATCGGATCCCTATCCGCAATAGCTATTTTTCCCAACCTGGAGCGGTTTCTTTTATTTTAGCTACCGAAATTCCTCATCATGCTGGGTTGTCACTGATCCTACACTGGCCGAAATGAAGCACGTGAGCAGTTATTTAACAGTCGGAATTCACATGTTTGGGCCTTTGAAAATCCCCATGCTACATTTCAGAGGTCACATCAACTGAGATTTGGTGTTAATGTGTGGGCCGGTATTGTGGAAAACTTCTTAATAGGACCATTCATTTTGCCCGCCCGACACAATGCTTACAATTACATAGTATTTCTCCAACAAGTTTTGCCTGATCTAATGGAAACAGTTCCCCTTCATATCAAACAGGACATGTGGTTTCAATATGATGATGCACCAGATCACTTTGGCGCTGATGTATGTCGTCATCTTACAGCTACATACGGCAATCACTGGATAGGTAGAGGTGGACTCATTGCCTGGCCGGCACGCTCCCCTGACCTTACTCCACTTGACTTCTTTTTGTGGAGGCACATGAAGACTATCGTGTATGAAACACGTGTTGAATCCGAAGAGGACCTTGTGGCACAAATAACTTGCGCAGCTGGCGAAATCAAAGAAATGGCTGGTGTCTTTGCGAGAGTACGGTAGAATATGGCACGCCGATGCACTCTTTGTGTTAATCGCAATGGGAGTGCGTTCCAACATTTGCTTTGAAGAGTAAACCTGTGATTACCTGTCAACAATGAGATGTTTGTGTGCAATAAATGTAATGTAATGTATGTATCTGAACCAACTGGGCGAGAGGCAGTAATGACATTAACTAGCCTAGGCTTAAACGAAGCACCACAGCTAAAAGCATCATTAACAAAAAGTGTTTAAAATATTGGTATCTATCAGCTCCCAAATTTGTCGGTATAATTTTCGGATATCCTATATGTGTAAACTACACAGAATTGGGCGATATACTTAGAATCCAATTTAAAATATACCTATATTCGTTTAAATATGCGTTAAATTCCAGATGTTCGGTTAACTGTGGACATTCTTCATAAATAGGCCATATTTATCTGGAACATGAGTCAAATTTAGTACAAACTTAAGAAAATACAAGGAAAATGACATAAAACAGACCCGGTGAAAATAATTTGCAAGTATCTCTTTTAGTTCATAGGAGGAGAAGAATTACTCGTAATTGTACAGTCGATTGTTTATTTCCTGGTTTCCGCAGCCAGCAAAAACTTGGTGTTTGGAGTGAGGAGGAGGAAGAAAGAGGATTAACGCTTGGGTGTTTCAGAAGTAGAGAGGGTTGTGTTTCTCAAGCAAACAAGTTCAAGTATGTCGGAAATAAATCCCCCGTACCCTCCCCCTTTTACAGAAACAAACTACAACAATACTGAAATAGAAATAAATTCCACCCCCACCCATACATAAGAACTTGAAAGGAACGTAAATTTCCTTCCTTGATACATTACCAGGATCCAAATACAATTTTGCTGTTCAACAGATACATTTCATTATTGTTTTATTTCCTAATAGGTTAGCTTATTTCTATAACATATTAGAACCCTCGAACTACGCTCACACGGTAGCTAATTTAAGATTGGTAACTCCATCTCAGCCATCCATTAGATGTAACATTGAAAGCGGTGCTATAGCGGTCATGCGTTTCTATCAAAGATAATGATCTAAAACTTCTGAGCACTTTAATTTATAAACAAAAGATGCTTAATCTTCATATCGTTTAAATACTTCTATTGAGGCTAAAAATAACCGCTTAGTTTATTCTGAAAAAGGTACTTTTTATCAGATTTTTACTGCGTATTGCCGTTTTAACTATTTTCGAAGATGAAATTAAATGAATGCTTAATTTATGTTGGAAGGAAAATATATTTTATTGAATCTATGTCTTATATATATATATATTTATTTATTTATTTATTTAAGTACTGCATTAGACTTTAGTTGGTCCGTTACGATCTAGTGTCAGTGCTTTGAAGGTCTTCTCCAAATTTCGACTTTCCTTTGGAATAAGTGCGAGAATTTGTTTTGTCCATCTTTGAGTTGATACCTCTCAAATTATTTCCTATACTGATGCTATATTAGTTGATGTAATGGGAAATGGAAAAACGTTTATTCTTCTAGAATGTCCTAATTTCTCCTGTGTCCGAGTAATGAGGATCCTGCAGTCTTCCTCATGAATCTCATCTCGGCTACTTGTAATACCTTGTAGAATTCCACTTACATTCAAGTCTAGAAAGGAAAGCTCCGGATATACAGTATATGAGATACTTGAGCCAAGTAACGTCAGCTTAAGGTTGAATCATTTATGAAATTTACATTACGATAGAACTGATAAAATATAAGATAGATAAAACTTTACATTCAGAATATGTTTTGACATCAGATGGAAGATGTGAACATTGTACTATATGTTGCCTCTCTCCATATATGCGCATTTTCATATGAATGTCATTACATAATATTAGAGATGAAGATATATATATATATATATATATATATATATATATATATATATGGTATTATTTGGTTAAGACACTTTAGTAATAGCTAAGACTTCAATTATATAATTTGCGGAAAGAACAACTGTTCTTTAGAATATTGCCATTTACCAGAAGGATAAAATAATTTATGCGTTGTTTAACATATCTCGGTGACACTCCTGTACTATTTGTGACACGAGCGTTTGATGTCACTCTGATTCAGAGGGACGTAACTTGTAAGTTCTATTGCATGAAGAAGCTAGAAATATTATTGTTGGAATCTGCAAAGTCGTCTGTGAATGCCTACATTATAATTCTGCGTCGTGTACTCATCTATTCATAAATTCATGGAATGCCTGGCACGGTTCAGGAAAGTAACATAATATGTTAAACGTCATTTAAGGAAACATTATACTCCTTAGTAGATAGCTACAATCGTTTAAATTAAAGGTAACCATACTTCTTTAACTTCATTATCATCAATTTGTTTTTCCATGCAGCCTAGTAGGTTTTCTGCAATATAAAAAACCTTATTTACGTCAATGTCAGTAACGATCAGCTATAAAATCATCGTCATATCTCTACATCTATACGTTATGACCTTTATATTTTCGAAAACACTGCAAATGTCATATCGTTCGGCAAATCTAAGTTAATTAAATGTTTGTATCAATATAATCAATGTCAAAAAGCAAACTCTGATTTTTATCATTTTGTATTGATAAAACTCTCAGTTATATTATATTGATGTGAAACGTGGAATCTTATTTTAACGGAGAAAAGGAGATTGCGAATATTTGAGAATAAAGTTCTTAGGAACTTTTGGGATCAAAGAGAGAAGAACAGACAGACGAATGGAGAAAACTACATAACCGAGAGCTACATGGTCTTTATAGGAAGCCAGATATAATAAGAACAGTTAAGTCTCATAGACTGCGATGGGCAGGACATATGGCACGAATAGAGAATGAAAGAGTTATATGTAAGCTTCTTGTAGAAAAACCAGATGGAAAACGCCCAGTTGGTAGACTAAGAATGAGGAAGAATAACATCAACCATTATTTAATGGAAGTAAATTAAACAGGGGTTGATTGGAAAACATTAGCTCAGGATAGGGGGGATGAGTGGAGAGCTTATGTCCGCGCGATCATGAACCTACGGTTAGTTACATTAAAATTCTAAAAGAAAAGTAAAAGTTCACGATTATCATTTACAAAAAATCTCATTATCTATTTTAAAATTATTGCTACGACGTTTCAGTTTATTTGTGGACACAAATATATATAAAAAAGAAAATGTAAAACCACCTGGTTCAACATATTGCTTCTACAAATTATTAGAAATTTTAAAAGCAAAATATTAAAATGTTTTTACTCTCATCAATATTTTAATCTACTATTTACTCTTTTAATATTAGGTCTAGTATATATTATATTATATTATATATATATATATATATATATATATATATATAATGTCCGCGATGGAATCCTAAACTACTGAACCGATTTTAATAAAATTTTACACACTGTGTGCAATTTGATCCAACTTGAGACATAGGGTAGTTTATAACTAAATTTATAGTCGCATTATTTTTATTGCAAATTATTTGTTTATTATTTAACAAAGAGTTATAATTATCTGTGAGTTCCATACGATTCTAACAGATGGCGGTGTAAGATACAGCTCGCGTCCAAGCTCTGTGTGTTTTCGGGGGGATGTGTGATGAGTGGAGGAGATTCACTTCTCTGCTTCGCATAGTACTAACAGCTGAGTCAGCAAATTCCTTTCAGACTGGCTGAAAGACAGAAATTTAAATTGTTAACGTATACCTTAGCCACAGCAACGCGTGGCCGGGACTTCTAGTATATATATATATATATATATATATATATATATATATATATATATGTGTGTGTGTGTGTGTGTGTGTGTGTGTGTGTGTGTGTGTGTGTAGTTATCAAATAGTTACTAGAGTTTCAACATCCTTGTAGCTGTCCCTAGATTTTTAAGATGAAACAAATGTTTCTATCAGCTAAGAGGTTTATAATACTGTTTTTCCATACAATTTCTTAACACGCTAAATAATATCTTTGTTCAAGACAATTATTATAGACCCATATGGCGAATATTGATGATGATATAAAAGAGATAGTTCTATGATATTACGCATTTTAGTATAAGAGAGATTCTAGAGAACAAATGGGAATATGGCACAGTGCAATAAATGTACATTATGTAGACTTAGAAAGAAACACACACTTCAATTGAAAAAGTACTCGAGCAATATCCTGTTAGAATTCGGAATTCCTAAATAAGTTGTTAGACTTACTCAAATGTGTCTAAATGGAACAAAGAGTTGGGTGTACATAACGGATTACATCACTATCTCTTCTGCTATACAGTTTTATACTAGAACATGCCAAATCTCAAAGGATAAAGAGGACGCACAACTCAATGTTGTTAATTAGCTATTCGTAGGCCTATAGGCTGGTGACGTAGCATTTTTAGCAAGTAGTGAGGAAATACTAAAAGAAAACACACACACTATTTTAAATACCGCTAAGAAATTTGGGCTGGAAGTAAATATCAATAAAAGTACATATATTATCATACGTAGAAATACATTATTAAAAGGGAATATACACTTAATAAGAAATGAGGAAATTTTGAAAAGGTGTCGGAATTAAAATAGGAACAATAATTAATTATGAATAGGAATACGGCACAGGAATAAATTGAACATAGGTTCTACACTAGATGCGTATGCTATTATGTATTATATGTACTCTTGCCAACAAACGTCTCTAAAAATGTGTTAATCGTAAACTATATAAAACGGCAATTCTTCCAGTTATGCTATATGAATGTGAAATATCTCCTATATTAAGGGAAAAGCTAACTATTAATTTTGAGCCTTGGTTGTAGTTGTGAAATTCGATTTAATAACTATCTGGAAAGAACATGTTCAAAGAATGAAAGATGAACGCATACCAAAAATTATACTTGAATCGACACATGCTAAAGGGCCCTCAGTCAAGAAAAATGGAAAATTGAGTTAAGCATAATATGGTAATCTGAAAGATTGATTTCAATGTATTATGCTACAAAGACCCCAGTCAGATGCACCATTGTAGTAGAAACAGGGCATGAAGTTTGAATGTTACACTCAATAAGGACTTCAGTCAGTGACTGAGGCTGTTTTAGCATGTCAGGTCATAAAGTGCCTCATGTTGGTACTCCTGTTAGCGGTAAACAGCTGTTAATTCATTTGAGCGAGAAGCACGTAAATGATGCTGCAAAAAGATCCGCTGCTGCCAAAATAGTAGGCCTATATAAGAGAAAGGCCAAAAAAAGTTTACACAAAGCTCATAAAAGACGCTACACAAAAAGATGAGCCTCGTACACACTCAATCTCCTCGATTACATGAAAAATGTTCGACCGCCTCAGATTCCTGTTCAGGAAACTTTTTATCTGAGGCAGTTGACAACACATTTTTTTTTTTTTTTGTGTTCATGACATTAACAGTAATACATCTTTATCATGAAGGAGTTGGAAAGAAAGGGTCCAATGAAGTATGCTCCTTGATATGTGACTTTGTGCACAGTTACTGAATTGCACTTCTATTCAGATAACTGTAGAGGACGAAATAAAAATCATTTTGTAGGAATAATACTAATACTAGTAGATTTCCAAAAATTGAACACTATTTCCTCTAAGAGGACATTCAATCCTCCCTTACGATAGGGATTTCAGTGTAATAAAATGATAAATTGAAAACATAATAGATTCTACTCTCTATATGAACTTACAGAACTAATCATGAAGCCTAGTAAAACTGAAAAGTTCACTGTGAAGGAAATTAACACTACAGATATATTAGATTTTAAAACTTGGAGGAAAAATAATTACAAGAAGAACTCAATTTCTGAAGAAACAGCCAATAGAAATGCCTCAAGAGAGAAGACAGTTCCGTTTCTAATCAGTAATTTTCTGCATTTTACCTACAGTAAAGATTTTCCAGGATATATCTTGGCTCGGCATGGAATTGATTCCATGGTGCCCCATACATTTCATCTTTGTCTCCCTGGAATACGTACTGTGAGTTTTACAGTAGAACATGCTTATTCGGCAGGTAAAGCGACATTGAAAGAAGAAAAACTACGTGATATTCAGAGACCAGTTCAATATATACCTGAAGAAACATCAAAGGTTTTAAGAAGAAATTAAAATTGGTCTATTGTGGAAAAGAAATGACTGGCAGTGTACTCAATATATGTATTTGTTTATGTTTGTTCATAAATCTGAAGTATTTTTGTAAATATTGCAATTAATAAATAGCAATACTATATGAAAAAGTCTTTACCTTGTCGTGGTGGAGTGGCTTGTGTGCTTAAATGGTCCTGAGAGCTATGCCGGCGGTAGCATTGCTGCCGATAGGGTTACCCATGCCGGACTGGTCGAAGGTGATAAGTCAGACGAAATAAGTACCTTGGTCGAAAGAGTGAAGATCTTTCACCGTAAAAATACAACCGTCAAGAAATGCGGACATGGGTTCTACTGGGGTAAAATTTTCCGGAGGTCAAATAGTCCCCCATTCGGTTCTCCGGGCGGGGACTACTTCAGGGAACCCATGCCAAAGGCTCAAACACAGGGACATGTTCCTAGGAACATGGAATGTTAGGACTTTATACAATAGCGGGGCACTAGAGATATTACGCGGGAATTGGATAAATCGCCCTTGGATATAGTCGCTTTACAGGAAGTTAGGTGGCCAGGAGAAGGTAGTCAGGAATCAGGAAGCTTTGCATTATACTATGGGGGTGCAGAAAGACCTGCATTTGGAACAGGTTTTTTAGTCAGAAGGAGGATCCTATCCGCTATCCGAGATATTAAGTTTGTTAGTGATAGGATTCATACATAATTCTAAAGGGTAAACGACATGATTTTATAATTGTAAATGTACATGCCCCCACAGAAGATAAAGATGACAAGATCAAGGATGAGTTCTATGAAGAATTAGAATGCTTATTTGATAGCTTTTCACGATATCATATGAAAATTGTCTTAGGAGATTTAAATGCAAAAGTGGGGCGGGAAGATATATTCAAACCAACAATAGGCAAATTCAGTCTTCATGAAGATAGTAACGACAACGGGGTTAGATTAGTCACATTTGCCACATCAAAGAATCTCATTGTTAAGAGCACAACATTTCAGCATAAGGATATTCATAAATACACCTGGACGTCCCCAGATGGAGAAACTCGGAACCAGATAGATCATGTATTAGTGGATAAACGCTGGCACAGTAGCATCATTGATATTAGATCAGTTAGAGGGACAGACTGCAATTCGGATCATCATCTGGTCAAGGTGAAAATCAGACAACGGCTATCGCTTATGAGAGGAACAAACGCTAAAGATGATTCTGTAAAATATGAATTAAAAAACTTGAAAAATGATTAAATGCGGCAAGTATACCAAATCAAAATTGCTAATAGATTTGAAGTACTGGAATCTTCAGAGGGCAATGTGGCAAATGAAGAAGAAACTGATATAAATAAAGAATGGAAGGCTATAAGAGAAATTATTAAATTGTCAGCATCAGAAAGCATTGGTTGTTTAAAAAAGAGGCAAAACAAGAAATGGTTTGATGAGGAATGTGCCGACATTGTAAAGAAAAGAAAGTTGGCAAAAATGAAATGGTTACACGAGCCAAATGAGGTAAATTTAGAGCAATTGGGTAGTGTTAGACGGGAAACCACCAAGTTACTAAAGAGTAAGAAGAGGGAATATTTGAGAGAGAAGATTAATGATCTTGAAATGAATGCAAAAAATAGGAACATTAGAGAATTATATCAGGGAATTAGTATAGAGAAGAAAGGGTTTCAGGCTAGAACAAACATAATTCGGAATGAAAATGGGGATATGATTGCAGATTCCAAGAGTATATTAAATAGATGGAAAAGTTATTTTAATCAGCTATTAAATGTACATACAGAACAGGACATTGAGGAGGATAAGTTACAGACAGCAGAAATGCTAGTCACAGAGCCAAGTGCATTAGAGGTTGAAATGGCAATTGAAAAATTGAAGATGTATAAAGCATCAGGTTCAGATGAGATCCCAGCAGAACTGATAAAATCAGGGGGAGAAAAATTGATGGACAAGATACGCTGGTTGCTTAGTGTGATTTGGGAAAAAGAAGCTCTTCCAGATGAATGGAAGGAATCAATTATCGTACCAATTTATAAGAAAGGAGATAAAACTGATTGCAACAACTATAGGGGCATCTCATTACTTTCAACTTCGTACAAAATTCTAACAAATATATTAGTAAGCAGACTTACTCCCTATATTGATGACATTCTAGGAGATCATCAATGCGCATTTAGAAGAAACAGGTCTACAACAGATCAGATTTTTAGTATAAGACAGATTTTAGAAAAGAAATGGGAATATAATGGTACTGTACATCAACTATATGTAGACTTCAAGAAAGCATATGATTCAATTAAGAGGGAGAAGTTATATAGTATCCTGCTGGAGTTCGGAATTCCTAAAAAGTTAGTTAGACTTATACGAATGTGTCTAAATGGCTCAACGAGTAGGGTGCGTGTAGGCAAACAGTTTTCAGACACTTTTGAAATCCAGAATGGGTTGAAGCAAGGAGATGCACACTCTCCTCTACTATTTAATTTTGTACTAGAGCATGCCATTAAATCTTTAGAGAATGTGGAAGGCTTACAACTGAATGGTATTAATAAGCTGTTAGTTTATGCTGATGATGTAGTACTACTGGCCGATAGCGAGGAGATACTAAAGGCCAACACGCACACACTATTGAGTAACACTAAGAAATTAGGACTGGAAGTAAATATCAGTAAAACTAAATATATGGTCACACGTAGAAATACATTATATAATGGAAATGGACAGCTAATGACAAATGAGGGAAATTTTGAGGAATTGGCTGAATTCAAATACCTAGGAACAATAATCACAAATAGGAATGAGATGCACAAAGAAATTAAACATAGGCTCAATTCTGGAAATGCATGCTATTATGCATTGCAGAGACTTCTGATGTCCCAACTCCTTTCAAAAACGTTAAGCTGAAAATATATAAAACTATTATTCTACCAGTTATATTATATGGGTGCGAAACATGGACTCTTACTTTAAGGGAGGAAAGGAGATTACGAGTATTTGAGAATAAAGTTCTTAGGAAAATTTTTGGACCAAAGAGAGATGAACAGACAGGTGAATGGAGAAGACTACATAACAATTAACTACATGGTCTTTATAGGAAGCCCGATATAATAAGAACAGTTAAGTCCCGTAGACTGCGATGGGCAGGACATGTTGCGCGTATGGGGAATGAAAGACGTGCATGGAAACTTCTTGTAGGAAAGCCAGAAGGAAAACGCCCAGTTGGTAGACCAAGAATGAGGAGGGAGAACAACATTAACTATGATTTGAGGGAAGTAGATTATACAGGGAATGATTGGAAAGCATTAGCTCAGGATAGGGATGTATGGAGAGCTTATGTCCGTGCGGCCATGAACCTACGGGTTTGATAGTGCCAGTGAGTAAGTAAGTATATGAAAAAGTGACCGAATTCACATATCTATTACCAAAAATGTTTAAAACGTGCTAAAAGGGCTTCAGTCAAATGCTTTTGAACATTTATAACGAGCCGAAAATAATTGTATACACATTTTCGTATATACATGTGCATTTGTTTAATTTGGCACAATTAAAATATATACTTTTGAAATCAACTGGATTAATATGTCAGGCGTAAGAAGTTTATCTTAGTTTTCTCAAAAACCGGGCCTGGCTGACTAAAGTCCTTTTAGCATATGCCGATTCACTTAATTACAAACCAAAAGGAGACTGGAATGTTGGTAGACCGAAAAAGAGGTGGATTCAAGTTTTAGAATGAGAATCTACGAGACCGGAGCAAACTAAATGGGATTAATCCGTGATTGTTGATGATGATGATTCTTCTAGTAACCCCTTTTTTAGTTTAACAGAGATTTAGGCGCTCTCTCCCTACAGGGAAGAATTTGAACCATACTAATTTAGTTACACTTGTTTTCGTATAGATGTCATTTGAGTGGTCCGTGATCAGCGTTGATGAAAACTATCTAATTCACTGACACTATCGAATCCATAGGTTCATGGCCGCGCGGACATAAGCTCATCATCCATATATTGAGCTAGTGTTTACCAATCATCCCCTATATAGCCCACTTACTTCCCTCAAATCGTGGTTAATGATAATCTCGTACATCATTCTTGGTCCACCTCCTGGAAGATTTTCTCCTCTGGCTTTCCTAAAAGGAGTTTCCATGACAATCTTTCATCCCCATTCGTGCCACATGTCCTGCCAATCGCAGTCTACGACACTTAACTGTTCTGATTAAATCTGTTACCAATAAAGATAATGTAGCTCACTGTTATATAGTCTTCCTCTTTCGCCGGTTTCTTCGTCTCTCTCTTTGGTCCAAAACTTTTCGTAAGAATTTTATTCTCAAATACTAAGATTCGATCCAATATTTGCGAAAACTGAATATAAATTTAGGTCTATCTTTAATAATATCAAAATTATGTACATTGTCATTGTCACTTGGTTTCCTGTCACCTCGGCGGCATGGCGCGTCCATAGCCTCAAGTTATGGAGTGTAGTTCCGAGTAAATTGAATAAGCAGTCCTAGATAGTCGTTAACGATTATCCTCCTGTTTTTTGGGGGTTTGGCATGAAGATAACAATTTCACTCTGTAAAAATAAGTTTGTTCAGAAATATTCAGTAGTTGCTCGCACTATGATGGTTATTATTTGGATAGATCTAGGGAACTGGATATCGCGAATATGTTTTGGATTCAGCTTCCTGAGGGAAGGGGCCCTTAGTGAATGTAATAGTGAATCTATGGGTTCCATAAGCCATATAGTTAATTATTTAAAACATTCTTCTTCTTCTTCTTCTTCTTCTTCTTCTCCATCGTAATTTAATCTCTCATCTTACATGCTCCATGTAACCCGGGCCTTACAGTGCTTTTTTTATACAATGGCATTGAGGGCTTCCTTGAATAAATGATCAGCTCAATCCAAGGTTTCCTCCGAAACAACACAACATTAAGACGAAACACACCATTCACTCACACATTTAATATGAAAATTATGATTATGATGACCAGATGTTGTTCAGGGACCGTTCGGGCCTTAAATATAATTGATGTTTGCCTTACAGATGAGGTAAAACCCCCATGAAACCTGTCCCGACTGGAGATCAAATCCGGCCCAGACACTACAGCGGTGGACTACTTAATATCTACTAGATAAAAATAGTTTTAATTGTTTATTTAGCGCTAGAAGTAAATGTATTTATGTGTGTCAAAATTTAATTACAGGCCTATATTAGCCCAATGATTCCTTGAAGTTTTACAATACGAAAAGAACTTCAAAGGAAATAATTCCATTCATTTACCGTACTTGTACGTGCCAATTCGCCGCCCGGGCCTTACAGTGGTACTATCAATCAGAAGAGCGGTTTTAACTGTATATCACACACATACGTTTTTACCACACAGAACATGGAGGTCCTCCCCGAACAAGTGATCAGTTCAATGTCAGGGCCTTCTCCGAGACAACACAACGTTAAGACGAAACACACCATTCACACACATATTCACATGGTAATGATGATTATGATGGTCAGATGATGTTCGGGGATCGTTTTGGCCAAAGAAAATAAAAATAAATAAACAATTATAAATAATATTGAAAAAATAAGAAATCCGCAAAAGTTTATGAAATTCAAATTCCTTGATGAATGTGAACTAAATTTTATATTTAATATAATTTTAAAATCGTTTATTATTTACCGATATTTTCACAAATTATTTAAGTTCGGAAAATATGTTATAATAAATCATATTATTTGATGATCTTGAAGATTTTCGGGCTGTGGCCGTGGTCGTGAGATCATCATAGTAACTCCGGCCGTGAAAGTCTACGTGACTACATATTATTTGAGTTCATTCAATCCCTAAACAATATCCGAAACCATACTATAGCACATCCCTAGATTCTTTTATACTTGATTATGAAAATCAAATCCAAACATTGAAAAGTGATGTCAGATATTTTTTTTTTTTTTTTTTTTTTGAGTCCAAATGTTTCCGTCTCGATTTACTTGTCTGCATTTCCTCGTAACAAAATAAATGTCTTCAGTTTAATTATTTTCACTTTTTATGTGTAATATCTTAAGGGAGGAGGAAGCATTAAATTAACTTTTGTTATTGCTGTAAAGTTTAGTTTTCCACATGTTTGAAGTATAATATATTAACACAAAGAAACTGCAATTTGGAAATTAACAAATCATATTCATACTAGCTAATACCCGGCAAGCGTTGCTACGCCTAAGTAAATAAAATATTAATGGTAAATTAATTGTATGGTATGCGCTGAAACGAACCAAACATGCCGGCTGCTAGCCAGTTTTTAATTTCGGATTTCAGGTAAACCTTCACTTCTAATTGTAAAATTTTGCTCATTTTTGGATAAAATATACCTCGGTTTATTTTAATAGGATATACTGAGTTTCTTTGTGAAACTACTTGAGCGATTTTTTTTAATTTTCACTTCAGGTGAACTCCTACACCTAATGGATTTAAAGTGTCCAATTGTGTTGCGCGGAATGTCGGTAAGGCAGTTGACTACACAACTGACATAAAAAAATGTAACCCGATCACAGCGTCTCCTACAGAGTCCAATTGTGAATTTAAAACCATCCAGGGACCCACTCAAAAAAAAAATCATCAAAATTGTTCCAGTCGTTTAGACAGTTTTGAATTTTGTGTTTCAAGTAAACCTCCACTTTTAATTGTCTGATTTCGCTCATTTTTTGGATAATACCTACCTCGGTTTATTTTAATACGAATACCGTGTTTCGTTTTGAAACATCGAAAAATGTGACCGCTAGACAAATTGCATTTCAAATTTAATTAAGATACATCTAATTTTAAAGGCGTTCTATCAATTTGTATGTTGTTATTGTGTTGCCATAAGATTTAAAATTAACTGTGCATAAATATTAACTCATATGAATGAAAATTCTTACTTCTTCAATGGGAATTAGAATCCTTGAAAGCTCATATACATAATTCGAAATTATATCCTAACATGTCAAGATATATTTAAAAAAATAAATAAATTATGGGATTTAAAAAATCACGTTTTCAGGTCATCCTGTTCCCTTAAGAATTCAAAAGAAAAAAGAATTGGAATTTATGAAGTAGTGTCAAATAACAATGTGCCCGAAAGTATAAATAATGATCTGTTTTACACTTTTCATATTATCTGGGTGTATACTCGATTGCCCTTCTAAAATGTTGCAGAGTGGAACCGTCCTATTTCGAAATAGCGTGAAGTATTAGTGTGGTCGATGGAAATGAAAGGAATCGGATCCACGAACTCAACAGCTTTCGATACAGGCAATAATGTCTAATTAGTAATTTAGCGTGCACCTTTGGGGTGACCCACTGCACGATATGGCGACCTTTCTTCTCATTTTTCTTTTATTTTCATTTCTTACTTTCTTAGTGACCTCGAGGCAACTAGGGTGGGAGTATACTCAAGATCTCTTGTTTTATACCGATGTCAGATGATATGAGTACGCCTTTTTTATGCGAGACAGAGAAGGCAGTTATGGACGAGATCATTTTGTGCATCTAACAATTCGTTTCTTTGTCTCCAAGAATTACTTTTTGTTTCTTTGAAAATGTGGTTTGTTTTTTTTACAATGCAATGAGGCAATATGACCTTTTTGAGATGGACAGATACGGGAATTTGAAATTCTGGAAGAGTATAAGCTGGCTTGTTAACTCCTGTCTCACGTTTGGAAACTGCTTTATCGTATCATCTTGAGGATTGATACTTCAGCAGTAGGACGGCGTAGATTTTGGTTGTAATGCTAATGTTTTTTAAAGTCCGGGTCACGAGGTTGCTGGGGAACTAGATTTCTTATTCTTTTTGATGTTTAATAAAACAGAAATAGCTATGTCCATGTAAATGCCTATTGAAATTCTTCAGTTGTTTTTGCCAATAAAATTAAATCTAAGAGTTCATGGACGTGAATGTATCTTCGGTATAATATGCGATATCGACTCTACAAAAAAGCACTATTCACACGAATCTTAAAATACGTAAAGGGATTGTGTTAATTATTATAACTATATAATGAAACACTCCTCCTGTTGTGATTATTTACTTTTTATTAATCTAAACTATATTTAACAGCTGAGATCATTAGCATCGCAATTCAAATCTAGATGTAAAAGAGTCTATAAAATTTGCATAGACGTCTCTTTCTCAGGAATATTAATGCCATAAGTATATGATATGGGACCAAGTCTTTAGTTCCATCCCAAAGGGATTTTAACTCCCTGAAAAATCCATTGACATAATCCACCTTTGAACGTGCGAACCTTGGAACCATTCTTTTAACTAGAATAATTCATATTAGCCTAAATACCATTCGGCTAACTTTAAACTTATAGATTATAGCTCCATAAATATAACAAACAAAAAAGTTAAATTACCTTCATTTTAACAAAATGAAAACATTGAAAACAAAATAAATAAATATGTGTGGCACCACGAATCGAAGTCTCAAAGGATCATGAAAGGAGACACTTTTAAAATTTTATAAAACAATGGCGGTTCCAACACTACTATATGGATGGGAACACTGGGTCTTAACCAAAAACCAGGAACGAATAATAGAAACGTCAGAAATCTGGTTTCTGAGGAGATCGAAAACGAATATATATATACGAAGTGAACTAATTATATTCAAACTATTGAATAGAATTGCACAATACAGAGATGAATAGATGGACCACATCAATAGAATGGATAGCAACAGAATTCCAAAACAGAATCTTCATTACAAACCGTTAGGACGAAGAAATGTTGGTAGACCCAGTAACAGATTGACATACCACTACTAGCATGAGATCGGAACGGACCTTTAGGTATAATCCTTGATGATGATGGCCTTTATTGTAAAGAAAGAAACACGTATTTTTCTAGTGACAATAGTTCGATTTAAAATAGGAATACTAATGCTGTAAATCTACAATATGGGACACCCCGTTTTATATCCCTCCCGAACGGACCTATACTAATGATTTTAACCCCTTGAAAAATCCATTGATTCCGACCACGTTTAAGTCTGCGAACCTTGGATCCAAAGGCGAGCAAGGTAAACCACTAGTGAACTGGAATCGACTATCGGCTCTATGGTAAAACGATTAGTATTATTGGCATTGCAGTATCTCCAAGTTTGATTTATTTTTAATTATTGGTCTTATAACGGAATTTGCCGGATGCTTTAGCTTTGTGATGACATCCGTGTATCTACTCGATGATAAAAAGAAGAGAAATTGTGTTAAGAAAACTGAAATTGTACCTATGCGGTTATCACTATTCAGGTGACTTCATACATCTTCTGCTTGTCAGCTATAGTAACTATTTCAATCGGCCTTGATAGGCCTTATGTAATTAGCCGTAATTCAGATGATATATATATATGTTCAGAATTTCAATTGAAGTATCTTTTTGTGTGAATTGATTTCTGTACCTAATCTGATATTCTGTATTATATAATATTGAATTTGACCTAAACTTCAATCAATTTATGTAATGTCTAATCTTGATGAAAGTAGGTTATTTATAAAAATGAGAACTGAATATTGATAATAGAATAAATGGATTCCACTTTTTTTTTTTAAGCAAATTGAAAATCTACATATAAATGCCTCATTTTCTCGGTCGTATGATTTTGCTCTGGCTCTTTCAAGATTAATAAAACAAAATAGCCGTATTAATAGTTTTGCTCTGTAATAATAATAGAAAAAGAAATTTAAATATATGTTGTTTGGTGACTATTATGAGAATGAAGGGTTTAGACAAGACATATAATATATATTGTCAAGGATGAAGCCAGATACGTGTTCACTTAATTTTGGCGTAAGTAATTGCACACAGACTTCGATTAAAATCTCACTTAACACTCTATTTACTTCTATAAATTATCAGTAACAGTTTGTTCACACTTTCCACTAACAATTTATAATGATTTAATGTTTATCTCACTCGCAAATAATTTACAGTTTCTGATGAGTACACTCGCTGTTCTCACACTTAGTCTATCGCAACCAAAAACACAACTGACTGCTGACTGCCTCCTGCTTTCGCCTCAAAAATATAGGCGGCGAGGAACTTTCCAGGCTTCGGGTTCGAGTCACTTCGAACAATAGAATCCTCTGGCCACGGATCTTTTCCGAAAGAGGAGGAAGTTGTTGGTACATCTATCTGGATTGAAGGCCCAAATACTTAGATGTTTGCGCGGGCCTTTTGACTCGCGAATGGGCGCCTCGCAAATAAATAAATATATTCACTCTAACAAGAGAAAGTGATATGGGTGTTTATTTTGGTTAAATTGTGTTGGGAACTATTTTGCCTTGAACATTCCTGACAATTGTCTTACAGGCGAGTAAAACACCAATAATTGTATCAAGGATCAGATTTTGATGTCTGCTCCGATCTTAGCCCATGTTAGAATTGGTCTGTGCAACTTTTGCCGGGTATGTATATATATATATATATATATATATATATATATATATAGTAAAGCATTTTTTCGAGATTCTGTTGTTATCCATACTATTGTCTATTGATGTGGTCCGTGTCCACCGCTGTGGTCTCTAGGTAGCGTGCTGCCATCTCACGCAGCGGGCCCGGGTTCGATCCCCGGTCGGGGCAGTTTTTTTGGGTGAGGTTTTTATCGGGGTTTTTCCTTACCTGTAAGACAAATGTCAGGAAAGCTTTAAGGCCCAAACGGTCCCCAAAATCATATGGTCATCATCACCATCATCATGATCCTTATCATCATCATTATCCTTCACCGGTGTGGAAAGCAACGGGAAGCTACCATACATATGATTCCCTAGTAAAGCTGCAAGCATAGCATGAAAATGCTATGATTGCAGTGAAGGACCTGCCTTCGGGCAGAATTACTATGGATGGATGTGGTCGATCTATTCATCTGTATATTGTGCAAACCTATCTAATAGTTTGAATAGATTTTAGTTCTGTTACTATATGTTGTTTAGCAATCAGACAAAATATACCCATAAGACCTGTCTTCAATTGTATTCTATTCAATAGTAATTCTCCCTGAGGGCAGGTCTTTCACTGCAATCATAGCATGCTATGCTTTGAAGATTTACTAAGGAATTATAGGTGTGGTAGCTTCCCGTTGCTTTCCACTAAACGCACCTAATTACAAAGTGTTTGATTGCTAAAGAACTTAAAGATAAAATAACAATAAAAAAACAAATACACAATAAAAAATTAATAGAATCTAGCAAACTTAATTCAAAACATAAGAATTAATAATAACACAAAAATGGTAACGTTTGACATTTAAAACCTATATACAAATATTACCATTGATAAAACAATACGAATAATAGAAGAACAATTAAAAGAAGACAAAACTGAAGAAATCAATATAAAGAACTGAGCACTAAAACAAAATTATTTAAAATTTAATAACGTGTGTTTAATACAAGAAGACGGTGTAGCATTGGGTGTATCATCATATCGGAAACCTTTTTACAGAACCTAGAGGACAAACACTTTGAAAAATTAAAAGAACAATTCAATATAAAAGTATTAAGAAGATACGTTCCCAGAACGTTTTTCTATAGGTTTATCCCCTACTCTCGTATGCCAAACTCTCGCTATAATAATGTAATCATTAGGATTTATTTTATTCATTACATAGGCCTATTGTAAAATATAAAATTTAGTTTTCTTCGTATGCCCTTCTTACGGGTTACATATTCCAAGTAAAGAAATGTCTCATCGTAATGTCATGATTCTTAATTAGACTATACGTTCATTTATAAACTCGTAACTATGTATTTTATTTTGCCGCTCTTTTTTTTATGAATATTACTACACAACCCGCTGATGTTCTTTTTTGTTGTTGAGGGAGCCACAATATATTAAAATATTCCATTTCAATGGACCCTATAATTTATTTTTTTGTTTCTGGGATGATTACTACATCGACTTATATTTCTTTTAGTTATTTTTCTAATGTCTGTTCTTTGTTTGTAATTACGCTGCCGTTCCATATACCTAACTTTGTAAAACTCGCTATACCTAAATATTTATACCTATTCCATACTTAAGTTGTTAACGGTTGAGTCTGCCGGCATTTTGTGCCATAAGATTTGAAGTATGGTATGAAAAAGTTACTGGACTCTCGCAGGGTAAGATTTCTGATGGGGCTTCCATCTACGGCTCGATATTAAGCCGTCTGTTGTATAAATCCTAACAGAATGGGTACCTCTTCCGCTGTGAGGATTTTCTCATTGTTACCCCGGTCTTCATATTTGTCCCTTGGATAATAGGTGCCACTTCCACGTTGTTACACTATCCCTTGAGGTAAAAGTAAAGTGATCCCACTACAGGCCTCAGGAGGCCCTTGGGGTAGTAGGAGGTTAAGGCTCCCACTTTTTCTAGACAATCGGCACTTTATGTCAGCCGGGTTGTCAGCCCTGCGTGACGGCATTTTTAAACTGACCCAAACCCTCTGGCGGCACTATGGCCCTGGGGTCGACTCAGCCTCTAACTGAAATGAGTACCAGACGCTATCCCTTGAGGTGTTCACGTTTATTCCTAGACAGGGGCTCTCGTTATACCAGGGTGATTGGGTCCTTGACAGGACTTTGTCACTAGTCCTTTTTAGTTTTCACCCCCGCGACAAGAACGCGCCTGGCAAGAGTTACCCAACTGCATATAGTTACAGCATTTGCTCGCTATATGCGTTGGGCGGGCTAATAGCCTTGTATATTTTTAAGGCTAAAGGCATATACATCGCTCTAGAGACCTCAATTTTTATTTTTCGGAACCAAACTCGGCATACAGCAATAAATTAAAAAAAATACAATAGGGTTGAGATTATTCGCCAGCAAAGTAGGACCATTGGCAGTGGCGGTTCACCTGAAGAGAAAATTTAAAAATCGCTCTAGTGTCTGCAATTCTCAATTTATCGCAATGAAACTTCAGTATATAGCATTGAAACAGCACGAGAAAGGTTCTCTCTAAAAACAAAATATATCTGACCTTTGGGAGTGGGAGTTTGCTGTGTTTTGCTTGAAAGTCTTAAAATCGCACTAGCGGGCGCGAATGTTTGTTTCCTCCCAACTTAATTTTACAAATATGATTTAATTAACAAAATAAAGGTATACTCCATAAAAAGTGAGCAAAAACGAATCATAAATTCGACTGGCTGGGGAATTCGTTTAGTTTACGCAGTTCTTGGGTGACGGACTTCATGTCATGTTTATAGTGAAGTAGTCCGAGAAGAGAACAAGTCCTAATCCAATGTTCAATTTAACTTATAAATAAATAAAATGTTATGATGAAAGTTGTAACATAGCTCCAAGGGGTAAACTCAAGCTACAGAAATTCGTAATTTCACACACGTAAGTGTGCAAATAGACCTGGACTTTATCTTGAAGTAAATTTGTTTGTTTCTAAATGAGCCCGTCGGTTTATTTAAACTCCGTGTTTTTTCCCTTAGAAATCTGCAAATGGAAAATGAGCTTGAGGGTAAGTAGTTGGTGAGAGCGCTTGTAACAACATCTCACGTAGCTTTCAAACGTTAAACAGTGACCACAAAGAGCAGGGAGGACAAACTCAAGTCCAGTAAACGACCATTGTTACTGCAAAAAGATGAAGAATGTTAGAAAAGTTGGAAATGTACACTACACAAAAGGCCGAGAATATGTAGACTGGAATAAATAATTTATTTCAACTTGAAAAGGGGACAAATTATGACCTTACTCCTTACACTGTGTGACGGACAGCTCTTTTACCAGTGGCGGCGCTTTACCATACGTTCAATGATTCATTGAAACCCTCATAAAAATTCAGAATTTTAAACACAGAATTCGTGTTTCTGCTGTGTACAATAAGGAATGATTATTATTTTTACAGGCATTATTTAACACGCAAATAGATGGTTTACGATATTTATTAGCTCAATACGTCATTTGCACGTGGTGCAAGTTTCAACTTCATCCCTCCCGTTCCTGTCTGTGAGTGGTGTGCAAGTTGAGACATATTCGGTCACCGACCAAGGCTACAAAGGAGATTATTCACAGTTTCTTTCAAAGGTAATCAGTGCTGAAGAAACTTAGCTACATCATTTCGTTCCTGACAGCAAACAGCAAAGCTCTGTAATTTTTTTTTCTGCAGAGAAACTTATATTCATTTCATTTTTTTTTATATTCATGGACTGGATTATCAACATGTAACTGCATACGCAACAGTCACTGAGAAATACTATAGAGATGTCCTGATAACTCTGTAAGGCCATATCAGGCGCAAAAGACCAGGTTTTAGTGCAACAAGCTGGATCCTACCGCATATCGCAGATGTTATAGCTGAATATCTTGCAAAATTCAAAGTTAAGTGCGTCCCTCAACCTCCTTATAGTTTGGATTTAGCCCCCTGTGACCTTCTTTCTGTTCCCTAACCTGAACACACACCTTCGCGGGAGGTATTTTACATCTTCGCAAGCAATAGTGAAGGCTGGGCTGTGGAGGTGGTTTTCAAAGAACTGTCAAAAACATTGTTTGCAAATTGGGAAAAACTACATAACAGCCAGCTACATTTTCTGTATGGGAAGTAGATATAATAAGAACAGTTAAGTTTCATAGGCTGCGGACATGTAGATAGAATGAGGAATGAAAGAAGGACATTGGAACTATTGTAGGAAAAGCGACCAGTACGTAGACCAATTAATGAGATGGGAGAATAGCACTAAACATGGTTTGAGCGAGGTAAATTATACAGAGTTCGCCGTTGGAAAATCAAACTTGTAAAGCATTCTCTGTTTATGACTCACAGAAAAAATAGAAGAGGTAGACCTAGTGAACGTTGGATAGACGGAGTCAGGAGAAGTATGGCCACTAATGCTTTGCATCCAAAGGAGACTAATTTTGAGAAGCACCTTCAAAATGGTGAGAATGAAGAGAGGTATATTGCAAAAAATATATCTTCTTCTTCTTCCTTTCATGTGATAGACCTAGTGGTCTGTTACGGTCTCAATCCAACGTTTGAAGGGCCTGCCCAAAGATCTCTTGCCTGGATGGCTGGTAATTTAAGATCTGACGTGGTATTCTTATTCTGCTCATTCTTCTTACGTGAGATTTCAAATTGTTTCTGTATTTTTGTACATATTCCATGACTGATTCTGTTTGTAATTCTTTGAGAATCTCATAATTCCTTTTATGGTCTGTTCCTGAGTAGCCTGCAGTACGTCTCATAAATTTCATTTCTGCCGCAGTTAGTCTTTGTTCATCTACACTGCGAATTGTCCAGGCCTCACTGCCAGTGTTTTATAAATTCTAGTTCGTGTGTGTTGTTGTGTTTAGCTTGAAAATATTATTTATAATTCCTGTTACTCTGTTAAATTTTATAATTTTTTGACTAAAATCTATTTCCTGTTCGTATGTAACTTGGTATCCGAGATAGTTAAATGTGTTAGTTTGTTCTAATATTCTATTATTAATAACAATTTTACTGCGAACTGGGTCTTTTCCTAGGAAAGCCATGACTTTAGATTTTTCTGTTGAGATTTCCATGTTGTAGTTTATTGCAATTTGGTGAAAAGAGTGGAGTGAACGTTGTAGGTCATCTTTTGAATTCACTATAAACACAAAGTCATCAGCAAATAATAGGGTGTCTAAATTATATAATCTATTAAGTGGTTTACTGCCATGTGGTTGTAGTCTCCATTCTTTAATAAATGAGTTCATGTATATTATGAAGAGCATTGGTGAAAGACTACATCCTTGTCTAACTCCTTGATTAATTGGTCTGCATTCCGAGATTTTATTTTCAATCTTAACTTGGATGTAATTATCCTTATAAATATATAGCTTTTATCAGTTGGTTTGGGATTCCATCATATTTGAGGATTTCTAGTAATTTGTTTCTATTTACTTTGTCAAATGCCTTCTTCAAGTCAATAAACGCCATGTGTGTTTCAATATTAAACTCTCTGTGTTTTTATATTAGAATTTTAATAGTGAAGTATCCATCTGTACAGGATCTTCCTTTTCGGAAACCATTTTGCGCTTCATCTAATAAATTGTCATAATAATTAGCTAATTTTGATTTGAGCAACTTGGTGTAGATTTTGTAACCTGAGTCCAAAATGCTTATTCCTCTGAAGTTATCACAGTTATTTATATCTCCTTTTTGTGTAGTGGGATTAAAACAGCTTGTTGCCAGGTTTTTTGGCGGAGGGCCCTCATTATAAATTCTATTTAAAAAATTGAGAAATCTTTCATTAAAGGCAGAGCTGACATACTTCAATAATTCCAGGTTAATACCATCTTCGCCTAGTGTTTTGTTATTTTTTCAGTGGATGAGAATTGCATTTAATTCATCTAAAGTAAAAGCATCTAATTATGTTAGAATTTACGAGATTTAAAATTTAGTTTTTTTTTTTTGCAGCCACAACTTTTTAAAATATTCTAAATATTTTCTAAAGGAATTGTATTTAGTTTAACTCTTTCATGTAGCTCTCCATTTAATTGCCTTAATATTTTATGTTTTTGGATTTGGTCTTGTAATATCCATTTCAAATTAGGTAACAAAATTATTCCAATTTTCTCTGTGATATCTTCTAACTTCTCTTTTTGCTATTGCTCTTTTCCGTTTGTAATCTATTTCGTCAGCAAGTGTTCTAGTTGATAGATATTTTCGATATGCTTCTCGTTTATCATTAATAATTCTGGCGAGGTTTTCATCCCACTTCCGTAAGCCATGTCTTCTTGTCCATCTCTTCTTTCTTCCTATACTTTCGTTTAACATATATTTTAACATGTATTTTAGGTTGGTCCATTCTTCTTCTATAGTGTTGCCAATTTCTACGTTGAGTAAGTTTGATAACCTCTTCTGGTAAAGCCAGCGGATACTAGGATCATTTAGTAGTTGCACCTTGTAGGTGTATGTGGGTTGTGTTATAAATGATTTCTTCTTATACCATCTTGGGGGAAATCGTGCTGGAGCAACTAGCAGATAGTGGTCTGATTTAATTTCAAAACCTCGGAATACTCTCGTGCCTAGTATAATATCTGCTAATTTCTTATTTGCGATCACATAATCTCTTACTGACCGTTGTCCTCTTGCTTCGCAGGTATATTGATGACTGTCAATGTGTTTGAAGTGACTATTCATAACTTTTAAATGATTATACATAGCAAAATCAGTTAATTTTCTCCATTATATTATTTTTGGTCTGGACATCTTACCTCAATATTAATGTTGATTTGTTCTTGGACATGTTTCAAAACAATTCTGTTTTATCGTCAGCTTTCCCAGACTGGTTTTATTTATGTTGCATTATGTTGCACCACCTGGATGTCGATGTCAGCTCCATCCTGTGGTTGGCCAAAGAACCTCCAAACAAGGTCACCCTCCATCAGAATATCAAAATTGATAACTCTGTTTCTGTTCTTCTGAATATAATTTTTTTCCCAAATAGTCAGCTCTTTTGTATTTTCTAACTGTTTTAATAATTTAGTGTCTGAATTTATATTATGTTTTTCAGACCAAACATGAGCAGCAACTGCAGATTTTTCAATTTCTCCATTTTTAATATTTCTTATGTGTTCTTTAGTTATAATTTTTGGTATAAAAAACAAAAAATGATAAACAGAAGTAATCTTGAAAAAGAAGAACCACCTATGAAAAAATATAGGACATTTACATATCACCCTTGGGTACATAATAAATTTCAAAATATATTTGAGAAGTTTAATATTAAATTAGCACCAAAAAATAACTACAGTTTAAATAAACTAATAAAAACCAACAAAAATGAAAAAACTGATAAAAATAAAAAGTCAGGAATATATCAAATTGAATGCATGGGTTGTGAAAAGATATATATAGGGAAAACAAAAAGAAACCTAAAAATTAGAACCAAAGAACACATAAGAAATATTAAAAATGGAGAAATTGAAAAATCTGCAGTTGCTGCTCATGTTTGGTCTGAAAAACGTAATATAAATTCAGACACTAAATTATTAAAACAGTTAGAAAATACAAAAGAGCTGACTATTTGGGAAAAAATTTATATTCAGAAGAACAGAAACAGAGTTATGAATTTTGATATTCCGATGGAGGTTCTTTGGCCAACCACAGGATGGAGCTGACATCGACATCCAGGTGGTGCAACATAATGCAACATAAATAAAACCAGTCTGGGAAAGCTGACGATAAAACATAATTGTTTTGAAACATGTCCAAGAACAAATCAACATTAATATTGAGGTAAGATGTCCAGACCAAAAATAATATAATTAAAATAACCTCAAAATGTAACTTCCTAAATTAAATATTAAGTACAATTTTCTCCATTTTTATTTATTGTGTTTTCTCCATGTGTGCCTATGTATGTTCCTCTTTCGATGTTGCCAATTCGTGTATTTAAATCTTCCATAAGTAATAAATAATCTGATTTAGGTCTTTTATCCATAATACGTTGTAACTTTTTATAGAATTTTATATTTTCATCTTCTGCACCTTCTATTGGAGCATATAAACCAATAATACTTAAATATCCTCTGAAAGTTCTGATTCTTAATTGAACAATTCTTTCATCCCAGTAGGAGTAACTATGAATTGATTGTTTGAGGGATTTGTGAACCATAATCATTACGCCTGCTTTTATTCTGATATTTCTATCAACTCCACCATAGATTTGAATGTAATTGTTGGTTTCTTTTGTACCCTTTAATTTTCTATTAGTTTCTGATATTACTGCTATATGCATTTTTTTCGATTTAAGTTTTCATCTAATTGATCGTCTTTATAATAATACTGCGGACGTTCCAAGTGGCAAAATTCATTATATTTCTCTTTTTCCAATTCGTCTCCTTTAACAAGCTTGGGTCATCATCATTTAGAGCAGTCCTTTTACATCTTCTTTGATACTTTTTAGTACGGCTAGTCCTCACAACAGGTTACTGGCCTGAAGTGAGCAAGTCCAGTAGTGGGGTTGCCACCTTAGGCCTCTGGACAGGCGCGATTATGATACAGCATTTACTCTGTATCTTGATGGAACGGTTATACCGCCGTGACTCGGTCCCCAGAGCCCCGCTTGTTTTAGGCAGGATGCACCACGAGCAGGTGGGGTTGGGATTTAGATAGGAGAGGTTATACAGAATGCACTTCACTATCTTTTTCAACCCCCCCCCCAAATGTATATATATTGAATAGCTCTCATGTTCCACCGTTTTGGTGCTATTATGATCAACATTACAAGTTTCCTATATAACAGTCGGCAACATTCACAGCTAAAAGAAGGGTGACGTCTGAAGTCACTTGATGTCATGTGTCTTCTATTTATAATCTCACATGGGTTACAGTTATTTTCCTACAGGAGTATAGATGGAATTCTTAAAACATGTGCCACTGAAACTTCTTGATCGAATATGGTTGTTCCAGCACACTTATATTTTTCATCAGATAAAATCTCACCTGATGGAGTTGTTCAACAAGACAAATGATTTTCTCATTAAACGAGGTAAAGGGTACATTTTATATGATCTTATCATTATAACATTAATTAAGTGCATTTGCAGATATAAAACTTCATTTATTATATAATAATTAACTTAATGTAACTATGGAATTCATAGGTACATGACCACGCGGACAAATACTACTCTCTATACACCCCCATTCTGAACGATTGCTTTCCAATGATCCCCTGTATAATTAATCTTCCTCAAATCATGGATAATATTATTCTCCTATTTCATTCTTGGCCGTCATACTGGAAGCTTTCCTTTTGGTTTTGTACATAGAGTATCCATGCACCTCTTTATTCCCCATTCGTGTCACGTGTCTTCTCCATCGCAGTCTAATAGACTAATTAACTTTTCTTATTACATGTGGTTTCCCATAAAGGCCATGTAGGTCACTGTTATGTTCTTTTCATCATTTACCTGTCTACTCGTCCCTTCCTTTGGTCCAAAAATTTTCCTACAAACTTTATTATCAAAAAATCATATACAAGACAGCCCACGTTTCGCATCCATATAATTGAAAGTATATTAGTTTTATATATATTTTATGTAACGTTTTTAATTTTTTTAAAGACGTTGGGATGACAAAATCCCATGCAATGCACAATAGTATACGTTTCCGAAATTAAGCCTATATTTAATTTCTTTGTGCATCTCATTCTTGTTTGTAGGTATTTGAATTCAGACACATCAAAATTTACCTCATTTGTCATTGGTTGTTCATTTCCGTTTTATAATGCATTTCTAAGAGTGATCATATATTTACATTTATTGATACTTAATTCCAGCCCCAATTTCTTAGTGTCACTAAATAATAATAATAATTATTATTATTATTTAGTGATCGTTTTATCGTACCACATATTCCCTGGAATTCTGCTATTTTATTAGTTATATCATTATCATAATTAATTAGACGATCTAGAACAATACCAGAGACGTCAATGCCTCAGAATTTTTGGTGTAAAAGAAGAGGCCGGAGAGGACACTGACCAGAAAGCCATCGAGGTGGCCAAAAAAATCGGTGTCGATCTATCAGTGACAGACATTGACAGAAGTCACCGTGTTGGTGTTAATAATGCAGAAAGACCGCGGGCTATAATAGTGAAATTTGTTAGTTACCGCAAGCGCAGTGAAGTTTTTCTAAGCAAGAAAAAGTTGAAAGGAAGTGGGGTCACTGTTCGCGAGGACCTAACGAAGTGTCGCTATCGCCTGCTACAAGACAGTATACAAAAATACGGTATTCAAAATGTATGGACAATGGACGGTGCCGTCATAGCCAAAGTAAATGGCGAAAAACGCAAAATTAGATCTTCTACGGATATCAACTAGATAGGACCTGAGTGTAAAATATGTTTACTTTATTTGTCTTTTCTTTGCTAACAATTATATTGTTAATTTATTTCTAATTTAGGTAAGTTTTAAGTTTATTATTTTTTATTTAGGACAACTTACTTGTTTTATTTTCATTTCTTAAGTTATTTGTTTAGCTAAATTATTTTAATTTTATTAGAGTTATTACAGTACATAGTTTATTTTTACTTTCTGCTATTGGCAACATTGAGCTGACAAATGATGAATTATTTGCAACCCTTGACTCACTCACCTTCTGCAATCACCCTCTTATTGTGCAGACAGCTTTTAACACAGGTAGCAACATTCCTCAATCCCTACCATCCCCTCCAAAAAACAACTACCAGTCTACTTAGGAATGCATTTTCTATTGATAAATCATCACTTAAAATCGCTCACGTAAATTCACAAAGCATTCTGTCCCACTTTGATGAGTTTGAAACCATATTTTCATCTCTTGGACTGAGCGCCATTTTAATTTCGGAAACCTGGCTCACCCCATCCATACCTTCGTCCCTTGTTCACCTAGACGGATATACACCTGCTCAGAAATGACAGAATAGATAAAAGAGGTGGAGGAGTTTGTGCCTTTATATCAAATGAGCTTAATCCAAGAATTGTCCACAAGTCCCCTTCTGTATATTCCGCTCGCCCCGAGTTCTTATTCGTAGAAATTCAAGCCAGTCTAAAAAAATGTCTCTTATGCATTGTATACAAACCTCCAAAAATTGGGCACCTTTCGGATCTAGAAAACGCTCTGAACGATTCATTGCCTCATTATGAACACGTTATTGTCGCAGGTGATTTTAATACAAATCTTCTTCAGACTGACTCACCAGCCATACAACTTAAAAATATGTTCCAAAGCTTTAATATGACCATTGTTCCTCTCTCTGCCACACACCACACTGCTACAATCCGACACTCTACACTCTACTGGACTTAATTGTGACTACACATCCACAGAAAGTACTGTCATATGGACAAATTCCTGCTCCTGGCATATCTGCTCATGACATTGTATTCGTAGAATACTCACTCCAATGTCCTAAAAGACGCTCTAAATTAATTACGTACAGAAATTTACAAAACATAGACGATACTAAACTAAAATCAGACGCTTTAGAACTACTGCCTTGGTACTCAATATGGAATCTTAGATCAGTTGATGAAAAAGTAGACACATTTAATACTCTGATACTACAACTATACGACAGACATGCACCAGTAAAAACCGACGATTTTCCCGCTCCCCTGCTCCCTGGATGAATGATTCAATACGTGAACTTATGTCAAAACGAGACAAAGCATACCGAACATACAGACGACATAAAAATGACGAGAACTGGCAACTGTACAAAGAACTTAGAAACACAACTACACAAACTATACGTAATGCCAAACTACGACACGCCCACAGTATAATCGGACCTGAAATAAGTGCACGGGACACTTGGCGAAAGCTCCGTGCAATGGGACTTAGACAGTTGAATCCCTCAACTGACTCTATAGACATTTCTGTAGATGACTTAAATGAACATTTTACCTCAATACCCAAGACACCTCCAGACAACAAGACTAAAATAGACATTCTTAAAGGACTTATCCCCATCCTCCCCATCCCCACATATAGGAAGAGATACATTTTACTTTTACGACATTTCGCCTATAGACGTTAAAAAAGCACTCAAGCGGATTAAATCCAATGCGCAAGGAACAGATAACATCAGCATTTTAATGCTAAATAAAATCATTGACATTATTCTACCCACAGTGACTCATATTTTCAATGCTTCCCTTATAACTTCTATCTTCCCTATTGTATGGAAACAGTCTAGAGTTCGGCCTATACCAAAAATAAGTACACCTACTAACTGTAATGACTTCCGACCGATTAGCATCCTTCCCCGACATTATCTAAAGCCCTGGAATATATTGTACATAAGCAAATGACTGATTATCTCCAAGAAAATCACCTCCTTGATCCTTATCAATCCGGCTTTAGATCTGGTCATAGCACAACCACAGCTTTGCTAAAAATTACCGAAGATATTCGTGAAGCCGTGGACAGACGTCAATTGACTCCTTTAACCTTACTTGACTTCAGCAAAGCTTTTGACACAGTAGACCACGACTTACTTATGATAAAGCTCAAGCACCTACATTTGTCTGACAGCGCTGTATCCTGGTTCGACTCATACCTGCACGGTCGTCAACAATACGTTTCATTAAACTCTAGATCTTCGACTTGGCGTAACGTGCCGGCTGGAGTCCCCCAGGGCAGTGTTCTCGGACCTCTTCTTTTCTCAATCTACATAAATGATTTGCCAACTGTACTAAAGCACTGCCGTTATCACCTCTATGCTGATGATCTCCAAATTTACCTACATTCACCTCCTCATTCTCTCTATAACAGCTTGATGAAAATGAATGACGATCTCATATCCATCTTTAACTGGTCTTCAAGTATCGGTCTAAATCTAAATCCTAACAAGTCACAAGTAATTCTAATGGGACAACAAAGACTGCTTACAACCTTTGACATATCTACACTTCCAAACATTACTATAAATAATATAATTATCCCTTATTCTTCTTCAGTAATAGATCTTGGACTACATCTAGACGCAAATTTAACCTGGCAAACACAAGTGAAACACATATGTAAAAAGACTTTCTCCATCTTACATTATCTTAGACGTTTAAAGAATTTTTCTCCCAGTTTCGTTAAAACAAATCCTAGTGCAGAATCTTGTGTTACCACACTTCGATTATTGTGACATTATATATAATGATCTAAACTATGCCTTGTCGCAGAGACTGCAGCGTGTTCATAATGCTTGCATTCGATTCATTTTCAATATCCGCCGTTATGACCATATTTCCGAACACTTTAATAACCTCTCTTGGCTCCGTCTTACTGACAGACGTAAATTGCACTCTCTTTCGCTACTTTTCAAGCTTCTGAATTCCTACATTCCTACTTACCTGGCGTCCAGATTTGAGAAGTTATCCTCCTACCACAATATTGACACTAGGTCACAAGATAGCAGTCTGCTAACAATTCCTCTTCATAGCACTTCCTCCTATTCTACTTCCTTCACAGTAGCCTCCGCCCGCTCCTGGAATCTCCTTCCTCAAGATATCAGGGGTTGCCGCACACTTGGCACCTTTAAGTCACGCTTATACAGTTACCTGTTGTCTAATAATTAATTTTTCTCTATTTATTTAATTTTATACTATGTCATTAATCTTTTCCTCGTTTTTTATATATTTTGTACATATTATATATTTAATTCGTTAAATTTAGAGTAAATCAAAATACATTATAAATATTAATTGTATTGTATTCATAACTTGTAATCGTTTATATATACATATTGTAATTTAGATTTAAGACTTTTCTTTTGTATTTTTTTTTAAACCTGGTTGAGTGGTAGACAAGGCCTTAAGGCCTTAACTCTGCCAGGTAAAATAAAGCTATTATTATTATTATTATTAAAATGAAATGTCACATCCTAGATAATTGAGATGGTTCACCTGTTCTATGATTTTGTTTCCTATTACTATTTTGGATCTGATTTGATTTTTCCATTGGAATGCCATTACCTTAGTTTTTGTCTATGGATATTTTGAGATTATATCGTTCACATATATTAAGTAATTTAAAAATATTCCTTTGAAGCTCGTCTTCCGTATTTGCTATCATTACTGGTCATCAGCGTATAATAATGTTTTCAAGTAGTATGTTTTATCTAATTTTATTCCTTTATTTGTTTCTTCGTTCCATTTTTTATTATATCATTGTTGTATAGGTTAAACAAAACCTAAAACCCAATTGAAATTTTATAAAACGTTGGCAGTACCGGTACTGCTCTATGGAACAGAAGCCTGGATACATAAAAAACAAGATCTAAGTAGGATAACGGCTGCAGAAAACGAATTTTTTGAGATCTGTTAAAGAGTGCACTAAGGAAGACAGAATCAAGAACACAGAAATAAGACAGGGACTTGAAATATTTGCAATAACTGATAAAATAGATACATACAGACAAAAATGGAAGCAACACATAGACAGAATGAATGAAGATAGATATCCAAAACAAATAACAAAATACAAAACTAAAGGCACCCGAGATGTGGGCAGACCTAGAAAGAGATGGGCTGAAGTCGGAACGGGTCAACAGACCTAATCCATGAATGCAGATTATTATTATTATTATTATTATTATTATTATTATTATTATTATTATTATTATTATTATCCTATTTTAACAACGTTGACACTTTTTTCGGCACCAATTATGTCTTTAATTTCGTTTTATAATTTTCTTCCATTCATCTCTATTATAACACAGTTTTTCCTCTACTTCCCAGTCCTTCAAAGTTTCTCTAATCCCTTGGATCCACGTGAGATTTGGTCATCATTTACTTCTCGTTCCTGATGGTGCCCGTTGAATTATTTTTTTTTGTAATCTTTCATCCTCCATTCGCTTAATATGCCATATATGCAACCATTTTAATTGATTTTCTTGGATAAATTATAAAATCAAGTTTTGCACATAATAATAATAATAATAATAATAATAATAATAATAATAATAATAAGTTGTTGTGAAACATTGTGAAACCTGCTAAATGAATAAAATAATTAAATAATAATAATAGTAATAATAACAATTTCTTCATTTAAAGCTATATGATCGTAATAGGAAAACCAGTTATAATAAGAAAGTTAAGTCTCATAGATTGCGATGTGCAAGACATGTGTCATGAATGGGGAATAAATGAATGGAAGAGGCGAAACTCTTTAGGAAAACTAGTGGGGAAAATGGCCGTTGGTGATCCAAAAATGTGATGGGAGAATATTAACAATGATGTGAGGGAAGTAGATTATACAGGAGATGATTGTAAAACATTAGTTCAGGATAGTGATGTATGGAGAGCTCATGACCGCGCGGCCATGAACCTACGGATTCATAGTGTCAGTGAGTTAGTTAGTGCATAGCTTTATTTTCGCAGAAAGAGTTTAAAATGATTTCCATTATTCGACTTAAGTGAACCAACAACAGGCCTCAGGAGGCTCTTGGGGTAGTGGAGGTTAAGGCTCCCACTTTTTCTGAACAATCGGCACTTGATATCAGCCGAGTCGTCAGCCCTGCGTGACGGTCGCCTTTACTCCCAGAACAAGTTTATGGTACTAATTTCCCTTAAGGGCTGAGTAGACCCCAGGGCCATAGTGCCGCCAATAGGTTTGGGTCAGTTTAAAAATCCTGACACCACCGGGACTCGAACCCTCGACCTTCCGGCTTTTAGCGCAGTGCCTTAACCACAACGCTACGGCGTGCCCCCTCGAGTTTCAAATACAGTGATCTCAGCAAATATATATATATCTGTGTGTGTGTGTGTGTGTGTGTGTGTGTGTGTGTGTGTGTGTGTGTGTGTGTGTGTGTGTGTGTGTGTGTGTGTGTGTAAACCTAAAAATTGAAATAAAATTGAATGTTTTTTATTAGGAATTTGACTACGATATAATAATTTTCCTACGTTGTAAATGTTACTCGTCTATACATCCCTATTCTCTGCATCACCCTCTATTAATCCTCTCGAAACCATTATCCTATGCAATCTTTGAAACCATTGTTCTTTTGGTCTCCCCTTTTTTCTCTTGCCTTCCGCTTCGAAATGTAATATCATCCTAAGTATCCTGTCATCTGACATCCTCTTTACGTTGCCAAACCATTTCAGTCTTCTTTTCTACAATAACCTTGTATATATCATCTTTTTGAACAACTTTTATTTCTCTGATTTTAGAATTTGTAGAAGTCCTCCTAGAAGTCAATCACTGTCACCAATAGTTTATCTGCTTGCTCTCTGCTTAATGGACACGTTTTCGCACCACCAATGAACTATAATTTTTTTTTTGGTTTTGTTTAGAATATTTTCACTCCACAACTCAGAATTCAACATTTCAACCATTTTCCTTAATTACTTGTTCTTTTGTATATCTCGGAACTGTTTGTTCATTCTGACTCTAATATTGATCCCCAAATATTTGAATCTGTTAACTGCCTTAATAAATTATATATATATATATATATTGTTCAATGAAAATGTGAACTACAACATATTTTTTTTGGAATAACATATAAAATATTATATTCTCCTCACTTCTTTCATCTTTGTGTAATCCTTTAGTAGTGAGCTGTCATTGCTCTTATTCAATTTATAAATTAGAGTTCTCCATAACAAGTTGTTTCTCAAAACTTTTTCCACATTCCAGGAAATCTGTGTGACTGAATTCAAGAACATAGTAGGCCTATACCCTATTGTCAACATAAGATGTCTCAAAACTATCACTTCATAATACTATCTCCACTTTCCGTACGAAAAACATGTGAAGTAGGCCTATATTTGTGTATCACTGGCTATTTGAAATTTGTGCTTATTAAGAAGAAGGGAAGGCCAGAATAAAAAAATAATTACATTTATATCTAACGAGGTATAATAATAATAATAATAATAATAATAATAATAATAATAATAATAATAATAATAATAATAATAATAATAATGTAGAAGTGATAGAGGAACGACAATTTAAATGATATGGGCATCAGAAGAGGATGGAAAGTAATAGTATCCTAAAGATGATGCTGGATTGGAATTCTGAAGGCAGGAGGAGGAGGAGGAGGAGGGAGAAACCCAGAGAGCAGATGATGGATGAAGTAAGAAGAAACATGGTCAGCAAAGACCTCAAAGAAGAAGATGCTAAGGATAGTAATCTGAGGCAGAGAAATACATTTTTGGGCTAATGGATAACTACTGCAATGTAGAGATAAGCCTTAATTAAAAATTTATTTTTATAACAACAATAATAAAAGTAAAATAATAATGATACTAAAATGTATCACACGATATAAAGTTTTCCATTTTAATTAGTGGATAAAATTAAGCACAACGTCCTCTCTCGATAATGGGTATATGGAATAGCCTACTATTTCCACCCCTAACTTCACGTTGTATATAGATTTTGGTTTGGTCAGTATTTGTTAGGTATACCGCCCTCAACACATTCCATTAGACTCACGTGACTACATAGTCTAGTCCGAGCTGGGAATCCCCTCTCTTGCCACTTTGAAAACCAAACATTGGTACGGAGAGGAAGAGAGGGAAGCCACATCGACCAAAGTTTCTATACGGCTTCAGACCACAACCAACCCTCCCATTCCTAAACCACTTCCTCGATATGCCTACCAATGGACAGTGAAAGGTCTATAGGCTGTATTTATTTTAGTCTTTTCAAAAATCGGTAGATACGATAGAGTGTTCCAACTCAAGATGCTTAATGAGTTCACAAGTTTAAGGGAGGATACAGGATATATAGAGTGAATCTAAATTCCAATTACAGACTTTAAGGGGTTGTGGTGGAAACCAAGAAAGTTATATTTTGCATAGGAACTCATTCACATCCGGAAACGTTCGATTTCAGCGCTATAAACAAAACATCACCACAATACATGATGAACTTTGCAGTTTATTGTATGTTGTATTTGTATACTATCCGTGTCCACTTACAAGAAATACTCGATATGGCAAACTCTGCATGTATGTACCATGACCCGAGACTTCACGGTCACAAACAACTTGCTAGTTCAACAACGGTCGCTGACATAATTTGCGCAAATGGGTATTCTTCTGATACCAACCGGGATTTCGTAATTCAGACTTTGATGTGACCTCTCAAGAAATAATCTAGAGCTGCATGTCCTTTGAACTTGCAGACCAAGCAATTGACCCACCACAACCTATCCACTTTGCCCAAATCATTGTTCCAGATAACTCGAAACGCAAGATAAAAATGAGGCGGTACATAATCGTGCTGAAACTTTTATATCTTGACGAATATTTAGTGGCAAATCTCCCGAGAGCTCATGGAAATGATGATTTAGGAAAATCAGGTACGTGTCGCCCTTGAGTTTAGACGGAATATGGTATAGTACAATAACATATCGCCTCCGAAACCTGCTCACACGTTGATACAGACAGCATCATGCTGAAAACCAAGAGTACACGTTGCTTATAGTGGGGAAGTGGTACATTTCCGAACATGAGTTAATAGGCAAAATATAACATTCTTGATCCGAGCCACAAGCCTTCAAATTCTGTAATGGGAATTTTGATGCACACTGTATAGAGAGGAAAACGTTCTATTAAGACATGGAAAATGATGAATAAGTAGGCCTACTAATGTTTATGGATACGAATTCTAACATATAGATATATTTTATGCGCAATTAAAATCGACAAACATCGATAAAAGATTTCATCAGGGCAGACAGTCAGAGGATAAGACTTAATTCACTACGTAACCCGATAAAATTATTAGCGAGGTACAGAAACGTTTGTAAGCTTGGAAGCAGGTATTCCTCAGTTATATCAACAATATAAATTCTTAAGAGTGACGTTCTACGGTAAAAGTAGATATTAGAAGATGTCACATAAACGTTAAACGTAAGTACGACAATAATCATGTCACAAAAGAATTTTCAAAGAATTACAATTATAGTAGTAAATTATTTCATTGATATTTTCATTTTGCCTGAGCACCCAGCCACAATAGACTGATAAAGCTGTTACTTCTATCTCCCATTAGAGGTTTAACTGATTCACTCCTGTGGTCTCGGGGTAACATTGTTGCACGTACACAGTATGCCCGGATTCGATCCCCGGAAGGGATACATTTCCTCTGTGAGGGTTTTTAGTGGTTTTTCTGTAAGACAAATGTCAGAAAATTTTAAGGTCCAAATGGTCCCCGAACATAATCTGGCCATCATAATAATATATTCGCCTTGTTTGGTATGACTGGTATATCTTATCTTTTATGTTCGTGTTGTATCGGAGGTGGCCCTGGCATTGAGTTTGATCATCCATCCGATGAAGCCCTTATGTAGTCATAAAAGTATGTGTTTGATCCAAAGTTAAAAATCCTTTCACGACACTTTAAGGACCAAACGATTCCCGAACACCATCTGTCCATCATCATCATCATTATCATATTCACCTCATTATATTAAGTTTAGGAATAACGTCTCTCCTGGCGCATCATTGCCCATCATATCATTGGGGTAGCGTAATCCGCCTTCCATGCGCCCCAACCTTAGAAGTGGGTTACAATACACCAATACCAGGAGATAAAACCGGAAATGTTGAAATGACAAAACTGGTGGCACTGATTAAAAAAAAGTTGGTCAGTATGTACACAAGTAGCTAAAATACGTGAGTTCATTTCTGTACACACACGTGTTCTTTTTACCTATTACAATTTTGTTTTAATATTGTGCGTTTACTTCCCGATCCACCCGGGAATTTCATCCTTTAAAACCATCATTAGCATGAGGCATGGGCTTTTTGGCCCGTTCCGCTCCTCATTGTAACATGTGGTAGATCGTGTGGTCGTTCTGCTCCTCATTTAACATCTTTGCAGCGTGTTCTTAGACTCCCCATATTTATTTTATCCTGTCTTAGTATAGTACTATTTAGAAATACGGTTTTCTAAACAAAATGGTATAGATTTTTGTTTGTATTAAGTATAAATTATAATCTACATTTGTACGTGTGATAAAAAATTGAAAAATTATTCTCAATAGTATACTTCCTTCTAGCGGGAAGAATTGCCCACGCTGAAACATCACTTTACTACATCCTGCAGCAGCTTCTTCAATTCTTGAAGCGTTAAACTTGATATCATCAGAAAAATAAAAAACAATGGCCTTCAAGGGAGCTCACCCAGTTCGGACAAAGATAATATTAGAAAATAAACCAATAGAACAAGTGGTAAGATATAATTTTCTAGGTTGCGAAATATCATACACAGTGGAAGCAGATTTAAATAACAAACTAAAAAGTTTAATAATATAACAGGAACACTAAAAAGAACTTTGAAAAATAAAGCCAGGGAAGACTCTATAATGAAATTATACAAGACAATGGTAGTGCCTATCATTACTTATGGATCCGAAACATAGACAGTGACAACACAACAAACTGCTACAATACAAGCTGCTGAAATGAGATTCCTCAGACCAATAGTAGGATATTAAAGAACAGACAAAAAACGTAACACAGAAATAAGATAACAACTAAAAGTAGAGGAATTAAACACAACAATAGAGAAATACTGAACAAACTGGAAAGAGCTCTTGGCAAGGATGACTGAAAATAGAATACCAAAAGCAGCATACAGGAAGAAGTAGTTTGGGAAGACCAAAGAAAATATGGAAAGAGCAGCAATTTGGAGCCGGAACAGGCTAGTAAATAAGCCTAAACCGTGAAGAAGAAGAAGAAGAAAAAGTTAAACTTTATTTTCACAATTATCCTACCATGTCCACCGCTGTGGTCTCGAGGTAGCGTGCTGCCCTTCTCACGCAGCGGGCCCGGTTTCGATCCCCGGTCGGGGCAGTTTTTCTGGATGAGATTTTTATCGGAGTTTTTCATCACCTGTAACACAAGTGTCAGGAAAACTTTAAGGCCTCGAAATCCCATGGAAATCATCATCATCCTTATCATTATCATCAGCATCATCATCATCCTTCACCGGTGTGGAAAGCAACGGGAAGCTGCGACACATATAATTCCCTAGTAAAGCTGCAAAGCATAGCATGAAAATGCTATGATTGCAGTGAAAGACCTGCCCTCGGGCAGAATTACTATGGGTGGATCCTAACATATAAATAGTAATCTATTGAGTTTATAATTCTGATACATTACTAATCTGTATAATCATAATAGCCAGTATTGGGATATGAACCTGATATAGCAATTGTCGTCAACTAAATCAACTTCTGTTTAAAAAACTTCATCAAGTGGTTAAAACAATGAAGCCCTTTCTAAATCAAGTTTCATCTTATGCATTCTATTTGGTACTGAAGTCGGGTTCAGATCAGTGGGCGTGTTTTCGTTCAGCATGTCTATGCTCTCTGCCTCCTTCAAAATTTCTATGTCCTCCAAGATGCTAATTTTGTTGTTGTAATATTAACATGGTATTATCGATTTTGTCGAACTGATTGGCAAATCTTGATTTTTCTTCGTTATTAATATTTTTTAAACATAAGTTGATATAGTTGAGTACGACTTCTATATCAAGTACCTATTTTAATATTTTAATATTATACTGCAGAACCTCAACGGTGTATTACAATGAATTTAGGAAATATTGACTATCTGTATGTGAAATGAAAAATCTTAGACATTGCACAAAATGGAGATGAGGAGAAATAGTTCTCTTGAACACATCAATACAGACAAGGAAGATATATTTTTTTCTCAGCACTTGCTAACTGTTGTGTCCACAACTGTGGCATGTCATGATGGAAAAGAGGGGGCGGCAGGTTTGCACGACGTTTTGAGCTTAGTTTGGTTGCGTTGCTATGATAAATGGATATCTACCGCATCGTCTTTTCCAGCGTTCAGCTTCAGCCGTCTGTCAGGAGGACAACTAATGATTGTCTTGCGTTGTATACGGGATGACCGACCACAGCAAAGGGGGGCAGGAGGGATTACGGAACATTCATAGTTATTTGAACCATGTCAACCTTTATATATTACATGCTACTGTCTTCATACTGGTGTTCGCACTAGATGCAAATTTACAGCTAACTAATACACAGCGTGTTAAAAAATTCAATCTAATATTAAATATATAAATTTTAACTATTAAAACAAATTAAACATTTAATTAGGTGTTGAGTATAGGTTAATATTTATGCCCAATGTAACCAGGATTTTTTACGGCATTTCTCCTGGCATTGAGGGAATTTAAACCCACTTCTGCAGTTGAGGCGCCAGGAAGGCAGAGTTACGTTACCCCGATGATATGAAGGGTGAGGCACCAGGAGAGTCCTTAAACCTGACCTTATACAAAATTCCTGTCCAAGGTAAAAACAGGATTAATTGACTTTAAAGAAAAAAAATGGTCTAAAAGGGAATCAAACCCGGGATTTCATGAATTGTAGTCGGAAGCTTTGACTATAAGACAATTAAGTTAGTTTTATTGATTAATGTAAGTGTGTATATTTTCGGTTCAATATCTTAGCAGCAATTATATTGAAGTTGAGAGGAGAATAGCGATTAAAGATTTTTTTTGCGCTTAACATCAAAATCGGTTTCGGTATCGAGAATCGCGGTTTTAAACCCGGCCGAGGTAGAGGATTCTTAGGATGGAAAAATCGAAGACACTTAAAGCCATAGGTCCCGAATCTGAAGTTTTTCGCATTCGTAAAAGAATCTCAACCTAAACTGGAGCTTCTGGTAAAAATTTAATTAGCCTTTCCTATCCAAATAATACTTCAGTTGCCTATTAGGCATCTCTTTGAGGCGATGAACTAACCACTTTTCACTCGTTGTTATCCTTGGTCCACGTGGGGATGTACGGGTATAGACAGAAACGCCAAAGACATAATTAGCACCTTTTCAGTTTCATAAAAGAATACATTATACCCCCTTCTAACATATAACATAAACATAATTGTTTTAAAGCCTGTGAAAAAAACCTTAAAATCTTATCTCTATAGGGACTAAAATTTATAAACTGTAAAACCCTTTCTAAGTATGTCGACATGTTGTCAGATGACCGATATATGTGTCCCGAATATTCTAATAAAGTGCAGTGGAGCAAAACATGTCGGGTATTGCTATGGTCATTGGCATTTAAAAGATAACGTGGCTGAAATAGGTTTGTCTAATTTTAAATCAAATAATATTTACTTCGTCATTTTTACTCTTTTGTAAGGGAAATTGTGTAGATATGAGTTATTTCCAATCCGTAATTTATCAATAAATATGTTAATTGATTGTAAGATAAATTTTATTTGACTTTTAGAGTTGTAAAAATGAAGTAATCCCGCTACACGTCTTGTCGGCTGCGATGGTCGAGTGGTTACGTTTCTTGCTTCTAGTCCTGAGGGACGCGGGTTCAAACCCGGCCGGAGTTTGATGGATTTTTAGGGTGGAAAATCCAAGGGACAAGTCCTCTGGGACAGTCTTCAAGCCGCGGGTCCCAAGTCTGAAAATTTTTAGGTTCATAAAAGAACCGCAAGCCTGAATAAAAAGTCCTATGTGCAACCTTCATTCATCCAAGTAATACCTTAGTTGTCTATTAGATGTATATTTTAGGCGATATGCTAACCACAAGTCACTCGTTGATATCTTTAGGTAAATAAGCTTAATTAAACTAGCCTGGTTAAAAAAACTTCCATTAGGGTGTACCCCTGTCCTCATGGATATACATAGGCGTAGTAGGATAAGGATATAGCAATCGAGAGAAGTTTTCAGCCGAGTTATCAGTTCTGTGCGACGGCCGTCTTAACCTCCAAAACATACATCTGCTACTCATTTCTTAGAGAGGCTGGAGTCGACCCTTGAACCATGAAGCCTCCAAAACGCTCAGCCACTTAAAAAAAATCCTTACCTATTCAGGACTCGAATTCGCGATCTTCCAGTTTGCAGTGTGTTCACTTAATCAATTACGCTATGGCATATCTCCAGATGGAGTTATACTGGAGTTTATCATGCCAAAAGGATAGGGGGAAAGAAGAATTCCGGAAATTATCTTAGAATGGAATGTTGAAGGGAAAGGAGGAGATGAAAAAACAACGAGAGCTGTGTCTGGAAAAATGGATGGATGAATCAGGAAAATGAACAGGAAGAATTTTATGGAATATGATGATCAATATAACATTTTGTGGAGAACTGAAATTACCTAGGGTTGGTGGTAAATTATTGTATTGTAGAAATGTCCTTAACAAAGGTATATTTGTTGGTTTTAGTTTCCCATCCATCCAATGGCTCTTACAGCACAAGTCAGGCTCTGGCCTCCCCTTTTAGGGTACTTAACCAATCATATTTAGTTATGCTTATTTCCCTAGAGATGTCGTGAGTGACATTTGGTCGGGATGACACCTCAGGATTCATATAGTAGACAACTGAGGTATTACTTGGATGGTACAAAGTCGGCAGATGACTTTTTTCAAGATTATAGCTCTTTTATGGTCCTGAAATTCTTGATACTCGGGACCCACGGCTTAAAGTCCTTACCGGAGGACCTGTTCCTTGAATTTCTTCATTTATCGACCCTCGTCTGCTTTGAACCCGTGATCCTTGGAACAGACACAAGGAACATAACGAATTAGACCACCGCAACCAGTTAGATTAATGTTGGCACGTTACATTTATTAAAAGGATATTATTGCGTATAAACCAGTGACGGTGGCTAGTGAATATGTTCCTTGCCTCCAGTTCCGAGGTCTCGGGTTCAAACACGGCCGGTATCGATGGATTTTTAGAAAGGAAGAGTCCAAGGAAGAAGTCCTCCGGGAAGGACTTTTAAGCCGTGGCTCCCGAATCTGAGGATTTTGAGGCTCGTAAAAGAACCGAAATTCTGGATGAAGAGGCCTCTGTCCAAAATTTACCGACCGTTGCCCATCCAATTAATTCCTTAGGCGTCACACTGAGGCGATATGCCGACCCCATTAAACTCCTTGACACCAATGGGTAAATAAGCGTCACTAAATTAGATTTGTTAAAATATTCCCACAAGGGAGAACCCTAATCCAATACAGGGATGTACGGGGTATAGAGATTAGACAAGTGAGTGTCGCAATTCTTGCAGTGAAGCTTTTGGTGAGATGACTATGGTATCGTTATTGAACTCACTCTTGACGTTTACGTCTGCAACACCACTAGATAAGAGGCAACATATGTTTAACTTTCAAACTGTTTATGTTATATTTAATCTTTATAAAAGATAAAGTGTTGGAACTGGTTTTACACTTCCAGTAATTGGGCTGCGACATAAATTATGAAGAAGAACGAGATATAAATAAGGAAATACAGACATTTCACATATTTGTGGAACAATCAGACGAACACTGAGGAACAATGTAAGAAAGGATAGGCAGCTAACATTTCACTCAACGATGGCACTACCAGTGGCGATGTAAGGAAGTGAGGCCTGGGTCCTAAAGGAAAAAGAAAAAAGTAGAATTCAGGCAGCGGAAACGAGATTCCTATGGGCTGTGAAAGGTTGTACGAGGGAAGAACATATTAGAAATGAGTATATTACAGAGGAACTAAAAGTACAACCACTTCTTCGACAAATAGAAGAACACAGGAACAATTGGATAGAACATCTGCGAATAATGACCGGATAGAATACCAAAGATGGCACTGATGTATAATCCTGTAGGACGAAGATCGGTGGGAAGACTAAGAAAGCGCTGGGCTGAACAGATGTGAGATCGGAACAGGCAAAGACCTAAATCTGTGAAGGATAATCTTTATAATGTTCCTATTTCATGCAAGAAGCTGATATCAACTCCATATTTAATATTATTAATGTTTCCGATATTAAAACAGTCCAGTAAAAATACGACAAAAAATTGACAATCATATTCTATGGGCGTAACCATAGCTGCAGGAAAATAAAATAATGTGGAGAGTTGATGGAATGGAAGTTGGGGTGGGGGTAAAAATAATGTAATGAAGTTATGTGTTAATCACATTAAACAAACAGGTGATATATTTTTATTAATTTACACTGGTCCCCTGGGAATCAGATCTTGCACAGTGGAAACACGAAACTACAGTCCATCTTCCATCAGTATCAAACTGTCATCTGATTTGTATCATCATGTGATGTCACATGCTCACATGCTATTTTTCCATTTCCCAATTAGTTATCTCGTTTTGTTTTAAGAGTGTATGCACGGTTTCAAATACAAGAAAACCAACACTACCTCAGGTAGAAATAAACCTACTTTCCAGTTTGTTCCGAATGAAGTTGTAGCTATTGAGGTTGTACTCTTGATGAAGAAATTGAAAACGTTTTTCCATCTCCATTGATCCTACTACTACAGCTTGGCAGTGAACAAAATACAATCGTACTGCTTATGCACTAGGTATCTGTGACGTAAGTATTCATCTTCCATCATATTTGCTGAGGATATGCGTAATCATGTGATTTATTTGAAGCCTTGTCAGCGTTTAATTACATCAGCGGAGTTGTATTGGTTGTTATATGGCAGTAATTTGATCTAAATACCACCTCTAGTTCGAGTTATATGGACATTGGCGCTGATTGGTTGAAAAAGAGGGACAGAGGAGACACCGGTCTGGTAGTGAGAGTACATTCAAGGAAAGAATATATTAGCACTGAATTTTCTTCGCTGCCAAGCCATATGCAACAAAACTAAGTATATATATATACGCTAATTGTATAGAGGTCGCAATTTTTTTTGCATATGTAGCAATAAAAAAATAAAGTCAGATCGAGTACGTTAACTAGCAAAATCAGACCAATAACATTAGCGGCTAACCAGAAACAAAATTTTAAATATCAGCCTAGAGATCGTGATTTTATGTTTTACTTCCCAAAGAAATACGGTATATGCCATTGAAATAAAACAAGAAAGTTATTCACCAAACATCAGCGAAATTGGATAATCAGGAATGGAGGTGTACCTGGGAGAATAAATTTAAAAATCGATCTAGCGGCCGTCATTTTTGTAACATATTTCAGCACTTTTTTTTTTGCAAATGCCCCAGATTGTCTTTCGACATTCCTGGTGTTCTCTTCTGGCATAGCGTACTTGTAACTCACTTCTGAGGTTGGAGCGCCTGGAAGGCGGGGTTACGTTGCCCCGATGATATGATGGGTGAAGATGATGATAGTGGTGCGCCAGGAGAGTCCCTAATCCTAAGCTTAATCTAAGATGAATATGAATGATGATGATTGCGATGGCCATGTGATTTCGGGGATCTTAAAGTTTTCCTGACGTTTGTCTTACAGGTGAAGAAAAACCCCGATAAAAACCTCACCCACAAAAACTGTCCCGACCGGGGATCGAACCCGGGCCCGCTGCGTGACAAGGCAGCACGCTACCTCGAGTCCACAGCGGTGTACGTATTTCAGCTTGTAACAGACAGAATAAATAAAGTAAACTCCAGTTTGTTAATCAGCAAAACCAAACCATTATGAGTGGGATTAGCCTGAAACTGAAATTTTAGTGGAAAAAATTATAAGTACTCTAGCGCAGACGTAATCATCTCGTTGCTCTAGGCAGCGAGGTCGAATTTCTGTGCTCTTGTATGCGAGACACATGAGGTAGGAGAGCAACAGATAGTGGACATGAGACAGTGGCGATTCCTAGAACAGCACAGAAGTAATGATGCCGTAAAAAGTTACTTGAATTTATAATAATAATAATAATAATAATAATAATATAATTATAAATATTATTATTAATAATAATATAATTATAAATATTAATAATAATAATATAATTATAAATATTATTATTATTATTATTATTATTATTATTATTATTATTATTATTATTATTATTATTATTATTATTATTATTATTATTATTATTGGTATTATTATTATTGAGTAATTCCATATGTGACTGACTGACATTTACAATACACTTTTGCAGCAAAATGCTTAAATAAATATTATATCATCATCATGAACAAATTCGTTTTAGGCCATGTGGCCTGTACGGTAAACCTAGCGAAGATGGTCTTGATCTTTCCACCGATGTTTTGGTCTTCCTTGGTCCCTATGTCCAGTTGGGGTATATTGGAATGCCAATTTTGGAAGTCTATTTCTTGCCATTCTTCTCAGATGATTTTTCCATTCTTGTTGGTATCTTTGGATATCTTCATTTAAACTTGCTACTCCAAGTTTTCCTCTGATAGTAGTGTTCCTTTGGTGATCCAGTCTATTAACTCCTAACAATGATCGTAAGAAGCGCATTTGGCTTACTTGAAGTTTATGAGAGTTTCTTTTATTTAAAATCCAAATATAAATATTATAAATATAAAAATATTATAATTGATTGAAATTAGGGGTGTTATATACGTGATATGATATAGGAAAAGTTTGTGATTAAGACTGTACGTAAATATACAACTTCTGAAGAAAAATAATGCTATTTATTATCTATCAAGGTATATGTGACTGACTGACTGACAACTCATCATGCAGCTTAACATGTTCATCTGCATCATTCTCTGAAGTGAGGGCACATTTCAAGTTATATTCTAAATACAAAATCACAACCTAAATCACAATTAAGACCGGATTTATGGCCTAATATGTGTTGTGTGATTGACTGACTTTATTCTGTGACTGACTGAATTTTATTTAGAATTTCAAAATGTAAATATTACACAAATTAACAAAATACTATAAAACTAGACAAACAGCTTCGGGAACAGTGATTAATAAAGAATTACAAATGCTTTATAAATTCTACGAAAAATGTCCTTGGCCTATCAGCCGGCTGCTGACCTCACTTTCAAATACAGAGGTGGCCAATCATCTAGCCAATATATAGGGGTGATATGTGGTCAGCATGTCGGATATTCCAGCCGTTATGACTGGTTTTCTCGACTGCAGCCGCTAAATATAGTAGTTGCCCAAATTCTTCACGATTCTGGGCGGGAAACAATCCCATGGTGGCCGAAATTTTATGAGAACCAGTGCTCTCTACTAATGCATCTTGACTCAAACCATTCAAGTACAGCATGGAACTACGTGTGTGATAGGAAACATAATATTTATTAACGGAAGAGAAATAATAATTGCATAAGCGATGTTATGAAGTGAGCTACCAGAAGATTGAGGTGTATGGTTAAAAAACAATATACAAGAATTCACTGCGACAGCTTACTCATGCGATTTGATTTGAAAGTACACGCACACTGATGCATTTAAGAACGTGCATACGTTCTGGAAGGTAATTCTATTTCAGTATTTTTTTATTTCAAAGGTACAATCTAGAAATCAGATATATTAAGTCTTGCATCAGGTAAATTGTAACCTGTTACTATATATAATTATACAGCAGTAGATAGGCCTATATTTAACAACAGAGAAGGTCCTTTGTTATTAATTATTTACTATTTTTATTTTATACAATTCAAAATGGTACATGGTAAGCGAGTTAATTCAATTACATTATTGATTTAAATTAATATTTTACTAACTAACTAACTTAACTCACTGTCATTATCAAACCCGTAGGTTCATGGCCGCACGGATATAAACTCTCCATACATCCCAATCCTGAGCTAATGTTTTCCAATCATCCCCTGCATTTATCTGCTTCCCTCAAATCATAGTTAATGTTATTCTCCCACTTCATGTTTGGTCTACCAACTGGGCGTTTTCCTTCTGGTTTTCCTACAAGACGCTTCCATGCACGTCTTTCATTCCCCATTCGTGCCAAATGGCCTGCCCATCGCAGTCCACGAGACTTACTTGTTCTTATTATATCTGGCTTCCTATAAAGGTCATATAGTTCATTGTTATGTAATCTTCTCCATTCACCTGTCTGTTCATCTCCCTTTGGTCCAAAAATTTTCCTAAGAACTTGACAATTCCTAAAAAGTTAGACTTATACGAATGTGTCTAAATGGCACAAAGAGTAAGGTGCGTGTAGGCAAACAGTTTCCAGATACTTTTGAAATTCACAATGGGTTAAAGCAATAAGATGCATTATTTCCTCTACTATTCAAATTTGTATTAGATCATGCCATCAAATCTTTGGAGAATGAAGAAGTCCTACAACTCAATGGTATTAATAGACTCTTAGTTAATGCCGTAGCCGAGCGGTTAAGGTAGGAAGCCTTGGCGCAGAGCTACGAGACTTGCGCTGCGTTCGAGGGTTCCAGGTGGAAAGAACTCATGGTATTGGCCGGCCAGTTATGGGGACCTGGTGCCCAACCAGCATCGTGAGGCAATGGGTTAGCTACAATAAGTTAGGCGGGGGCTCATATCCAGGTTGAGGAACCAGCTTATAAGGCCTGGGGGACTATCGACATGCTAACCACATGTCACAACCTACACTGGCTGTTGATCATCTACCACTGTGATTGACCCATGTGGATTGTGAAGGGACAGCAGCCGGATGGTAAAAAGGGCAACCGCCTAAAAGTGGAAAGGACCCTCAATCGGAGGTAATGAGATTGATGGATGCAGTAATCATTGAGCGATGAAGAGACGATACTACGGGCCAACACGCAACACTCTATTGAAGAATGCGAATAAATTAGGACTGGAAGTAAACATCAATAAAACTGAATATAAGTTCGCATTATATAATGGAAATGGGCAGTTAATGACAAATGAGGGGAATTTTGAAGACGTGGCTGAATTCAAATATCTAGGAACAATAATTACACATAGGAATGAGATGTATAAAGAATTCTGGAAATGCATGCTATTATGCATTATAGGGACTCTTATCGTTCCAACTCGTTTCAAAAAATGTTGAACTGAAAATATGTAAAACTGTTATTCTCCTAGTTACATGATATGGATGCGAAATATGGACTCTTAATTTAAGGGAGAAAGAAGATTAAGAGTATTTAAGAATAAAGTACTTGGGAATATTTATGGGCCAAGTAGAGATGAAGAGACAGGTGAATAGAGAAAATATATAATAGTGAGCTACATGATATGTACAGGAAGGCAGATATAATAAGAACACTTATGTATCGTAGAGTGCGATGGCAGGACATGAGGCACGTATGGGATTTGAAAGAGTTGCATGGAAGTTTCTTGTAGGAAATCCAAAGGGAAAACTCCCAGTTGGTAGATCAAGAATGAGGTGGGAAAATAACATTAGCCTTGATTTGAGGGAAGTAGATTGTTTAGGTGATGTTGGAAAACATTAACTCGATGTATGGAGAACTTACGTCCGCGCAGCCATGAACCTACGGGTTCTATAGAGCCAGTGAATTAATTAGTTAGTTATAATATTAAGTCTATTATTATAATATAGTCTTACAATAATATATTTTTCGAAATTGTGTATAGAATATATTAAATACTCATATTAGGTTTGCCATATAATAATTAATAACTAACACATTGACACTATCGATTCCGGAGGTTCATGTCCGCGCGAACATAATTTCTCCATACATCCCTATACTGAGATCATATTTTCAACCACTCCTTGTATTATTCACTTCCCACATATCATGGTTAATGTTATTCTCCATTTAATTCTTGGCCTACCTTCATGACTCTTTCGCTTTAGCTTTCCTGAAAGAACATTCAATTCCCCATTCGTATTGCATGTCCTGCTCATCGCAGAGTATAGGACGTAACCCTTATTATTGCATCAGGTTTCCTATTAAGATCATGATATGTAAAGACTGTTATGAAGTATCCATTTACCTGTATATTGGTCTCTCTTTAGTCCAAAAATGTTCCTAAGAACTTTATTTTCAAATACTCGTAAACGTTTCTCCTCTCTTGAAGTACATAACCATGTTTCGCATCCATTTAACTGAATTTGCCATGTAATAGTAGATGTATTATAAAATAGTAATAGCCTAATAATAATAATAATAATAATAATAATAATAATAATAATAATAATAATAATAATAATAATAATAATAATACTAATAATGTGCATGGATCACCAAAAACTGACTAAATAAAACGATGTCATTTTACACAATTTCCAATATTGTTATTTTAACACAGTTCCAATAATGGATCATATTATAATATTCTGAAAAAAATTAATGTCAACCAGGAATCGAACCGTGCATCTCTCGTATTCCATACGAGCGTGCAAGATCACTACACTAAACGAAAGTAGGTAACTGCAATTTAAATAAAATGAGAAAGGTATTTTAAGAAAATCAGCAAACATCTGATCATTATGAGGAAGGGTTTAACTGAAAGCTGGATTTAAAAATCGCTGTGTCGGTCACCATGTTTGTTTTGTCTTAACTAAACTAGATAAATACAATTTATATATAAAAGAAAGATATATACTGTGAACCAGCAAAATCGTAGCATAAATTCAACTTGTGAGAGATTCTCTTATTTTTTGCAGTTCTTGCGTGACGGATATTTATAAATTATAAACAGATTTCATCTACTACTTACAGTTTAAGAGCTTTTACATTTTTTAACTTAAATTTTTAAAACATTTTTATTGTAGCTTTTTATAATGGGCGTTATAGAATTTTAAATCCAATTGAAATTTACGTATTTCGTTTTAATCCTTAAATTGTCAATGTAGGCTTACCGTATAAGATTCTTTGGGTTAATTTATTTAATATTTTAATACATAAATGAATACAAATATGAAAGAGTATAAATTACTTAAATTTGTTTCGAATTACACAGTATACAGCAATAACTTAACAGTTTACAAATTGTTTTTTTTTATTTTCTCTCGATCCGACATATTTAATAAACTCGGCAAAAAGTTAGTGTTTCGCCAATTTAAGAGTTAAAAAATGAAGAAGGTACAAAGTATGGAAACAGCTGTTACGAATTTATATTGTAATAAATATAAAGATCATATAAAACTGTAAATTTTATTTTTATTTAATTACCAAAACATGAATCGTTCATCTTTAAATATCATCAACAAACCTCAATATGATTTGGTGAAGCAATTTAATAATAAAAATAATAACAATAATAATAATAATAATAATAATAATAATGTAATAATAGTTTATTTTATGTGATGGAGTTAAGACTGAAAGGTCTTATCTTCCAATTCACCAGTGTTAAATCATACGGATATTAACAATTATGAATTATCATTAGCCTTCACTAGTCCAGAGACATACAGCGTACGGTTAAACAAAACAGCTAGACCTGCACTTTGCTACGGCAGTGAAGTATGGAGTTTGAGAAAGGAGAGGGGAGCAGGATAACTTATATTGGCAAGAGATTCATGAGATATACAGCAGGGTACACCAAGTGGAATTATAAACGCAATGGCGATGTCTTGACGGAATTACGCTAAGAACCAGTCATTAAGTATATACAAGAATACCAGAACATCTCGATGAATAGTATTGGACGAATGAGTTCAGATAAGAGTTCCCAAAGCCATGCTTCGTTATTGTCCAACAGGGAAAAGATCTCTGGGCCATCCAAGGAAGGGCTGGATACACAATTCATCAGTGAGATCGTAACAGGCCTCTAGGCCTAAGACTTGTACGAATGAAGAAGAAGGAGAAGAAGAAGAAGAAGAAGATGATGACGATGAAGAATTTCAATAGATTGATTAATGACAGCCTACATAATACAATAGTTGTACGCAATATACAGATGATAAGGAAAGAACAAAAAATAATAAAATAATAGAAATAATAAAAATAATAGAAATAATAATATAATAATAATAATAATAACAATAATAATAATAATAAGCTATAACTTGATTAAATAATTGGCTTGGTAATATAAGCAAGTAGAACATGGTTAGTATGTACTGTATTGTATAAAGGAAATATTTAGTAAGCTCATATTTTTAACTATTTTTGAGTCGGGCTGTCCTTAATATATGAGAGGAGAGAATTTCAGAGTCTGATAGCTGAAACAAGGAAGGATGAGGAAAAGTAAGATATTCCATAAAGAGGTACAGCTAGAGTTAAGATCTCTCCCAATCGTGTGTTTACGTTAAGGCGGGAAGATAGTGAATGGAAGCGAGTAGAATTGGTAGAAGCGAGTAATTGGTTGAAGATTATATATATATATATATATATATATATATATATATATATCTTCTTCTACTTCATGAAATTAGGCCTTTTGACCTGTTTCCACATCAAGTGGGATTTAAGGAAGGAATGGGTTCGATATAAATAATTTAATTCACTTAATAGCTTATATATTCCTCGTTTCACCTTATTGCATTCATTTTATTTACTCCTAGTTTTCATTTCACCAAACAAATTACGAAACTAAATTTAAAAATTGAACAATTAACGCATTAATAATCGGAAATTTGATGTAGAACTATATAATATTCCGTGAATGTCAAGTCTATATTCTCTAACGAAAAGATCTTAAAAAGCAATGAATTATGAAAGGAAATAATAGAAATATCAGAAAGGAGGGGGTAAATCTCAATGCGTGATGACTGTGTGTGCCCAGGGGATGGTCTCATCAACACGACACACGCCCTCTAGGTCGTCATTTGTCACCTGTTTCTATCCCAGTCACGCAACACGCATTACTCACGGAACGTATTCCAAAAATACCTGTTCGTTTTCCTCTCTGTTAGCTCTGCGTCGAATAAAAATCATCCCCAGGCTATTTTTCCTGTATAAATGAATTGGCAGCACCAATAACGTTAACTTTGTCATTTTGCAAACAGCAATACCGTTATTTTTACAAGCTATTTAACTAATTACTTACGCTGGAACTAGCTGCAATAATCACTCTGTCATTTCCCATCACGGATTATCGAATTTGTATGTAAATGAAGACAGACGGATCATGATGTCAAACAAATATCAACCTAATGGATTTTTTTTCATCACACGTAGAGAGTTCGAAAAAAAAATATGTATTACCCATTGCACCTTTCACCAAATACGTGTTCATGTTTAATTAGTACAAATGGAGGAAAATTTCGAATTCAATGTTTACATAACAATTTTTAAAAATACTGACAAGTGATGTTCATTAACCATAAAAACGGATTTTTAAAAAATGTTTATTTAAGGTGTAATCATATAAGAGAATAACTGAGGCAAATCTACATGGACAGAGTAAATATTCACAGTGAAACATAACCCTATATTCCAATAAGCAAAATAAATTAGTCAATATTATTAAAATGCAGCTCTCCCCTCCTCCTCCTCCTCCATATCGTCCCCCTATATCTAGCTCTAATTCTCTCTCTCTCTCTCTCTCTCTCTCTCTCTCTCTCTCTCTCTCTCTCTCTCTCTCTCTATATATATATATATATATATATATATATCCATCCACTTCTTGTTTTATCTTACCACTTTGAAATATTTACAATCCTGTATGTAGGAGTAAACAATTGACACAAAATAAAGAAATATTTTGGTAGAATGAACATAAAATCCAAATAAATATTCACCTTAACGACTTCTTAAATCCTCGAGGCAAAAAGTCGTACTCAGACTTAGAATGACCGACATTTGACATTGAACCTAACATAATCCATATATGTGTCTCATGTTCTCCATGGAATAACTAAGGTTATATTGAAACCCAATACGTCTAATTGTGTATATTTATGGAGGCAAGATAACTTGAATGTCTTTTCCGTTAATATTTTGATATGTCATAATGTTTCTATGCATTTTTCTGTTTATTTATGTTGGGAGGATATAATTGAAATTAAAATAAAAGAGAGAGAAGGAGAATGTGCAATGCTTACATTTATATAAACGCTTTTATTTTCTACATTGAAAATAAAGTTATGCTCATTTCCTTATAAATGTCAGCGAGTGGCATGCAGTTAGCACATCGACTCAAAGAGACAACTAGCAGACATCTAAGGTATTACTTGGATGAGAAAATGCAGTTAAACTTTAATCAGATACACTAATTTGAGCTTGAGGTTCTTTTAAGAGCACGAAAATCTTCAGACTCGGGACTTAAGGACTAAAGTCCCTCCCGATGGACTACTCTTGAATTTTTCTATACTAAATAATCCATTGATTCCCGGCTAACCCGCGACCTTCGGGATCAGATGCAAAAAAAAAGTAACCCGTAGACCAGCGAGGCCTATGTAAAATCACGTGGTTAAGGAACTTCGTTAAAAAAATCCAACTAGGGACCACCTATATATATCCACGTTACCGTATACGGTTATAGGCTAAGCTGGAAAATAAATTAATTTTTTCTACCAAAATTCTCTATAGTTCATTTGGAGAATTAAATACTAGTACAATATGACAACATTGTCCTCGGTGGTCTAGTGATAATATCCTTGCCTCTAGTCCCGAGAGCAATGGGTTTAAACATTGCCTGGGTCTACGTATTTTTAGGTTGGCAAAATCCAAGAGAGAAGTCCTTCTGGAGGACTTTAAACTGTGGGTCCCGAGTCTGAATGTTTTAGGACTGGTAAAATAACCTCAAACCTAAATTAGAGCATCTGAGCAAAATTTAATTGTATTTCCCCATTCAAGTAATACCTTAGTTGTCTACTATGATGTCTCCTTAAGGTGATGTGCCATTCACTGACATCTGTAGGGAAATAAGAGTAATTAAATTAGATATGTTAAGAAACTCCGCTAGTAGCACCTTTCATCCCATTTGAGGACGTACGGGGTAGACTACTAGACTACAATGTGACAACACTGTAATCTGTATTACGATACACATTACTAGATATGGTACATCAGTCGTTAAGCAGTTAAACATTTAGCGTTTTGCGTATGAATTGCAAAAATACAAATATGAATGCATTTTTTATACTACTGCTAGAGTTCCGATTGTTCTCATTAAATACATTGAAATTGTAGAAAATTTACATAATTAAAAATTACATCTATTTTTAGAGAAAGTATCATGTGATGAGTTAGTCCGCTATTTTTATTTATTTATTTTTTACTGGGCACTTTTAACTATGGGAAATAGAAATAAGTACGAAAACCAGAGGATTCTCTATGAAAGTGATTATAAACATATTAACAAATATATATTTGTAAATTCTCCTACTACTGAATTACAGTCCCTAATATTGAACTTTAAGCCTTATTTGGTTAAACTTTAGTCCTATTTGTTTTAAAATTTCATTTGTGTGTTGATTGTAATTTGTTAAGATCACATAAAATAAGAATTATGTGCTATATGAACTATAGTCCTATTTGGTTTAAAATTGCATTTGTGTACTTGATCGATATTTGTCAAGGTCTCGTAAAATAAGAATTATGTGCTATATGTCGTTTTAATCCGTAGCACTTTGATGCAAATTTAAAAGCGTAGGAGAGCAGTTATTATATGTGGCAATACACAGTTGTGCCATCAATAGCTGGATGACACATTTGGTGACATCACTGCCCCACAAAACCGCCTTCAATTAGTATAAAAGTAATTAAAACACAGTTCTTTGTCAATATTGCTACTTCGTGACTCGTTATGACCTCTGAGTTGTTAAAACAGCCTCTTTTACTGTTTATAAACAAAGCGTCAATTTTAATATTAAAATTGTTATCAAGAGTCATCGATGTGGTTGCCTCATAAAATGCCAAAAAAGTATAGGCATAAAATATATCTTCCTTAACCTTTAACTGTATCATAAAGTACAGTTCATTCCTATGAGGTTTAAAGATGCGAAAGAGTTAGTCGAGCTATCATAGATATATTAGGAAGTTTTTTAATGTCCCAATAATATGTGGTATAACATGTATAATTGTAAATAAAAATCGAATTAATTGTAATAATAAAAATAGACCCTATTATTATTATTAAATATAAAACCGGTTTAACAATGTAAACATATTTTCCTGTATCCAATGTTCCATGTGTTAAAATGGATTAAAAATTCTTCTTCAGTCTTCCTTATTATTGAATGTCTTTCATCTATTATCCTTTCTCTCATTTCTTTATAACCTGAATCTGAGTAGCATTTAGTCTCTCTGTTTTGAACTCTCTGACGGCAGTCATTCAAAAATTTCCATCGAAACTAGTTATTCAGTTACCCTTTTCAAATGGTCGTACCGGGCATTTGTTATGTTACACATTTTCCAATACCCGTATAAATGTTTTACTCCTATTTTAGTTTGGAATTTTGACTGCAAATTTCCTGACCCATATATTATTAAGCTTTATGAAGTTATGAAGATTATTTATTATTTCCTTTTGTATATTCTTTTTGTCTCAAACGATGCTATTTAATGTCGATATTGCTGATTTTCCCAAAGATATTATATTTAATTGCATACTCTTATTTAACTATCATTGCCTATAATTGCATATTATAACTTCTAAATACTAAAAATGTTTACAGTGTTAAAAAAATCCGTTTTGTCTACCAATAACAAGCCTTGACTAAATCCTCTTTCAATAATGATAATAATAATAATAATAATATAATAATAATAATAATAATAATAATAATAATAATAATAATAATAATAATAATAATGTTGATGATGATGAAGATGGATGCATTAAATACTTTGAAATTCAATTATTCAATATTATCGCGAGTGTTTACAAAAAGTTTGATTTATGTGAATGTTTTTTTTTGTGTAAGGCCCTATGCATATGTCGAGAAAAAAATATATATATCCATCCATAGTAATTCTGCCCGAAGGTAGGTCCTTCACTGCAATCATAGCATTTTCATTCTATGCTTGCAGCTTTACTAGGGAATTGCAGGTGTGGTAGTTTTCCGTTGCTTTCCACACCGGTGATGGATGATGATAATGATAATGATAAGAATGATGCTGATGGCCATATGATTTCGGGGACCGTTTGAGCCTTAAAGTTTTCCTGACATTTGTCTTACAGGTGAGGAAGAACCCAAAAAAAAAAAAAAACTCACCCAGAAAAACTGCCCCGACCGGGGATCGTACCCGGGCCCGCTGCGTAACAAGGCAGCACGCTACCTCGAGACCACAGCGGTGGAATATATATATATATATATATATATATATAGATAGAGAGAGAGAGAGAGAGAGAGAGAGAGAGGGGGGGGGGGGGGAGGGAGATACTAAGTGTTAATCTAGAAGATCTGTAAACTCCTATTGACCGTACATAATGCATATTATGGCTTCAAAAAGAATGAGTGTGTAAGATTCAACTATCGAATTAAAACATTTGTACAGAAATCTTCATATTTATCCAGTTCAGGTAACGTGGAATAAGCGCGATGTTCAGTAGATGTCCATTTATCGTTATGTTTTCTCGATGTCCCATAAAAAAATTCAATAAGTACACAATCGTAGACAATAACTACCAATAACTGTACTATTGATGGCAGTAAATTCTTATCTATGTTTTACTTACTGTCAATGGATATTCGCTGTACATTGTCACAAGATTTGATTGTGAGTGTTAATCCTATGGTTTCTGCAGCATTTGATTGTGAGTGTTAATCCTATGGTTTCTGCAGCATTTGTCTGTAATACGTAGTTCGTGCTTTTCGATTTTTAACTTGATATTATATTTTAAGGGGCTAAATAAGATGACTAAAATAAATAATCTAACAAAATGGAGTGGACAAAAGACCAATGGATCAAAGTATCAATGGTCATTAGATATGAAATGAACATCATATTATGGGAAAAAATAAGTTTCTTCTTCTTCATCCTCTTCCTTCTCATTTTCTTCTTGTTTTTTTTTCTCCTCCTCCTGTAAGACTACAAATCTGTTGAAGATTTGGCCTACTGAACAACTGCATTTCTTTTGTTCAGATCTTGTGTACACTTTTTCCAATTACGATTTCATAGATGGTCTTTCATGTTACAATTATTGTATAATCCTAGGGTTTAAACGTGTCTGCACTTTCCATATGCCAATTATTAATTAATTCACACTCAGATAAATTTTCTGTGGCTTTTGTCCAGTGATCCTTCCGGTTTCTTATTAAAACATATTAGAAATGATGTGTTTAATATTTTGGATGGCAAAGTTAGCCTGATACTAATGCCACCGGGAAATGAAGTCCTCGCGCGGATATGACGATCTAGTGCGGCAAGAGGGTGTTGAGTTTATGTGCAGGTGGATTCCTGGAATACCATTGATATTGATGACGTGACGAATGTTGTACCGTTGTATTACCTGTAGCAAATTAAATAAGTTGGAATAGGTTCCTGTTATTATGTGATCTATAAAAGAAGCCGATTCTATTAATCTGATAATAATTAGCGATTAGTATTCAATATTATAATAAATGTTATATTCGTTTTATATGTTTAATTAATTTTTAATTATACTTACAGCGCACTGCCAAATTATGTTTTCGAAGTGTGGAGTGGCGTTCGGCTGCCTCGTGCTTACCCGCATTCCTTCTTGGGATTTTCTTTCTTTGGAAGAACAGTGCTCTAGAGGATCCACATTCTTTATTGTGTTATGATCTTTTAGGTAATATGTCCCAATTTTTGCGCGTTAGAATCTAGAATTCACTCTCCTCATGTCCAGAGACTTTGCCCAAGAGTAACGACCTGAAAGTGCATGATAGGTTTCAGTAGGAATAATAGGGATTTTATCAGGGTTTACTCCTGTCTACTGTAACTTACTCAGCAGCAAAGTGTGCACTTTTGAGTCCGCACATTACTCCATTGACATCCTTAATAATAACCACAAAATAACAATATTAATCGAGAAAATTTCAGCAACTCTTACTCCAAAATTTCAATCTGTTATCATTAATGACATTTTCAAAATGTTCGTAATAAACAACATTAACAGCTAATATTACTTTGTTTCAGATATACGAATATCGTTTAATTTAATATAATTCCAATATTTTTCAAAATTCTCCCGCGCCGTACTCGAGGGGTCTAAGGCAAGACCTTAGGGACTTGCGCTAGTTCGATTCCTCATAGAAGAAGATATTTTCTTATAGAATTTCGGTCAGTATGTACCAAGTCCAATAGGAATTTGGGTATCTACAATAAGTAGCGATTCCAGGCTCAGAAAACCAACTATAAAGGTTGGGGAACCTGACATGCTAATCACATGTAACCCCTATTCTGGCTGGATGAACAATCACCTCTGTTATTAGCAGATATCGATGTGAAGCAAGGAGAACCGGCTGGAAGGCCAAGCCTTGTCGTGATTTATTCCGAGGCAATTCCTAAACGATATCTAGTATATTTTCAAAAATAAAATATGTATTTACTTTATTTTGAACTAACTGCTTCATTAGTAACCAGCATCGGTCTCATATGAATGTCATCATTTAATAAACATACATAAAATTTGTACGACTTACAAAAAGCTCATCTTTTGACCCTGCAGTAGCGTCCACTAAATCAATTTTAATTTAATTTTAAATAAAAGTCATTCGGGACATATATCATTTTTAGAAAACCTGCGTTATTTTCAAGAGTCTCTTTTATAAAGAACGCCATATATTAGGAAACTGTAAAATGAACCGAATCTTGGAGCGCAGTACAACATCAAAGTGAACCCATAAATAAAAATACAACACATGGCCACGTGACATAGCTTCTCAAATATTGGTCCGCGGGCCAAAGAAAGAATACGAAAAGATTCTTACAGTTATGAAAAAAAAAAAACTTCAGGTTTTTGTTCAAAATTGTAAAATGTATTAATGAAATCGTTAATATAAAAATTGAAGTAATAATGAAATAATTGAACTTAATGTGTTCTGAAGCACCAACCAAAATGTATTAATCATAACTACTTTTAATAGTTTTTCTATGTTTACATGTGATTTCAAGTAACGACCAATCCTTAGTTCCATCATCGCGCCTGTACAGGTTATTAATAACTCATCAGAACAATGTGGAAAGACCCTCAATCGGAATCAGAACAATGTAATAAAGTAACTTATATCACAATTTATTAAATGTATTATTCGATATTAAATGCTAAAGTGCTGCCTTCTATTTGTTGTAACCAGTTTAGTTGACAAAAATTCATTAAAATGTTTTTATTCTTACCTTTACGTATCTATTCTATTGTTATTGGAAATTAAAATGGCTGACTAAAAATAAAATCGTAAGTAGCGTAAAGGGAATTTTACTACACCTTAAATAACTTATTCTATTCATTGAATTGTAAAAATAAATACAATTTGTAACCGACATTCTTCAGAGTTAAATTCGCAATCATCTGTATATAAATTTCAATTTGGCCTATCAAATATAGGGACACGCCGTAGCCTAGTGGTTAAGGCACTGAGCTACAAGCCGGAGGGTCGAGGGTTCAAGTCCCGTTGGGGTCAGGATTTTTAAACTGACCCAAACCCTCTGGCGGCACTATGGCCCTGGGATCGACTCAGCCTCTAACGGAAATGAGTACCAGACGCTTGTTCTGGGGGTAAAGGCGGCCGTCACGCAGGGCTGACAACCCGGCTGACATAAAGTGCCGATTGTCTAGAAAAAGTGGGAGCCTTAACCTTCTACTACCAAGGGCTTCCGGGCCTGTTGTGGAATCACTTTACTTTTTACTATCAAATATAAAGAAGTCCATGCCACTACAGTTCCAAAGAGCGAAAAATATAGAGGGATCATATGAATAGCGTGACGCAGTCCCTCAAGCTTAATTTCAATTTTCTATATCGGATTTCGCTACTCCCCGTATCAATTGGATATTCGGTTATACTTACGACGTGAGTGGACCTATTTCAGACCTATACCGAAAAAAAAAACATTTAGGCCTAATGGTTATAGCCGTGAATTAAACGAGAGCCCCTGATATATTAGACATGCTTATCACAGGCTATAAACGGTCGAATATGCAATGGAACAAATGTTTCTTCTTGGAATGGATTCAAATTTGGAAATAGGCCTGTTTGGTTTCTGTATACAATACACCGCGGAGGTTAATTTTTTATCCAAAAATGATTAGATTTTTTATATTAAACACAGAAAAGAAGATGAAGAAAAAACAAACTGAAACAGTTTTATGAATTGGATTTCATGGATATCATTGGAACAGTTCTTGGTAAAATATTTGGGAACATACTACAATAATTACGGCGAGTTTACAAACAAAATATTTCATAAACGTAGTTAATGCGGTTATTATATTCTTAGATAATACATTTAAAAATGTAAAATGATCCCGTTACAATCTTCAGGAGGTATTTGGGATTGGTGAAAGTTAAGGCTCCTTCCTTTCTAGTTAATCGGCACGAGATACCAATGGGGTTGTCACCCCTGAGTAACGACCGCCTTTACCCCCCTAACATAGTCTGATACTTATTTCAGGGCCATTGTGCTGCCAGAAGGTTTAGGCCAGTTAAAAATTCTGACCCCACGCGATTCGACCACATGCCCCGTGTTCTTCCGACTTGAATTATATTACATTATTCAACTGCGCTATGGAGTGATCCCTAGGCAATCAACTAATGTAAAAAAGTGTTTAAAGTGCTTTCACATAAATAACTTGAGGATCCTTTGTGCAAGAATTAATGGGAATGGGATCGGTCTGAAGAATCATTTGGGATCCTTGCCCAATAGCATAATTTATTGATATTTTATTTTCGTCTTAATAATACTCGGAAGAGAGTGACAGAGAGAGGGAGAGAGAGGGAGAGAGAGACTGAGAGAGAGAGAGACAGACAGAGAGAGAGAGAGAGAGAGAGAGAGAGAGAGAGAGAGAGAGAGAGAGAGAGAGAGACAGACAGAAAGAGAGAAAGAGAGAGAAAGAAAATCTCGATTCATTTTTCCAAACATTCCATAGTGTGAAGGTGACGTAGAGCGTTGAAAAAGTGCCACCACACCTGTGTGACCAATTTGTGGAAGTTTTGGAGGGGCCATTTTCTAATTTTATGTGTTGAAACTATGATAAATGAATTCTAGTAACAAACTTGAAGATCAGGAAATATATTAAAACTCTTTTCTCAAAGGCCTACTTTTATGCCTAATAATTTTTAATCTTTCGAAATATTTGTAGCAAAAAGATTAGTACATACAGCTAAAAGAATCAAAGGATTTTATGATCAATATCTAGTTTAAATCAAGGTGACAGCTGTCATCTTTCTCAAAGAGCAAATTAAAGCTATTCTAAAATTTCAGTTGGATATAATTTAAGAAAATGTTAATGTGATGATACAGTACGACTAGAAAACGTTCCATTTCCTGCCTGGAAATTATACACTTCGAATGTGAGATATGTCACTATTTCTGGAAAGTGTTGTAATTGCGAGAGTCAAGCATTAATTGCCTGTATTACTGACAATTTTCCATGGGAAAATGGTATAGAATGCAATGAAGTCATACGTGGATTAGGCCTACCATTTGTGTCACACTTTTTACACCGTTTAGCTCTCACCAAACACTCCACATAGGTCTATGCAGATTAGAAGGAATATAAATGCCCAGATTTTAAATACGAACTTCAGTATGTTAATGTAATAAAACAGTGTTTAACATGTTTGTCGTAAATGTATGGTTTTTTGAGTTATTGTTGTCTCGGAGGTGGCCTTATTATTGACCTGATCACTCATCAAGGGAGGCCCTCCATGTCCATTGTATATATAAGAACTAGTTTAAACTCCTCTCCCTGCAGGTCGTGTTCCTGTAAGGCCCGGGTGGCGTGAGATATATAAAATGCCTACAAATGGAGAGGATAAGAAATGCAAATAAAAAGAAAAGTACTGTTTTCTCATACATTTATTCGTGTACTTCATTAAAATGTTCAACATTGATCTGATCTTCTCACAAATTCTCAACGTAAAACTATTTTTTTTCTTTTCATATTCTTTGATCACAAGGTACAAATAAGTTAAAAGAATAGATATCAAATGAACATGACAAAATTTGGCATTATTGGCATCATTGTAAGCTATTATTAGATCTATATATTTTTTGAAAAATAAAACAGAAGAAAAATGTGTTCTAATTCACAAGTTATCATGTCGGCCACGGTGGTCTAGTGGTTATGTTCCTTGCGTCCTGTCCAATGGCCCACGGTTCAAACCTATGGTCGATGGATATTTTCAGATGGAAAATCCAAGGAACATGTCCTCCGGGAGGGACTTTAAGGATGCCGATTGCCGATTGAGGGTCTTTCCACTTTTCAGCGGTTGCCCTTTTACCAGCCGGCTGCTGGCCCTTCACATCCGCATGTGTCAATCACAGAGATAGATAATCAACAGCCAGTGTAGGGGTGACATGTGGTTAGCATGTCGAGTCCCCCAGCCGTTATGGCTGGTTTCTCAACCTGGAGCCGCTACTTATTGTAGCTACCCAATTGCCTCACGATGCTGGGTGGGCACCGGTCCCATACTGGCCGAAATACCATGAGAAAATTTCTTCCCCCATGGAGACTCGAACCAGCGCAAGTCCCGTAGCTCTGCGCCAAGGCTTCCTACCTTAACCGCTCGGCTACGGCGGATGCCGAGTTTAAAAAATTTTAAGTTTCAGGCTCATAAAAGAATCTTAACCCTGAAAAAAGAGACCTCGAAGCAAAATTTATAGACTTCTTACCATCCAAGTAATACCTTAGTTGCCAACTAGGTGTCTCTTGAGGCTACACCCCGACCATATGACACTAAGAACATCTGTAGGGAAAAATGCATACCTAAATCAGACTGGTTGAGAATCCCAGGGACGTGCAGGGCACAACATGGGATGTAAGAGCTATAGAATGGGTGGACGGAGGAGCTATTTATACCATACTGTGTATAGATATCATTCGAAGTGTTCTTTCACTAAATGGTTTCAACTTAAATCTTATAGTACTCTGAATTCCAACCATTTCGATATAAGATTTTAAATTTTGGACTTAAAATAATAATCATGTTAACTGCTTGATAATTATCCGAATACTGGGCGTAATTCATAAAATTGTCATTATTACTTGAAAATCAATAGAATTTTAAAACGGTTTACAGCGTTTTCCAACTATTTGTTTTGGAAGTTTATGTATGAACATATTTCATTTTAGTTCACCTGGCCATAGATATTTTAAATTGAATGAATGCCAACACCGATTTACGGCAGTAAGAATTATGCCATTAACAGACCAAAGAGAACAAAAAAATAGGAAGAACAGAGCTGTTATTTTTAAGAGAAAACAGATGGTTATAAATTTACATAACAGGTGAAATATACAATAATCAGGGAAGAATTAAACAGGAAAGAAAGTAATAGTTCGATAAGTTAAAGTTATGATATAAACTAATAGCAAACAGTACATGGAGACATTCAAGAAAATGAGAAGATTAAAAAAAAAAAGTCTGATATTGGTGCAGGTTAACAGGCCTAAATCATGTTGTTCGTAATGAATGAATTGGGTAATTATATTAAATATCCTGTACATATTAAACTCTGTAGATACTAATTATTAGCTTGTGGCCAAAGAAAGGATGAGGGCTCTAACATTATGATCAGGAAGATAACTGGGGTAACATTACGTTTTTCAGTAAATGCTGTAAAACTTGTAAGTAAGGGTTGAAATTGCCAAACCTTGTCAAACCTCCAAGACTATGGTAGATGTCTCCGATGGAATTTGGATTTTGTCCGCTAAAGGCACGAGTCCGCACGCTTTTAGACATGCATCATTTACTGGCACTACACCCATCGCTTTCATTCAAATGTACGCCTCCGGAAATCACATTATGCAGCGAACAGTGTTGCGAAACTACCACGACAGACAACCCCCAGGCGAAAAATTCTCAAATTAACCACGTTCAAAATCCAACCGCAGCGATGGGCAGTGGGGAATTGTGCTATATGATTTCAGGAACAATAAGGCGTATTACGGAATATCCGAGAGAGTTCAGTATTCATTTTCAACTATGATATATGAAATAGTACTAAACATTGTGAAATTTGAATTCTTAATATAGATAGAATTTAAAATGTACTCGTTTACTGAAATAATTTTAAATCTACTTTTGATATGTCACATTTATTTCCACTTACGATTTCGTAAATTACATCATTCTAATCTATACCAGTACATCCCCAGTTAGGAACAAGGGTTCTTCCTATCGGAAATTACTAAACAAAGCTAATTTAGTTACGTTTATTTTCCTACTAATGTCATCTTGACATGTGGTTAGCACAGCACATCGCTTCAAAAGAGACATCTAGTAAGCAACTCAAGGTAAATATGTCATTGTTCATTCACACAAATAAATAAATAAATATATATATATATATATATATATATATATATAATGTCCACCTCTGTGGTCTTGAGATAGCGTGCTGCCTTGTCACGCAGCGGGCCCGGGTTCGATTCCCGGTCGGGACGGCTCCTGGGTGAGGTTTTATCGGGGTTTTTCCTCACCTGTAAGATAAATGTCAGGAAGCTTAGGGCCCAATGGTCCCCGAAAATCATCTGGCCATCATCATCATCCTTATCATTACCATCATCAATCCTCACCGGTGTGGAAAGCAAAGGGAAGCTACCGCATCTATAATTCCTTAGTAAAGCTGCAAAGCATAATATTAAATGCTATGATTGCAGTGAAAGACCTGCCCTCGGGCATAATTACTATAGAATAGTGTGTATATATATATATATATATATATATATATATATATATATATATATATATAAAACGTAAAAATAATTAAAAAAGAAACGTTTCATCGTGAATCAAGTGTTAGTTCTTATGACTACGGACGATAAAATCTTGATTTATTCCAGAGAGCGAAGGGAAGATTGCAATTATGGCAAATTCAGCGTCCTGAAAGTTGGGGACCGGGGAATTTCGTTTTTATCTATCTGAGCTCTCTCTCTCTCTCTCTCTCTCTCTCTCTCTCTCTCTCTCTCTCTCTCTCTCTCTCTCTCTCTCTCTCTCTCTCTCGCACACACACATATATGTACACTCCTCAAGATATCCTTTTTTCTCCCCCTTTCTTTTTTTCTTCTTGGGTACGCACGCATATGTTAACAGTATGTGTGAGTGCGTCACAAGTTTCTTTGTCCAATGTCACCAGGTTGCCTTATGATTCTTCTGGCATTGACCCCTGGAATTGGTGGAATTGTAATCCAGTTATAAGGTTGGGACACCTGGAAGACTGAGTTATGCTCACTGGGATTAAAAATTGAAATAACCAATTACTTGTGCAGATACTGTAAATATTGATAGCTTTCAAGTAATTGATTTAACCATGCATTTTCTATTTATTTTTTAATGAATATTATTAAAGGGTCAAATTCAATTTTCCTCGAAGATCACGGAAAATCTCTAAGTGCTTACTTACTTACTTACTCACTGGCACTATTGAACCCGTAGGCTCATGGTCGCGCGGACATAAGCTCTCCATACATCCCTATCCTGAGCTAATGCTTTCCAATCATTCCCTGTATAATCTACGTCCATCAAATCATAGTTAATGTTATTCTCCCGCCTCATTCTTGGTCTACCAACTGGGCGTTTTCCCTCTGGCTTTCCTACAAGAAGCTTCCATGCAAGTCTTTCATTCCCCATATACGTGCAACATGTCCTGCCCATCGCAGTCTACGAGACTTAACATTTAATCTCTAAGTGCTACAAAAAACGAATTCGACAAAACTTGACTTATGTACTGTATTCAATTCAGTAAAAAACTTTGTGAACAAAACAATAGATTTAATAATAAAATGTTGTAAGTTGTCGAAATACCCCAAAACTTCACTGGACTTCTAAGACGAATACCAAATAAGTGAAGTTTTAGTGTTGGCCTACTTACAATACGTCGTCACATCCGAGCGGCTAAAGGCATCATATTTTAATGTAGAGCAACGGGACATGCGCAAGTTCGTGTCCCTTTGTGGGAATACATAATTTCGGCCAGTAAGGGACCGGTGCCACTCAGCATGTTGAGTTATAGGTCGCGCAAGGGATTTTGAAGAATGTCCTTGACCGTAAATCCAATCGGAGAGCCTATCCAGAGTGCTCAGCTGTGAATTCTCTGCCTGCCACGCGTACAAACAAAACAGTTCATCTTACAAAACATGTACAGTCCATAGAGAATTATAGTGAGACGCGGATGTGTTGATTTTATATTTTAAACCGTAGACTATAATTAAAATAGTTTGTACACTTGCTGCCTGAAGTCTTAAAATTATAGTGCAATGTGAATATCGGGTCTTCTCAACGTGGAGCCGCTACTTATTACAGCCACCCAAATGTCTCATGATGCTGGGTGGGCACCGGTCCCATACTGGCAGAAATTCCTTGAGAACATTTCTTCCCCCATGGAGACTCGAGCCAGCGCAAGTCCCGTAGCTCTGCGCCAAGGCATCTTGTCTTAATCACATGGCTAAGGCGCGGGGAAGACTATAGATGGTTTAATAAAAAAGTGACATTTAGTGGTTATTTAAAACATTAACAGAGAGATATAAACCAAATATAGAGTGTGTGTGTGTGTATATATAGTGAATATACTTCCTCCACGTATAAAGATGGCCTAACTCACGGGCACTATCGAACCCGTAGGTTCATGGCCGCGCGGACATAAGCTCTCCATACATCCCTATCCTGAGCTAATGTTTTTCAATCATTCCCTGTAAAATCTACGTCCCTCAATTCATAGTTAAGGTTATTCTCCCGCCTCATTCTTGGTCTACCAACTGGGCGTTTTCCCTCTGGTTTTCGGACAAGAAGCTTCCATGCACGTATTTCATTCCCCATTCGTGCCACATGTCCTGCCCATCGCAGTCTACGATAAAGATTACCTATATTAATTAATTTTTGTAGCGAGATTTTAAAAATATTTAGCAGTGACTGTATTTGATATTCGCTAGCGAGCAGCTAGCGAGGGGGGAGTTAGCAATGACGTGTGGTCATACTTCCTATTGGCTGAGACCTACAACTGGTTAGTACAGGACTCGCATCTAAGCTCTCATTACAAATTTCATTCCTCAGGAATCATTGCTACACCTATAATTGGGGAGCTATAATGAGTAGCAACTGCGAGTTGAGAAAAGCAGCTATAACGGCTGGGGGACCAGACATGTAGACAAAATGTCATCCCTATACTGGCTATTTGATCGTCCACTTTTGTAATTAACATACCTGGATTTCAGGCCAGCAGCCGATCGCTATTCCAAACATATTCTAGACATGTGTTGCCATGGAGTTAATTGCATTTTATACCGTACCTATTATTATCTGATATTTTGACGAACCAATATTATAAATTTCATCTCAGATATTTTTCGTATGAAATCTTGGGTTCATTATCTTAGATTGCTTATCTCCTGTACAATCAGGCATTTTATTTCATTTACACTTTGTGTTATTTAACGATGACACATATTAGAAATAGACCATAAATAAGGGCACACCGTCATAGTGTAGTTGATTAAGGCAACACGTGGCTATTCTATGCTACCGTGCTATTTGTGAACATTCTATCGGAGAATGTTGATCAACGTGATAATACATGTTCCTGCTAGAGCCAATTACCAACATGTTTACTTACATATAAGTGGATTTTATCCCAGGAGTCCACCTACATTAATGGGCAAGTTCGGTTGCGAAAATTGGCAAGTT